>OX418216.1:166177335-167377335 GCA_948455865.1 Conomelus anceps
TTTCTCTGTTTGTCTGAAAAATGTTTCTCTCATGTAGAAAAACGCTATTTTGCACTCCAGTTACACAAATAGCTATTATGATAGCTTTTTGTCTTGAAGTGATAGAAACTTTTAGAAAAAGTTGAATAATCTGCCCACAGAGACAACTACTTAACGAACTCTATCGAGTTAGAAATATTTTGAAGCAGAAGAAGCCTATAAAAGGAGAAATGCCCAATACAATATTACATGTTTATTATCGTGATGGTATCACAGTCATTCCTGGTGAAGAAGTAACAATTTGAGGAAATAAAATATGTGTCAAACGTGGTGCAGATTACAAAATTATGAAATTGGTAAGTTGAATTATTTTCACTCTTAAATAATATTTATAGATTCAGTGCTGTTTTTTTGAAAATTACATTCTTCACAATATAAAAATTTCCTTTGTTTTGCAAGTGGATATAAAGTGTATTATAAGTTTATAGAGCTGATATAATAGTGAAGTGATCGAGGTAGCAGTGGTACTGTGCATACGTTGTCAGAACAGGCTCTGCGAGTTTTGAAGCATAGAATATTAATTTGAACGGATAAGTAGATTTTTGTTTATTATTATTAGTATTTATAATATCTTAATAATTTACATCATTAACTTGTCTAATATAAGTTAAAGTATTTAAATAAAAAGTCAAATTCTATTTTCGAGGTTAGGTGTACTTTAGGTGTTGATCAATTTTCTTGTAATTAAATAGTCTCAAGTTGACAATTGTAATAAATTAAGTAATATTTCATTAAACATTAACTAAAATCATTTGAAACAATTTTTAGCTAGGAAAATGAGTCCAATAACAAGGCATCTAAATCTAATTGTTTAACTAAAACTCAGGTAGCTACGCGATCTCAGCAATTATTAACAAAAAAATCTCCAACAGCTCTTAAAGCTACTGTAGATGTAGAAGAAAAGGTTGCTAAACTATTGAGTGATCACACCAAATTGAAAACAAAATTATTAGAAACATCACTAAAAAATTCTGAGGAAGAACGAAAAGGGTTAGTGGATCACATAAAATCTCTAGAAGTTATTGTAAAATTGCAGCAGGAAGACCATAAAACTGAAATACTAAATCTCATGAGTCAATGTAGGTCTATGTCAGAGGAAATCGAAATATTAAAATCAAAAATAAACTTGGCTAATGTAAGATCTGAACCTCTGATCAATACAAAAAAAGTAGAACCTAATCAAATGGGAAAAAATAAATAGAAAATGGTCAAACAAAAACGTATAGTCAGGTTTTGCAAACAGCAACCAAAACTAAAGTAAGGGCAAATAACGATAGAAAGGTAGAGTACTGCTCTTGACATCCAGTCATGGACGAGACTGTAGTGACCTACTAAATAAAAGATTAAAAAATACGTATGAAGTTAGAGCTTTTTCAAACCAAGTGCCCCTATAAACGCAATTGTAGAGTCAGCACAGGAACAAACTAAAGATTTTGGAAAAAACGATTTTCTAATAGTACTGGGTGGCTCAAACAATATAAATGAGCCTAATCTAAAACATCTTCCTGAAATAAATGAAAAAAATAAAGAGATTGTGCCACTCAAGCCAAAAAACTAATGTAATAATGAGTACGATTCCGTATAGGTTTGATAGGCCAGAGCTCAATGAAGCCATTAAGTCACAAATAAATCAATTCATAATACAATCAACAGCCTAAAAAATAAGAATTCTAAGCAGTTGGGATTTGTTTTCTAAATGAAAGGCTGAAAAAACAAAACTTCACTAATCATGGTCTACATCTAATCAATCTGGCAAAGTAATATTTTGTAATAGGCTGACAGAGCTGATTGAAAGTCGTTTGCAATCTACTGTCAATAATTCTCCTAAACAATCATCTAACGAACCTTTTTTAGTAAAGTGGCTCAAAACCGGGAAGGGAGACTATTTTCAGATGATAAATTCATATCTTCAATTGTATTGAAAGACGTTAATCGATCAAAAATCAGGATAGCATTAGTGGAAGGAACTCTTTGTAGCAATCTGATAGGCTCTCAAGATTCTAAGAGATTTAGTAAATCTACTTCAATAAGCAAAAGCAACGATAAGTAATAAGGGATGATAGGGAAGTACCGGTACTCACTGTGTTCCATCAGAATATTCAATACATTCGTAACAAAATAGATAGAACCGAAGTATTTTTTAAAGAAGAGGCTCCAGATATAGCTATTTTCACAGAGCATGGTTTAAAAGAAGATGAATTGTCACAACTTAATATTCCAAACTATTCATTGAAAACGTCGTATTGCAGGACATCTCATCGAAGTGGGGGAGTAGCTATCTCACTAAAAATGCTAAGAATAATTATGCAAACATTTAATTTAGAATATGTAGAGAAATTTACTGTGGAAATGGATTTAGAAGTTACTGGTTTTGAGAGTGAAAATCGACAATAATTTCGAAGTAACGGTGTTAGGTATTTACAGGTCACCAATTGGGGAATGGAACAATTTTTGTGAACTATTCAACAGGCTTTTAGAGATAACTACTACTCGTTTTACAAACGTTATTGTAGCGGGAGATTTCAATACAGACTTTGCAACACAGAATAAAATGACAGAAGATTTAAAGGATATTATATGCATGAATAACTTGGAAATAAAAGTTCATGAATATACTAGAGTCACAAGAACATCACAAACAATAATTGATAACATCCTTACTAATATAGATTACTCTAAAACAAGATTAGGCGGCTCGGAACTATCTGATCATGACTATCAAATCTTAGAGGTGGGGTTGCAAGGTCATAAATCAATAAAAAGAGTAGAGTAATGAAAGAAATTCAACAATGTGAACAGGGGAACATCGATTGTTTGAAGCAGAATCTGCTACAAGAAAACTGGAGTAGGGTTTACAATAGCAATAGTTTAAATGACAAATATGATAGTTTTCATTAATATTTTAAGGTTTCATATTACTGCGAGTTGTCCAGTTAAAAAAGTCCCTGTAAAGAACAAATTAGACAAGATTGAAGAGTGGATAACTGATGATATCCTTGCAGAAAGAAATAGGGTTGAAGATGCATATGATGAATTCAAACTATCTAGAAATATGTTAAGTGAAGATAATTACAAAGCTCTAAAAAAAAATTATACAAGAGAAGTGAAAAGAGCTGAAATTTTGAATAATAGTGTGTACTTTAACACAGCAGTGTGGGATGTAATAAACAAAAATAGGCAAGTAGCTCATGTAGATGCTTATACTAGTGTCCCCAGAATAATTAACGAAAATAACAAATACATTGATGATAGTGTAGACATTTGTAATTTCTTCAACAGATATTATCAATTGGTTGCTAAGGATCTTCAAAAATTTCTTAATACAGGTATTAGTGATGCAAACATGAGGAATACTGAGGGGATTCAGAACGAATTAAAATTCCAACCAGTATGCCAAGACGAGTTGTCAAATATCATTGATAGTTTAAATAATAAAAAAAACTGTAGGAATGGATGGGGTATCCAGTAAAATTCTGAAAGAATGTAAAGATCAATTGTTAGACCCTTTGATTCATCTGATCAATCTTTCATTAGAACAAGGTGTTTTTCCAGATAACTTAAAAGAGGGGAAGATCTTGGCAATCTTCAAAAGTGGTGATAGAGAAAAGGTAGAAAACTATAGGCCCATTAGTATTTTAAATGTAATAAGTAAAATTTTTGAAAGGGTAGTTCTAAATAGGTTACTTCTGCACCTTCAAAAAGCTAACTTTATCTGTGCTGAACAACATGGCTTCCAGAAAGGGAGATAAACAAAGACAGCCATAGTTTCTCTAGTTGAAAAACTAATGGATATAATAGATTCAGGTGATAAAGCTACTGCAATCTTCTTAGATCTGTCAAAGGCATTTGATTGTGTTAATCATGGAACTTTATTGGAAATACTGCAAAATGTAGGTGTAAATGGGGTTGAACTGAAATGGTTTGAATCATATCTTATTGGGAGAAAACAATGTGTAGAACTAACTACAGTAGTTGGTAATAGTATAGTAAAGAATAAATCTAATAAATTAGAGGTGCAAGCTGGAGTGCCTCAGGGGTCAATACTAGGTCCATTGCTTTTTTTGTTATATGTCAACCGTTTACCTAAAGAATTAATTAGTGGTAGAGCCCTCTTATTTGCTGATGATACATCACTCATTTTCAGCAATTCCATTCTAGATAATTTAGAAATAAGTGCCCATATAGGTGTGCAGTCCATTGTCCATTTTTTAAATCAGTTGAAATTAACTATAAATAGTAAAAAATGCCAATACAGTACCTTCAATTCAAAAACAAACATAATTTAAATGAAGATAGGGCTATAAACGTGTTTGTAAACGATAATCAATTAGACCAGGAAGAAAAAATTGCATTTCTGGGAGTTACGTTGGATAGACGATTGACCTGGACTCCATAAATTGAGAAAATATGTAGAAAAATTTCATCTGGGGTATTTGTCCTGCGACAGCTCGCTAGATTGAATGACAAAAAGTTACTTTTTACAGCTTACCATGGGCTCTTACTGTCACATATTAGGTATGCTATCTTAGTATGGGGTAATTCATCAAAACAAAATCTTGTTAGGGTGTTTAAGATCCAAAAGAAAGCGGTTAGGTGTATAGAAAGAGTAAATAGATTAGATTCATGTAGGCCGTTGTTCAAGAGACTTGGTCTCCTAACTGTACCCTGCTTATATGTGTATGAAGCTACTTTATATGTAAAAACGAATGATATTAACCAAAATCTTGATGTACATGATTATAATACAAGAAGCCGAGTTGATTATCACTTGGTGAGTCACAATAGTAGCTTATTCGAACAAAAACCTAGTTATATTGGTAGGAAATTCTACAACAAGCTACCGGAGTTTTTGAAGAGTCTTGAAAATATAGAAATATTTAAAAAACAATTGAAGAAATATTTACTTGATAAGGCTTTTTATAGTGTACGAGAGTTCCTTTCACATCAAAATTAAGCCTCACCTCAACTAATTGAAGTAATTATGGTATCTAGTGTATAATATTGTTGATCTGACTTGTCTTATACTCCTTAACTGGAGTCTCCAAGACGTAATCTACAAAAAAAAAGCTTTCCCAGATATATATATATATATATATATAACTGGAAAAATTTTCAACTTTGAGGGAGCGTTACTTTTTTTGAGGGGGCTGGGAGAAGAGCCAAAGGTGGGATTTCTGGAGAATTTTTGGAAAATGTTCTTCTAAACGTGTATTATTAATTGACATATTACAGTCTAGCCTGTCTCTAAACTGTTCTGACAATAATATTATTTATTGGACTGGGCTGGCTAGCCAAGCGCCATGTAACACTCAGTGCTGTAGGGTTCGACGACTCAGTATCCGTGTTGTAGCCATGTACATCACTCACTATGAACCAGTAAAGGCTGATTCACACATAGTAGTAGGCTACTGGACTACGACCGTACGCTGACTGTTAGGCCAGGCGCACGTTGAGACGTCGGTGGCGCAGAGCAGAGCAGAGCAGCACAGTTTCTGTGTCCCATGCGTTTACTATGCTCGGCTGTAGGAGCGCAGAAATCACGCGCACGTTGGCGCGCAGGGCAGGGCAGAGCAGGGCAGAGCAGCATTGGTCTGCGTCGCACTTGTGACAGAGACACAGAAACTGCGCCGCTCGTGCACTCGTCACTATTATTATTATTATTATTATTATTATTATTATTATTTATGGCGTTAAGTTGCACACCTGAGCGGAGCCCAAACAACATGCCACACGTCAAATACATCCATATCAATTATTATAACAATATAAACAAAATTTCACCGGTTTAGTCAATTATAAGATCTTATATTATGTTGCACGTGCTCCCTGGCACCCCGGAGCAAGTGCAACTTTGTCCAATCTACAGGCTGATTGACAACCCATTTACAATCACATGAGCCATCAACCAGCCCGCAGGTCACAATCTAAAATTGACCACTGAAACTCGCCGAACAAAATGCATTTAATCCTCCAGTTCCATTCTGGAAAAAACAAATGAACTGGAGGATGTCATGGATGGAAAGCATGCATCTGATTTACCCTCTCAGGTACTACGACCCGCCAATGCCCTTATTCCTTCCTCAACACTGTAAGGGCAGCTCCTAACCAGTATCTGTGACACCTTGCTCCGAAACAATCTTAAGTTGGTCTCCATTTTTAAATTGTTATTAATGGCATTATACATTTTCATACCAGAGTAAAGAGCCCCTCTCTCATATGCTGACAGTCTATGTTTAGGTATATAGAGGTTATTATGGCGCCGAGGGTATCTGTGGACAGGATGATTCAGATGATTCACTACGTTATTTTGTTGGTGTACTAAAATCTGTCAATATGGAAGAACAATTGATCGAGTTTTTCTTCAGTTCCCACATGCCTTTGGGCGTAACAGCCCTCTGAGACAATTAAAGGTTTAATCATCTGGTGTACTTCTTCAAACTCTTCTCGACTAAGACGACAAATTTTTTAAACTGTTCTGGTGATAGTTCTTTTTTTATTGCGAATGCCCATGCGTATTCCGTTTTTTCAAGTAGTCACTTTTCCCTCGCTTTGTCCCCTCTTGACCTCATGTTTCAATCAAGATGGATGATAGTTTTTTTTTTTTAATCTTATTAATCCACAGTGAAGTAAAAATTTATTTGTTTGTTATAATATTGAAAAACATTGAATAGTCCTATACGGTAACAAATGTGAATAAGGAGATATTTTGTTTTTTTTTAGTTTATTCAGAGTTATATTTTAGTTTGTTGAAAGATATTTTCAGTCCAGGGTAAAGTTATTTGGTTAAGCGACTCATTCCTCAGCAGAAACTTGGCTTAGAGAGGGGTGAACAATCTTTTTTTTCTTTCTTAAATCATTTCTAGTTTAATATCCTATATTTATTTTGTCTTGAATATTCTATAATTTTATTTTATTTATTTTTTATTTGCTTATTTAAAAAATTAAAGTTTATTTATTTTATTGTATACTTATATATTTTGCACCTTGGAATGTATTTGTGTCATATGAAAATGTATTGTGCATTTTGATTGGTTGAATAAAAAATTATTATTTTTCTTCTTATTATTATTATTATTATGTACAGCAATAGCAATGAATCGAACTCCGCATCCGAATCTGACTCTGACCAAGAAATCTGAATCAAGAAATCTTGAAAAAATGTTTACAAACACAATACACCTCAAAAAGCACATCCACCTGCGTCGCACTGTAGAATGAAACTGCCTCCCAACATGCACTGCTCAACGTGCGCCCCATCTGATGGGTCGCTACATTCACACATGTAGGACTGTACTACGACTGTACTGTTGTCGTTTACTTCTGCAGTTACGTCATTCCAGTGGATTTCACTCAGTTTAGAAGTTCAGGTATCCCTTTCAGCGATGCACGTTCGTTTCTTTTCTTCAGAAATAAGTTTCTAAGAAAAACTGTAAACGATACAATAATGTTTGAGCTTTCAGGTAGGGGATAGGAGGGGACAGTAGTCCAGTATTATAGTTAGGCTTACCATAAATGTTAAGAGCCGACCCCGGACACTGCTTAGAGAGCAGATTGAGGTGTGTTGAGAATACATTATGATGATTATGTAAGATCAAAAGGGGAGAATATAATTAATAAAATAATCGAAAACCTTATAATAAGACTGTTCTTTTATTTAAAAAAATGTTAGTGATAATTTATTTATTAATTATACGTGAAAAATACTGGGTTTACGTTCTTAACAATGAAAATATTCTATTTCAAAACGCGTTCAGGCACTTCTTTTCCAAACCTGCAAGAATCCCGGACAAATATAAACCCCGGACGCGAGCTCGAAACCCGGACTGTTCAGGGAAATCCTGGACGAATGGATAGCCTAAGTATAGTGCTATAGTAAAAGTTTCCGATGTTGAAGATCCATCTTGTTTCCACTAATATGTAATATAAACTTAAAAAACACTTTTAAATGGAAATTGACTCACGTTATGGCGTGACGGCCGTTTCGCTCTGTTGTCTAGAGCATCGTCAGACGACCCACAGTACACTGACTTAAGGTATGAGTTTGAGGGTTATGTATGTTGGAGTGGTGATGGGGTGGGGGGATGAGTAGGCGGGAGGTTTGAAATTGGGATTATTTTGTCTATTCTCTATTTACTCTATTTGACAAAATAATCCCAATTTCAAACCTCCCGCCTACTCATCCCCCCACCCCATCACCACTCCAACATACATAACCCTCAAACTCATACCTTAAGTCAGTGTGCTGTGGGTCGTCTGACGATGCTCTAGACAACAGAGCGAAACGGCCGTTACGCCATAACGTGAGTCAATTTCCATTTAAAAGTGTTTTTTAAGTTTATATTAAAAGTTTCCCAATGGGTTGAACAGAGTGAATACATACATTGGACAGTAGAATCATTATCAGTTCGATAATATTGTCAATAATAGGTTGAATAGGTAGTTTTTGATCATAATTATTAAATTCAAAATTAACTATGAAAATTATAATTCAAAATAGTAATTATTCAAAATTAACAAAAATAACAACATATTTCTTGTGTTTCTACTGAATGGAATGCTTGAGTTGGCTTTTATAAGCAAGAATCAGTTTCATGTCATGTTTAATTTTAACTCTAGATGGAAATTTCTAAAGTCGATAAAATTGATACTATAGGCGGGAACGGGGAATTGGCTATATCTGGAACTCACTATATCTGTGTTAAATGTCCTATGCTTATAAAACTGTCCTGAGGAGGAATTCGGTATATGTGTCGACTAGGGAATTCCCTATATCTGGAATTCACTGTATGTCAGCCGGAGGAATTGCCTATATCAGGAACCGGCTGCATCGTCGCTAGCGGGAACTCACTATATCTGACGTCACACCTACGTCACAGCGTACTGTGACGGTTGCAGGTGGGTCTCCTTCACAGCGTACTGTGACAGTTCCACAGCTCCAGGTGGAGCCAACGATACGGCGATAGAATACCAACCCAACACTATTCATTCATCTACCCCAGTGATAGACAAACTCTGTCGGTGAGCGCGCGGCAGAGCGCGCCCTGCTATTTTAAATTAACATAATTAAAATAAATAGTGACAGAGTATAAACGTTTTTTTACTTGGCCATTGTTAATATAAAAGCCAAATGCCACTGACTGACTGATTCATCAATATTTCTTGTAAACCATGCGGCTAGAAGTTGAAATTTGGTGCACATGTTCAGTTAAGATCCCTAGATGCATACTAAGAGCAGGTTTTACCTGAAATCCCACAGTTGACTTTTTTAATTACTAACCACCTTTTCTTAATCATTGTTATTAATTAGAATTTATACTTATAACCTATAAATAATTTTTTATATCATATTTTTATTCACCAAACATTACAAAAATTCAATTTGCATACGTTTCTGAATACAATATGGCACAGCCAGCAAAGAGAAACTTGCGAGCTAGCTACAAGTTCATTATAATACAAAAAAAAAATACATGAAAAAAATACAGTACTCTACAATCTGACTCTAACCTATCTGGTGAAGCCAGAAAAGCTAATTACCATTGGCCGACTGACTCATCACACTTTCTCGAAAACCATGTGAAATTTCCAGCATTTGGGACCAAAAACAGCAATTTTTCAAAATATATTTTATCACCGTTTCTCAAGAACTATGTGGCCTCATAAGTTGAGTATCCAGGTTCATTTAAGACTCTAGTTAAGCAAAATTTTTACCAGGTGTGAAAATGTATTACTTTTAAAATTTGGTTGCGTATATATCGCCGCCTCCCATCAGTGGTTTTAGTTGGACAGCTAAAACGTGGGAAGCGATCCTGCTGGCTAGTCATATAATACTGTATATTATGGTAGCAGAGCCATTTCCTTTGCAGATACCATTTCCTTTGCAAATTTCAATACAGTGGAACTTTTACATGCAAAGTGACATTGTTGAACTCAAACACTCGCTAGGGGGGTGTATACATTTATTGTTGTGCATGTCCGCACAGTTGATCTGTGTAATAAGGCGCTTATTAAAAAAAAAATTGTCCAGACATTTGCTAACAATAGCTAATGGCTTATATGCTTCATGTTTATGAATTGATTGGAATGATTTATTTTCCTCAAAATTTCCATCGTAATTATTTTTGTAATTTTCCAAGATATTTCTTTTGATAAGAATTGTAGAACACTAAATTCTAAATTCGACAAGCCTAAAAGCCAATTCTTGCAGCTGGTCAAAAATGAACCATTTTTTGTACTTTGGAAAGTTGCTATTACCAAGTACTTTATGTACAAATATATTGAAAAATAGCACATTTTTAGAGTCTTATTATACAGAAACACTACAGTCGCGGGTCACAATTTTAGGCTAAATTAAACCAGCCCATGCTGGAGGGGGTGAACATTTATAACAAAATTAGAAAAATTATTAGATAGGCTTGCATTAATAGGATAGCTGAAAATTTTTATAAATAATAGAGATAGGAAAAAAGATATTAACAAAAGGAATTTTAAAATATACATCTCATCATATAAACAATCGATATACTTTAAAATAAATTAGATACTGCCATAAAATAAGGATGAATATAGAATATGATGGTTGATCAATGGATACTACTACACTAGCGGCCTGGCAAGGGGGGCGGACCGCACCGCGTTCCAGCCCTAGGGAGATGACAAAAAGCTGATATAATATAATGATTATACATGATTGTATGCATATAATGATTATAATTTCAATAATGTGATTTGTTAAACTTTGGTGCTAATATGGACTCTAAATAAGTGAACCTATAAATGTTATCAAATGGTTCGCGTGTTCTCCGAGGCTGGACCAAAACACTTATTAGAATTAATTTTGACCGATAATTCGGGATAAAATTATTGTATTAAGTGCCTAGAATCGCTTCGAAGGGATTATTTTCGTCATTTTTCCCCCGGGATAGGATTAACCACTCTTATATAGAAAAGTTCAATAATTATTGTTTATTTTCAATGTATTTTTTTCTCTATGTTTTGTGTACTTTCATCACATATATATGATTGAATGAGCTAGTCCTATGTTTTGACTCGTGACTCGAGGCTCGCGATTTTGTCTGTATGTTTGTATGTTCGATGATAATTTTCGAATACTTTGACCAATCAAATCAAATCAGAAATGGTTTTATTTCTCCTTCAACAAATACAATATGTATGTAGGTAAATTCATAGAAAATACAAAATAAAAAAAAAAAAAAACGTTTACAAACTATTCAATACAAAATATAGTTAGAGAGCAAAAAATTCCTCACATGGGCCTTACGCCTGTGTGTGAAGAAGAGTCCGCGTCATCATTACAAAAGAGTTTATTATAGAAGAATAAAAAAAAAACTCTGTTGAAAAATAAATATTACTTTAAGCTGAAAAAAAACCTGGGGGAACTTAAAAAAAGGCTTCCGGAAGCAGGAAGGATCCCTCATCCATCAAACACGCGAATTATGGGCACAACTGAGAAAGAGTAGTAGTTTTTAGATTAGCTTCTGCCAAGAGCACCCTATTCGAATATTTCGGGATTTTCCAGTTAGCCAATTTTCTAGAGAGCAATTGTATGGAGCCCAAACATTACTAGAATAACTTGCAATTGCATTCTGAAGGAATTAAATTAGAAATTTTGTCAGAGGCCTGGCCCGAGAGTACACTCTGGTTTATGAGCTTTTTCCTCACCTGACAATATAATTATTATCACAAAAGTACGAGGAAATTTAATTGAAAACACACTTAATATTTGAAATATCAAGGAAACTACATTTTTAAACAGTTTAATTTGTTTAATATAATTTTGTAATAGATATATCTTTATTAATCACCAGTTATTTGTTTTAAAACAAACTAAATATAATTACGAACCAAGCCTAGTGGAGGTCATTTCCAGTGAAAATATATATTTAGATTTATGTATTTTGCTTAAACGGCCTCATTGGACTCAATCAGTTTCTTGTCCTCCTTGATAAGTTCTCTTTCTGCATTGTCCAGTACTTCTACATTCGTTCTGATTTTCTCTATCAGTTTTTATCTATAAATCCCCCTTGTACAATATGTCAGTTGTTTATTTTTTAGATGAATATTGTTTTTATTTCTTTAAGTTTCTTTAGATTTTCGGCGCAGATTTCCTGGGTTTTCAGTTATAACATATTATGGTTTTATACCAAGTTATTATAAACTTGGATCCCAGAGGGTCCACATGGAATACTATGTGGACCACCTTTTTTCCAAGAGCTTTTACACAGACAGACAGTCGGACAGCGGCACAATTCCAATAACTTTCACATATTAGGTATGCTATCTTAGTATGGGGTAATTCATCAAAGCAAAACCTTGATAGGGTGTTTAAGATCCAAAAGAAAGCGGTTAGGTGTATAGAAAGAGTAAATAGATTAGATTCATGTAGGCCGTTGTTCAAGAGACGTGGTCTCCTAACTGTACCCTGCTTATATGTGTATGAAGCTACTTTATATGTAAAAACGAATGATATTAACTAAAATCTTGATGTACATGATTATAATACAAGAAGCTGAGGAGATTATCACTTGGTGAGTCACAATAGTAGCTTATTCAAACAAAAACCTAGTTATATTGGTAGGAAATTCTACAACAAGCTACCGCAGTTTTTGAAGAGTCTTGAAAATATAGAAATATTTAAAAAACAATTGAAAAAATATTTAGTTGATAAAGCTTTTTATAGTGTACAAGAGTTCCTTTCACATCAAAATTAAGCCTCACCTCAACTAATTGAAGTAATTATGGTATCTAGTGTATAATATTGTTGATCTGACTTGTCTTATACTCCTTAACTGGAGTCTCCAAGACGTAATCTACAAAAAAAAGCCCTGTTGGGACCCTTAATAAGAAGAACCAGTTATATTCTTGTTTGAAGAAAACTATGAAGATATGTAGTGACTTATGAATGTGGCAAACATAAATACTTTAATATTTGATATTTCATTAATATCTTAATTTGTTAGTATAGTATTGATTAACAATATTTTCTCTTTTATTTGCGCATTATTTGTTAGGCATGCGGGCAATGCTAAGCACACTCGGAGAATTCGCCATTGGTTAGTTGTGAGTAAAGAGTGGTTAATAATGGTTAGCTTTTATTATTAAGGAGTAGTGGTGAATAAATTCGAGTGAAGAACTGTAATATATACGAGTACATTATCACCCCACTACGACACTTGAGAGAGAGTGAAAGATAGAGTGAGGGTGAGTGAGAGAGAATCATACTATAGAACGCCTACTTTTGTAGCCTATTGTACAATAGCGCCATGCTTCATCACAAGAAACATAAAAATATAAATATGCGTGAAATAAGGAAATTAAAATGTTAGGGAAGTTAAATTTAGACAAGAAAGAGAGCAAAAACTTAAAATCACATTCAGCCAGAAAATCACGCATCAATTAAACATGCAATCTTCTCTTGAAAAGGAAGAGGGATGGTGTGAATAGCCTACTAAATGAACTCTGATCAGAAACTCTTGACTAACAAAAGAAGCCAAATCTGTGACTTTTATGGTGGTGAAGACATTTTTTCCAGGTGAGGTATCTCCCAAACATTTTCTTTGTTTACAAATGCTCCAAATTTCGGAAATTGACTTTACGTAATATTATTGCAAATTTTACGGAAATGAACCGCGGCTTTATTTTTAATAATAATGAAGACATGAACCTAAGAGATTTGACAGGGGAAGTCAATGACACAATAAACCCTCATCACCACACTTGACCTTGTAATTCCAAATTAAATAGATATCCATTTCTTCTTTCACAAGATACAAGAGACATAAATTTAGCAAATTTTTCAGCATCCTGTGTCCGTGAGTGTCTGTATAAATCGAAACAGCATGTACCATGATAGGTATGGAAACTATAGAAACTGTGTATAAATGATGATTTTTGTAATCAGATGGAGAAAAACTAAATACAACCCAGTCAGCACTTAACGTATCTTTTACGTAAATTCTAGGTCCATATGTAAATGATAAATATCTAATGTAAAATTTATGTAATATTTACGTACAATATTCACGTAAGTAATAATTTATAAATTTGTTGTTAAACAATCTGGAATGCAAAATCGAATTAACAGTAGATTTTTTTATTGAAAGCCCATTTCTATAATTGATCAATTCAAATTTCAAAAACAGAGATATGCTAATGTACATACTACGTATATTTTATGTAAAAATTGTTTGCAAAATTCACATAAATTATACGTAAATTGTACAGATTATTCGCAAATATCCCTCCTCTATTCGTCGATACAAACTCCAACTTCATTTTATATACCGGTACCCTAGCCCAGTCAAATTAGACAACAATATGGTCGTGAAGAGGAACAATAATTATTGATGGAAAAATTAATTTTTCACCAATAATTTTCTCTAACCTTGGGTAATAACCAAAAGTACTCATTTTGGGTTGAACTCATTTTTGGTGGAAAGGTACAATTTTTCAGTTTTTTATTATAATTCAGTATTGATAACTCAAAGAATTTTTTTCTTCTGTTGAAGCTGACAAAAGTATCTACAAAAATGATCCTATGCATTTTTTTGGAAAAAGTCCCTTTCTGAAGTTTGAGGATGTGTATCGAGCTACAAAATATCGATGATTTTCACCAAGTAATTTATCGATACGCCAATATTGTTGCGAAAACGTGATGAGTAATATTATATGTATTGGTAAACTCTTTTAATTTATTTCATAACTATTCATTCTTCTATGATTCAAGGTTAGACTTGATATTTTCCAATAAAAGTAAATAATCAGAATTCCACTAAATGTGATGTATAATAATCGATGCTCTATTAATCAAGGCTCATGAACATCGATTAAAACATTATCAATTGTTTCGTACATCGATACGTATCAAACTTTTTGGCGGTTGTTCGTTGTTCTCTCTGACTCTGTTACTGTTAGGCACGCCGCACGTGAAGTTTTTGGTGGTTGTTTGTTGTTCTCTTTGTCTAGTGAAAATTTATATCCTTGAAATTATATCGTTTTGATACAAATAAAACACAATTTGGAAACAGTTCCAAGGATTACAAAAACAGGTTAGTACAACTTTGAATTTAATTTATTGAGTGTTCAGGTTACCCACTTTATCTTTCTTGGGCAGTTTTATAGGTTAGAAAGTTTTCACTTTAAGAAATTTGAATAAATCCTTTTGGTAAGTTCTTACAAGTTCTTCTTATAATGCTTTAACCCAATTTATGTGTGTAATAGATAGCAAGACATTTTCCCCATGAAGCTAAAATGTGTTGGACCAAAAAATTACTAGTTCATCTGGATTTGGTTAAAGGGAACACAAAAAAAAGTGCAATATTATTGATGATCAAACCATAGAAATGAGTGAATTTCAAAGCAAACCTCCTTGCCAAGAATTGGAGGACTTTCTAGAAATCGAACAGTCATTGGAACATAAATCCAAAAAAAGAATAGGCCTAAGTAGATTTCTTTCTAAATTCAATTTATTTAGGCTTACTCAGGTAAGAAGTAATTAGTGATTTGAAAGTAATGATTCTGTAAGAATTCATGTAAACATCTTTCATTTTTTGTTATCACCAGCTCGGCTTAAATTGCAGCTGATGGGGGGCTTAAATTGGAAATATTTCACAAGTTAGTTTGAAGTGACTGACAATTGAATAAACTGACAAATATACATAAATAGAATTTATTAATTTCGAATTCCTTTAATTGCTATTACTTTATACTGAAGACTTCCAATTAAAGGAATTCGAAATTAATAAATTCTGTTTATGTATATTTGTCAGTCACTTCAAACTAACTTGTGAGATACGAGCCGATATGGCCAAGTTGAAAATGAATGCTCCTGTGCAGAAAGGTCTCCATGGTCTAGTGGTTAAGGCGCTCAACCGGCAATTGAGAGGTTCGTGGTTCGATTCCCGGTGGTGACTGATATTTTTGTACAGTAGCATTTATCGATTCCCATCAGCTTTTCAATGCTGTTGTCAATATCCGCCATTGCGGAAGTCTTCAGTATAAAGTAATAGCAATTAAAGGAATTCGAAATTAATAAATTCTGTGAAAATATTTTTCAAATTTCTGGTTTCATATAATTTGTCATTTTATTCTGAGTATGGGCACACTTTTTTCACAGCCAATTGAAATGCTATTGGCTAAAACTATTTTTAAATTAAACTTCAGTTAAAATTAAGGTGCAATAGGACAATTTCAACTGTAAAACTCTTTCCAAGTATTACAGACAAATGTTCAAAAACTACATGAAGGTACCAATTTACATGCTGTAATGCCACAGTAAAGCATCAGAAAACAGTTCAAGACCTTTAATAATGGGTTATCTGCTCAATAAATGAATAACAACCAGAATTAATTTCCAACTATTATTGATTTCTCCCAAAAACGGCTAAGTGACTTTATATATTTAAAGCTATATAAAAAAAGCTTTTATAAAAGCAGAATAATTATATTTTAATTCTAACAAAGGTTAGAAATAAAAACCACTTGATTTGAAACAGTTAGAATCACCAAGTTAGATTGCTTTCCAGTAGACATATCCTGTATTGTTTAATTGGTAGGCTTAACATTCAATTGTTTCCTGCCATATTGCTTGTAATATTACTTCCTTCTAATACCTAATTTTGAATGTTGTTTACAGGCTGCTTTCTTTGAAGAGATGTTAACCTCGAAGACCACATAAGAAGGATTCTCCAGAGGATGGTGACACAACTTTGCCATCCAATTCAGCTGGGAAGGCAGAAGAGGGAAGAAGAAACTGCAACATGGCAGTTGTAGATGTAATGAAAAGTAAGAGGACTTGATTTAAGCTTTAAGAATTTGTTTCTTGAATAAATATTTTTTAAAGCTGTTGTCAGAAAAATACCACTTTTATTATGAGTTAATGTTATTATGGTAAACAGAATTTATTAATTTCGAATTCCTTTAGGTGCTATTAGTTTATACTGAGGACTTCCGCAATGGCGGATATTGACAACAGTATTCAGTAGCTGATGGAAATCGATGAATGCTACTGTACAAAAATATCAGTCACCACCGGGAATCGAACCACGGACCTCCCAATTGCCGGTCGGGCGCCTTAACCACTAGACCATGGAGACCTTTCTGCACAGCAGCATTCATTTTTACTTGGCCATATCGGCTCGTATCTCACAAGAAAGTTCGAAGTTACTGACAATTGAACAAACTGACGAATTTACTTAAACAACGAAATTAATAAATTCTGTTTAAGTAAATTCGTCAGTTTGTTCAATTGTCAGTAACTTCGAACTTTCTTGTGAGATACGAGCCGATATGGCCAAGTAAAATTGATTGCTGCTGTGCAGAAAGGTCTCCATGGTCTAGTGGTTAAGGCGCCCGACCGGCAATTGGGAGGTCCGTGGTTCGATTCCCGGTGGTGACTGATATTTTTGTACAACTACAAAACTTTGCGGAAGTCTTCAGTATAAACTAATAGCACCTAAAGGAATTCGAAATTAATAAATTCTGTTTAAGTAAATTCGTCAGTTTGTTCAATTGTCAGTAACTTTGAACTTTCTTGTTATTATGGTGTCATGGAAAAGGGGTTTTGACCTGTATGCCTGTACAACTTGAAAGTGGCTCATATGCATCTAATCTATGAAGAAGCAAGATATAAATACTAATGGAAACTCTTGATTTACAAAGTATTTTTAAACTACTAAAACGCTATCTGTTGTTCCTGTAAATTCTGAAGAACTGCTCATATTCTCTGGTCCTTGATAACCTTGTTATGTTAACATTGAGGGAAGTGCATGCTCTGAATTGGCAGAGTATTGCACAACCTGCATATGAGCTAAATTAAAAATTCAATGACAGGCAGAATTAATTCCTTTTTCTCTATAACCTTGAACAACCAACTAAAATATAACCATGATGCATACATAAACCATCCCCATACCCCTAGTTGACATTTTTTTAGGATTAGAAGATTCTTTTTGTACAGCATCTATGACGAACTTTTTGAACAGAATAAGGGAGATTCAGTACAAGCAAATAGTATAGTAGGCCTACTGGTGTGAATTAATGAGTTTAATGCTTCATTTCAAACCCTCTCCATACCTTGGTCCCAAAGTCTGTTATGCTAGCTAATTGGCTACAGACACACATTTTATGAAGGCATTTGTCAAAATCATATCAATCCATAGAGATAGGTTGCTAGCACTTTGTAACATTTAATTTATGGATAGGTTTTGTGCATGTCAACTAAACTGACTCCAGTCAATATCTATTTTTGTTTTTCCACAGGAATGATGATTAATGTCCATCAAGGGTCATTCCCCATGAAGAAGTTTGAGACTAAAGTTCAGGAGTGGCTCTGACAATCTTCAACAAGATATTCTTAAGAAAAAACCGGCTACTACTTGAAAAATATGTGTAATGATTGTATAAATAGCTACCCTGTTAGGTAACTAGAAAAATAAATATGTATTATCATAAAACAGGTTTTTTTTCTGGATAAACTCCCCACTAATTTTTCAAGTCTCAGAACTAGTGTGTCAAGAAAGAAAAAAAACAAATGCTATCATTAAAGTAGTGAGTACAGTTGGATCATAATCATGTTTTGTTGAAATATAAGAAAAAATTCAAAGCTCTGTTAGCTGGTATTCAAGAGGAAATGGGAAGTATTTGATGGTGTAACATTTCATATATAAAACAATAGTGTATTTATCTGAAAATGACTTTGAATTTTTCAAATTCACATACATATACAGTAAATATATATGCATTTTCAGTATGTAGGCCTATATATCCATTACCAAAAAAGCATGCATGATTTTTTTTTTTGAGGATGAAGCCCACATAGGTCTGAGACCTGATGATGTTAGTTCTGAGGTCAGTTAGATGATGGTGATTTATGAGTTGGACCTACAGTTTCAGGTGGGTTCCGAACCACCTAATTGCTGGTTGAACTTAAATAATAAATTTAAGGTACAACTTGAATTCTGTTGGATGTTTTGAACAGTTCATTCTATAGAATTTATGTTTTTTAGTATAATGCTATTTGTATGTGTTTACTAGTACCCACTATACATTAATTTTCTGAAAAGCATTTTGTGATAGCTTTTATAAAAGCCTTTTCAGAAAATGTATGTATATTTATCTGATAATTTAGATTAAATTCTATATAAATATTATGTAAATTATATGTTGTATAGACCTCAAATTTATGTATAATTTATAAAGAAATTGCATATATTTATCAGAAATTTGAGATAAAATTTTATGTATATACTACATAAATCATACATATGTATGGACCTCAAATTTACGTATCATTTATAAAGAAATTATGTACATTAATCAGAAATTTGAGATCAAATTTTATGTATATACTACATAAATCATACATATGTATAGACCTAAATTTTACGTATCATTTACATAAAAAGAGGTGACATTTGTATGTAAAATGTACGTAAAATTTATGCTTCAAGTATGTGAAATTTATGATTCATTCACATAAGACTTTTGTATAATATACGTAAATTTTATGTGAATGTGCTGACTGGGAAATAATAATCTACAAGCTACTCACAGGTAATTGACATGACAGAAACAGAAATTAAGCCTGATCATGTTCTACTACACTCAAAACGCAGAACAAAATACATGAAGTATTCAATTAAATACTGTACTTAATGAGAAATTGATATAGCCTAATATTTTTTGAATAAGCACTCATGACCATCACCACAGTACACACTGTTTTTTCATGTTTGCTTTTTGAATTCTTATTCTTGAATTTTTGATACACAAAAACTTTGTCTTATTTTCAAGAAAAAAAAGTAATTTAAATGAAAATAAATGAATTTTTGAATGACATCCTATTCATGAGAACAAGTTGATAAGCAACTGACATTTTATAAAATAACTATAATTTTCATAGCTGTCATTAATAATAACTAGTGGCTTGTAGGGGCAAAAATCCCTGAATAAAAACACTAATACATAACACAAGTCATTATACTACAGTATTATCAATCAAACGAACTAACAATCAAATTACCTATGAGTCAGAATTTCCCTCTTTACTAGATTTTTTGTGTGAAAATAGTTTTTTTGGTTGCTTTGGTTGTTGTTATTTACAATAAACAAGTTGATTCCTTCCGGAGATTTATCTCTGCTAAATGCAACATATAATTGCCCATGAGTAAATACTGGTTTACTTAGGTATATCCCAGCTTTGGCCTTGGGACTTATTGATACTGTAGTGATACAAAAAGCTAGTCTAATTGGAAATTGTTTTCTTGACATATGGAAAGGCATATTAGGGTCTGTTGATATAAGCCTAGTTCCTGGTAAAAATATTGCATTACCTTTCCAAATCCAGTTATTACTTCTAACTTTATGCACCTTCCATAAAGGCCCAACACAATTCATCATACGGCATTGACCAAGCCTGACCCTAGATTCATATTCCTTATCAATATCACGATAGCGCCAATTTTTAGTGTAATATGGTGTTTATGTGGTGGCATTCCTGATGGTGTGATATTCTATTGGAATATTTAAAAGTTCAATGGGTTCATCAGTAATAATTTTGTCCACAATAAAGTAGTTCTTTGCTTCTCCCTCCACGTTTCCAAGTATTACATTGTTCATTCAATGGACACATTATTATGTTGTTTGAAAACATATTAACGTTGTTGATAGTTATTTTTGTATGAAAAATAAAACTAATCATAGATTCATTTCTTAGCACAAACTTTTCTGGAATATCTATTATATCAACTCCTCTGTGACTAGTTAGGTCCGTTATGAGGTTTGTTTTCTGTTGTTGAAATTATTAGCTTGTCTTCTACAATGTGAAGAAATGTAGACAAAACAAAAAATTTTAGAACATATGTCTGTCTAAATTTAGATTATACTATCCCAAGTAACCCACATGTTAATATTGAACACTGACTTGAAGATGAAGCACGATCACATAATGTATTGATGTAAACAAATCAGACGTTTTTGAATTCCAATTCTATTCTTATGGAGAACATTTTACATTATATCTAATTTTATGTTAACATTCTGGAAATTCCAATAGTTTTCCCACCATCACGGAATCGAGTCCTTTAATTTGATCCCTCTCCCATCTTTCTACAACTTGCCAAACGCCCCCAGTTTTGACGCAAAGAATAGCCTTACTAAATTAAATATATTACGGTGATGATGGCAACCGATCTAGGTTGTTGTTGTGGTGCTTGGTCCACTTAGTTATCCGCCCACTTTGGCGCTGTCCACGTTCCAAGCGGTGGTAGAGTGGGGATTCCACATATAGCGACTTCCCGATACAGCCAATTCCCGGGGAAGACACATATAGGCAGTTCCCCTTGCATGCAGATATAGTGAGTTCCCGATACAACGAGTTCCCGAAGAGTACACATATAGGCAGTTCCACTTGCAAGCAGATATAGTGAATTCCAGATATAGCCAATTCCCCCAACACCTATAGGCTACTTGAAATATTTTTTTCTTGAACATTTTTTCTTTCAAGAAATAATTGTAACTTGTGGAAGTAATAGGAACTGCTATTCTAGATTAAACTAAGTTGAACTTACTAGACTACTGTATAGGATGACTTGATATCAATAAAAACAACTTCCTCAATTTTGCTTATTTTTGAGTACACGCGAGGCAAATTATTAATTTTAGGGCGCTGAATCCGAATCTGAAATCACAATTCTCCTATCTCTAATTTTGGAGATAGTAGAAGCACTTGATCCTAACAGTATAGTCAGCGCACAGTCCTACGTTGATTCACACATATAGGATTGCAGACCGGACGCAAACTGTGTAGGACCGTGTCCTTATTGAAAGATCGCTCTGAAAGTGATCTACGGCAGTACAATCGTAGTCCGGACGGTGTACAGTCCTATATGTGTGAATTACCTCCGACCGTCTCTGTGTATTTCAAATGGAAAGACTGTTTAGGCGAATCCATTCATAACGACACAGTCGTAGTCCAGTCCTATATGTGTAAATCAGCCTTAACTTGGATGATGGATGAAAAAAAATCAATAAACACATCATTTTATAGCTGCTGATTAGAGTTTAGATAAGTTTTCATGGGAGCCCCACGACCAATAATGCAATGATAAAAATATATGGTTAGTTGAAATTGATTTTTGTGTTTTGTGGTGACTTTTTTGTATAAATTCAATTATCACTGGTAAACGGCTATGCACATGGAAAATGTATGAAACATGTTTTTTAAAGAATAATAACTAGGCTATGTACATAGAAAGTGTATGAAACATGTTTTTCAAAGAATAATAATTATTAAGTATCAAATGAGATGAGGATCACAAAGATTCCCAGATAAGTCTCAGAGTTGTAAGCCTTGAACTGACTTACTTCCCTTGCAATGTTGAAATGGTGCAGAGGGAAACAATAAGCGAGGTGGGGGTCGAAACTTTGTTTTTTTTTAAGAGTAAGTACTTTTGATATCAACTTCTTGCAAGCATTCAGCTTTCCCCTAATTTGTTACAACACTTAACATTCATTGCCTGGGCTATTATATCAATTAGTTGAGGTGGGGCCTAATTTTGATGTGAAATCAACTCTTGTACACTATAAAAAGCTTTATCAACAGAATATTTTTTCAATTGTTTTTATTTATTTTCATTTTCATGACTTCAAAAACTCAATTACTAACTGTTCAAGTGGATTCAACGACTTGCAGTCAAATTTTTCTTTTAGAATAAGTAGTATTTTACTGACTCTGTAGGCCAAACGTTTTCGAGTTGTTAAAACCCATCTTCAAGGCCTTGAAAGTGGGTTTTAACAACTCGAAAACGTTCGACCTACAGAGTCAGTAAAATACTACTTATTCTTAATAGAAAATTTAACTGCAAGTCGTTGAATTCACTTGAAAAGTTAATATTAACAACGCAGCTCGTCATGGAACAAGAAATCCAGGAACTTAATTACCTTGTTGTAGATTTTCCTACCAATATAACTAGGTTTTTCTTCGAATTAACTTCTATTGTGAGTCACCAAGTGATAATCTCCTCGTTATAGTATTATAACCATGTACATTAGGATTTTGGTTGATATCACTCTTCTTCACATATAAAGTAGCTTCATACACAGACAAGCAGGGTACAGTTGGGAAACCAAGTCTCTTGAACAACGGTCTATGAGTACAAGAGATAGAGCTATTTTAAGATACTGTTGCTTAAAATCTCAAGAAAGGCCTAACATGGTAGGATATGAATGAGTGAAAAAGCAATTAATCACAGAAGAAACAAATATCTGTAAAAATTAGGCTACAAGATCACTACCCGTAAGGGTCTCCCCACCATTAAAAGCCATACGCTTATTATTATTACATGACCATCAATTATTCATGACAGACCTAATTGTTGATCACCGTATTGAAAGCAAATAAAAATAGCTTTATAATATTAGCTTTGCAAATTTTATATAATAAGTGGGCAAGATATTGTTGATTGTTTTCAAAATCAACTATAGACTATGATCAATTTAATTTTGGAATCCATTGATTAATGTTTTCTTTTGTCAATGTTGGATTTCAGATTTTGTGGGTGGAGCAAATATGACGTTCCAGCTAGCTATAGAGTTTAAAGGGAAATGTTAGCAGTGATTTGCAATTTTCTACTCATTCATTATATTGTACTTTCTTCTTGTATTTTACTGATAAGTTTCTACTTATATTTTCTATTTATATAATGAATATTGTCTGTATGTATCTCCTTCTTTTGAATTTGAATGCTAGAGAAACCTGACAAATTTTCGAGCACAGGCTCAGGGCCATTTGGAGAGTATTAGATACTATTTCTCCTTTCAGTATGAATGAATGTGAACTGATGTGAATGAAGTGAGAATATTTTTTAATTTTGATTTGATCTTCACAGATGGCTTCATGACATTATCAAATGAGGAACGAAGAACTCCTAAGTTCATAGATGGGTAAGGAAATTTTACTTGCTTGGTTGAGTAATTAACTTATTATTATTGTTATGGAAGAACGTGCAGTAATTTTCTGTGTTATGTGCCTGTATCAATATTGATTTCCAGAAGTTAATTAATTACTCTTCTCCTGTTCCCCCTCGCCTTGTGGTTCATCTAGAACTTTGTGGAATGTTCTTATCTTGGCAATTGAAATGGTCTCAATAAATGGAAAATATTCTAACTGTTTATTTTGACAGAAAAATGGAGTGCCGTCCAGTCCTCTCTGGAATGTTTGAAATGAATAAAAGGCAGAGGCTCTTGTAAAAGTCAGTCAGGTGTGATTCAATTGTCAATGCGATGAGTGGCAGACAGTGACAGTCTCCACTCATACAAACTGGATCATCAGTGAGCACTTCTACAAACTGTGTTATATGAACGTTCAAGTGATAACGAAAAATATTGTGACAGATTATTAGGCTTATATTATTCAGGCTCCTTCAAGAGTTTATACTGTGACTTGTTAGTGCTTGTAGTGGTTCACTGTTATGTTTTAGACGTTACCTCATGAATTATTGGACAGTTTATTGAACAGTTATTATTTAACAATAGATTGGCCTTTTAACAGTTAGTAATTGATTTTTGTACAGTAATATTGCAAATTCTTTATTAGCTAAACATTATCAATTTATCTGTTCCTGATTAATTTCTTTTGTGTAATATAACTGATTAGTGTGAGTTATTGGTGAATAATTGTGTTAATAATTTGGCAAGTGTTGCCAGCATTATCTTAGAGATAGAACCTGTAACATTATTATTACTGTTGTTTCATATAGGATTTTACCAGTGCAATATTTTTAAACCTGGCAGACGTGGCAGTCACATCAATGATCCAGGGGCATACTTAGCAACCAGAGCTGAGCACTATGTATTATTATGGGTTCTGCCTCTGAAATAATGCTGGCAACACTTTAAATTAACACTCACACTTTATTAACACAAATTATTTACAACTCACACTATTCAGTAATGTCTTACACAAAAAAAATCAATCAGAACATATGAATCAATAATGTTCAGCTATTAAAGAATTCGCAATATTACTGTACAAAAATCAATCACTCATCAATGTTTAAAGGCTGATCCACTTCCTGGATTTCTTGTTCCATGACGAACTGCGTTGTTAATATTAACTTTTCAAGTGAATTCAACGACTTACAGTCAAATCTGACTGCAAGTCGTTGTACTCACTTGAAAAGCTTATCTACTATTGAATAATAACTGTTCAATGCACTGTCCAATAATTCAAAAAGAACGTTTAAAAGGAACAATCAAACTTAAGTGGCACAAGTTTATAATACAATAATGGCTGAGATTAGAGTCCACTTGTATAAAACGTAAAAGAATTCCCACTAATACAGTCACAATAAATGGCGATTATCACTTTAACAACAAACGTTTGTACTATGAACGGAACTGCCACTACTTTTTATCTCAACCAAATTAAAAAAAAAAAAATGAACTAATGTTCACTTGCTTTAAAAAGGTTTTTCAAAATCTAAGAAGAACTAGATATCTCTTGATTCTCCTACAAACTTCTATCAATTTTTAAAAGAGACAGACATAAAATTCTATAACTTTTGATAAAATCCCATGGAGTTCTAAATAAACATTCTACAGGAGTCACAGATGAACGACAACGTGAGGGGAAGAGTGATTAGTTGCTTCTGGAAGTCAATATTGACACAGGCAGATAATAAATTAAACTTCTTTCTCCCTTTGCCTTGCCCACAACTTAACACCCCCCCCCCCCCCCCCAAATAAGGAGATTGTTCTGTCCCAGAACAGAAGCACTTATGTTTGTTTGGATCTGCTGTGGCTACTGGTTGGCTCCTTGTTGATCCTCCAATGGTTGTAGATGCAGATGGTAATCTGGATACCAGTAGATTTGAACACCTCCTCCAATTGTCCAATTGGCTCCACAATTGTCCAATCCAGGATATCATATAGTCACAAAGTTATTTGAAATGGGACAAATAAGTTGTAATTAAATTAATTAATTTCAAAAAAGGGAGTGAGTGACGCTCGATCATGTATCAGCAATGGGGGCAACAGTGATGGAACCGTATGCACATTGGATGGCACAGGTTACAAGAAGCTTTTTTCTTCAATTCCATCTCCACAGATTTAAATACCTCTCCCCCACAAACTGCCGACTCGCCTCCTATAAAAAGGGCAGCACTGATTTATTCAGTAGACTTGAACTGAGGCTAGTTTGCAATACACTTCTCTTGCTGTATTCCAAGTGAGTCCACCTGAGAGCCACTTAGCATTGAATTCACAGTCAGAACACCTACCCTCACAGCCATAACTTACCTGCGTTTTCCTCCTATTCCTTCCATACCCTTCCTGAGCCTTACTGAACCTCATTCCCTAATCCCTCCCACTTCCCATCTTAGTCTAGTCAATCAGGAGAAAATTGTAGTATCAATCAGATACTACTCAAGGAGGAATTAAGTGTACCTGATAATATCCACTTCCAAGCCTTGGTATACCAAGTTTCCTTACTCCTTATTGCTGCATCATGTACCTCAGCTGAACCAAGCAAGTCCACAATGTGTCATATGATGCCTTCAACTCAGTTTGTCCTTTAGTCACCTAAGGGTAGAAGAGATTATCTTTATCTGCTTCAGATAAAGAATATTTCCTTCTGCAGGTCATTGTTGTTCAAGGTCTCTGAGACTGCCAAACTTATTCTTGTAGACTGTAGCAATGGCTCAAGATTCTACTAAGTTGCTTGTGACACAGTGTGCCAGTGCATACTCCTTGGGCAGGGTGAACAGATATATTTCACTTGTCTGGATCATTTTCTCAACTGTTGTTGAACTGCAATCATCAGTATACTTCTCTGGGGACATAGTATGCTGAACCTGTGTGCTTGTTCTTCTCCTGCACCATTGTTACCATGGAATAGAGTCAAACAATTGAAATGTACAATCCTTGGCTTTTCTCTCAGAGGTTTCCTCATGCGGTATAACACATTGTTGATCCTAGCCACAACCTCATAAGTTCCTTACAACTGATTTCAGAGTTTTTGAAATTAGTCATGGATTCTTCTTGGGTTGTATAACCAGACTAGGACTCCTGCTTGGTATCCACCTTGGTCAGTCTTAATTTCATACCACTTCTTCATCCTCAGGCTTGCTTCATCAAGATTGGTGCAGACTTTCTCATGAGTCTCAATCATGTGCTTCCTCAGTTGGGTGATGAAGCCTTCCTCATCAAATGTTTCAAAAGGCTTCCAAACAGAAGATCACATGGTAGCTGTAGATCTCTACCAAAGATGATGTGAGCAGGTGTTATCTTTGTGGCTTCATTAATGGAGCTATGATATTGATTGATTGAAAACCCTTTATCCACAATGCCCACAAATCAGTGATGTCTTACACAAGAGAAATCAATCAGAACAGATAAATCGATAATGTTCAGCTAATAAAGAATTTGCAATATTACTGTACAAAAATCAATTACTTGATGTTGAAAGGCGGATCTATTAAATAATAACTGTTCAGTGCACTGTCCAATAATTCAAGAAGAACATCCAAAAATAACAATCAAACTTGCATAGCACAAGTTTATAATACAATAATTGCTAAGAGTAGAGTTCAGTCGTTTGTAATGTAAAATAATTCTCACTAATACAGTCACAATATACGGCAATTATCACTCTAACAACAAACGTTTGTACGGTACTATGAACAAAACTGCCACTACCTACTTGTTATGTCGACGAAATTCAAACAAGAAATAAACTAATCTTCAACTAAGCACTTGCTTCAAATAGGTTTTTCAAAATCTAGAGAGAACTAGATATCTCTCCATTTTCCTATAAACTCTTATCGAATTCTAAAATAAACAGATAAGACATTCTACAACTTTTGATGGAATTCCAGGAAGTTCTAATCAAACATTTTACAGGTGTCACAGATAAACTAAGAGGAGAAGAGGAGAGTAATTATTTGCTTCAGGAAATCAATATTGACACAGGCAGATAATTATACTTCTTTCTCCTTTGCCTTATCCACAACAGTATTATGAATTTTTCAGAAAACAGTTATTTATGTATTTTTTTTCTCTGATGAAGTTGTATTTATAATGCAATAATCTATTTTTCGAAGCTGAATCGATCAAACTCAACAATGGAAGCATTGCATGCATCAGGCTGGACTAAGTGGTTTATCAATTATCAGGTTATTTGACCTGGATTGCTCAAGTCCAGCCAAGTCGCTATCTTTGTGAACTAGATATCCTCAAAGAGTGTAAATCTGCAGTTGACCTCACAGTTTCATTGCATGAGAATGGAAAATGACTCACTCTTGAACTGATAATGTTACAAATTTCACTGTCTCTTATGAATTAAGTGTCACAGTCTCATATAAATTGAATAAATTAAAGCTTAAAATTCTCTTGCTCATCTCACACAAACTTGAAGTCCACCTTTAAACACTGCAATTTAAAAAAATCTGTATTAAAAGATCATTGCCTATATTTTTAAATGGGGCCCAATATCAGAGTTCCAATAACTTTATTTAGAATTAATTCTATCATTTGGTTCATACCCAGTAAAAAGTGACCTAACTTACATTATTAATATTCTTTTCTTGAGGAATGTTTTAAAGAGAAATACTGATGTTCTCCTGATAATAAATTCTCAAACAGTAAACCTACTTTTTCTAATTAAAATCAGTTACTCTTAATTATAAATTTAACGTGTCAAATGATACTGACAAAATATTTTAATATTTAGAATTAAACAACAATATCTACGATATTTTTTAGTTTTCTGTTTGTTTCTACCTGTTATCCTCAAACCTCAACAAGGTTAGATTAAGACCTGTTTTGATTAGCTTAAATTATGCCTAGTGCAACAAATACCAAATTCAATAAGAATTTATAATATACTCTTATGCAGTGAGTACCTGCAGAGAGTCTTATGCCAAAGTGAACCAAGTCGAAAATCCAGATATTTCAGTATTGATGGTTGAAAGTAAATTCAATTAAAAGAATTCTATATTAATTATCTTCTTTTTTTCTAATTTATGATCAACTCTTATATATTTTCCATAATAATGCGAAAAAAAGTGTAATACAGGGACTCAATACATCACCTGTTAATAATTAAATATAAAATTACAGTACTTGGTTCAGTTTGGCAGAGACATTCTACGTAAGATAGGATTGTCGAATAATTGATTAAGTTTTTAAAAAGATAAATTTTATTGCTGACCCGACGGACATAGCCCCGTCATTCAGTGAAGAGAGACTGGAACGGACTAAGCACGGCGCGCAGGCCGTGAGAACTTTTATTAACTATGATAATGCTGATTTAGCACTACTACACTAATACATCTATAACTCCTCCACCCCAAAATTTTTCATCGTCCTCGATGATTGAACTTAAGGTTTAGGTATAGCATAAATCAAGGTGGTGGGGGCTTGCGGAGAACTAGTCGGTAAAGATACATTACAATTAGGCTTTAAAATTCGACAATAATAAAATAACAAAATTACAACTAAAATAATTATTAAAATAACAAATAATAAGAAATACAAATGTTGAGTATTAACTTCATTGAACATTGATAAATCATTTAAAATTGAATTCTGCTTTTCAAAAAAGGATACATTTTTCAAATTATTTATATCATTTGAAATCATTTCAATTTTCTCAGGAATATTCGTAAGCTTGAAAGATTTTGAAGTTTTGAAAGTGGATGGAAGACGTTGGTCTTTCATCTGGTCACCTTGCTTCAAATGAATGAGAAATGTTTTTGACGGATTTATTTTATCATTATTGATTTTGATATGGGATTGACCATATCCATAAATACAATTACAGACTTCCATCATATCGAATGAATGGAGTCGGATTCGCAATAGTGAATCTTTGAAAATTGGTCAAGTCATTATTTGCTAAAATATCTAGAATACAAGAGTCATTGACATAACGTATAGTTTTACAATAAGAGGCATCATAGTCATGTAGACATTGGTCTAATACTATTAAGCCTGATTCAGATACGGAAACAATTTTCTCGCTGACACTTATACTATAACAATAGTTGTCAAGAATTACAGGATATTCTATCATATGGAAGGTCTCAAACAATGCGCTTTTCTTTGGAACAGAAATAAAGTATGTTATGAAATTCTGTGAGATAGTACAATGAACTGAGCTGAGTTTCCATAATGTTTCAATATTGTCACTTGCAACATTACCTCTATGGGAACTTGTTATATTTTCAAAGTCTTTTATATGAATAATAGAGTAATGAATTTTAGAATTGTAGCAAAACTCAATACTATCTAACAATGTGTTCACTTTTATTTCCATTAATTCAAGATTAAGATAAATAAGAAATACAGCTAGGATTTGATTCAATACAGTAGATTGCAATAAAGTTACATTCTTAATAATTTCATTATTACTATTAATTACTTTCAAATCATCATTAAACTTATCAACTAATTTATTATTTACAACAATGCTTTTCCTTTCATTTTCAATAAGTACTTGTTCATTTGATTCTAATCTATCAATTATCTTATCATAGTGTTTTTTATCATCTGCGTCCATGTTGCCAGTTATCCATGATATAGCATTTCCTAACCCATTAAAGAGTCCTCTCTTTTTACGAGATGATGAAGACTTTGGAAACAATAGACTTAATTTTTCAACGAGATTATCACGCAATTGCATGAAAGGAATGATAAGTTTTTTCAATTGATAAGATGACACATTTTGTAGCCTATCTATAGAGTCGGATAGATTATCGATCTCTGTCTTAATACTAGTTATATTAGAGTAATGTAAAAAGGTAAAAGTATCATTTATATACATATGTCGTTCAATTTCCACTGGTATTATTCCGGCGGTGTTAGTCAGATCCACTAACATCGTACGCTTGTACCAGGGGTAGGAGAGGGATTAGTACCAGAAGCCGTATTATCATCTGTAACAATTCGTTTCATTTTTACTTTTCTAGGTCGTTTCAACCTATTGGGATGCAATTTAAGGGTTCTCCTACGAGATTGATAAATATTTTTACCAATTTCTTTCGCTTCAAAATATTTAGGGAGATATTTTTTATTTTGAATGCTCCTCACAAATCTATCGTCATCTGGGTATTTTGGTGGTTCCTCTCGATTTTTGTTCAATTTTTCAGTTCTTTGTTGCTTTTCTTTTTCTGTTTTATTTTTCACTAAGCTTCGAAAAGTTTCTAGTTCTTGGAAATATCTGTCTGCTAATTCTTCTGTTATTTGGACAGGAGTTTTTTCTAATGAATTAAAATGTTTAAATTTACCAAAGGTCAATTCCAAAGGAGTCATTTGATGGGTTGAGTTTAGAGAGTTATTATAAGTTATCAGAGCAAGATCTAATTTTTCTTTAAAGGTTGCTTGTGGCATTTCAGTTCCAAGTCCAGTGTGTAATTCGACAAGTGTGGAGTGTGCTCGTTCTATTGAGCCTTGACTGTCAGGGTGTCCTGCAGAAGTATAATGTGGTGTTATTTCATATAATGCTAGTAATTGTCTAACTCAGTGGCGTACCGATAATGGAGCGAGTGGAGCAGTCGCTCCAGGGCGCAAGGCTCTGAGGGGCGCACCGTTCTTGAGAGAAAATTACCTTTTACTTACAAAAAAATGTATTACTATAATGAAGGCCAAAAGGGTGAAATGCAACACAATTTTTAAAAAACCGTATGTAAACATCGCTGCGCATGACTAAAAGGAAAATTCATGTCAAATTTAAAATAAATCGGTTCATGCGTTCAGCCGTAAATGCGTTACAACCAGACAGAATGCAAAAAGGTCGAGTCAAAAGTAGCAAGTAGTCGAAACTAGCAAAGCCAAAACAATTTAAATTGGGTGGCAAAAGGTATAACAAATTCAAGTAATTGAATGAATACTTTGAATTTATTCTGAAAAAATAAATCCACAAAAAGTTCAATGGTTTTTATATTAAGAACAGGACTGAAATACTTCACTTCTGAATCCTATTTCCAAAATATAAAAAAAATTTCATAAGGATGACTTGCAAAATGCGAAAAATAACTGCAAATAAATTCATAGAAAAGTGGAAAAATCCAAAACAAGCTGTTTGGAAATTGATAAGAGCAGAATCTGGCCTGGCGAAAAATCATTCCTTGGAGATTCGCATCTCTAACAAATGGCATAGTTAGAGGCGGAAAAAAAGCCGCTGGTTCATTAAATTACCACTATATTAATATCAGCCCAATCGGGTGGTTGAGTGTAAGACTGATTTTTTTTTTTTTGAGGGGGGGGACATCGTTAGACACTTCCGCTCCAGGGCGCTTAAAACCTCGGTACGCCACTGGTCTAACTAGTGCATTGTCAAATTCTTTTCCTCCATCCATGGAGATGGTTTCTGGAATCGGATATTTTGAAATATACTCTTTTATGGCTTTGGTTATTGATGGGCCATTGACACTATCAATTATGAAAGCTTAAAAACTTGGAAAATAAATCAATTGTTGTTACAACTTTATTGGATTCAAATGAAAATACATCTACTTGGATTTTTTCAAAAGGTCTCAATGGTGTTGGTGTTACTTGATATTGAATTTTAACAGGTCTATGATCATATTTAGTGCGAAGACATGTCGGACAATTATTTATATAATTAGTTACATCACGATGCATTGTGGGCCAATAGTAATTTCGTCTTAATTCTAGATAATTTTCGTTTATTCCTCTGTGGAATGTTTTTCCTTCGTGATAAGTAGAAACTAATAGTTTTTGTTCCTCAGAGTCTGTAACGTCTGACAATTTAGTTTGATATATTTTGAATCTGGTTGTTTGGCTTACTTCTTTTAATTTTTCGACCAAGAAATTAAGTAAACTGTCTGCTGTGGGTTGGAACTTTTTATTAGGAATTTCAAATATTATTCCATAAGTGAGATCAGGTTGGAAGTATGTTTTTAATTTTTCTATATTACTTGAGATATCGTTTTTCGATGAAACAGTAATGTTAACTCGATTTTTATTGAAAACTTTCATAAATTGGATACTAAATTTTCCACGCTTTAGAACAATTTGGTATTTTTCTTTATTGATTGGTGAATTATCAGTCACTATAGCAGCTCTATCGTCGGAGGATTATTGTGAATGAATTGTTACTAATGAGTCATTGTCATCATTATTTTGTGGAAGATTTATTTCTTCATTATCTTGATTATCTTGATTTGGAAAAAATTCTGCTAGTACTCTATCTAAGTCTATAGGTTCATCCATTGGTTCATCAAGAGAGTTTGCTGGAGAATTTAAAGGAACTATGTCTTGGGAATCAAGTTCAGTTAAAGTGTTAAAATCTACTATCTCATTATTTAAAACTTCAGAAACGTTAATAGGATTTCGGGATAATGCGTCAGCGACAACATTAGATTTTCCTTTCAAATATTCCACTGTGAAGTCATATTCTTCGAGGAGTAATTTCCATCTCAAAAGTTTAGAATTTGGTTCCTTTAAATTTCTGAGCCATACGAGGGGTTTATGATCAGTTTTGACTATGAATTTCCTACCATATAAGTAAGGACGAAAATGTTTAATGCTCCATACTATGCTTAGAAGTTCTTTTTCTATAGTAGGTAAATTACATTCAGCTCTGTTGAGTGTACGAGATGCATATGATACTGGAAGTTCGGTACCGTTTATTGTTTGAGACAAAACACTACCTATAGCATAATTAGAGGCATCGGTTGTTAAAGTAAAAGTTTTATCAAAATTAGGAAACGTCAATATAGGAGAATTACAAAGGGATTGCTTTAAATTATTGAATGATTTTTTATATTCTAAATTATTAATATCAATTTTTTCATCTTTTCTCAATGCTCTGGTAAGTGGTTGGGCGATTTTTGCGTAGTTTTTAATTAGTTTTCTGTAAAAACCAGTCATACCAAGAAATTGTTTAATTTCTTTGACAGTCTTAGGAATTGGAAATTTTGAAACAGCTTCGATTTTAGCGGGATTAGGACGAATTCCGTCTTTAGATACAATGTGTCCTAAAAATAATAATTCCATATTACAAAAATTTGTTTTGTCCAATTGAATTTTCAACTGGTATTGTCTTAATTTTTTGAATACTCGTCTTAAGTCTTTAATGTGTTCTTCGAATGAGTCTGAAAATACTATTATGTCGTCCATGTAGACTAGAGCATTTGGTGTGTCACAAAAAATTATGTTCATAGCGCGCATGAAGCTGGGAGGACCGTTCTTCAATCCGAATGGCATTCTAACAAATTCATAATGTCCTTCTTCTGTGCTGAAAGCAGTTTTGGGAATATCAGCTTCTTCAACTTCAAGTTGATGGAAGCCTGACGCTAAGTCTAAACTAGAGAAATAAGTTGCTCTACCAATTTTTCCAAATAGATCTTCTATGTTTGGAAGTGGAAATTTGTCACTCTTTGTCTTCTCATTTAATTTTCTATAGTCCAAGACAAGACGCACTTTGCGTTTACCAGAAGAATCTAATTTTTTTGGTACTACCCAAAGAGGGGAATTATAGGGTGAGTTGGATGGTCTGATGATTTTTCCATCTAGTAATTTTTGAACTTCAATTTTAATGTCATTTCTGAAAGCTACATGATATCGATAATTTTTTGTATAAACAGGAGAGTCATCAGTTGTTTCAATTTTGTGTTTTAACAAATGAGTGGCGGTTAGTAAAGTATTTTCGAGTTTTAAGATATCTTGGAATTCATGAACTAAATTGACAATTTCTGCTTTGTCACTTGGATCTATATGGTCCAGACGAATAATATCTGAAATTTCTTCATGAGTTAGTGAATTCTGAGAGGGAGAATGATCTATTAATTCACACTCTTCTATTTCAAGACATTCAATATTTACTTCTTTGTCAATATCGGAAAAGTATTCTAATTCGCAAAAATTTTTATCAATAATATTTACAAGAATTTCATTAAGTTCTAAGGTAGGTATTTTTGTTATGCCTAATTGAGAGTCTGATCTATTTATTAAAGGTAGTCTAAGATTATTAATACCTTTTCGTATTTTAACAGGAGTTAGGCCATTCAAGTTCAATGTCTTATCAGTAGTAATCATACAATTTGTTTGGAAATCAATCTGAGCTCCCATTTTACTTAGAGTCTCATGACCTAATAAAATATCGTAATTTGAACTGAAATCATGTACAAAAAATAATTCTTTACTTAAATTAGCATGCACAGAACTTAAATCTAAAACAGCACGTAAAGAGCTAGTTCTTTCGCCAGCAGGTGTTTTCATTTTAAATTCGTAATCTTCAACATTAATACATGGAAATGTGTTATTATCAGTTCTAACAAAATTATATTTCGATCCTGTATCAATTAAAATTTTGCAATCATTTACAAGTAAAAATGGTAATTCGTGAGCATTACAATAGTTCATTTCGATTACCTCGGATTCATTTTGACTCTGCCTAATTCTAAAAAATGATCAAAAGCTTCAGTTAATTTGTCAACTTTTGCAGCAAGTGCTTGGAAGTTTGAATCTGAAACTTCAGTTGATTCGGTCATTGGTTCAGTTAAATGAACATGATTTGGCTTAAGTAAATTTGAAACAGTTCGCATTGATACATCACTATTATTACGATTTTGATTATTTTGTGGTCTATTTTGTTGATTAAAATTTCGAGATTGAAAATGTTGAGGTTTTTGATTGAAACCTTGAGATTGAAAGGGCGTAAATTGACGTTGCTGGTTATTTTGATGATTCTGTTGTTGAAAAAATTGTTGTTTGAATGGTTGATTGCTTTGATTATTAAAAGGCAATTTGTTGGCTTGATTATGTTGAATATTGTGATTTGGTTTTTCATTTGAACTATTTTTAAAATGCATTTTTGACACATCAGTAGTGAAATTCAAATGTTTAAGAACAGCATTACTTTCACTTATTATAGCTTGCCTAGCTTCATTCAAATTCTTAATTCTAAGTGTTTGAAGATGCGCTCCCAATTGATAAGGAAGTCCTTCTACTAGAACGTTGATCACTTGCTTATCTAACTGGCTGGTAACGAATTCTAAAAATTCACCTTGTACTCCATCCAGTCTATGCCTACATATGATGGTGGTACGTTTTTCTTCCAACATATTCACAAATGCAAGAGGGTGTTGTCTATGATTCGGTTTCAGAGTTAAAAGTTCACTTGTTAGTTGATGCACTGATCGATTATCAGCAAAGTTATTTTTCAGGGCAGTAATTACATCCTTCACTGTCTTACATGAGCTGTTGATTACAACTATTTTAGCCATATCATGCAGTCTTTTCTTAATTTGGTATAATAAACGAAAATGATTTGCTCCAGCCTCAACAATATTGTTGGTGCAGTAGCCATCAAAAAGAGTCTCTACAACTTCAAGAAACGAAATAAGTTCAATGGGGTTTCCATCGTAATCTGGAATGAGGTCGAGATCACATTTGGGAAGTAATTTTGATATTTGTTGTACCTGTTGTTGTTGTATTGGAACCTTGCCTTCGAGAGACATGATGGAGGATCCTGGATTTTCGTTTGGCTGTAGTCGAACGTCAGTCTCGTCTTCTTCTTCTTCAGTGTTGTCTTCCTCTTCTTCTTCAATCAACTCTTTCAGAGTTGGTCTATGGTCCAATCACAAAGAGTCCAAGTAGGAGCTATTTGAGCGTCTACTGGCCAGGTTGATGATGTGGAGAATAGCACTTTTTGATCGCGTTCGGAACTTCACTACTCCCGAAACTTACGATCGCGGATTCAATTTCGGAAACGAACGTAAAGAATTAAAATTCACCGAAAATTTCGAGATTTTGATCGCGGATTTTCGTCGCCCATCCCTGTTTGGGCGCCAGATAGGATTGTCGAATTATTAATTAAGTTTTTAAAAAGATAAATTTTATTGCTGACCCGACGGACATAGCCCCGTCGTTCAGTGAAGAGAGACTGGAACAGACTAAGCACGGCGCGCAGGCCGTGAGAACTTTTATTAACTATGATAATGCTGATTTAGCACTACTACACTAATACATCTATAACTGTAGTTAATTATGGCAAGGTAAAATTGGACTTCTTGTATGGATCAATGTTAATAATATTTTACACAAACTTGAAAATGCATCAGTTCATTCATGAATGTTCTTCAAATACAATTTCTAGTCCTGAGTAATTACAAAAAGTAGAAAATACAATAGACTTCTATCACTTAAATCAGTAAAAATAATACAAACTCATTTTTTATTAAAAACAAAATGATATGAAACTCAAAATTAATTTTTTTTTTGTAGAATACTGTACGTCTTGGAGACTCCAGTTAAGGAGTATAAGACAAGTCAGATCAACAATATTATACACTAGATACCATTATTACTCCAATTGGTTGAGGTGAGGCTTGATTTTGATGTGAAAGGAACTCTTGTACACTATAGAAAGCTTTATCAACTAAATATTTCTTCAATTGTTTTTTAAATATTTCTATATTTTCAAGACTCTCCAAAAACTGCGGTAGCTTGTTGTAGAATTTCCTACCAATATAACTAGGTTTTTGTTTGAATAAGCTACTATTGTGACTCACCAAGTGATAATCTCCTTGGCTTTTTGTATTATAATCATGTACATCAAGATTTTGGTTGATATCAATCGTTTTTACATATAAAGTAGCTTCATACACATATAAGCAGGGTACAGTTAGGAGACCAAGTCTCTTGAACAACGGCCTACATGAATCTAATCTATTTACTCTTTCTATACACCTAACCGCTTTCTTTTGGATCTTAAACACCCTATCAAGATTTTGTTTTGATGAATTACCCCATACTAAGATAGCATACCAAATATGTGACAGTAAGAGCCCATGGTAAGCTGTAAAAGGTAACTTTTTGTCATTCAATCTAGCGAGCTGTCGCAGGACAAATACCCCAGATGAAATTTTACTTCATATTTTCTCAATGTATGGAGTCCAGGTCAATCGTCTATCCAACATAACTCCTAGAAATGCAATTTTTTCTTTCTGGTCTAATTGATTATCATTTACATACACGTTTATAGCCTCATCTTCATTTGAAATATGTTTGTTTTTGAATTGAAGGTATTGTCATTTTCTACTATTTATAGTTAATTTCAATTGATTTGAAAATTGGACAATGGACTGCACACCTATATGGGCACTTATTTCTAAATTATCTAGAATGGAATTGCTGAAAATGAGTGATGTATCATCAGCAAATAATAGGGCTCTACCACTAATTAATTCTTTAGGTAAACGGTTGACATATAACAAAAAAAGCAATGGACCTAGTATTGACCCCTGAGGCACTCCAGCTTGCACCTCTAATTTATTAGATTTATTCTTCACTATACTATTACCAACTACTGTAGTTAGTTCTACACATTGTTTTCTCCCAATAAGATATGATTCAAACCATTTCAGTTCAACCCCATTCACACCTACATTTTGCTTCTATGATTAACACAATCAAATGCCTTTGACAGATCTAAGAAGATTTCAGTAGCTTTATCACCTGAATCTATTATATCTATTAGTTTTTCAACTAGAGAAACTATGGCTGTCTTTGTTGATCTCCCTTTCTGAAAGCCATGCTGTTCATCACAGATAAAGTTAGCTTCTTGAAGGTGCAGAAGTAACCTATTTAGAACTACTCTTTCAAAAATTTTACTTATTACATTTAAAATACTAATGGGCCTATAGTTTTCTACCTTTTCTCTATCACCACTTTTGTAGATCTTCCCCTCTTTTAAGTTATCTGGAAAAACACCTTGTTCTAATGAATGATTGATCAGATGAATCAAAGGGTCTAACAATTGATCTTTACATTATTTCAGAATTTTACTGGATACCCCATCCATTCCTACAGTTTTTTTATTATTTAAACTATCAATGATATTTGACAACTCGTCTTGGAATACTGGGTGGAATTTTAATTCGTTCTGAATCCCCTCAGTATTCCTCATGTTTGCATCACTAATACCTGTATTAAGAGATTTTTGAAGATCCTTAGCAACCAGTTGATAATATCTGTTAAAGAAATTACAAATGTCTACACTATCATCAATATATTTGTTATTTTCGTTAATTATTCTGGGGACACTAGTATAAGCATCTACATGAGCTACTTGCCTATTTTTGTTTATTACATTCCACACTGCTGTGTTAAAGTACACACTATTATTCAAAATTTCAGCTGTTTTCTTACATTTCGCTCTTTTCACTTCTCTTGTATAATTTTTCTTTAGAGCTTTGTAATTATCTTCACTTAACATATTTCTAGATAGTTTGAATTTTCATCACATGCATCTTTAACCCTATTTCTTTCTGCAAGGATATCATCAGTTATCCACTCTTCAATCTTGTCTAATTTGTTCTTTACAGGGACTTTTTTAACTGGACAACTCATGGTAATATGAAACCTTAAAATATTAATGAAACTATCATATTTGTCATTTAAACTATTGCTATTGTAAACCCTAATCCAGTTTTCTTGTTGCAGATTCTGCTTCAAACAATCGATATTCCCCTGTTCACATTGTTGAATTTCTTTCATTACTCTACTCTTTTTAATTGATTTATGACCTTGCAACCCCACCTCTAAGATTTAATAGTCATGATCAGATAGTTCCGAGCCGCCTAATCTTGTTTTAGAGTAATCTATATTAGTAAGGATGTTATCAATTATATATTATCTAATATTATATTATATAATATCCTAAACTCTATGAAATGACAATTATTAGTTCATTATATTTTCCACATAATATTCAAATCAAAATCACTTGTCGAATCCTCATTTAAATATATCAGAACAATAAACTTGTCAAGACTCTAAAAAAAAACTAACTACAAACTGAAACTGTATAAACTTGTAAAAACTATTTTTGTATTAAAAAAAATGATATAAAATTCAGAATATCCTAAACTCCATAAAAGAACATATTCTTCATTATGTTTTTCACATATTATTCAAATCAAAATCACTTGTAAAATCCTCATTTACCTAACAAAAATAAAATTATTATAGGATTCAAGCAGTTACTCATGAAAAATATCTCTCTGGAATGATAAAATTTAACTTCTCATAGGGTCAAAAGTTATTACTTTACAAAAAATGAAAACACTTCAATACACGAATCCTCCAAATCCAACAAATAAAATTTCTATGTTAAACTCCAGAAAGTAAATAATGCAAATAACTATCATCATAGTAAAAATTAATATAGGCTACTAACAAAAAACAATATGGCTATTAATTCCAAAAATCTAAATTTTTATAAAAGAAAACTCATTTCACTACATTTTTTCACATATTCAATCAGAATCACTTTTCAAACTCTCATTTAGTTCAACATCATTATCATTATTATTGTTGTTGGATTCAAACAGTTTCTCATAAAAGCAATGATAAACTAAAGGTATTGTAGCGAATATGAAATTGGAGAGAGTTGGAGGAAAGAAAAGACAATGGTTCTCGGTGTTATCTGCTATGATGATTGCTTTTAAGCCATTAATTACACTGCTTTTGACACTTTTATAGTGTTTACTTGGTGATTAGTAGAATGTTCTATTTGTTTGATTAGACATTAATGGAATGTTATCGAATATTGTGGAAGGTGCTAGTTTCCTTGATTTATTTATTCAGAAGATGATAGAAAAATGTAGAAATTTCTCGATTGTTGACAAACTTATTTAAGGCGAATGCATTTGTCAATTAGTTCAGTTGTCTTTGAAATTCCATCGTGATAAACAAGTTGTGACAGTTCTATATATATGTGACAATTCTTTTTCCTGCTTAATTCATACCAGTGAGCTACTGAATAGTTTTTGTTGTATTACGGACTAGTGCTAAGTAATTTAAGTGTTCTTTTTCGACGTTTCTTTTTGAATATTATTGGACAGTTTATTGTACAGTTATTAATTAATTTTAGATCGGCCTTTTAACTTTTAGTGATTGATTCTTGTACAGTTTATTGAAAACTCATTATCAGTTAAACAATATCGTGTTATCTGTTTTAAATTGCTTATTTTTCTGTAAGACATTACTGAACAGTGAGTGTTGTGATTATTTGTGTAAATAAAGTGCGAATGTAAATTTAAGTGTTGCCAGTGCTATTTTAGACATAGAACCCATAACAGTATGATAAAGCTAATACTGACAGGCCTCCCTTTCATTCGTTTTTGCAAAACTTACACTATTGTAGTCTGTGATCTCACTATGAGAGTACTTGAACTCCATTTGATTGGAATTATTATTTATTTTTTTTGGATAATCTGATGCATCGTATTCTCAACCAAGAAACTGTTGTTTCACCAATTTTTTTACGATTTGTGAGGGATTTACAAGAGAATCTGAACTAAGAAAATCCTCAGATGAAAATCCATATCACATTAAATATAGTCTTTTTTTATAATATCCTCTAACTGATCTTATTGATAAATGTGTTGGAATACTCTCATTTTATTCTCAATATGAGCAAACTCCGTGTCGTTTGGTAAGTACCTGTGACCAGGGATAGCAAATTTAAGTTCTATTTCATCAATGTTTGAATTTCTTTGCACTAGCTGTAGTAAACAAACTACAAGTTTGAAATTACGATTTTGACTCCTGCAGGAATCACTCTATAGAATGACCTTCTTTTTAATATATCATGATTTTCCATGTTATTAATGACACATGTACCAATTTCATCTGGCCCTCTCCCATCCACACCCTCATGCCACATTGTGCCTTAAGAGTTTCCCCAATCATGTATACCTAAATTCAAACAAGTCAACTGTCTTTTATAATACACTACCTCAGTGGGAACTTTTGGTAACAAGAATGTTTTTCGTGAGTCAAAAGACAATACTGTACAAGCTCCTTCTCTTTCTTTAGCTTTATCCTCTCGCATCTCATCACGGGAAAGTTCAACCTTCCTGTGATGAAGCTCCAAATCGGATTTAAGTTGATTTAGGCCAGAATTGTCAATTTGTGAAGTCTTAATTTCCATATTGAGAGTATAACAAGTTTCGCATGTATCTTTCTGAGGCGGCTTAAAACTTTAATTGAAGTCGCTGTAGAATTTTTTTCCATACATAGATAGATTGAGAAACTATTTCAGCTGACAAATTATCTCCAGTTAATTTTTCCTTATATAGTCGATACATCATGCTTAGATTCAGACCCTCATTCAGATACATTTTGTTGGGGTTGTCTACCCTACAATACTGCTTTTATGCAATGGGAACGATTGAATGTGATTTTTCACATGAGCAATTTTTACATCTGAGGATCTGGTAACTATAGAGGATGTTTAACTCATTGGTCTATCACATCACCTTTTTTGACTCTCCAAAGTGCTCTATGTATTTTTGCACTGTCAATTTGTAAGGTTTTCAGTGTTTTGCAGACCTTGATATCACTAGTCTGAGAAGGAATGGAATATTCATGAGAGAAATTCCATTTGTAGTTACTTTCCCCTTTTACTTTTCTATTGGAAAAAGGAGCACTCTTGACAGATCTTCCTAATAGAATATTTTGTTTCTCAAATGATCCTTCATTATAAAATAGCTTGAAGAAAGATTTTCTGTCATTCTCACTAATCTTCTCGTGACAGGAGTCGGCGTAGCCGAGTTGACTTATCGCTGGTCTTATAAGCCAAAGGTCCTGGGTTCGATCCCAGTTGAGTACAAGATATTTTTCTAGAGCCACTCCCGTGTTTCGGAGGACACGTTAAGCCGTCGGTCCGGGTTGCATATAAAAAAAAGCAGTCGTTAAAAAAAACAGCGAGGTGGAACTACCCGTAAGGGTCTCCCCACCACAAAAAGCCATACGAATTTACTTTTTTTTCTCGTGACATTTACATTTCCCAGTACAAATTACATTTTGAAAATTCTTTGCTTTGACGACCTTACCAACCAAAGATACATAAGCCTTTCCAGAATTTCGTCTGCCCTTACAGACATTCCTCTTCCACAACTTTGGCTGCGATTTCCTCCGCTTGCTGGTTACCTCAGTTTTCGCATTGGCATCTGAGCTATCTGAAACATACAATACAGTACACATACAGTACAAGTTAATTCATAGTATTAACAAGAATAAACAAACTTAGTTCAATGGGAAACAGAAACAATGAAAATATTAATGAATTATTTTTTCTATACAAATCTACTTTGTGGACTTATTATAAGCTTTTTTGGATCAACTTCAACAACTTGCAGTCATTCAATTTTATTGATAATAGTTGATTTTTTATTAATTGACATGATTGATAATGAACAATTTCCAAAAATATAATTTGCCAGAGTGAACCAAATACATTTCCCATGTTAATCTCCTGATTGAACAATATTGTCAGAGCTGGCATATGGGAATGGAACAGTACTGCTTCTAGTAACATGGCAGAATTATAGTTGACATTTAACTCAACAGATGGCATCACAAAAAATCATTGGTAGTTGGTTCACTTTGGCATCAGAGAAATTCCCAAGCCATTCACATAACCTAAAAAATATATAAGCACATGAAACAACATAGAATTAAAAATATGATTACCTTCACTTCCAGAAGTTGAGGAACTGGGAGTGAAATCATCACTAGAATGATCAGCTGCAGCAATATCATCCATATTGCTTTCCTTCATGGCGTTTACAAGAGGCTGAACCAAACGCTGAGAAGAAGCCATTTTGGATGGTATTTGGTTCAGTCTGCCATGAGAATAATGATGAAATTCCCCTTTCAGAAGAACAAAAAGCAAAATATTTCCCCCCATGTCAACTATAGACCTTGGTTTACTCTTGCAAAAGAAACATTGAATTATTTACCAACTATAGCTTAGTTTCATACGGTAGTTGAAAATTAGGAGTTGGTTCACTTTGGCATAAGACCCTCCTATTATGATGTAGCTTCATATTATTTAGAAATATCATTACATATCACAATCACTATGGAACTGAGCTAGTTGTTTACAAGATATTTTTTTCCATATTGAGCAGTGATACTGTGTGTACGTTGTCAGAGCAGGCTCTGCAAATTTTGAATAATAGAATATTAATTGATATGTATAAGTAGTATTTTTGTCTATTATTATTAGTATTTATAATATCTTAATAGTTTCCATTATTAATTTTTCTATTGTAAATTGAAGTATCCAAAGTCAAATTCTGTTTTCAAGGTTAAGTGAACCGTTATTGATGAATTTTCTTGTAATTAAATAGTCTCAAGTTTACGATTATAATAAATTGAGTGATATTACATTAATCATTATACTTGAATCAATACAAAAAAATTTTTAGCTAGGAAAATGAGTCCAAACAAGTCATCTGAATCCAATGTTGCCATGTGACCAAGTAAACAATTCATTATTATTGCAAATGAATGATTATTCAGTTATTGCAGTTTTTTATTTTGAAAAAATCAACAAATAGATTAATTTTTACTTTCAGGTCGGTGTTAGTAAATGAGCTGAATAACTATCTTTTGGATGAGTGCATTACACAAGTAGCTGGTCCTTATGGATGTGGTTTAGACGATTGTGAACCGAGTGACTCAACAGGTGGTGCTATTTACGAAGTGGGCTCTCCTTGGTCGACAGAACTCGAAGTCACTGACGAAGTCTTGTGAGTATGGGTTGTTGAATATTGTAACTGCACTGGAAATTTTCTTCTACTTCTCTTCCCATTTTCCAATCATTTCTGTGAATTTAAAATGGGAAACTCTCCAAGTTTGATATACTGGGATAGGTTTCTTCTCCTTCAACAGATAAACCAAATTCTATGAAGATATTCCATGAACAAATTGTTTTTGAGTGGAATTCATTCATTACTTTTCTCTATTTTGACCCATTGCTCGGGACTTGCCACCTCATTTTCGTCACAGACAATCACTGGTATCTGTAATATCTGGTGATATCTCACCTTAATTTATTGTATTAATCCATGTTATACTCTTACAAGCAGGTGGGCCACTTTATTTCATCTCCTTCTTCTTATCATTCTCTCTCCTAAGTTTCTCTAATCTGTTTTTTCCCTATTTTTCTACTATTCTTTCTTCTTCTTCTTCTTCTACTTCTCTTTCTTCTTGTTCTTGTTCTTCTTCTTCTTCGAGAGATAAGATAAGATAAGATAAAATTACTTTATTTACGTAAATTTACAAAATATAACTGTGACTGATTAAAAAGAATATTATTAACAACACAATAAATAAGAAAATGAGAAAAAGTTTGGATATTAACAATAACATTTTTGTGAAGCATTTACGTAATAAGGGCGAAGTCTGGACAAAAATTCGTCCATTCAAACTTAACCTTGATAACTTCGAACTGCGAGACTATATAATTGGTAATAATAGAATAAAATTTGAGTACAAATTGAAAAAGTTAAAAGTGATTAAAAATAATTGATATTGTGTTTTTTTTTAATATTTTCTGAACAATACAGATGGGATATTATTTACAAAATGAAAGATGATGGTTGTCATGCATGTGCTCTATGGTTGAAAAGATGCAGTCATTCCCTCCAAAAGATACCTCTTCAATGATGAGGTGAAGCCCGCTCGACTCTCAATGCACCTTATGGAATTAGGAAGTGCGTTCCAAGCCCGACAAGCACTTACAACAAATGATTTAGTATAGATTGTAGTACGGTGGTTCGGTATCCTAAGCGTATTATCCCCAGTTCTTGTATGAGAGACATTATTCTGTCTGCCTTCAGAAACAAATTTGAAATCGTTTTTAAAGTAATTAGGTTTGCCATATTTGAGGATTTCTCTGACAAGTTTGTTTATTCTGAATAGTCTCTGATCTGGGAGTTTGAGAGTTGAGCTTGTAATGTGGGATTGAGTAATTCTATCATGCCATTGAAGAGAGTAAACGTACCGAAGACAGTAGTTCTGACTGCGCTGCAGTCTATCATTCAGAATGACTGTCATGTCATTCATTACAGAATTACAGTACAGGAAATGTGGAAAGATGAGAGATTTAACCAGTAACAATCGGACACTTCTAGGGAGAATATCTTGCATTTTCTTTAAGGGATGCATTGCTGAAAAAACCTTCTTACATGTTCTAATAACTTGCTCTGACCAGTCAAGAGTTGAGTTCATGGTTATACCCAAGTTTTTAACTGAACTACAGTATGGTATTACATTGCCATCAACTGTGATTTTGTGAATTAGGTTCAAGTCAATACTATTTATCAAGCGTGAATAACCAATGATAATAGATTGCGTTTTTACAGGATTGAGTTTAAGACCATTTTTCCTGGTCCATTTCATAATATTATTAATATCTTCATTCATCTTATCAACAGTTGCATTGATTTTTGATTTTGGACAGCTGGAGTAAATTTGTAGGTCATCTGCATAAGTATGGAAACTGGAAAAATTGATAATGGAGGAAAGATCATTAGCATACAGGGTGAAAAGAAGAGGACCGAGAATAGAACCTTGTGGGACACCATGTATTACATTTTTCCATTGGGATTTGTTATTAACATTAGTGACACATTGTTTTCTACCTATGAGATAAGATTGGAACCATATTAGGGCTTCATGACTGAAGCCAAGCAGAGCTAATTTATTGAGTAAAACCTTATGATCAACAGTGTCAAATGCTTTAGAGAAATCAAATAGACTCAGAACAGTACATTTTCGTTGATCCATAGCCAACCTGATATCTTCAGTGACACGCAATAGTGCTGTCTCAGTTGAGTGGGATTTTCTAAACCCTGACTGAAAGTTATGTAGCTTACTGTTCTTCTCAAGGAACTCAACTATCTGAGAATGGACGAGTCTTTCAAGAACTTTAGATAGTGCTGGTAGAATGCTAATAGGCCTAAAGTCTTCAACTTTATTTGGAGAGGCAACTTTGTTTAATGGACGAACCAAAGCACACTTCCAATTTTTGGGGAAACTTCCACTTTGGAGAGATGTATTAAAAATGGAAATGATGGTAGGTAAAACTGCAAATAATATTTTCTTGATGAATTTGATAGGAATTTTGTCCGCCCCAGTTGCATTACTTTTTATATGTTGGAATGCTTTAAGAGCATCATGTTCAGAGATAAGATGAAAATGAAATTGAGAAGCTAATGGAATACTTGAGTTAATAAACTGATTGTTCAGGTCATGGATGTGATTTTGGATGGCTGTCTCATCACGTTGAGCTGAATGTGAAACGAAGTGCTCATTTATGTCATCTAGTGGTAGGTCGATAGGGGTGTTTGATTTCTGTTTACCAAAACCAAATTCTTTAATTCCACGCCATAGTGATGCAGAGTTTTGTCGATTGTCTGTCATGAATGAGTTCAAGTACCTGATTTTCGAGTTACGTAACTCTTGTTTAACCTTATTTCTTAGACGTCGGTATTCATTTAAAGTATCTAGGTCACCTGTTCTCTTAGCTTTTCTGTGAGCTGAATCCCTTTTTCTCATCAACTGTAATATATCATTAGTCATCCAAGGTACACGTCGTTTACTACTAATTCTTCTTGTCACAGTGGGTGCATGCTTATCATAGATCTTTAAAATCCAGTCTTCAAGAGTCTCTACCATTTCATCAACTGAGGATAAATCCTCAATCTCATGCCATGGAGTCCGAGCTACATCGGTGATAAAAGCAGCTTCATCAAATTGTTTAAAGTCCCTGAATGTAATAAATTTTTGTGCTGGTTTTGGTGGTTTGTAAGAAAGTACACAGTAAATCAAGTCATGTGCCGAAATAGCTGGGACTGAGGTCTGGCCTGAGTATACTACCTCATCGGGATCGCTAACTATTAGAAGGTCTATTAACGTGTCAGATTCGTTTGTATGGTGAGTTGGTTCGAGTGGCACAATAGTCAGGTTAAGGCATTCAAATATTGTAGTTAGTTGGTGATAGTCAAAATTACGGTTTGTCATGTTAAGATCGGTATTCATGTCTCCCATTACTAGAATGCGGCTATAATTAGGCATAAAAGAAAGCAAAGCGTTCTCAAAATCCGTGAAATGACCTATTTTTGGAGGGCGATAACAAATACCAACAAGTAATTTATCTGAACTGGATAGAGCTATTTCTAGTAACATAAACTCGGGTCTGGCTGAATATTCTTGTTCTGATGTGGTTAATATTTTAGTCTTTATTCCGTCCTGAACATATACTGCAACACCCCCACACGCTTTATTTAATCTGTCATTTCGGAATAGGGTGTAACCGGGCAGTGAAACTTGATTGGATGAGATACTTGGTTTCAGAAAAGATTCAGAAATTCCAATAATATTGAAGTCTTGAAGACGAAAAATTGCTCTGAGCTCATCAATGTGACAATTAAGAGATTGCGCATTAAGGTGTGCAGCCTTAAAGTATCTCTTATAGGGTCGAAGCTTATTAGAAAGCATAGCACCATTGTCGCGGTTATTATGTGGTAAGGCCGAGCGAGCAGAGTCATCAGTGGAGGGCATCAGTGAAATCGCCGACCGACATCCATCCAAACACAGAGCAAAGCATGAACATGAGATGAAGACTAAAACTAACATGACTTAACCTAAATAAAACAATAAAAGACACTTGATTGGCAAAGTCCATAGTGCGTTGACAGTTCAGGCTCCGTCACTATTATTTGCACGTTTTCAAAGTTCAACTGTACAGAAAGGTTGCAGGCTCCAGCGAGTAGGCCCATGATGCAGATGAGTGGTGGTCGGAAGCAGATATGTTGTTTTCGGTCACAGCTGCCGGAAACCAGCGCAACTGTAAATGACAAAAAAAAGCGAGCAGAAACAACAGCCAGAGACAGGCTACATGTTTGATAATTATTATTGAAGTCATCTATAAGAAAAAAAAAATATATATATTGACTAAGGAAATAGACTAAATGAGTGTAATACAATGAGGAAGTATGAAAGGATGAGGTAGTGGACAAGAGCGTTGGAAAGGGTGGTGACGTGATATTGGAGACAGAAATGGCAATAGAACGATGGAATATAGCAATAAGCAAATGAGCAAAGTGATAAGAAAAACGGCTGGGTGATTAACGGATTGTGGAGTGGGAAAGATGGTGGAAGGAACGCAATGAGACGTAATAGAGAATGTAGAAATGATTTTTCTTCCAGCTATGAATCAAATTTCATACGAAACAAGAAAGAAACAAAAGCAAGCGAGTAACAGAAAGAATAATCGCGCGGGGAAAGACGATGAGAGGGAGGAAGAGTGACAGACCGAGTAAGTGTGTGGGTGGTGTAGGGAGAGATGATAGAATGGTGTGTACAATCAACAGGGGTGAATTTGAGGTTGCGAAGAATGGGAGTGCAAAGAGAAAGTGTGACTGACCGGAAAAAGGTTAATGAGCGTGAGGCTCAGCCTAATAAGAAGACAAGCAAATAGGGGGGGAAGTATAGTGGAATAGCAAAGGAGGGTAGGAAAGATAAGTCAAAAAAAAGCGATTTGATGAGGAAGGGCTGAAAAAAAACGGATTAGTATAACGCATAAAATAAGTAACTTATTACTGAAGGGAAGAAAGGAGAAGACAAACATCGCAATTATTATTATTATTGATGAAAACGACTAAGAACCAAAGGCAGGGACAGAAAAAAAAATCAATTTAATCCCATATTTATAAGAAGAAAAAATAAAAGTGGAAAAAATTCTGTCCATGAAGACTGATATTGAACATAGTAGTTCAAGAAAGACGGAAATCAATCGTTGATTATTCGAATATTTGACCTTAGATTCCATAATGATGACTTTTATACGGAATAATAGTGGAAAATTATGAATACAAGATATGCTAGTGACAGGGGAATAGAAAACAAAATATAAATTTCCGATTCCAGATTATAAATGTAGAGAAAGTCAGATAACTAGAACATTTTTCTTCTTAGTGGATACGAATAGAATGGTATAGTAACCTATTTTGTAAATAAGCTAATGATAGGCACCATTATGTACTAGTCATGTATAATTGCAAGCTTGTTCAATTGGTGGCTGTGTTGTACTATATTTTATATCATTATGTACTCAACTCAATTTTATAGTTAATCAAAAGCAAATGATTTTATTATTAAGTATAAGCTAATGAACCATTACTAAATGATTGTAAATAAATTGAATAGAGCGAATAAATTACAGTATTATTTATTATTGCCTTCGATCTTTCATTTAATCACGCGATTTAAATTGAAATCTTGAAAATTAATAAATCATTTTATAAGAGTTATACTAGTGGGTATTTATTGAAGAATATTCAAATTGATTAATTGGCTGATTGAAATTCAGTTAGTAGCTTGTCGAAACTAGCATACTTTTAAAATTCTAGAGAGAGAGAGAGAGAGAGAGAGAGAGAGAGAGAGATAATGAGAGAGATTATAACAATCAATCAATCTTCTTCTCTTCCTTCTTCCTCTTCTTCTCTTTCTTCTTCCTCTTCTTCTTCTTCTTCTCCTTTTTCCTCTTCTGTTCCTCATTTTTCTTTCTCTTGTCTCTCTCACTCTACTATTCGAACTCTCTTTTCTTCACGATCACTTTGTTCTTCTTCTTCTTTGTCTTATTTTCTATGTAATCTTCTGCTCCTTTATCAAAATTATTTTCCCCCAACATCTCCTGCTTTTCTTCTTACTCTTCATTTGTCTCCTTCTTTTTCTTCTTTTTCTTCTATTTCTCTATCTTCCTTCTTCTCTCTTCTTCTTCTGCTTCTTCTTCTGCTTCTTCTTCTTCTTCTTCTTCTTCTTCTCTATTCATCTTCTTGACCTCCTCTTTCATGCTCATTGCACTTCCCCTCCTCTTACAATCCCTTACTCTGAAGTGCAGAAGTTTCATTGACATAGCATAGCATCTAGACTTCTATACAGTATATAAGATGTTATAGGCTGCTCAATAAAATTTAGTTGAATTGGGATATCTATGTATGTATGTATGTATATAGTACCATAGCCGATTCGACTGTAGGTGACTCTTCAGACCTCAACGATATCTATACAATGGAATAAAGTATTGCGACCATCGATATACATATAAGAACACTGGATCAGTAACTGCGTGGCTGGAAAACGGTCTTGCTAGGCCGGGCGCTCTCCCCTCCACTGGACGTTAAGACAAGATGGCTACTGCCTTGCTTTCTATACCAGTATCGCTACGTTGTTGACATAGAATAGCTTAAATCAAATTTTGCATCATTTTTTATATTGAGCAAGGGTGAAAAAGAGTAGAACTAGATGTAAAAACTAATTTCATCATATTTCCAGCACAATAATCTTTATACATTGATGAATAAAATTAATTTCGTACATTTTTGCTGACGCCACAGTTTCTTTTCAAATCAACCATATTTAGTTTTTCATTGGTTAAATGGTGGCCAATTATTTTTAGAAATACTTTATCAATAAACTTTTTCAGGCAGAGTTGGTGATTGTTTACCTCAATAGAATTATTGCATAAGTGGGTTTAAAAAAAAAATTTTTTTTCATAAATGCATGTCTTTCTGAATAAATGTTTAGTATCAAGTTTGCCATACTGTTCTTGATAGAATACAATGCTATAGATATATTTTACTATTTTTATGACATCTTCAGGTAGCCTTGTAAAATTCCCTCTTGATACAAAATCTGTAAAATGTAAATTGCTACTTAAATTTCAGTAATCAGGCAATTATTCTAAATAGATATGTCACCTCACTTATATTTATATGGCTGGAGATGAAAAACTACTGGCATAAGTGAATCACTTGTTCGCCAGTGGGAGTAAAAGCATATCAACTATTTGTAATTCTCAAGCTAATCATTTAAAATTAAAAATTGGTTAAGAAAACAATAAGTTATGCAAAGAATCAAAAAATATATTGCAATTATATCCAATGAGAACTGTAATTGATTGTGCACTATAATCCCGAAAATAAATTTTCATTGCTTGTTAGCAATGTACTAAAACACTCCTCACATTTCTATGTTTTCTGAACAGCTTTGACTATGTAACCTGCAATATAATATGTTTTATTATTTTTGTAGTAGGATTTTCCATAATTCCCCATAATTCCTGCTATTGCATCTATTTCAGAGTCAGTCTCATCATCGATTATCTTCTTATATATCAATGGTTATATGATAATAATGATGAACCTACAGTCTTAGGTGGGTAAAGAACGGTGATAATTATGTTGACATGAATAAGAGTAGTCGAAAGATTTTTTTGAATGATGGAAAAAAATAATAACTATATTCTAATTACTGGTAGAATGAAATTCCTCTTCCTTTCTCCTGTCTGTATGTGCAGTTGTATGCCGCACACGCTATTACCATAGTGTATTCTTGAATGTTAGGCCTAACTTATATAAATTAAAATATTGTGAATAGAGTAGAGTTGACAGGCTTCCTAGAATAGAAATCTTAACTTCATGTCAACACGTCTTTACAGTGAAAGAAACGAAACTGAATTGAATTCCATAGTTCACATTCAACACGATTTTCACTTTTTTTATGTAGACAATAGCACCATTCTACAAACAATTTGTGAATAGTGTTTTCAAGAACTCAATAAATCACAATCCAGACTAGTTTGCGATACGCCAATTACTGTTGTGGTTTGACAAGTTGATTCCTGGTTTTTCAGTGTGGGAGCGGGCGGTGGTAGAAGGAAGCCAACTGCGCATGCTCATTAAATTTATTCCTAATTAGAAAACTACGGCTAGAGACAAACAGGTTTTCTGTGCTTCAGCTAGCATCAACTAGCCTAGTTGTGTTCAGGGCTAATGTTATTGTAATGCACAGTATCAGAGAGTTGCAGGAGAAGGGGAAGAATCGGTTAGGGATCAACTCATGAGACCACAATAGTACACAGGGAGATGTGTACAGTAAAATTCAAGATGTCTTATCTGCAATCTGATGTCCAGTGGTGGGGATGGCGCAACGTAGCCTGACAGTTTTCTTGCAAGCTGAGTCTACTCTGTTAGCAATCCAGTGTTCTTATAATTATATCAATGATTGCGACTCCTTGCTTGCACTAAAGTTTTTGAATAAATATTGATATATTGGAATACAGATATTCATGATTTTGGCTTTGACTTGAGCTATTTGACTCATATTCCATCATCTCTGACAACCAAAAGGAAAAGTTTTGAAGCTAACTAATTTTGTCAAGTTCATAAGCTCTTTCTTATGGATATACCAGAGATTATGAACCAAAAAAGGAATTGAAGATAATTAATTATGATAACTGGTGAACAATTTAATTTATTGGAAGATCAAGAACTGACAGGGATGAAGAAGAAGAACAGAGAAGGAGAAAGATAAAAGAAAAGCAGAGGGGAATGGAAATAGAGGTGGAGAAGAACTTGAATGTTTCAGGAGGTTCCAGGTTATGTATTTTTTTGTTGTACCTTTGTTTAATTTTGTCAACTTTTTGTTGCACCCAAGTGTTTTTTGTTTCTATTAATTTAAGAAAAAAACTGTGTCCATCTTTTTGTGTGATACTTTCACACGTACCAAATTTTGTGTGTCTTTCTGTTTATGTGAAAGTTTGATGCTCTTCTTGATGAAGGTAGTTTCTTCTTCAGTTTCAGTTATTCAAGCTGGTTTTGCATTAAGCATATTTTGGTGTAATTTTGAGTTTGTGAAAGTTTTTGTTGAATTCAATTGTCTCAAACTCAAAATGACACTAAACCATGCTCAATTCGAAACCAGAAACAAATCAAAACCAGCTCAAATAGCCAAAACTGGAGCAGAGACCACTTTCATCAAGGAGAGCATAAAACTCTCACATAAACAGAAAGACACACACTACTTGAACTACATGTATCTATCACACAAAATACAAAAACAGTTTCTTCCTTGAATTGGCAGAAACATTAAATACTTGGGCACAACAACAAAAAATACAGAACCTGACATCTCCTAAAGCAACAATTCAATCTGCTCACACTTTTGACAGTAGAACTGCCAACTCAACAAACATAGATTCTAGAAAAATCGAACTAAACTTATTGAAAAAAGATCTAAACATAACCTAAACTACAATTACAGCAAATCCACATCAAAAAAACATTGTAATTGAAATAAAAAGAAGCATTTACAAATACGTGACAAACTCAGACAAGAAACCCATAACACAATAGAAACCAACAACTCAGAACCTCATCCATCCATAACATCAGAAAACAACACCATGAAAGAATTGAGACAAAAAGCTTTAAGTCACAACCTCTATATCAAAGCGGACAAAGGCAACACCACATTTATCATAAACAATAAAGAACAGAAAAACACTTGACTACATAAACAAGAATAACGTGAAACAACCACAAACTGATCCCACAAATGTATACCAAACAAAAATCAAGCAAGTAATCAACAGGACAAATCATATAATCAGTGACTCACAAAAAAGAAGACTGAAAAATATGATACACCCTTCTGCACCATCACTTTTGAAACACTCCCCAAACCCACAAACTCAACATACCTAGGAGACCAATATTGTAAACTACCAGAAAGCTCCCGCTTAAAAACTAATAAAACACATAGATCAAACACTCAGAAAACCAATTAAAATCAACATCAACATATAAATAAATCACAATAGTGACCTCATTACAAAAATAGAAGACACACAACTCCTCATAACTCCACTGTTGCATCTTTTGATATAACAAATCTTTACACCAACATACCGATCAAGGAAACAATAGAAGTAATAAAGAGCATCCTTATTCACAACATATTCACAGAATAAAGTGCATAGCTTTTAAAGTGGGTTTTGCAATTGCAAATTTTTCCCTAGTTGCAGGTGTAAAGGCTTCATTTTGTGAAATGACTTCTAAATGTGGCTGACTGATACTGATTTTTCAAAATCTTCCATAATATTGGAATATGTGGCAGATACAGAAACTTGCCAATTTGTATTTTGCACCAAGAGGTGAGAGGGGGTCATAAAATAGTGGAAAGAACTTCAAATGAAAGGCAAGGCCATGAACTTTTGCTACTAGCATAGTCAGTTTTTGCCATGCATTGGACCAACGAGCAGCATGCATTTGCCATAAAGGCATACTTTTGTAATGGCAGTCTAATTATCACAACTCAACAAGCTTTCTGTACTTGGCTCAATATTTGTAATGAAGGATCCTGAACATGCTCAATAGGTCTGGTTCCTGTTCAGCAATCGATTGTTACATGAGTGTATACATTCAGGACAAATGGAAGTGTGAAGAAAAGTGGGTTGGGAGGTTGGCAGACTGTTACTACACCCAAAAATGTTGAGAGAGAGGCAGTCATTTGTGCATTCTCCATGGCATTCACCACATTAACATGCTGCTGCTCTGGGGATTTAAGACCAGAGTGTGAGCTGAATTCTTCAATATGAACTGAATTTTATCCATATGAAATGGCTATAGCACAAGAGCTTAGTGAATGCGATTTTATTGCTTGACAAAATGTATGTGGAGCACTTCTTGAAAACTTGTCTCATGATGCGAATGTTTCTTCTAGTCATTAGGATCATTCCCACATTTTGGCCTGTGTAAACTAGTAAAAAATGAATTATTGGAGAGATAACTTACAATCCATGTGAACTTTATCAGCAGCCACTTCATTGTGAATGTGTAACTGTGTGGTGTGTGGTGTTAAAATTAGACATAATTGTTCCTTATTTATTTGAGGAGAACAAACATACAGTCATGGTGACTGCTGCTCAGTACAAAGAAATTATTGAGGCCTTTTTCCTTCCTAACCTAGCAGAAATGGATGTCAGGGATGTCTGGTTCAAACAGGATGTAGCCTTGGCACACACAGCATGATGTTCAATTGATCTTCTGAGACAACACTTCACAGAGCGCCTCATTTCCTTAGGAGGAGACCTTCTTTGGCCAGCCCGTTCCCATAATTTGGCTCTGTATGATTTTTTTATGAGCTTCGCTGAAATTAATTGTTTGGAATGTCCATTCAACACCAACGCTAATGTACCCATCAATATGCATCAACAAGTTGAACAGAACTTTAGAAATTGGGTAGCTCAATACAGTGACAGTGAGGGCCATCATCTGACCAATGTCATCTTTGAAACTATATGTGTTAGAAAATTCAGATGATATATTTTATGATGAAAATCATATCATAATGATATCTATACTTCTTCTTTTTTTTATTGCTGTTGATGCCCACACGAGTCCGAGACTTGTGCGTGGGTAATAAGGTGAATGATTACACATAAATGCCTGATGGTGGAGCGGGATTCAAACTCATGACCACTTTAATGACACCAAGTTGAACTTGCAATGCCCCAATCAACTGCACCAAGCGGCCTGCCTTTTCTCATTAACCTTTTAAACCTGCAAATTTCTATGCTGAACCCTGTACATTCCATCTTATTTGGACATTGAAGCTTTCAACTCTGTTCTCTTCAACCACACTCGTGATAATAGAATTGTATTTCATTGATTATTTCATTAAACTCAACATGATAGTAATCAACATGCTCACTTGCTCACCCATAACTTCCAATAAATTTCTAATTTTTTATCCTCTGGCTATTTTTTGACAGATTCAGCTATTTCATTGATGTATCTTGCTCACACTTTTTTCAAACATATTAAATGAAGAATTGTTTGAATGTATATTGTAGAAATTCTTCAGTCACACATACATTTCTAATAATCTATGATTGAGAGTGAAACACCAGTAATATTATAACCCATACTGCAGAGTATTGCTAGATCTGAATCTGAATTTAGGGGGTAAGGTTCCATTGCAAGTTTCATTCAAAGTAAGGATGAGATGGGATCACTTTCTTTGATACAAATTGGATAGGATAGTATAGAGATTTTTCTTAATGATATTTGAATTTGAATCAATTTTATAGTTTGCTTTCCTCCTGTCACATGTCACAATTGAACAATAAATAATATGAATTCAATGTAGGGTGTAACCTTTAATAGCAGAGTAATTTTTTTGAAAATATTTGTCATCTGGAAATAGTGTTTGATATATGAATTTTTACTTGCTTTATGAACTAAGCAACTTGCTACTCTTCAGTCTAGATTTTAATGAACTGTTGAAAAGTTAAAGTTTTTTGGGAGCTATTTCCATTGGAAATTAGATTTTCAGGATTTTTGGGGAGTCATAAGGATTGGTTATGTTGAGTTTTTTCCTCACCAGGTGTGGAGATGGTAGATGTGAGATGTGATTTCCAACTTTGAATCCAGATTTTAATTGTGAAAACACAAAGTAGGACATTATGTTATAGTTTATCTATGATAACTGAGATTTCTGGGTTGAGTTATATGGATTTCAACTGGGTGAATAAGCTGAACTGAATTGTACTTTGCAGTTTGTGGTTCCATGGATGGTTGAGAAATTGAATGTTTTGGAAACTTTAGTTCCCACAAAAACTGAGATCCCAGGTTTTGGAAAGTTGGGTCAGCTCAGGGCTACTTGGGTTGGATGAGGTTTGGCAGTGGAGTTTTTAGGTGTTTTATGGAGGCCCCAGTAAAAAATAATGCCAGAACACCTCCTTTCCCATTATTCCTCTCTATAATTATATTTTTTTCATGAAAATTTTCTGTAATATGTTTTTCACTACTTGCAGGATATGTGAGGAGGATCTGTCTGGTTCAATGCCAAAGTTCGAAATGAGTGTCCAAATGAGTATCATAGGGGATAAGAATAAGAATGCTTGGAAGGAGCTGCATGATAATTCTGATCAATTCTATAAAGAGATATCACAGCAAGTTTGGATTTGCAAAAGAACTAATGTAAGACCATTTTGCTTTTTTAATTTCTGCTTGAAGCGAGTGCCCAGCCAACAAACCTTAATTTACAGATCCATGATTTCTCTAGCATGATGACTCTATCTACTCCATGCCAGTGTCCTAGACTGGATGAATATCATCATGTCAAATACCTAGAAGTTATTGACCCAAGTTTGAGGTGGGACCATCATATTGATGATGCATACCAAAAGTTGATTTATCTCATATTCGAATTTCTCAAATTATAAACTTGATTGATGACAAAATGCGAGCTACCTATGTTCAATCTATCCTGAAATATGGCTTTTATGCTACTCATGAAATGTTTAGGATATTTGCTTGCTCATGCCCTTAAATCAATGTCTATTGCGGCTTCAAGGCACAAATATAATCATTATCAATCACTTAATATAGTCGTTGCATTAACTGCTATTTCATTCATATCATAGAAGCCCGGAGCTCATGAAACTTATGGCAGAAGAAATAACCTTCTAGAGAATAAGCGTTTTTTTAACATTGGCTTTTTTCTTGTCATACTTACAGGACTTACCTATCTACAGAGTGAGGTACTCTATGATAGTTACCGAAAGACTTGCTCGTATTTATCACACAGATGGGGTATCAGTTAATTGGCTAGAATTGCCTGATACAAGCCGATATGTTGCGATAGTAGAAGATAAGCTTTTTGACCCAGTGACAAAAAAGGTTTATAAATATGGTAAGATAAAGTTTTTTCTATGCATACATTAGATTGATTCATTTACTCAATACAATCTAGAAGAGCTACAGGCATAATGTCCAAATCAGCCTTCACTTTTATAACACAAAATGCTACATTGATGTAACAAAATGTTATTTATGTACTCTGCAATAGAATAGAGAAAAATATATATTTAATATGATATAGAAGCAGGATAGGCAGGAAACTGGGGCAGTTATAGGACACCAACAACCGGCAAAAATAGTCCTTTGGGGCCCACAGCATAGCTCCTCAATGTTTGAGGGGCCACCAAAGGTCTGCAGTTAGGGCCCTTTGAAGCCTGCCTTTGCCTCAGATATGAGGACTCTAAATGTTTCAATTGGGGAGATCCTGAATATTAAGACTTATCATAAAAGAATAATTCAATTGCAATATTAAAAATAAATCGCAATTGTCTGGTGGCCCTTAAAGGCTCACAATGACAAGCCCCAAAAGCCCACAGTATGGGTGTTCCCCTGTTATCTGGCAGCTCAGGACTATGTGGTGACCTGAATGACTGCAATATGACTTTTTTGGGGCCTATAATGTGGCTCAATGCTTCAGCAGCTACTGAAGACCTCCAGCCTAAGCCGATAAAGGGCCTCTGGTAGACTGCAAATAAGTCAGATATAGGGACTCTGATTGCCTCATGTGAGGAGTTGCTGGATACTGGATATCACCTCTACAACTCATTATTATTTCACAAAATTCAAAACAAACTTAATTTTTATGAATTAATTTTCAAACTCAATAATAACGATAATCATTAGCCTTATTGATCTCTCTATTCATATGGATAGAGGTCAAATACCACTCATTCACTTACCCACTCATTTATCATGGTTTCTCATGGCCAAAAAGTTTAAATTTGGTGGAAATTTTCATTAAAGGCCCTGCATGCTAAGAATTATTTTTGAAAACTTTCATAAAACATCCTCAAAAAATAGGTTTTTCCAAATGTTTTCAGTGTTCCAAGAACTGCTTGACCAAAAATGTTGGAAATTCATTTATGAGTCAAGTTTCGGATTGAGAAGAATGGTTTTCATGTTTTCTGAGGAATATGTCTGAAATCTTCCAAGAATTTTCTAGAGTTTCAAGAGTTACATGGTGAAACAAATTGAAATTTGGTTCTATGTTCAGTTTGAGACCCAATACATGTCAAGATCAGGCTTCGAAGGTTTTAAAAAGTGTGCCAAGATTGGTGTTTTTCTATAGTTTTTCAGTATTTTCAAGAGCTACATACCAATGCATGAGTATAATAACAGGGTCTGTTCTAAAAGTAGCAGAACTGATTCAATCTGGGCATAGCATTGGTGAAGGAGGATATTTTGAGCACTGAGAAGAACTGGAAGGCACTCTCAGACAATGGAGAGAGTAGGATACTTTTACTGTTAACCCCTATAAAAAGGTCCATAATGAAGCATTCACTGGAACAGTGATACATAATCTACTTGTATTAAGAGTGGAGTAAAATGGCTGAATAGATTCACATCATGATCAAGCAGTGATGCTTGTATCAGATGTTTTTGAGGTCCAAGAGTGTAGGCAAAGGATGGGTAATGGCGACCACTCCAGCAAGATTAACAAAAACCTGTAAGGGATAGATTTACTGGACAGTGATGTCAATATAATAAGTATGAGAATGATTGCTAATGACTTGTGCACAGCCATCACAAAAAAATTGTGGCTGTAAAACAACAACTTGCTCAAACACACAAAATCCATTTAGTGGAGTATCTGGTCCAGCACAATGTTACAACGCTTCCTCACCTAATTACATACACAACTTGGCTCCACCAGACGTTCATCTATTCCTCAAAACAGAATTTTAGTCCCAGCGTTCCTAGAGGCTTATGAAATAGGGAAAATAATTGCCAGCCATGTGTAGATGCAGAAGGGTGCGAATTTGAAGAATTTTAATTGTACTGTTTCCATCAATGGATTTTTTTAACAAAAATTAGTCCTACTCCTTTTAGAACAGAATATTCTGTTTGGATTGCATTTTATTTTAATTGTGGCTTCTAGTATTGAAGGGATCTGTATTATCCAACCATTATGTTGCAGTGCTCATCTGGATCTTGAAACAGTAGAGGCACATTATCACTGATATAACGTCCAATAATTATTCTGAATTAAATAGTTGTTGGAAATGAATGATGAGCAGAGAGCTTTCTCAAGCTACAATTAGTGGAAAAAGCAGAAGTGTTTCATAGCAGCTCTACACCAAGCACTTCCACACAACATCAAACAATGATACTTTTCTGTTGTCATTCACAAAACGAAATATCCAACATCGACACATCAAAATATCAACACATGTTTCAGTAGTGACAGGAATTGTAGCACCAATTTTCAATGCTTATCACGTTCATTCAGGCAAGAAATAAAATACTTTGGTTTCTTGTTCCCACATTCTAACCATTTTCTTCTCCACAAAATCTACTCTGCTTCAAAACTTTTACTGTAGCCATCTGTTTCAGTAGGCCAAAGCTCTTTCATTTTATCAGATATTAGTTGTATTTTGTGGTCACCAAGAGAGCAACAGTAATGTGGGAAAATAAACTGGAGTGACTCTAACAAAGTTTTGTGGTTGAGAAATTTTATATTAAGCTGTTGCTAAAAATAACCCAAAAAGGGAATGAAACTTGAACATTGATAGTAAGTTTTTGGTTCATCTGAGGTGTAGTTATCTCTGTGGATTTGTCTTGAAGCTCTTCTGGGGACATCAATTGCATCAATTGATTTCAGCTGCTTCACAAAGGATAATTGCATCTTTGAAAATAGACTTTCGGCTAAAAATCTTGCTCACAGAAGTCATGACTGAGGGAAAAATGTATTTTTTGATAGCAGATAACAAAGAGTAAGCTTTGCTTGAAGTATCACAATCTGAGTCACAATTTTCTTGAATTTCTCTCAAAGCCTTGTAGATGATTTCAAACATGTCTTTGAACAGCATTATTGCATCTAAGTGCTCCACTCACCCATATCTCACAAAACTTTGTTAGCATAGTTTCTCCTGTACCAGTGGAATTTGATTCTTGAAGAATTTTTGTGAACACAGCCGATTGTTTGAGTGAAACTCTGAAGAAATTGATTACTTCTATCATGGTTCCAAGGCAGTTTCTTATAACAGGTATGTTACAAGAATGCAAAAATCCAAATTGAATGAGTGGCTTGCACAATGTATGAAGACAGCTTGGGGAAATGTTCTCATATTATAGCAGCACATCCTTGGAACTGGTCACTCATAGATGTAGCATCATTGTATCCTTGTAAGTGTTCTCAATTGATTCTCAATTTACTTTATGACTGTATAAGAGTATTGGCTAGTGTTACTCCTTTAATGTTGGTCACATCATGAGCGAATTTTAAAAAGTCTTCATGCAAAATATACTCATTTTCATTATTCTTACAAGTGTATCTGACACTCAAAGTAAACTGTTCCAAACCTAAAATGTCTGAGGTTTCACCAGTCAAAACACTCGAATACTCTGCTTTGTTAATATTATCAACTATCTAAGTATGAATTACTTCTCCAAAAGTTTCAATTGATTTATTCTGTATTTTATAGCTCAGGTATGAAGTGTTCAATCCACAGATTGTTTCATGTTTCTTTGAAGTTACATCCCCTTCATCTATATGATATCAAGTGCCCGAAATTTTTTTTTTTTTTTTTAAGAACTAAAACTAGTTTTTTTCTAAAACTAATGGCCCTTGATCCCAATGTCCTCTCAGTGCAAGTCCCTGTCGGCCACATAAAATGACAGTCTTAATTATAGGAACAAGTTTTTTGTGGTTCTCAGCTATCTGAAGTTTTTTTCCAGTATCTAACTGTAATGCTACTCCAAGTTTTTTTTGTTCATAGACAGACATGAAGTTTTGAGCCGTGATAGAAAATGTTCTATGATATACAGCCAGTTATATCAGAAATTCTCTTTTGATTTTTTCCCAATTAACAAAGGGTACATTGAAAAAAAAAACGAAGTTTCATGTGACTTCTCTTCCCTACTTCATCGCTTTTATTTGCAAAAATAGCACAATATTTACAAAAGGCCTGTTCGAATTCTGAATAGAATAATCATGGAAATTTGGCAAGTCATGAACTTTGGAACTTCAAGTTCCTTATTCCAGGAGGAAATCGGTACAGTTCTGGTGGAGTCCAGGCGTTTGTTAACAAATGGTATTTTAATTCTTTTGATAAATGTTTTACATTGTGAAGGCCTATATCAAGCCTATTGCAGGTGGGTGAACTGGATCCACTCCTGGCAGCAAGAACTGCAATTTTTGCATTAGAAGATGTAGATATTGGCTTACCATCTTCAGTATCAGGTCTGGAATACCTTGACATAGGCCTAGACAGTGGGTGAGTTGTGTCACCATCCTTATCAGTGGCACTTCCTCAGTTAATTCGAATTGCCTCCAACAGAATCAAGATAGTCATGCTGATAGCCAATATCCGGAACAGATAGACACTCACAAAAAAAGAATAAGACTCAGTTTGAGCACTGCTTTTGCTAAATCTTGGGGTGGATTGTGATTGTTTAGAATTAAAAAGTTTTTGATTGTTTTAGTTAATTTTGGTTTAGACATAATTGATCATGCAATGATACACACACAGAATCAAATTCAAACTCTCTGTAATAAAACAGCAAAGAAATAATAAAGTGATGAAATGCACACAAAGTATCAAAGAACAACTTGTTCACTTCTGAGATTAAGTTGTCTGTCACTGAGAACTGAGGAAGACAGAAGACATTGGCGCAAACCGTACTGACAGCTGTTGGAACGCCAGTAGGCTATTGTCAATATTAAAAGTTCTATTCACAGAGCTGAAAATACCAACCCAACACAAGGAATACTCTTGTACTGTGAAATTCGTGAGTTTTTTTACGTTTCTCAACTGTAAGTCTCACCAAACAATTATATTTTAACAAAAGTTTTCTTGGAATTTCCAGTTGTATGCTTATATACAATGTAAAATTACATCTATTGAATATGAATATTTCGGGGGAAAAATATCCCCCATATCCCCCTCCTAGGTTCGTTAGTGGTTATGTCAGGTTCATCTGAAGACAAGGTAGCCTTCTGGAAGAGGACAAACATCAGAAGAGATTACATCTTTCTATGGAAAATTGTACAGAAAAGAAAATACTGAAGAAAGATGGGATATACCTGTTGGTTGAGAAGTCTGAAATGAATCTGAACAATATGATGAGATGGAGGAAGAAATAAGAATTGCCACAAATCACTTGAATAGATGAAAATCTTCTGGAGATGATATGATTACGAAAGAAGCACCAATAGCAGATATTCAGATTCTGATGAAACAATTGATCAACAAAGTGGTTCCCAGGAGTTGGAAAAATAGCAAGATTATTTTACTATTTAAGAAATCATTCAGATATGAGGTGGATAATCATGGACAAATCACTCTCACCTTAGTCCTGTACATAGGTTTTGCGTGCATTTTGAAAAGTAGAATTATTAATAAAATATATGAGAGCCACTCTAACGAGAAAGCTGGACTTAGACCTCGATTTTCCACTATTAATCATTTGCATGTGGCTAGCCAAGTTACTGAAAATGCATAGAATATATCATACCTAAAAAAAACCTATATGGATATGTCATATTGGATTTGTATACTTCACAAAGCTTTTGACAGTCTGAATCATCATAAAATATGAGATTCCCTTTGAGAAGTTGGAATTGATGATCAATAAATAAGAATGATTGAAAGAAGTGTATGTTGAGCTGGAAATAAAAAGGGAAAAGATTAGAATTGACAGATGAGTAGAGAAGGGATATCCATTGTCCTCAATAATATTCAACTGCTGCTTGCAATATATGTTTTGAATGGCATATTATAGATGAGCACAAATCTGTACAGAATGGCTGCCCAGGAACAGAATGAGGAAGAGAAGACATCCACCAACAAGATGAACAGATGAGCTGATACAATGAGTTGGGCGTGCATGGTGAGCCTCGGCAAAGGATCGGACATTATGGAAAAAATTCATGATGAAACTATGATATGATAGCTTAATAATTATATTATTTCATTCTCCTTCCCGAATTCGTTGCAAACACTTTTTATATTTTTGTTAAGAAAATTCAATGTCTACCTCAAAATGTAAGAAATATCCGTTCCTCTTAGAAGAGGCTTTTGTTCTTGATGAACGCAAATGAAGCAAGTAGTCTTATTAGGTCAGGTCCCAGATATTCTGACTCAATTACATCAGGCGACCTTTTTGAATACTATACATATGCTGAACGCAGTGTTTTTTGAATAATTTTTTTCAGATTGTGAATTGAGATTTCAAACACAGAGTGGACCGAGAATAAGGCAGAGTTTTTTTCCTTTGGACTACAAAAAACAATTATTGTAAGAAATTATACTCTTCATTATTAATATTAAAGCTAGTATAAGTCAAGGGCGTTTCCAGAGGGGCATGCTCACCTCAATATTCGGAGCCTCACCATGAAGGGGGGAAGGCATTTTCGCAAAGGAAGATGAGAACACCCTCAATTTGTTACCACAAACTTCCGGCTGTGACCTCCTCTAGTGCAAACGTCATAGGGGAAGAGTCAGGTCTCTAAATCTATGATTTATAATAACTATTATGATGATGACTAGAGCGATTTTCCCATCACACAGTCAGTATTCAGATGGAACCCTACGATCTTTTCACTCTGATCTGATCTGTATATAAGTTCACATTCAAAAGCCTAGGATTTCAAATAATTTGAGAATAGTTTCAATCAACGTCTTTGAGTGATACAAGCTTGGAAGATTCATTAGAAGTGATTCAAATTGAATTCAATTCAACATGAACTAAGAATTGATTGGACTTCAAATTGAATACAGCAATGAACTCCAACTCTACATAACTGTTGACAGTGATTGACATTGAAGATTCTCATGTTATTGATTGAGGAGTTTTTTATTGGAGGTTTCTTTGACAATAAATCGAATTTGGATTCAAATTAGTCTCAATCATGAACACCCACACATTAAAGGCTATTCTCTGGTTGCACAAATGTCCTATATATATTTTTTTTTTTGTAGATTACGTCTTGGAGACTCCAGTTAAGGAGTATAAGACAAGTCAGATCAACAATATTATACACTAGATACCATAATTACTTCAATAAGTTGAGGTGAGGCTTAATTTTGATGTGAAAGGAACTCTTGTACACTATAAAAAGCTTCATCAACTAAATATTTTTTCAATTGTTTTTTAAATAATTTCTATATTTTCAAGACTCTTCAAAAACTGCGATAGCTTGTTGTAGAATTTCCTACCAATATAACTAGGTTTTTGTTTGAATAAGCTACTATTGTGACTCACCAAGTGATAATCTCCTCGGCTTCTTGTATTATAATCATGTACATCAAGATTTTGGTTGATATCATTCGTTTTTACATATAGAGTAGCTTCATACACATATAGGAGACCAAGTCTCTTGAACAACGGCCTACATGAATCTAATCTATTTACTCTTTCTATACACCTAACCGCTTTCTTTTGGATCACACCCTATCAAAATTTTGTTTTGATGAATCACCCCATACTAAGATAGCATACCTAATATGTGACAGTAAGAGACCATGGTAGGCTGTAAAAAGTAACTTTTTGTCATTCAATCTAGCAAGCTGTCGCAGGACAAATACCCCAGATGAAATTTTACAACATATTTTCTCAATGTATGGAGTCCAGGTCAATCGTCTATCCAACATAACTCCTAGAAATGCAATTTTTTCTTCCTGGTCTAATTGATTATCGTTTACAAACACGATTATAGCCTATCTTCATTCAAATTATGTTTGTTTTTGAATTGAAGGTATTGGCATTATTTACTATTTATAGTTAATTACAACTGATTTAAAAATAGGACAATGGACTGCACACCTATATGGGCACTCATTTCTAAATTATCTAGAATGGAATTGCTGAAAATGAGTGATGTATCGTCAGCAAATAAGAGGGCTCTACCACTAATTAATTCTCTAGGTAAACGGTTCACATATAAAAAAAAAGTAATGGACCCAGTATTGACCCTTGAGGCACTCCAGCTTGCACCTCCAATTTATTAGATTTATTCTTTACTATGGTATTACCAACTACTGTAGTTAGTTCTACACATTGTTTTCTCCCAATAAGATATGATTCAAACCATTTCAGTTCAACCCCATTTACACCTACATTTTGCAGTATTTCCAATAAAGTTCTATGATTAACACAATCAAATGCCTTTGACAGATCTAAGAAGATTGCAGTAGCTTAATCACCTGAATCTATTATATTCATCAGTTTTTCAACTAGAGAAACTATGGCTATCTTTGTTGATCTTCCTTTCTGGAAGTCATGCTGTTCATCACAGATAAAGTTACCTTCTTGAAGGTGCAGAAGTAACCTATTTAGAACTACTCTTTCAAAAATTTTACTTATTACATTTAAAATACTAATGGGCCTATAGTTTTCCACCTTTATTGACATATTGATGATGTATCTATCTCATGATTATGAGAAGAACAAATTATGAATGCCTATACCTATTTACATGTCAAGGATATTAAAAGCAAGGTCGTTCCATAACTTGCTCAAATTTGAAAAATAAAAAAGTCATGACATCACTCTGTTCAGAATAACACTTGACTTGCAAATTTCAGCTCTATTTGTACACTTTTTCAGTACAAAAATTAAGTTTTTATGCATATCACAGAATTGAATCTACTGTATAACTTGATCAGCTGTCAATGATGTAGGTTACTCAATGCTACTGAACTGAAATATGTCATACCACCATCATTTTTCTTGTTCAAAAAAAAAAACGGAGGAAACGTCTTTCTACTAACCTTGTGTACATGCTACCATTCATATGTGATCTATATAATTGTGAATGAAAAGACCTATATCACCTGAGCTTCAAAATTATTTTTCGCTAAACTACACAGTAGGTAGCTGGTGTTCTGGTCTCTTTGCAGAGCAGAGCAGAGCAGAAAATCGTTGTTTACAGCTGCAGTCAGGTGAAATCCGCTTTTTCTAGTCTGTTAAATAATTCACCATGCACTTTTCAGTTTGAAGAACCACCACTGAGTATCAAAACAATGCATTTCCCATTCAACAATGCTATTATTTTGTTAATTTGAATGAACGCTATTGTGTAGTGTACGAGATGTAATCAAAAATATGATGGATAATTTGTTATTACAAAAAGTAATGACCTCACATCAAACTTTATTTTATCCCCTTCAAAGTACTGTCCTTGGGTAGCATTGCACTTATCTCAACGCTGAATCTATGACTGGAAACATTTATGGAAGGAGTCTCTTGGAAGAGCTTCTAGCTGCTTAGTCATGGCCCTCTGAATGTCAGGAATGGTGTAAGAACGTTTTCCTTCATGCACAGGATCAATTTTTAGAAAAGTCACAAGTCGCATGATACTAAATCGTGTGAGTATGGCAGATGTGGACAGACAGGATTATTTTTTTGGCCAAAATCTCTTGAATGAGAAGCGAGGTGTGACATGGGAGTCCACACACAAACTAAATGTCGATCACTTGAGTTGAATCAGAAACCTCTCTTTGTTTGGTCAAAAATTCATTCACCATTCTTTTTGATCACACCTCGTATTTAATTTTGTGTATTGTTAACATTTGAGAATTAATCAATTCCACAGGAATTATAGAGTTATTGAAGTCTTGAGATGAATTATGATGGTGGAGTGTATGGAATTCCACAAGACATTAAAGATAGATCAAATGAAATGAGTTCAAATCTACTGCCTAATAGTCAAACGACAGGATGAAAGACATGAATTGGAATATTTAGTGTTCTACAAGTGTTTTACTTACTCTGTTAATTTTTTTTGTTTCTGGTAGAGTGGCATAATAGTAGTTTATGCAACGATTTTATTTTGACCCTTATGCACGAGTTAGATGTAAGTTATAACATGAGCAAATGCGAGTGTTATAAATATTTCACGAGTGCCTTAATGGCCAAAAAAAATCGTTGCATACACTATTTTATCTACGACCACTAGTATACATTTAACTAAAACAATTTCATTTTCCTGTGATGGTCAGAGATACCTAACCTCTCACCTCAAATATGAGAAGTTATAGTGGGATGGACTTCCCTGAATCTTGTGTGCCTTTTTTCAGGAGTAAGCATCTATTAACAGTATATTCGCTGTACGTTTATAAAGTAATCTTGTTAGTAAAAAGTTTTTTTTTTTTTTTTTTTTGACGAATACTATTGCTATCTAGTCTCAAGACTAATGAGCAAATTTGTTCTATCCTAACTTACTAGATCTAATTTAATACAGTGAAATTCTCATTAGAATTTCTAACTGCGTTTAAGAATAATTAATGTACACATGATAACTGCACTACAAGCTAGATTTCACTCAACATTGCTCTGCTTTTGAACTGAAACACTTGAAAAAAGCACTACACTAGTTCAAATGGTTTCCTCCTTTTGAGCCTCCGCACCAATCCTCCGTTGTCTAGCAGCTGGATTGCTTCGACGTTGTTGTGCTGGTGGAGCCGTGTTTCGTGGTTCTCTGCAAACCTCTGGATCTCTCTGGTTACCAGGTCGACTCCCAGGTCTCTGAGGAGGTCGTTATTCCTGACATACCAAGGTGCATTGACGATGTTTCTCAGCACCTTGTTCTGGAACCGCTGTATGATGTTGATGTTGGTTTGCTTGGTACACCCCCATAGTTGTATACCATACGTCCATACAGGTTTGAATATTTGCTTGTAAAGCAGAACTTTGTTGGGTATTGAAAGTGTAGAGTTCCTTCCAATTAGCCAGTAGTAAGTCTTATACTTCAAACCAAGTTCTTCTCTCTTCTTTTTAACATGCTCCTTCCAGCGAAGCTTAGCATCTAAAGTCATACCTAGATATTTTGCATTATTAGCATATGGTATGACTTTGTTATTTATATTTATTGGCAGGTAATCAATTCTCCTGTTAGTAAAATTTACGTGTACTGATTTAGCCTCATTGAGCTTCATCCGCCATTTTTTGGTCCAATCTTGAATTTTTGTGATAGATCTCTGTAATTTAGCGGTTGCTTCATGAGCATTGCTGTCTACTGCCAATATTGCCGTATCATCTGCAAATGTTGCTGTGGTGTTATCTTCAAGGCATGGAATATCACTAGTGAATAAAAGGTAGAGTACTGGCCCTAATACACTACCTTGAGGAACTCCTGCTTTAATCTCCTTCAGATCAGAATACGCATCTTCCTGTTTGACTCTAAAGTATCTTCCTGTCAAATAGGATTGCAATATATCTGTAAACTGGTGAGGAAGTTGTCTTTTCAATTTCTGAAGAAGCCCTTTATGCCATACTCTATCAAAAGCTTGCCCTATATCCAAAAAAGCAGCAGAGCAAACTTTTTTCTCTTCTAGACACTTCTCTATTATGTTGACTATTCTATGTACCTGGTCGATAGTAGAATGTTTTTCTCTAAAACCGAATTGATGATTTGGAATTAGGTGATTTCTTTCTATTATTGGCTTCAGTCTATTCAGTAATATCCTTTCGAACAGCTTAGACAACACAGGCAATAATGAGATTGGCCTATAGGATGATACTTCATGTGGCTGTTTCCCAGGCTTGAGTATCATTATTACTTCGGCTACTTTCCACATTCCTGGTACATACTTCAATCTGAAACAAGCATTCATAATGTGCGTCAGCTTGTTTAATGCATTTCTTGGCAAATGTTTCAAGACTAATCCTGTTATGAGATCAAATCCTGGAGTTTTTTTATTGTTGATATTTTTTATTTCCTTTTTAATTTCTTCCATCGTGACATGCCTGAGTTCTTGACTATACTGTATAATAATTTCTTCTACTTCTTCGTTTTCCTCTTCATCTTCATCGTGAGGCTGAAATACATTGACAAGATGGTCTGAAAATGTTTGTGCCTTTTCTCCATTATTTCGAGCCCATTGACCATTCTGTTTTCGGAGTGGAGCTGCTTGTTGAATAGGTTTCTTCATTTTCTTGGTTGCCTTCCAGAGGGAGTAGTCAGTGCTGCCTTCTCCTGTCAAGTTCCTTAAATAAGTACTGATTGATTCACTCTTGATAATCTGAATCTCTCTTCTGAGTTGCTGTGTGAGATTATTCAAAAGCGTTTTATCTTGAGGAGACCGTGATTGTTGCCATTTTCTCCTAGCCCTTCTTTTCTCTACTATCAGCTCTCTTATTTCTGTGGGGTAATTGTTTCCTACTGTTCTTCTTCTTATCTGAGGAGTATTCCACCAAGCTGCCTGCTGCACATCAATAACGAATTTCTCCAACTCCTCATCGACCTGCTCTTCGCTTCCTAGTGGCACATTCAACTCTATTTTTTCCTCCAGCATCTGCTTGAAGCCTTCCCAGTCTGTATGACTATTGACAAGTGTGAGGTACATACTTTGCTTTTGTAATACAGTATCACTCAACTTCAAAAGTATTGGTGAGTGGTCAGAGTTGAGATCAAAACTCTCTTCAATCTGAAGGTAGTTCATTGCTATATTTTTTATAAGGAAAAAATCTATGAGATCTGGAATCTTAGTTGTGTCAGTAGGCCAGTAAGTTGGCTTGCCAGTTGAAAGAACCTCGCATCTACTTTCATTTAATGCTTTATAGAGCTCTGTACCCTTGGGATTTGTCAAACGTGAACCCCAGTGCACATGCTTAGCATTAAAGTCTCCTCCAACAATAAATCTTGTTCCTAACATATTAAATAAATTCATAAATTCTTCTTTTCTTATGGAATACCTAGGTGGACAGTAGATAGCTGCAACTATGAACTGATAATTTATCGCTTGTACAGCTACACTTGTTAGTTGTATCCTTTCAGTTTCATATTTGACTTCTTCATGATGTTGTATATTATCTTTTATAATAATTGCACTTCCACCTCGTGCAACATTACTAGGGTGCATAGCATGGTAAGTCTTATACCCTTTAAATCTTAAATAAGAATGTTTTGTGAAGTGTGTTTCAGAGATAAGGCAGATATCTATATTTTCTATGTTTAGAACTGCTTCCAACTCCTGTTGTCGCTGTAGCAGCCCATTTGCATTCCATTCTATTATATTCAAACTGTTCATTATTTAAGTTTCAACTGTCTGCTATTTTCTAGTTTCAAAAATCGTGTCTGAAGAGATGAAATGATTTTTTCTTGATTTTCCAGTTTTCTTAATATTAGCTGGAGAATTTCATTGATGCCTTCTTCTTCCTTTTCCTGCTGCCCTGAACTTGTGCTATTCTTATTAGAGACAACCTGTGCAAAAGATAATCTTTTAACTGGTTTCTCATTAATAACTGGTTTTTGAGAATATGTTGTGTTGTTTGATGACGTATTTCGGCTCAATACAGTTTTATTTGAGTTGGTTTTATTCTTTTGTGCTCCATTTCTTATTTTTTGCAATTCAATTGCGACTGTACACCCACGATAGCTTGCTGGATGTGCTTCTCCACAATGAATACATTTTGGCAAAGCATCACTAGGCTTTGCACAATCCTTTGTCGGATGTTTACCTGCACACTTCACACATCTCGGCTCCTTGTTGCAGTACTTCTGTGTGTGATTGTATGCCTGGCAGCGCTTACATTGGGGTATTAAGTTGGCCTTCTTTAATGCTTCAACTTCTACTTTGCACCCAAGTATACTTTTCATCTCATATACTTTTTTGATATCTTCTTCAGAGCTGAAAGACACCATGAACATGTCCAATGGCTCTTTGGTTTTCCACTTCAGCTTATTGACCACCTCAATGACCTTGTAGCCTCGCGTTTTTAAATCATCTAAGATGATTTCTGGGCTACAAGAATGATGCAGCTTCTTAATCATCACTCTTATAGGCCTTGACTGTTTATTTTCATATGAATGCCAGTTGTAACCACCACTGACTAATTCTCTAGTAACGTCTCTATAGGTTTCTGGATCTATAGTGTTTAACTTGAACGTTTCTCGACTTAGAAGTTTTATTTTGAATTTTTCATCAGTTGACACTTTCTTCAATTGTTTTAGGAGAGAATCTAGATTTTTAATCCCATCTATGATAATTGGAGGTGGAGGCATTTCCTTAGTTTTCTTCTCAGTGTTGATTTCTTTTAGATTTCCCCTAGCTTGAATTCCGACTCCAGATTGTTTTTTAAGTTCAGGAGATGGAGAGTTAATAAGTTTTCTCTTCTTAGTAGAGCGTTTGTTTCGTACTCGGATCCATTCTGTTTCCTTCGCTAACTCCTCTTCATTAGTAGAGTAGGTTTCAGGAACTGGACTGTTGGTATTTTTTTCTAATACTTGAAATCTGGCTTCTAGATCTTCTATTTTCTTCAGAAGCTTAGCATTATTCTCTTCCAGCTTTTTACTTTTCTCATCTGACTCCTTCCAGGCGATGAACAGTTTATGCTCTGCTTGTGAGTTGAGTTTATTCGCCTTGATATATCTGTCTGGCGAGCACTGAATTCCTGTATCCAATGGAGGGTTGGTGTCCATGGTCTCAGTTGATTCTTCCTCTTCCTCAAATTCCGGAACCAGGAATTTCGACGGTTTCAGAAGGTGTTGTTCCGACATTACAAAGTAATTTGGAACATACTGTTCTTATTGGATAGCCCTCGTATTCACTCGCGCACGCGGAATCGCACACGCTAGCTATAGAATGGCCGACCGAAAGCAAGTAGCTTCGCTTGCATAAATACCGCGGTGACACCGGTTTACGCGTTGCAAAATTTGTTCTACTTAACTACTGTGAACAAACTGCTGACTCACTACTTCTACACTACACTAATCACTATACGTCTTTCCTCTACGAGTTCTGACACGATACTGTTAGTAAAAAGTGTTGATCTGTTTAATAGCAATAATCCCCGTAATTTGAATATAAATAGAGTCAGGGTGAACAAAACAGTTAGTGAGAGAGATCCAATGGTGAATGGGGTAATATTCTATAATCAACTCCCTAGAACCATTGAAGCACTTCATGGAAGGGCGTTCCAAGTAGAGCTCAGGGAATTCATGGTTCAGAAATGCCTCTTCTTCTTTGGTCATCAACCCACAGGTTGGTTGGCAGCAGCACGCCATTCCGTTCTTCTGTCAGCTTTCCTCTTCAAATCCGCATATGTCCGGCACCCGGTGTCTCTCATTATTTGCTGGATGTAGCTCAATCTAGGTCGTCCTCGGCGAGTTCTTCCTTCAATGACTCCTTCCAATATTCCTTTGATGAAGTTGTTGTGCCTCAAAATGTGGCCTATGAGGTTTACTCTTCTTCTCTGAATATTTTTCCAGAGAGATCTATTCTCTTGCACTCTAATGAGGACATCTTCATTTGTAACCCTATCTCACCAGCTGATTTCTTCCATTCTCCGGTAGCACCACATCTCCTTTCTTTCTTTCCAATTGTCCAAGTTTCACACCTGTAAAGGGCTGTACTCCACACATAGGCTTTCATAACTCTCTTCCTTACATCTAAATTAACATTTCTACATGTCAGTAGATTTCTTTTTCCATTGAATGCTATTTTAGCAAGTTGTATTCTGTTCTTAATGTCCCTTTTGCTCCTTCCATCTGCTGTTATTTTGCTACCTAAGTAACCAAATTCTGTAACCTGTGCTAGTTCAGCTCCATTTATTCCTATTCGTATGGGTTCATCACAGTTCAGGGCACCACACCTCATCACTTTGGTCTTTTTCTTATTTAACTTCATCCCATATTGTTCCTTTAAGGTGTTTTCCATTTCATTGAGTGTAACTTCCAAATCCTCTCTCTTTTCTGTGACTATAGCAATATCATCTTCATATCGTAGCATATCTATTTTTGTTCCATTGAGTTTTATTCCTACATCCACATTCTCTCTTATTTTGTCTATCGCATCTTGGATATATGCATTGAATATTACTGGAGATAGTAGACATCCTTGTCTCACTCCTTTCCTTATTCTTGCTGTTTCTTCTTTTTTCCCATTCCTAACTAAGGCTGTTTCATTTTGATAGATTTTGAAGATTATCCTTCTATCATTATACAATGATAGACCAGCCTTCTTCAGTATTTTAAACATTTCTGGCCATACAACACTGTCAAATGCCTTTTCAAGGTCAACAAAGGCTATAAATATTTGTTTGTTTTTGGAAATTTGTTTTTCTATTATTAGCCTTAAAGATAAGATTGCTTCTCTTGTCCCTACTCCGCTTCTAAAGCCGAATTGGTCTTCACTTAAAGTGCTATTCAATTGGTTTTCAGCTCTTTTCAAAATTATTCTTATTAGAATTTTTGATGCATGTGAGAGAAGACTGAGTGTGTGATGGTTTTCACAGTCTATAGAAGATGCTTTCTGAGGTATGGGGACTATGATACATTTCTGATAGTCTTCAGGGACTTCACCTGTTTTGTATATCTTCTGTATAAGTTGTAGTAATGCAGCTTTCATTTTCTCTCCAGAGTTTTTAATTAGTTCAGCAGGTATATCATCAACACCTGCCGCTTTTTTATCTGGCAGTTCATTCAGTGCTTTTTCAAATTCATCTTTCAGAATTGTGTCCCCTAGTTCATCTTCCTCTACTTCTTCATTTGATTCCATCATATTATCTGTAAGAGGGTCTCCCTGATAGAGTTCTTCAATATATTCTTGCCATCTCTTAAGCATGTCATTTCCAAATAGTATCCTGCCCTCCTTGTTTTTTATTGTCCCTGAAGATTTTGCTTTCTGTTTAGCAAAGTTTTGCTTTATTGTTTTGTAGGCCAAGTCGGTTTTTCCTTTAACCATATTTTCTACCACCTCTTTACAGATGCTGCTGAGGTAGTTTTCTTTTGCTTTATATATGCCTATATAAATGCCTATATAGCTTGAAAGAGTTCTGATAATTGTATGTGAGTGAAGCGTAAATGAGCGACTATTTTGACAATTATTATTTGTTTTGTTATTGTTGTGGCTTTTGGGCAATGAGTTCTAGTGATAGTACCGTACTGAATTTGTCTGCTTTTATTATTGTTAACTGATTATTAAAATTTGACTGTTACTTTTAAGATATTGTTGTAATTAGTTTTGCAGTAACGTATGCATTTTGAAAACATAGTTGATACTTTTTGTATTATCTGACGTTTCTAAATTTGTATTGTTACAAAATATGGAAATAAAAAATATATTATTATTATAGTAGATTGTTAGGTTAAAGTAGCTGGTGTAGCAGTTTGATGAAATTAGCTGATAGTTTCACAATATTGAATTACGATATTGATTCCATCAAAAATGCTTCTGATTGGTCCAGAACTCGTGTTATAATGTAGAACCTGTACTATAATGAGCTCTTTATGCAACGGGTCTCAAAAAGCATTTCGAAAAGACAGCTGTTTTGGCATCAATTGTGAAACTGTAATGTATACATTATGACATGGTCGTACATAAAGTATTGTATGCAACTCACCCAGGAAGGTGTTTAAGGTACTCATGTGAAATCCCTCACTCGGCAAGCCTCTTGATGATATTAGTGTTGTCTGGAATGATAATATATTGTCTCTATATAAAAAATAATACATGAAGTTGAAACAGCACAGATCAAAACCATCACTGATTAACTTTGACAAGTATTCGAATGAGAACAACAGAAAGCAGCAAATAAGACAGTGAACTTCCACCTAATAGTGTAAGATGCATTGTGTGTGAATCATCCAATGTTGGAAAAACCAATGCCATTTTTATTTTTTATTTGAAAAAATTGTGTTGAATTATTTCATTCATATGGATTTTCATCCAGGCTCACTATATTTAAGCCTTTCTCTATTTGAATGTCATTGTCTGTCTGTACAGCACAGTCAACCATTGATTTATCAGTGGAACTGATTATTTTTAATCATTCTCAATGGATCAGCTAATTGCTGCCTACCATTCATGATGCAATCTATCTATCTCTCTCTCTTGAGTTGTTGGTTCCCAAGCTGCGATTTCGTTTCTTCCTCTTGATATCTATTATTTGGTGTTGGTATTTCTCCTAGCAGCTGACTACTGGGAAAGTTTCGAGAAACCTCAGGCGTATGTTGAATTGACAAACATGGAATATCTTTCAATCCTATTGGTGTAGAGCTGAAACCAATCTCAGTCTTTCTCCGTTCTCTTACACCAACAGCAGCAGAATCATCAAATTTGCAATTCTCTTCTGCTAGAATATTCTGATTCGAAATATCTGTAGTGGGAATATGTTGGGAGTCTTGAGACATGTTTAAAAATGGAGATTTCAAGTTCACAACTTCTGTCATAATTGTATGTGAGTTAGTCCTAAAAGCGGCTCCACACAGTCTCTACTAATGCATCTCCACGATACTGCACCGCAAACCAAATTTCGATCTTTTCCTCGTGGAAATCCTTTAACCTCTATTTAAGATGTTCCAGTTATCTCAAATTTCGCCATTTTCAATTCAGTCAACAGTATACAGTCTATAATTATCATTAGATTCAAGCCTAGACTTTTCATGTATTATAATTTATTTCCTCAGGTTTTATTTTACAATTTACTGGACTATGGTATCATTGAAATAATTGATTTGAATGTGCTAATAAATCAATGAATAGTAATCCCAAATACTTAGTATTGCCATTTTTTGATCTTCATCTACAATAGCGGTGCTATAGCAATTGTATAATTGAGAGAGAACTCAGCTAGAGATTGAGATGATAAATCGGGTTTTCCATCCATCAAACACTGCATATCAAGTCTATAACGCTAGAGTTCTGTTAGAATAAGTTTGTATGGCGGGTAAGTTGCCTGCAGGCCAAAAATTCCAAGAGAATTGAACACACTTGGTAGTCTTTGAAAAGTCTTTGAAGTGATAGCCGCGAGCCGTTGCAGGTATCTGTTCAATCAGAGAGATAAGCTGCGTTCTCGTAGGTTCTGTTTGTAACCGATTAGATTGGCCAGCAAAAAAACACTGTTCTCTGCTGTAAAATCACTTCCCGGTGGCTCGGAACTAACTCAAAACTGTTGGTCCAACTCATCAATCACCATCGTCCAACTCATTACCCACGCACAGGTCTCAGACCTTTGTGGGCTTCATCCTCAAAAAAAAAGTTAACCTAGGTTAACTTGAAGAGTACTCTACCTAATCATCCAAGCAGCCCCACACTGCACAGCAGTCAGCCTCTGCCGATTCTTACCATGATAAATCCTAATAATTTGGCAATCATATCCTCCTCAATTGAAAAATCACAAGCTGTTTTGAATATTTTCTAAACTCTAGTAGCACTTTTTGTACAACTAGGTTATCCCGGGTCGCACTTTATTAAAATTTGTAAAATACATTCCAAATGTAAATTTTCTACATACTGAACGACAGCATTGCCTATGATGATAAGTTTGGACTTAGTTCTACTTATTATTTTTCTCCCTCTTCTCCTTCTTCTTCTTCCTCTTCTTTTTCTTCTTCTTCTTTCTCTCCTTCTTTTTCTTCTTCTTTTTCTCCCTTTTCTTTTTCATTTTCTTTTTCTACTTCTTAATCTTCTTTTTCTCCATCTTCTTTTTCTTCTACTTCCACTTCTTCTTCCTCTCTTTCTATTTCTTCTGCTTCTTCCACTTTTTCTTTTTCTATTTCTTAATCTTCTTTTTCTCCATCTTCTTTTTCTTCTTCTTCCACTTCTTCTTCCTCTTTTTCTATTTCTTCTGCTTCTTCCACTTTTTCTACTTCTTAATCCTCTTTTTCTCCATCTTCCCTATGTTAAAGAAGCAATGGCAAAAATTGAAACTTTGATCGTTCATTGCTCATGTCCACTTTGATGAATTTTTTCAAAATGTAAGACCTTATCAAACATCTACTCGATGAGATCTTTCAAATGAGACATGAACGAACAAAATCGGTCAAAAAACCACGGAGGAGTTGTCATCACAAAAAAACATGTTCACCTATTTTATATAAAGATATTTTCAATAGAATAAATCACAAAATTAATTCACCAAATTTCATTTCAACTCTGAATTTTTAGAAACTTTTTATGGAGCCATCAACTTTTTATTGAGCCATCAACTGTTTCTGACAGGACCAGCTGCAATCCACCTACACCAAAGACTGTGAATAACTCTTTAGACCTCAAAATTATTATTAGTTTATTATTAAATTATTATGTTTAGTTCAAAGAGCTTATGACGTAATGAGGAGTGAAGTAGGTTGTTCTTACACTCCTCTCACAATCACTTTGTGATAAATTTGTTGTTTACTGTTATTTATGTTGTTAACTGTTATTTATAATTTGTTTTATTTCTTAATAAGAGAGCCTAGGTCAACTACTGATACAAATCACTACATGTCAATGGATGACATGGAGATTTTGTTCAAAACGGCAATTAAAGGAGACCAGAACACAGAAAAAGAGAAAAGGTCAAAATTGCTATTAATGCATGTGCACAAAAATGGCACCCGAACTCTGAGAGTTGGAACTAATGGGGGGGAGGTGTACAGCCCTGCCAGAAGACTAGTGTAAGTCATTTGTTTCCATTCGACTTCTATCAAACTACTTCCACTGGATATTTTGCTTTATTCTACTTCTTCATTTTATTCTTCTCCTTTTCCTTCTCTGTTATCTCTCATCTATCCCCTCAATTTTCTTTCACTTCTATGATTATAGAAGTCTATACTTCCTTCTTCTTCACCCTCATTTCCTTTTTCCCTTCCATCTACTTCATTTTATTCTTCCTTTCTTTCTCTTCTTCTTCCACTTCGTTGTCTTCTTCTTCTTCTTCTCCTTTCCCTCTGTTCTCTTATTTCTCTACTACTTCTTTTTCTCCTTTCCTTCTTCTCCTCTCTCTGCTTCCCCTCTTCTATCTACTATAACTTCCTTACTCCCTTTCAATTTATCATTCTTCTCTTTTCCTTCTATTCCTCCCCTTTTTTTACTTTTCCCTGACTTTTTTCTTTTTCTTATCATTTTTCTTCTTAACTGTCTTATTTTTCTTCTTCTCCTTCTTCTTCTTCTCCTTTTTTCTTCTTCTTCTCTTTCTCTCTCTTCTCCCCCTCTTCTATCCATTCTTACTTTTTTCTTCACTTTTATCCTCATTCTTTCCTCTACTTTTCCTTCCCTCTTTTTTTTCCTGAATCTTTACTTTTCCTACTCTTTTTTCTTCTCATCTTCTTTTTTTTTTGTTTTTTTCTGTCTTTTCTTATTCTCTATTATTTTGTTTTCCACCACTTTTCACTTCTACTCCACTGGAAAAAATCCTATTGCATTCAAAACACAAATTCCATCATGCACCTAGTTTATTTCTGTCTGAGTGCTGGAGTTTTGTTCACATTTTGTAGTGGTTTATGATATTGAGTTTTCCATTAAATGTAATTCAATATTCTCGATTGTTATGAATTTAGGAAATATACAAGTGATTTTATGTTTCAAGGTGCACTTTACATACATGGAACTTGAATCTCCGCACCAAATACATTCCAAAATTAGTGGAATATTATGATGACAGACTGTATGAGCTTGATGAAGAAGCGTTCCACTTCTTCTTCAATATTATGGAGCAGAAAGTTTGGCTTTGTGCGAGTTATAAGGTAAATATAGTGGATAATCAAAATTCTCTATCAGCACACAGATAAATATAGAAACTTCAAATTTATTGGATCGATATTTGAATAATAATAATAAGCGTATGGCTTCTAATGGTGGGGAGACCCTTACGGGTAGTTCCACCTCGCCGTTTGGGCCATGTTACGGGGAACATGGTGGACCTACTATTTTAGGTGGGTTCCGAACCACCGGGTAAGTGATAATAAAGCTTGTAATATCAAGTCATAGAAGCACGGTCACCCATCCAAGCGCAGACTTGAGCGGTCGTGACTGAACATCACGACCACTTGAACAACACGCTCACCGCATGACTAGTCACCACCATTTAAAATTTCATCTAATTTTTTGGTGCCAACAAGAATAATTTTGTGAATTATTTATTCATTTACAAAGGAAACTATAAAAGTTAACAAAGCCCAGGTGAAAATGAAAATTGAAATGAAATGATACGAAGGGGTGTCTACTGGTCGGGAGAAGGTCGGGAAAAACCAGGAAAAGGTCGGGAATTTTGGAATTTTTTGAATTTTGTCCGGAAAATTGATTTTACAAATATCTTCAATGTGATATTTCATGTTTTATGTTGTTAATTTGACTGAATTGATTTTATGTTTTTGTTTTTATGTTTTTACCTAATGCGGTATTCTTTCACTTTGTTGCAGACTGTGTTAAATTTGACCTAATATTACATTTATTAGTGATTGTACATTATAATTCACTTTATACTTATTGACTTGGCCTATTCGTGTATTGTTTTTATGGCTCAATAAATTGATTTGATTTGATTTGATTTGATTGTAACACGTATTTTGACATACTTTTGTTATGAGCGCATAATTAAATTTGCTAACAAGGAAACACAAAAATAATTCGATGTGTAGCTGGGAACAATTAGTCGATAAATTTTTGCAATAAAATAATCAAATGCCATTTTGTACATAGTGTGTGTTTTGCTATTGTACTGTGATTCTCCATACCATTACTTCAATTTATTTGATCTTATATATTGTTTGGCCAAGGTTGTAAATTTGAATTAGGTAATTTGAACAATTTGAGTAAAATTCTAAACGATTTTCTTGAGTACAAGGTCTAAGTTGAATATTTAATGGCTTGAATTTCTAAACTACCCTCTACTAATGTTAGAACAACATTCCTTATCAAATTGCAATATGTAGCTTCTTGCTATTTTGATGGAGTTATCAGCCTACATTGATCTGAAGTGGGTGATTTTCTTTTCATTGGCAGTTCGATTCCCCCAAAAGGTGGCTGTTACAATTTCTGTGTTTTATAAGATTCTACTATTTTTGTGTGAAAAAAAGAAAGCAGATGAAATGATTCAATCATCTAATTATAAGACCTTTTGTATTCGCAGTGGCAGATCCACGGTGGTGAAGGGGAAATTCCCCCCTCCCCAAACGCAGAAGAAAAAGGAGTGGAAGGAAAAGAGAGAAAAGTAGGAGAAAGGTGAAAAAGAAGAATTCTTAACGAATGGAAATAATAAAGAACAGTGAAGAAGTGGGAAAGAGATGACAATATGTAAGAGGATAGAAATTGGTATGAGAGAGATGAAAATTGAAAAATACGAAAAAGGGTAAAAAGAGAAAAAATAAGGATAAAAAAGTAGAAGAAAATGAAGGAGAGTTTTCAAAGCTGCTGACAAGGAAGGAAAATGAGACAGCAATGCCTAACCAATAATAAAATTGATTTTCTATTGCAGATTATTGTGTATTGGTCTAAAAATAATGCCAGTTCTAAAAGGTTTTTCTGGATTCTGCAGCTTATCAATATATGGCTGAGGACTACCATGGCAGAAAAAGCAGACTTGTTGAAAAGCACTTCTTTAAATTCACTCGGATAATCACCCTAGAGCCTAGATCCTGGATCCTCAAAAAATTGTTGAGAGACTTTGGCTGATTACAGATTAATTTTTCAATTGAGGAAAATATTATACGTAATTTTTCTTGAGAGTTTCATTTTTCATTAACAGTTTGTGCAGTGGCGTAGCTATGGAAAGAAATCAGGGGGATATTACTCCCTCAGACAAAAAAATTGGAGTATTTGAAGGCCATTGTGAGACAATTTTTGGCATGAGTCAAAGATGTTAGGAATCGCTGAAATGTGGTGTTGTATGAATTGTTATTTTAAAAACGTTTTCAAGGAGTGTACTCCTTTTTTTTGGAAATAAATTTTCAAGTATCTTACGGTACTCTACGGTATTCATTCAAGAGCAGTGAGGCATCAATTATAGAAAAGTGGAAGCTTCAAGTAATGTCTGATCTCCCATTGACAATAATACAAGAACTAGATGGAATTTGCATTGACCCATAACGTGTGTTGAAGTGTTAGAAGGATTATTAATGCCTAGAATCACTTGAAATATGGCTTTAGAGATAATTTTTCAAAAATTTTCTCAGGGATTACCCCAAACCCCCGTTTTGGAATGAATACCCATGTATATTGCTACAAATTTCTCTTGAGAGGACTAGCTGCCGTCTTAACCAATAACATAACTTTTTTGTAGTCAAGTTCATATTATGAACATTTCAATGTGATATTCCCACTTAATGTTTATGTGAGATACAAACATTAAATTATGGGTTGAACTTGAAATTTTTGGTACATTGATTACTCTATTTGCACTCAGAAATTAACTAATATTCTATATTCACCCAGTATAGTAGTCTCTGGTTTTTTTATTGCCAAAATTTATTGCCAAAAAAATTCTTACAACAATCTTGAAAAAAAGCACAGTCGAGTAACAAATGTAGAGTACATATATACAAAACATACACTAAATTGTATAAAAAAGAAAATTTCTGGCACTGCCAACAAAAGCTTAGCTTGAGTGTTGGCAGTGAGTTGCAGAAAAGAAAGAAACAATTTTAAAATAAATTGGCAGTATAGGATGTTCTAAAGGCATTATTTTGATCATGAATCATTTTGTATTAACAGTATAATAATTATTATATCATTACAGGCAATAAGTGAACAATCAAATTTGGAAAGTTGGTTTCATTTCAATTGAACCTTTCACCTTGAATTGCTTCAAATTCACGATTCTAGGTCTAATTTAAAACACCCCAGGCCACCCCCTCACCAACATCCTGGTGCCTGGTGATACATACCCACTCAGGTTTCCCCCCCCCCCATAAAAAAAAATCTTGATCCACTTCTGTGTATATAAGCAATCAACATTGCAGACTAATTCACGCTGTCATCTGCCTCCTCTGTTCTTGGGTTCTCATACCTGCAAGTCCGAGAAGTCCCTTATAGTGTCTAGGTAAAATAGTCTAAGTTACTACCACCGTTCATCGAAATGTCATGGAATGTATTACCTGAAGTGGAATTGGTTTTATAGAATTTTAGAGGTCTTTGGAATTTTGGAAATGTTGTTGGGAAAAGTCAGGAAAAAGTCAGGAATCTTACAATTAGGGACTAGTAGACACCCTGAGAGAACTTAAATGTAGAGCATAACGCTCTTCAAATGCCTGCATTGTGTCTACAGTCATCATTGTAACTTCATTAATATTAGATAGCAGGTATGGCAACTAGGCTACTATGTTAATAGTTGACATGTTGTTGTTTCTCGCTTTGTCTCCTCATTCTCGCTCACTCTCATACGTAAAATGTAAATCTAGAGAATTCTATTCATTCTACCTCGTTCCGAAAGGTACTGTGTGAGCAGAAGAAATATTTATGATGGGACTGATATGTTCAGAGACAACATAATGTGTCCATAACACTTGAATTATATTTCATCTAACATTTTTAGTTCTTGTCGAGAAAATTTCTCCATATTTACATTGATATTGATCTTCTGAATTTTCTTTCTTGGGTATTTTGACCACACTTGATGGGAGTGACTTTGATCTGGTGTGATGGAGTATCAGATCGCCAGGATCGAGGGAGGTGATGGAAGTGAGGTATTGTTGGATTGATTCTAATGGCGCGAGCGATCACATAAAGGCTGATTTACACATATAGGACTGGACTACGACTGGGTCGTTTTGAATGGATTCGCCAGTAGTTGTGCAAGGCGGGTTTTACCACATCAGGATTTGTGGTGAACATGATGCGGGGATTGGCACACAAGCTACTTTTTCCATACGTATCCAATGTGGGGTTTGATGCACAAGCCACTTTTTTCATATGTATACGATGCGGGGTTTGATGCACAAGCCACTTTTTTCATACATTTACGATGCGGGGATTGAAGCACTCATTTTTCGTTCCAACATATTGGATGTGGGGATTGAAGCACAAAATATTTTCCATAGGTATCCGATGCGGGGATTGAAGCACAAATATTTTCCAACGTATCCAATGTGGGGACTGAAGCTCTCATTTTATTTGAGAAAAGTAAGAAGCAAGTTCATTCAAGAACGAAGTACACATTGAAAACGTTTTTTCACAAAAAGTGGTGATAGTGCACCGCAGGTTGAGAATAGGTTTGATGTGAAGCATTTGTGCCAGTAGAAAGAGATGTTGTGGTAGATGGATGTGGAAAACTGCAGCAACCGCCTTCCTCTCAGAGAGCAAGAATGTATGTGCCAGAGAGCCGGTTCTTTATTTCTCTCTTTTCCATCATCGCAGTGTCCCCGGCAGACCTATTCTAAAAGCTCAGTTTCCAATTAACATTAAGAAATACAATCATTTCTAGGACATATGAGCCAATGATATCATTCTTTATTTTATATAGCACAGTTCCCCAGTAGGCCTAGTCTGCGCGCTAACCATCAATTAACCTACAACATCATGTCCATAGTACTCTATTAAAATTTGAACATTTTTTTCCTTCAGATTAACAAAACTGATATGATATCCCTTCTTTTTGTTGAAACTGTCCAAGTTTGAAGAATTCAAAACACTGATATATCTATCAGGCAAGAAAACATCAATTGGTGTCCATTTCCTAGTTTCATACAATCTCATCACTACACGATACCCATGTTGTGTTTTTACTATGCGTGCACTATCAATGGGATAAACTTGTCCCTCTGTCAAATCACAAATATCCACAACATCAACATACATATATGACAAATTATTGAAATCACTCACTGAAAAATTGGACACCATGTTGATTCTTGATCAGCTCAACTTCTACTAGCAAGAATCGCCAACTGTCTGACATATTTATTTCAAACAAATATCCATTTTTCTACTCCTTGTCTGTGAAAAATGATTTGGTGTGTTGGATAAGACCAGCACTGCATAAGTTTGCATTTTTCTACTAGTCATGGGTTCGAGTCCTACAAATCAAATCATTTTTTTGAAACATTTTTCTGGAAAAAAATCAACTAATAATGAATAAAATAAGGTCTAAAATAGAATGAAATATTCGCATGTTTTGAGTACATTTTTTATTAAATCTCATCAGCACAATATTTTTTTAAATCGATTTTACAAGAGAAGAAAGAGGTGTATATTGCATTATAGAATCATGTATTATTAAACAAAACACACATGTCCCATCTTCAACCGCCTTCTCCATTTCAAATTCCAATTTGACATCAACACCGCCAGTCTTTACACTATCTACCTGATTTGTGCAGTCTATCACATAAAGAGGAGTGTGAGATTCGAAAATTGCAAGAGATACAATGGGCTCAGGATATTTCTTCAAATAATATGAATGATTGGCCCTGCTAAACATTTCATATATCAATCTCATATCACCCTGAGAATTTTCATATGGATAAAATGACAAATTTAAAAATAACTTTATATTTTTAACATTGCATTTGTCAAAAATAGAAGCATTTTTATCTGTCACATTCCTTCACCCAGTTTGAAATCCGATTACTATGAGCCATGGCTTCTCCATCTGTGAGGTTGTGCGAACAGACCAAAATGTTTATTGGTCTTTGGTAAAACAGGATACTCGTGCAATTCCCACTTCCGAAAAGCCATTCTGATAGGTTTGTCTTGTTCAATAATTCTCAACAGTGGTAGTTTTCTTCCATCCGATAGCTCAACAAATGGCATATGCCATTTAATTCTGGTTAACTCGATTTTCAATGGATTTTTTTCTGTAGAAGGAATGAGTACAGCATTCAAATCAGACAATGCCCTATTCAAAATAAGTTCTTGTTTTGCATGTAGCATAATGCGGTTATAATCATCTGCAAAATCAAATATGAACTTCAACGGGACCAGTATGTTGAAAGAACCATCATCGCCGGAAGTATATGTTTTTCCTTCAAAATTGAGATTGGAATTGTTAATATGATGTTTTTGTGCCTCTCTCAAAGTCACAGCATTTTTCATGTGGCATCCAATTCCCAGATTTCTGACTCGTTCCAGTTTGACTCCATTCAACTCATATGCAATCTGGCTGAAAAGATGTAGCGCATATCCATCAACTAATTCAATTTTCTTATTAACCGACTTCGTTTTGTCTTTAGTGGTGTACAATATTCCCGAAATTGTTAGATAAGATTCGCTGGGTAGTGTAAAAGCATCAAGTTGTGAAATTTGAATGCAAATTTCGTCATTATTTCCAAAGTTTGCCACTGTGTGAAATGATGTGTGTGAGTGTAATTCAAACTTTGTTATCGATTCTTCATAGTCGGCATTGCTGGTGTCCACATCTAGCACTCTCACACTCGTCATTTTTGTTTATGATTAGTTATCAGGCCAAGTGATTGAAGAAAACGAATATTCCGCAATGTTAACCCACCAACAGCTTGATTGTGACTGAACTGATTCTCTACAATCAGCTCTCTTTTCTTATTTCAAAAAACCAAGCCCATGTTGGTTGTGATCTAGGCGCATTGACAAATATGTAGTCTAATATTTACAACTTCGTTTCGAAAATCCACCAGGTTGTTGTTTTCATCAACAATTTTCAATGTAATATTCTCTATTATCTCAGTGTTTATGTCTAAATAGATCGGTGTTGCAGGGAATGCTTCAATTTTCTCACCTGGTTCGACTAGTGTTGGCAGTTCAAATATCACATGGTCCTCTTTCCCATTTCTGTAAGACCCACTCGCAATGTTACAAACTATTCTAAGCACAACCGCTCCAGAAATGGCAGCAGGTATATCTGATTGGTGGTATTTATTTGGTTCAAGAATTCTATTTGAGCTAAAGCCTAAAACCCTACCAATCGAGAGTGGTTGTGTGAAATCTACTTTCTTTGAGCAGAATAATTCCGATTTGAGTGTGTGCATATTTGAGTAAAGTTTGAATTTAATATCTCTAATCATGAGGGCCGTTTTCAGAAAATTGCGTATGTCACTTAGTTTGTAGGTCCCTTGCGGTATGCTTATTTTTCTGAGCTTATCATCCACTACTTTGTTATCGGCAATGCTTCTTTGCTTAGCAACATACTCATCATGATGAGATTTAATTGAGTGTCTGTGATAATCACCAACAAAACCATATGTTTTCATTTCACGATTTTTCATTTTATTACCATTTACTTTGTCAGTTAGCATCTCCGATTTTTTGTCATCATCTTCCCAATAGTGGAAAACATTGTTAAAGTTTTCTCTAACATTCGAAATTGAGTTGACAGTTGAGAAATTTATGAGACCAATTTCCCTGTTTGGACCATCTGTGATGATTGGTGGGAAAAAACTCAGATTCCAGTATGCTTGTATTACTACTAAAACTGAACATTATAGTGGGAGTTTTGCCAGGTAAGATAGACACAAATGACCGCAGTTCACTAAATTCATTTTCTGTTTTCCATCATAATAATAGTAAATTTTTACCCCTACCCCATCTATCCCTCTACTCAAATATTGCACTAACTCTTTTAAAAGTCTCAAGTTACTGATTGGATCGAAATAGTATATTTCATTCCCAGTTTTTGTATAACAAACCCAATGACTTCCATTGTTTCTCATAGAATCTAAATTAACTATTGCAGTTTCATGCGCACGCGGTTTGTGAATATGGTAGTGTATCGCGCATGTAGACTCCATGAAAATTATCAATACCTAGTTTCTTTGCATATTTCGCTAGCTCAATGTTTGACAAAGGTTTATTTGGCAAATTGCTAATAATATGATCTACATTTGGTGGACTTTTTTTTTATTATTCCTCCTTTTCTTCTTCTGTTTTTAAACACTACCACCAGTTTTCTTATGTTGATGACGCAAAAATAGCCCATCACCTTTTTTAAGACCATGTCTAAGAAAAAGCCCCCGCCCATGGGTTTTTTATTTTTTAACCCGGAGCCCAATTTCGATTCAAGTTTCATTGTATTAGTTATGCCCCAAGCAATAGCTTTCTCTGCAAGACTGGAATCTTGTGCTTTAACTCTTTCCCACGATTTTTTGGCTAAAACGCGGTCTGCTAATGCTCTGTTTTTGGTGTCTTTAAAATTGTAGTATGCTATATCATGCTCTTTGCATGCCTCATCCAATGGATTAATTCCCTTGTCACCACAAGCAAGTCTTTCAGCTAAATGAGTCCCAGCCCCACAGAGATGATAAAATGGCACATGAATTTCTATTGACAATGAGTCAATTGATTTATTCAATGCATAACCAGCAACATCACCAATCTTACCCGCAATGGATGGCAGCAATCCCCTGCCAACAATGGATCTGTTATTGAACCTCTCACTTTGAGCGACATTCATCGAATGATAAATCAAATGAGCTGTCGCTTTGTCTAAATACTTACGAGCACTGTAATGCAATTTGTTGGAGTCAAAGATAAAAAAAAATTAGCAGCGAGATAGTCAAGTACCTACTACATTTTGTGTCAGATTTTTTTTCAATCTTTGACTATGTTCCAATGTTGCAGAATTGAATTGATTTGTTGATTGTGAAATTTATCTCGTCCATAAACGTGTTGCTAGCACAATGCGAAAGCATTTTATACTTTCTATGAAATCCGCATATTTTGTCATTTGCCGACATTAGAGAGTCAAACCAATTCTCAAATTGTTGATTGAAATCTTTTGAAATGTTATAGTTCAAGTGCGAAGTTATACAACCATTTACATAGGCTAAAATGTGTGAACGTGTGTTCTCATTTTGGAATATATGATTGGAAAAAAGGTGAGAGTTTTCCATTCCATCATCTGAGTCATTTGATTTGTTAGAAAATTTGTGGTATAACTCTTTCTCATGGCATGATATAACCAAGAATAACAATACTATAATACAGCAAATCAGAATAAAACAAGTCAATATACTCGCACTATGATACAAGCCATGTTTATAATAACAGTTTTCACATTTAACAGAAGACATCTCCTCATCATTTGCCACTTTATACCGTTTCAAACTTACTGCAGCGGCTATGTGGCTATCCCTTATTATTGAAAATCACACACTCAACAATATTTAGCTCTCTACTCAATGTTTGAGTATCAACATTGCCGATTTTTGACAGCAATGGTGATACTGAACTGTTACCGAGAACAGAGCTAATATTTTTTTCTAAACCTTTCTTCACAAGCATCGGTCACCGAGTGACCTGTCAATTGGGATAACACATTGTTTTAAAGGATGTGAAAGCCGGAAGTGATGAATTAATGAAATACACATTTTTTTTAAAATAAAACATTGCAATTTATTCTCATTTGCTACATCGACATGTGCTATTGTGCTTACAACATTCTCTCCCAATAAATCGACTTATACAGCACTTGAAAACAAAATAATCATAATTATTACTGTTACATTGTGTACGCATTATTCTTCCTCAACAGAGAACAACTTACACGAACAATATTTTAAAAAATAATCATAATTATTTCTGTCACATATAAAATTACTTATACAGAACTTGAAAAAAATGAACATCACTGTTGCACCAGCATGCATTATACATCACATGAGAAATTCTTTTTGCAGACACTACCTGATAGATAGTGTCCATAAGGCAATGTTGTTATACCATCGGCTAGAACAATTCTTTTATCATCCTTATTACACAATGACAGCTTATTAAGTTTTATAGTATTAACAACATGATTGCATGATCTGAAACTGGCCATTGTTCTATATCTTTTGTTTGCACTTTCAATCCTATCCTCATAGCTCATTAGACACTCATCATTTTTCAAAACTGTGTAATAATCATCAAATGTTATATTTTTATTAACTACTTGCCTAGCAACACCTTTTGCTTTTTTCTTTACATCATCAACCTCATCATATATTTTATAGGAATAAAGCTTTGATCTTAGTGATACAAATTCTCTTACAGGTCTCGAACCTGTCTCATCTTTGAATTTGCCTCAAACTTTCATGTTTCTATCAGAAAAAAGTTTATGACTTTTGGGATAATCAGATAAGTCTAAGTGATTGTTGAGGAACGATCTTTCAAAATCAGAATACAAATCTTCCATTTTGATTTGAAAAAAGAATGAATCGGTATCAATGTACAACAATTTTAGTTTATCTGAACCATAGTATTTTTGCATGACATTGTAATAAAAATCGTACATTAAGTGTTTGGACAGTTCCAATACAGTAAATTCTATGTAAATAGGTTTTGAGAGATAAATCGTTTGTTTATGCGATTGCACTAGGCAGAGATTTTCTGAATATATAATTCTATCTTTAACTGCTGTATTGCTTACTAATCTCTCCAATTTTTTTGAGGAACTGACCAGCTTCATATTTTCCCTGCGTCTAACATTCTCAATAGATTTACCAAAAATGCTGTTATTAAGAAGTTTGAAAAAATCTTTCTCAAAATTAGTTTTTGACCTTTGTCTCAAATTTGTATTAAGTGTTATGTATGGCTCCATCCATCTTGATTGTTCGAATTTCTAGTGTGAGCAACAGCTTGGTATGATTGCTATTTGGAGGACATTTTTTCACAGGAAAAAAAGGCAAATCACTATGTTTTTTATGTATTTCTTTCGGGTAGTCAACATCTATTTCTAGAATATAGCCCTCATTTGAATCATTTGGTATTTTCATTATGTCTAGTGTTTCGATGTCTTCACGGCTCATCCATGCAAAATTAGATTTTGGGAGAAAATTAGTTAAAGCCCATCCATACAGGTTATTTGCATCAATTAAATTCAGGTAGATTTTCTGCTCATTGGGGTTGAACGAGTCATTTATGTATGGATCATTAGTGACCGAATAACGGTGGGTGGACATTGAGATCCTGCCCCGAATCCCATCTTCCACGAACATGTACATATCATAGTCAGAAATTAACTCTAATTCCGCCTTTGTGTAAGATAGCATTGTGTCAAATGTGTAAGAAGCGATTGTGATATAATGACAACAGTCTAGACCATATGATTTCATGCAGGCTTTTCTAAATGTCTCAAAAATATCCGACAATATAAGAACGTTGAGTTTCAGGTATAAATCAGAATATTCACCTAAATCACGTATTTTAAATGTGTCCCACATTTTTTGAGCGTGGTTATAGTCTTCTATTCTTATATGTTCACCTGTTAAACTGCTATAGAATTTTTCTATTGTTGGCAATTTGGTGTCACACAATTTTTCTAGACAGTCAACATTCGTATGGGAATATGCTTTTTCCACACACAAGCCCTAGATTGATATTGGGGAAATTCTTCTTTATGTGCACAAACTCATCTCTGCCTAAATTGTTTGCCAAATTGGAAAGTGAAGAATTCATGAATCTCAATGAATCAATAAATTTGAGGATAATACCATTTTTTGTGTGTTTGGAAAATGTTATGTACTTCTCACTCGAATTGGGGATAATGTCAATATCTTCCTGATCACAATCCAAGCTCAGTATAACGAAATGGGCGTCATATTTTGTCAAATTATGGATTATAACTGGAAGGTATTTTTGTTTCAATCTTTTTAAATTGCATGGTGCACAAAGTGAAGCTTGATATCTCCCCAATAAGTGGCAATGGTCCCGAACTGGTCTAACAATCAATGAAAACTCGCATTTGCACATTTCACAACATGATTGAGAGTTAAAATGATTCTCATCTTTTTTTGTGAAAATCATGGGTGTGTTTTTCTTCACCACCTCCCCAATCCTATTAGCCAAATTGACAAGGTATTTTATGAAATGAGTTGGTGCATTACTACCTCTGTAGAGAAACGGTTTTTGTGGCAAAATCTTTCTCATTTGTACTGGCAAATTTTCGTTTATTACCATGTAACAACAGAAACTGAATGGCTTGTGTTTGTGAGTTTTCTCTGTGAAACTGTTTGAAAGCGCTGGCTGAGCAGAATGGTTAGGGCTCAAAATGCACTCAAAATCTGCGTATATAACAATTGGCACAGGATATTGTTTTTGGTGGTTCCTAAAACTTAAAACAAGTTTTTCTTCAGATTTGGGCATAATTACTCTAAACAGTTCGCTCTTTTTACAAAGCCTTTCATGTGCTTTGTATGAAGTTTTTTTTTTGTAAATTGTGTGAGACATCGTCTACAAATATGAATTTTTCCTTTGTGGCTATTCATTTGACCAACAAGAAGTCGTTCCAAATTTTTTATGTAACACCAATGAAGGTTTTCCTTCTGTTGCATAAACAACATGTCAAAATGATTTTTTCTAACAAATTCGCATAATCTTAAAGGATAGATATTTTGGAAACTGTCTATCCCATAAACATTTATCAACACCGTTGGGTTATTCTTCTCAAAGATTTTAACATGACTTAGGGGAGTTGGGAATGAGATATTGCTAAAATTGAATTTGGATCTAATTTTTCTGTGATGGTTTGAAATGCATGTGGGGTCGCGTTTTACATATTTACTTAAAACACTCCACATGAAGCACTGATTGTCGTTAATGTTCTTACAGTTAATAATAGCTCTTTTGTTCCGAATTTTTTGGGGTAGTTGAAAATATGATGTGCCCCTTAATGGTCTGTATTTGTTGGTTCTAACCAAAATACCATCTATTGCATGCAATGTCCAGCCTGACTGAACTCCTTGATAATTTGATTCCTCACTACAAATTTTTGAAATGCAGTCATCATAAACCTCACTAAGAGATGAGAATGTGAAGAGAGGTGTGTTTTTGGTTTTAAAAGATCTGTTCTGATATTCAATCAAGTCTGTTGTGTCAGATTGTTTTTTATAAGTGCATTTGACTAAAATGTTAAATTTTATGGAATTTTTTTTTGCCCAATTCAGATTCCAGCAAAGATAAACATTTTTTTTTTATAGATATCAACAATCTGCATATGTCTTTGAATTTTTGTTTGGCTTTAAGCAACCAGGTGATGAATGGGACGTTAGCATAGGGAAGAAACTCCTGGATCTTGTAAAGGGCACAGGTATTGGTTTGCCTTACTAACGTACTAGGGACACACAATAAGCTTCGGTTGACGTGTGAGGATCTTTGAATCTTCTTGATCTTTGAATCCGTCCCTTCATAACATAACATAACATACGCACTAAATCAGAAAGGGCCAGTTTCAGACACCCGTTTATCTTTTAGAACTTTGCATCTTTGTGATTTTTTGAAACAAACACAACCTTTTTAGCTACTTTTTTCCATTGGTCTGAATCTTTGACATGTTTCAAGTCCCGTAAATCGGTCACCTCAACTTTGACCATAAACCCTGAATTGACTGCAGAGTTTGGAATTTTTGATGAAATTGATTCTACTTTGGCTTGGTCTCTTCGCTGGTACAATTCCAAAATTGGGCTTGTTTCAGCTGATTTTCCATTGCTAATTTTCTCGAAAAAATCGTCTTCAAAATCAACATCATCATCTTCATTATCAGCAGATGATGATTTGTTGTTGACAAATAATTCACTTGTAACAGATGAGCAGCAATCATCATCTTTAAAAGTTTGATTAGTTACATGATTGAAGTTGATAAAAGTTGACTAATTGAATTTTTGTCACAATCTCCAACTCAACTTCATCCAAAAGTTTAGCTAGTTTCTCACAGTCCAATTTTGAATGAACTTTCCTGTTTGCCTCTTCAATTTTCTCACTATTTAACCCCTCAACAAAAAACCCTGACATGTCCGAAATAGACATCTCATCAAGACAAAATTTCAAGAACTTGATCTGGCTGGCACTAGAATCCTCTTTACACTTTTTGGCATTTAAAAACAAATTATTAATTTTCTTTATTATGGATCTAATTTCTCGCTAATTTTCAAATCCGAATTGGATGTTAGTTTTTCCAACAAACACTCAACACTATCAATGCTGCAAACACATTCTTCTAGAATGATTGTTTCTAAAATGTATATTATTGAAAAGAGAGCAGCCATTTTTTCTGATTGACAACTAGACTTACTTTCTCCAGGAATTGGTGTTGAGGTTTTTTCTTGAAAAATGGCAAGCCTTCCCCAGTGAAATAGCAGGATTTGATTTGGGTTGAATTTTTCCGGCAAGCCTCCCTGTAAAAACGAGAAAAAAACAATTATAAAATAAATTGTGATTTAAGAGAAAATCACACTGATTGCGATTTCAAATCCAGAAAGGAAAGCCCAATTTCCAGCTCATGTAAAGCAATATTTTCTAGGACATATGGGCAAATGATGTCGTTTTTTTTTTGGCAGTCTCCCCCATAGGCCTAATCTGCTCAGCAATATTCCTGGATTAGAAATCGTGATTTGTCAGAGTGACATAGCATTTCTTGACCAGGATGGTCACATATATGTTAGAATACCACATCGGTTAGAATACCACATATTTGTTTTGACCAGAATGTCACATTGATTTGGTTGACCAGAATGTCACATTGATTTGGTTGACCAGAATGTCACATTGATTTGGTTGACCAGAATGTCACATTGATTGGTTGACCAGGATGGTCTCGTATAGGTTAGAATACCACATCGGTTAGAATACCACATCGGTTAGAATACCACATATTTGTTTTGACCAGAATATCACATTGATTGGTTGACTGGAATGTCACATATATGTCAGAATACCACATATTTGTTGACCAGGATGGTCTCACATAGGTCAGAGTACCACACAGTTGGTCAGAATACCACATATTTGTTTGACCAGAATGTCACATTGATTGGTCAGAGTACCACACAGTTGGTCAGAATACCACATATTTGTTTGGTTAGAATACCACATTGATTGGTCAGAGTACCACACAGTTGGTCAGAATACCACATATTTGATTGGTTAGAATAACGCATTGATTGGTCAGAGTACCACACAGTTGGTCAGAATACAACATATTTGTTTGGTTAGAATACCACATTGATTGGTCAGAGTACCACACAGTTGGTCAGAATACCACATATTTTTTTGGTCAGAATACAACATTGATTGGTTGACTAGAATGTCACATTGGTTGGTCAGAGTACCACACAGTTATCAATGATGGAGTGTACAAAACAACTCACCTTCATTTTTCAATAATTTCGCTCTCACTGGTTCAGTCCCTCCTAATCAAATCTTGGAAAATGTGAAACGAGTTGCCCAAGCTCCAAAGAGATGAGAATGCGCTGTTGAATCCCTGCTGTCGAATCCCTAGTGCTCAAATCTGGGAATGAGAAAAATCGAATATTTTGTTATTGAATGACAAATCTAATTTTATCATGTTTGTAGAAAAAATCAAGCAAATTTTTTTAAGTTTTTGATAAGATGCTAAACACGTTTATTTCATAACATCCCAAAACCAATCACCAATTTTTCATTCAATGATAAGTTGAGAAAATTTAATTGAAAAAATAGAAAGCTTTCAGGTTTTGATAGGGCAATCACTTGAAAAACTCGCAGCTGAAAACTCTTTCTTCAAATTCGAGATTTTCTTTAGGTTTTTGATAAGATACTAAACATGTTCATTTCATGACATTTTGAATCCAATCACCAATTTTCATTCAATTATCTAATAACTCTGTTGAGAGATATTGCTTGAAAAAAAATAGAAAACTTTCAGGTTCTGATAAGAGTGATTGCTTGGAAAACATACAGTTAATAACTCTTGCTTCAAATTCCACATTTTTTTTAGGTTTTTGCTAAGATGCCAAACACATTTATTCCATAACATCTTGAAGCCAATCACTAATTCTCATCAATGATCTAATAACTCTGTTGAGAAATATTGTTTGAAAAAAATAGAAAACATTTGATGTGTAAATTATGAAAACTTACAAATTTTTTATGAGAAGAATACTTATTTGAACTCATTTCCTAGGCTAAACCATTCTATTACGTTTTTTAAACTAAATGATTTAGTTTTTGAATAATTTGGGTTAATATAATCAAGTCAAGTTGGAAAAAAACAAATTGTAGAAAAAAATGTGTACTTACATAACAAGTGAATGCTCTACTCTCAAAGCTGAATGAAGAATGCACGTTCCACTTGCAAAGCTCTGACTGGAAAAATGAATGAGGAACGTCCTTGCAAGGCAAACTTATAATAAAACTTATATAGACTCATCTCCTACCGTGTTTAAAACGGTCAGCCATCATGACCTAGTAGCCTATTGGCACGAGCAAAAGTACTTCGAGTTGATCCTCATTATCAGGTTGCGGACCCAATGAACTCAGCTCTATGGTGAGTACATGGCTTGAGTGCGTTTGCTAAAACACGAACACCTCTAATGGACCCAAACACCAATGCTTATTTCCATCGCACGAAAGCAATATGATCTGATTAGGTAATTGGACTGATTAGGATTTGAACTGGTTAGGTAAATAAAGTATTCTGATTGAAATAAATGAAAAAACATATTTTATTCTCATTTTCAGACATTTGATATCTCTAAAAGTGCCACCATCTCCCGGCCTGGTACTGTACTTCAACAGACATTCCCTTAAAAAAATATTGCTAGAAAAGTATATTCCCCTGGTACATTTATTGCGATTTACATGTGTTTATTATACACTTGAACATTCGAAAAAGTAAAGTGAGAAGTTTGTAGTGAAAACGAATAATAAGTTTTTCAACATGTGCTGGCTGCTATCTTGTATCAAATGTTAACACTGATAGTGTTTTTTTTTCTTCATTTTTGCAATTCCAAAGCCGAAATCCTTTTTTCATGTTCGATCACTGATTGGATGACCACTGATTCCACTTCGTTTTTGAAAGTTTCCATTTTTGGATTATACAACGATGGAGTTGAGCCAATTTTTGTCCTAATGTCGGCGAATTCCTTGTCAACCTTTGATTGTATTTTGCGTTTCATGTTGTTCATTTGGTTCTCAAAATCCAGAGAATATGTTTCAACTCGAGATTTGACCCATCTCATTTCTCTATTATTTCATTGTCTCAATAAACCAATTTTCTTATCTACATCATTCATTTTCTCCACCAAATACTGCATATTTACAGCATCAAACTTATCTTTGGGTTGTGCTAGATTGATGATACGTTGAAATTTCAAATCACATACTCCACCAGCACCATTAGTTGTAGTCAAAATCTCGTTCATTTCCAAAGCATCATCTTCCAAATATTGATCTCCATCACTGTATTGTCTTATCAGCAATGGCACCTTTGCATCATCACCAATGCAAATCACCAATGGCATCAGACGAAGTATTCTGCGAGGATTGCGCAACAGTTTTCTCAAGGTCTCAGTAAAATGAATTAATTCAACAGAATCATCATAATCTTCAAGATGGTTTTCATCGCCCATTTTTTTTTTCTCAAACCCGACTTGGTAGTGTCGTAAATGTTAACAGAATACTGGCATGATGACGGCGGTGTTATTGATATTTATAGATTTCTGATTGTATTATCGACAAGACCCTTTTCATAAAGTTCTTCAACAATCAATTGTATTTCATTAATAAGATCTGTGTGTCCTGCGTTATAAGAACTTATTAAAATTTTCAGTCTATCACAAATCTCATTTGGATCATTGTAAAAAACATACAAAACTTTCCTATCAGAATCCATTTTCAACTTGATTCCGCCTTCGCTAAAACCGGTTATAGAACGATTTTCCTTTTTTGAAATATTTATTCCACCACCTGTTTTCTTCTTTGCTGGGAACAGGTGCTTAATAATTGAAACATATTTTTTCCCCTGTTTGATCTTATGTTAGCCTCTTCCGAAGAATCAACCCTATGTGCATTAGTGTGTGATAATATCTCCTTATTAACCAGGTTATCCTCTTCAGTAAAATGTTTGGGTTCTCTTTTGAAAATAAGCTCATATATTCCTCTTGTTGGCTTGTTTATTCTCAATAGCATGCCCAATGACTCTGCGATCTGGTAATCTTTGTGTATTTCACCTTTATGAAATTCAATTTTGTCATGATCAAACACAATCAATGATGATCCAAGCATAAGACGATCACCATGAAATGTGGGTCCATATGTGTGATCGAATTCGTGTTTTGTATCGGACATCAAACCATTGATGTCTTCCATCGACAGCTCTCCATCATGTCGCATAAAATCCTGATAAACATTTTTTAAATAAACCGGGGCCATTTGACGACCTTGTGGGGTTTTAACCATGTCCTGTATTGTTGGCGTTGTATCTTCTCCAGAGTTGAATGAATGAATTGGCCTGTCAGAGTCTGATAAAATATTAGATGCTTGCATTGATTGATTTTCCCTCTGATCTGGGAGTTTTCTCGCCAGCTCATCATCATCATATCCAAATAAATTGCTCAAATTCATCGATTTTCTTGATGAATGGTTTTCACTTTGATCTGCGAGCTTTCTGTCAACCCATATTTTACGGGGGTGCTGCCTGTAAACATGTTGTGATCGAAAAAAGGATCATTGCTTTTTTTTAATTTGTGCTCCTCAGATTTGATGCAATGTTTCATGGTGTCTTTGTCAAGTAAACTAATTAACGGGTCAGTAATGGGCTTGAATCGTTCAACCAAATCATCTTCTGTTTGCAACGAGCTTTTAACCATTGAGCGATGCTTGCGTTTTATATTTTTTTTAAGCTTAATCACTTTTTCAATATTATTCGCCTTCTTTGGATCCATTGCTTGTTTTTCATGTCCTATCACCACCATGAATTTTGTAGAACTGGCATGGGTTCGCAAATTTCTAGTCTGATTAGGTCAAGTTAACACTGGTACCAACAAAAAAAAATAATAATAATATAACATGTTGTTTGTTGTTCAAAAACGTGTTATGATTTGATCGAACTGAAATCTGTAATGCCCACAAGTCTTTGGTGATTCCTTATCAATTGTTAAGAATCTGTTTTTATTAAGAGACCATGCTCTGCAACACAACTTTTTGAATGCATCGTATGTAATATCAGGTAAAACATGGTCTCTGAAAATATATTTCAAATTCATCTCATCCTGTTGGAAAACCAGCACAAAATTTCCACAATCTCTGATAAAATGTTTTGGAATTTTAGTATAGCTTTGACAAATTAAGAACACATCAATTTTATTATGATGTCCCATTGCGAAATATTTCTTGCAATTCAATTGATTCCCAATTGAAACATCATCAAAGATCATGACAGAATTATTTTCCAATTCACAAGGTTCGGGTATTGAGTCATTATTTGAAAAGCATGCATATCCTATGCCAGGAATTGCAGAAAGGGTCTTAGCCAAAAATTTGTATTCATCTTGATGCAGGGATTTTGAAAAAACGTACACATTATTAGATCGAATTCCATTTGGGTGAAAAAGAAGATTAAAAACAGCATTAGTTTTCCCCATGTTTGATGGTCCAACCAAAAGACATCTCAGGTTTGATTGAAATAAATCACTGTGTCGTTTTTTGCAACCAATACCATCATCAGAGTGTGACTTACATGTTTCAATAATTTGTCGAAATTCTGCACCGTCAGCTTGCATCTATGTTGTTTATAATTCATACTAAATCTTTTTTGTGAATCCAAGAGTCAGAATCCTTTGAATACCCCTGCCAATGAACAAATAAACAATCTCTGTCTCTATGCAGTATTTTTTCAACTAGAAAAGTGTCTGTCAAAGTTGTCCTACTCAATTCTTCTCTATAAAAACAACCTTTTATTTTCTCGCCTCTTGAATCCTCGATAACGTATGTTGGAGGCTGTATTCTATTAACCTTCGAGATCGTGAATACTTTCGTTGTCCAATTTGGAATGTACCCCTTGGAGAATGTGTATTTGAACTTAGACACCCAGACATGGTTGCCAACCTTATATACCAGTTTCAGTTGCTTCCTTTTTTCCCACCAAACTGAATATTTCTCTTTCAATTTTTTCTCATTGCTCTTATTAACATCTACAGGCCACATACCAATAGTTCTGTGAACGCTGTTATTATATTTCTGCACCAAATTCTTCAATATGCTCACCCAGTTATAACTTCCATTTGCTGTAAATTCTCGCCACATGTTTGTTTTTAGAGTTCTATTGAATCTCTCAACAGTGCTGGCTTTCATTTTTGTGTATTTTGATGCCATACTCGTCCAATAGCTTTTTAACTGAGGAATTGAAAAATTCTGTACCAGAATCTGTTTGAAGATTGTCAAATTTGTGTTTCTTTAATATGGGCTCCAATGCTGATTTAACTTCCAATGCGGACTTTGTTTTTAATGGAACAGCAAAAGCTAATTTCGAAAAACAGTTTATCACTGTCAAAATATATTTATATGCACCATCCACTCTACTGTGTTCCCGCAAATCAACCAAATTAGCCTGAAATAGATCATTCAAGCTGCGAATTTCAACAAAGTGTGTTGGAAAATTTTTTCTGGCTTGTCTATGGAGTTCATAAGCAATTTTTTCTTTTTTACTCATTGCATTTAACGTCACAACATCAACTGAAGCAAACCTGTTAGAAGAAGGGATTATAATAATTGGATGAAATAAGGCTATTTCTTTGAGAAAAAGAAAAAAATTTAATGTTGCATATTTTTTTCCATTATCATTTTAACTATTTCACAATGAGGTGATTCTCTACAATGCACCAAAATTGGGTCATCGTCCTCTTTCCAATCACAAAATATTGCTTTGCAATTAATACATTGTACATTGTCCTTGAATCCTGTATAATACAAACCGGATTTCACCATTTTGCCAATATTTGGCAAGAATTTTGGCCATTTATTAAAAGTTTTCCTGATTATTTGCTCAGTTTTGAACACACACTCTCTAGCCACCATTTAACAGTCATAATTTTGATCCACTTCTCTATACAATCTGCAACTGGTATTGTTTATCTTATGCAAGAATATGATGTGATCCAGGTCAAGCATTCCACTAGTTTTCCAACCACATAATCTGCAAACTATGTTTTTTGCATATGGATGAAAAAAAAACCCAGCGTTTATTACCTTGTCTCTGTCAATAAATGCTAATCTTTCACACGAAAACATCATTGCTGTGATATTGATTTGCACCAACACAATGAAAAAAAACAGGTGTGATCCTTACTTAATAAGATCTCGGAGTCAACTGAAATATTTTTCTTAGAAATGTGACCACTTAAAAGCTAAAAGTAATCGCATGCTCGATGTTTTTCATCATCAATAATAACCATACGATACATCAAAAACATCGATGCAATTTTTTTAATGCACCCGCTTATAAGCTAAAGTGCCACAATAGAGCATTTTGGACAGTAGAGTGTTCAACATTTTTTTTTTCACTGAGCGTGAGAGAGGAAATAATATGGGAAGAGGCTGTTGCATTTTTTCCCCTCTCAACAACGGCCTTGTTGCTTGTGAGAAAGGAAGAAAGATTTTTTCACTTCTCGTATCAATAATAGAAAGATGCGTTTCGCCATCACAACTGTGTTGTGAGGAAGAAATGAAGAACCCGGCTCTGTGCAGTGTTCATTCATGCTCTCCGAGAGGAAGGTTGTTGCTGTGATTTTTCACATTCTTCTTAGCTGGCTTTTTCACAGCTGGTGTGTCATTTCCTCTTTCTACATAGCACAGGCGCTTCATTTCATTATGGGATAACGGCGTTTAGCATGGCTTGGCTGGACAACTTCACAGCACAATCACAGAGAAGATTGTGTCTCGGTACTCAGACAGTTTGTGGGCTTTCAACTCAACAAAATACTCATTCTTTCAGAGACATACAGATTAACAGGAAATCAACTCTTTATCAGGGAACGTGTTTTTTTCCCAACACTCGCTGAAGACCTGCAACTTTTTATCAAACTAACTGTTGCTGAAGGTTTCTTGAACAAGAGCACTATTGATAGAACGAGTTTCCAGCATTCGATAAGAAAATGTATGAGCTAGAAACCGCGTCCTATATGTGGCAAAATGAGCCAGAAAAAATCATGCTTCAATCCCTGCATCGGATACATATGGGAAATATTTTGTGCTTCAGTCCCCGCATCCAATACGTTGGAACAAAAAATGAATGCTTAAGTCCCCGCATTCAATACGTATGGAAAAAAGTAGCTTGTACGCCAATCCCCACATCGTGTTCACCACAAATCCTGATGCAGTAAAACCCGCCTTGCACAACTACTTTCGCCTAAAGTCTTTCCATTTGAAATACACAGCGACGGTCAGAGGTAATTCACACATATAGGACTGTACACTGACCAGACTACGATTGTACTGCTGTAGATCACTTCCAGAGCGATCTTTCAAGGACACAGTCCTACACAGTTTGCGTCTGGCCTGAACACAATCCTATATGTGTGAATCAACATAGGACTGTTTGCCGACTATACTGTTAGGATCGAGTGTTTCCACTATCTCCAAAATTAGAGATAGAAGAATTGTGATTTCAGATTCGGATTCAGCGCCCTAAAATCAATAATTTGCCTTGCGTGTACTCAAAAATAAGCAAAATTGAGGAAGTTGTTTTTATTGATATCAAGTCATCCTATACAGTAGTCTAGTAAGTTCAACTTAGTTTCATCCAAAATGGCAGTTCCTATCACTTTCACAAGTTACAATTATTTCTTGAAAGAAAAAATGTTCTGCAAGAAAGAAATATTTCAAGTAGCCTATGGTATCAATTTTTTCGACTTTAGAAATTTCCATCTAGAGTTAAAATTAAACATGACATGGAACTGATTCTTGCTTATAAAAGCCAACTCAAGCATTCCATCCAGTAGAAACACAAGAAATATGTTGAAAGTTATTTTTGTTAATTTTGAATTATTATTATTTTGAATTATAATTTTCAAAGTTAATTATGAATTCAATAATTATGATCAAAAACTACCTATTCAACCTATTATTGATAATATTATCAAACTGATAACTATTCTACTGTCTAATGTATGTATTCACTCTGTTCAACCCATTGAGAAACTTTTACTATTACTATAACACTATACTTAGGCTATCCAGTTGTCTGGGATTTCCCCAGACAGTCCGGGTTTCGAGCTCGCGTCCAGGGTTTATATTTGTCTGGGTTTCTTGCAGGTTTGGGAAAGAAGTGCCTGGACGCATTTTGAAATAGAATATTTTCATTGTTAAGAACGTAAACCCAGTATTTTTCATGTATAATTAATAAATAGATTATCACTAACATTTTTTTAAATAAAAGAACACAGTATCATTATGAGGTTTTCAAGTATTTTATTAATTCTATTCTCCCCTTCTGATCTTACATAATCATCATAATGTATTCTCAACACACGTCAATCTGCTCTCTAAACAGTGTCCGGGGTTGGCTCTTTCCATTTATGGTAAGCCTAACTATACTGGACTACTATCCCCTCGTATCCCAAAGCTCAAAACATTATTGTTTCATTTACAGTTTTCCTTAGAAACTTATTTCTGAAGAAAAGGTACAGTTAGACCAGTCAAACGTGCATTGCTGAAAGGGATACCTGAACTTCTAAACTGAAGTGAAATCCACTGGAATGATGTAACTGCAGAAGTAATCGACAACAGTACAGTCGTAGTACAGTCCTACATGTGTGAATGATAGCAACCCATCACAGTCAGCATACGGTCGTAGTCCAGTCCTATATGTGTGAATCAGTCTTAATTGACCAGGTCTCAAAGCCATTCTTTGCTCTCCCAAAGCAATCTAGACTTGCAGCACAAATAATACCAATGAACAAGTTTAGAGCTCATTTTAATCCCTCAAGCTGCAATCTTCAACAATGATAACTACAGTTCTGAGGTCAACTTCAATTGCTCGATTCAATCTAAAGGCGCGAGTTCTTGCAGAACGTTTCATAGTGTGAGTGATCCTGGGATAAATATTGCTATGGGCATGGAAAGAGAGGAAGAACAGTGATTTTCAGCATTAACAGCTGTGTCAATATTGATTTCTGGAAGCAATTGATCACTCTTTTCCTTGCCGAGTATTATTATTATTTATTATGTAGAATCTCCAATAAGAACTTCATGGAATTTCATCAAATATTGTAGAATGTCTTGTCTGTTCATTTAGAATCCCATGGAACATTCTAGAGAAATCTCTGTCTTTTTGGATTTTGAAAAAACCTATTTAAGGCGAACACTTAGGTAAACATTAGTTTTATTCATGGTTTGAATCTCGTTAAGATAACAAGTGACAGTGTTCATAGTACAAACGTTTGTTGTTAAAATGATAATCACCATATATTGTGACTGTATTAGTGGGAATTCTTTTACATTTTATACAAATACAAGTTAACTCTACTCTCAGCTATTATTGTATTATGGACTTGTGATACGTAAGTTAATTGTTCCTCTTAGACATTCTTTTTGAATTATTGGACAGTTCATTAAACAGTTATTATTAAATATTAGATCAGCCTTTCAACAGTTAGTGATTGATTTTTGTACATAAATATAGCAAATATTTGTTAGCTGAACATTATTGATTTATCTGTTCTGATTTCTTCATTTTGTTCCTGGATTTCTTGTTGAAGGACAAACTGCCTTGTTAATATTAACTTTTTTAATAATTCAACGACTTGCAGTCAAAGTTTTATTGAGAATAAGTTGATTTCACTTATTCTGAAGATTCTACTTCCAACCAACCAACCAACAATACAAAGCACCTTCAATCATCCAACACAACACAAACACTCAGCATTCAGGTCAATGCTACACAGACTTAACAACGCACCACTATCCACTGACAATTACAACACTGAACTAAATACAATAAAATACCTAGCACAAGAAAACGGCTACAAACACGACCTAATTGACAAACTCAATCTTAAAATAACCAAAAAACAAAACACCAACACCACTGACAAAAAATACATCAATCCACAATCAAACAGACTAGCAAAAATCTTTAAAAAAGCTGGCCACACGATCTCATTTAGAACAAAAAACAAAACAAAATATGCACTTGCACTCAAAATCACACTGAACACAAACAAATAAGATCTTTCAGGGATTTGCAAACTGAACTGGTCTGATTTTAACAAATTCTACATAGGACAAACAGGCTGCACATTCAAATAATGTGACAAGGCAAATTTACAAGCCTTAACATCAAAAGCTGAATCAATTTTGCCAACCATATCATTCAAACATGACACCCTTTTACTGACATCACTACCAACCTACACATTCTACATATAAAATCTGAAGGACATGAACTCAACACCTTGAAACAATTTGAAATATACGAACACACCACACACAATAAACAAAACATTCTCAATGAACAACTAAATTCTAAATCTCACAAACTTTTTGATCATATTTTACAAAAACCACAACACTTCTAACCAAAAAACTGATATGATGATCTAGGAGCCTCTGAAGATGGATCTCATAGATTCGAAAGTACTCGGCCAGATTAAGTGAGTTATTATACTTATTCTTAACAAATATTTGACTGCAAGTCGTTAAATTTCACATGAAAAGTTAATAACTGATTGACTTAAGGCTATCGTACCTTGAATGAAGCAGGGATATTAAGGATTAAATTGCTGATATTTTTTCCATTCTGTCTGTCAAACCTATGTAAAAAAAATGTTCAACAAAAATCCTCAACAAACAACTAAATTTTAAATCACACAAACCTTTTGATCACATTCTACAAAAAACACAATTCTTCCAACCAAAAAACTAACATTGATCATCAAGAAGGACGCCCCTGGAAATGGATTCAAGGTTCGAAAACGTTCGGCCTACAGAGTAAGTAAATTCTACTTATTCTTGATGAATATTCGACTGCAAGTCGTTAAATTCACTTAAACAGTTAATCTCTATTTCGATTCAGATCTCCTGATAACAAGTTCATGTGGGAAAGTTCTTTTTGAGGCATTTGTCAATTCTTACATTGCTACAGTACAAAACTGCAGTCTTATACACAGTACAGTCATTGTGTTTCAGCATTTCAAGTGTTATGATAATGTGGCAATAATATTGGTATAAGATCGTTGGTGATACCCAAACTTCTTTGAGACTAGTTTCAGTAGGCTTTTAAGTGAGTAACATGTAGTCAACAAAACAAATGAAGGTCTGCCCAGTAAAAATTGAAAACTATAAGTAAATTCATATTTTTTTAAAGATGTTTTGTGACCACAAAAAAATCAGATTATTTATAGGAATTAAATTTATTTTGGTTATTTGTACCATAAAATTAGTCTAAAAAGCTGGAGTATGTTTATTTTAAAAGTTTCAACTATCTTGAAAAAAATTACAAATAATGCAAAATTTTCGCAATTTTTCATAAACTTCAACTACAATGTGCGACCAAAAGATGTTGATGAATTTGAATATTTCATTCCATATAAAGGGGTCAGTGGAAGATAGTACTAACTCACAAACAACATTTTGAGTAAATCAATTTTCAAAATTTGGAGAAATCTGCAAATTGTATCCATCAATAAAGAATTTTGCAAAAATATTTATTGTATTCTTCAAGTTTTTTTTCACCAAATGGGAATAAAGTTGATTTCAAAAACACCAAATAAATGCACAAAATTTTTTCTTCTACAAAGTAAATGTATGTTTAGTGGGTTAGCATTGTCTTCTGATGAAAATAATAGTCAAGAATTCAGTACACTAATTTATTCTCCATCATTATTCTTTTTTCATTACAAAAGGACATGAACTTAATTTCTTAATATAAAATGGGGCAATCATATTTTAAAAAGATAAGCTATATTGTATTACAATATCATAAAATATTAATATTACTATAATATCAGCAAATATGAACACAGTATAAGACGAAAAATAAAACAATATAATATTGAGACTTCTGCTTCAACGTAATAGTTCAGGTTTGATATCATATTGAACAATCACTATTTCAATCATATTAAACAAAGATAAGATGAATTTTATATTATAAAGCAAATAAAACAAAAAATAGAACAAAATAGTGATGAGACTTATGCTTTAACCTAATAGTTCAGGGTCAATATCGTATTGAACAATCATTATTCCAATCATATTAAACAAACATAAGATATAATATTTATAAAGCTAATATTGCACTGTGGTAGAAAAAATAAAAACAATATAATGAAGAGACTTCTGCTTTAAAACCTAATAGTTCAGGTTCAATATCATATTGAACAATCATTATTTAAATCATAGACAAAGATGAGATGAGTATTATTTTATAAAGCAAATAAGACATTACTGTATAACACAAAAAAAGAACAATATAATGACGAGACTCCTTCTTTAACCTAATAGTTCAGGTTCATTGTCTGCAATAGCGTTTGCAAAATCAGAAGCTGTAAGACTGTCATAGAAGTGATAATGAGTTTGAGGAACATACGGAAGTAAATTCTTAACATCAGAAAGCTTTTTTGGGTTTATGGGATTTTGCTCCATGTATTTTTGTGTCAGGTCTTTTGGAATAATGGTGTGTCCCCTCTTCTTCAATGAAACTTTTTTGAACTCCTCATTCAAACTGTGTTTCAACATCATTGTCATGTGTTGATTTTTTCAAATTTAAACCTTAAATGGATGTTTAAACCTTATTGAATGTCCTTCCTCACACTTCTGTTTGTAATCAAATAACTCCTTAAAACTGAAAAGTCATAGATATCTTCTCTTCCCATCTGCATAACAATTAACTTTTTGTTTTTGCCACACCTGGAGATCAACATCCTCCACTGGTCTGGAGTGTATACATTGGATTCTCTTCTTTGATATTTCTCAATTTGTGCAAAATCCCGATATGATGGGAGATAGCCATGCCCAGTAATCAAATAATAATGTTCAATCTCTTCAAACAATACTAAAGAAATCAAATAGCTGTACAATGCAATCAATTGGTTATTCTTATTCTGCCCTGCACAGTTATTGGAAAATACAACCAATTTTTTGCTTTGAATATTCATACAATGTAAATATTTTGACTGACAGCTGCAGATTTCATCACTCCCTCTAGCTGCAATGCTTTCATCCCAAAGAAACATGTAGCCTGAATCCTTACCACAGTTGTGAATCCCTTCATTGTATGTCCAAATCTTTCTTAGATGAAAAGCGAGACCACAAGAAAGTTTGGGTGTAGAGAGTGTCTGTTGTAAGTTGATGCTTATTGTGTGTACTCCACTGGACTTTATTGGACTTTTACTGGACTCCATTGGACTTCACTGTTAATTCTTTGAGTTTTGTTCTCATTGCCCCAGCTTTCCTTAAGTGCAGTTCTTTCTTTCTATTAGCTGTAGCTTTCTCCTCTAGGGTACTCCTATCATTATTTAATGTAGTACTGAGCTCATCACAGACCCTACAAGTGTCAGATTTTGGCAAATGAAACCCAATAATATAACATTCATTGGAGATTTGATGATAATAATCGCCACTGACAGCTTCGATTTTATGCTCTTGACAGTGAGGAACATGAGGGTCCTGATATAAGGATGAAATATTCAAATTACTGTCAAAATATATTTGTATCAGATTCTGTGAATGGCTGTAATGGGACTGGTATGTAGGCACTGATTTTATGTGATCATGAACAGACTGTACTTCAGCTTCAAAAACACAATTGGGACAATTCAAAGTATGTATATCTCTTTGGTCAGTCTCTGGAGTAGAGCTTGATTTCACTTGTTTCAGAATATTATTCTGGTGGCCTCTATTGTTTTGAAGACCATGAGCTGAAGGGAAGGATTCTCTGAAAATGCGTTTTGATTCATCACTAATGTTGACTTTGAAGTAATAAGATTTCTGACAGTGTGATGTTTCTGGAGTTGATTCACCATAATGTCTTACATTATAATGTCACATAATGTCATACATTGAAAGCCTCAATACAACCAAATGAATAGGCATTTTCTTGTCAAAATCACTAAGTTTCCAAAATCCATTAAATATTAATTTTTGAACTGATGCAAGTATTTCTTGGCATTTCAGTAGACAGTTGCATAGATCACCAATGGTGTGTCCAGGTATAAGATCACCTTTGGTGTTTTTGTACAGCCTACCTTCATTTCTTCTTTCTTGATTAAATTTACATTTTTCCACGACGTTTTTTCTCCATTGTAAACATGATGGCTTCTCTGGAATAGGATGTGGTGATCTAATGACAGTTTCTCCTCTTGGAGGCACAGAAAGAGCACAAGCTGGTCCATGAATAGCATCTTGAAACAGTGAATACAGACAATACAACATAGTTGGATTGAATATTTTTAGGACAAAAAATGTCTAACCCTCCAAGTAGAAATTTGCAAGACAGTGCTAACCCTCAATTAATTTTTATATGAATCCACTTTCATTTGTTTACCACAACAAAAACTATGATTATAAGTGCTTTACTTGCATCATTAGACATATTGAAAAGTATTGTATTCATCCTCTGAAGATCAAGATTAACTTGAAAAATATGAATATGCTATACCCAAGACCTTAAGGTCAAGTTTGAGGTAATAAAGTGCTAAGCCATACTCACATTATTATTTTCATCTTGAGATGAAGTAGGAGAAATGAAGTCCGGATCTGCATCACTGTCATCTAAAAACATGTCACTCTCTCTGGAATCATCATGAAACAATAATTTTCTTGAGTTAAAACTACTTGCTGATGAACCTGCCATGCTTGCTCTCAGTGGGTTGGCACTGTCTTCTGGGGATGGGCTTCCGATATCGATATTATCGAATATCGATATTTTGGGTCCGATATTATCGATATTGTATTTCCAATAATATCGTGATATTGATATTTTCTTTTTGATAATATCGGGATTGCAGAAATTATTGATAACACTAGAATAATGTAATGAAAATATCTAACTTCTAACTGTTTTTATTACTGCTTTAGTTTTGTTAGTTTAAAGAACGATAGTAGGGTGGCACAGATGTGAAACTGCACCCGTGTAATCATTCATACACTTAAAAATACTGTTCGTACATACCGTACAGTTATTTTGGTGAGTAGGGGCCTATTGCATGAGGAAATACTAGCTAGTAATATTAGTCCCAAACTGGTAACTTGAAAAGTTCTGTTGCATGAACTTTCAAAATATTTTACTAACATGCAAGTCTGGGGACTAGAAATACTAGTGCTGATTTTATCACGTTCTGTAACAAATTCTTTTCAATAAAATCCGTGAGTGGAGAGCACAATCCAATGTTGATCAATCTTTCTGTTTCTTTCTGACTGGGAGAATGTAAACAAGAAGAACTAATAAACACGTGACAAGGCTTTCGATATCAATATTCAATATTATCTAATATCGATATTTTGAATCCGATATATCGTTGATATCGATATTGTCAAGCGATATATCATTTGATACTAATATCGATATTTATCTTCGATATCCCATCCCTACGGTGTCTTCCTTCAAAACGTCTGAGTAGCATATTAGTATGCAAAATAATGCATCACTTCACTAGCGCTTTCTGGTGGAGTTGTAAACAAAATAATAGTTCAGGCTTGTAGTACAGACAAAAAACGATAGATAACGCACACAGTCTCATTTAGACAAGTTTGTGGGTTAGCACTATATTCCGCCAACCCCTTCATATATTTTATCCTCCCTCCGAGGTAAAAATGAAGGCAGCCTTTCTGTTCTATGCAATTTCCCTACTCATAACAATACGCAACTTTTCCTCACTAAAGATTTCAGCAAAATTGTTTTTTTTTCTCAATTTTCCCTAGAAATTGAGTTAATGACATGAGAATAATCGGTAATTTTTTTCAGGAGAGTAGAACTATTTTCAGAATTGTCACAAAGTTTGAATTGCGCCTTAAACACAAAATTGTTGGAGGTATTAAGGTGATAGCGTTGCATGGAAGTGTTGTTCCTAAACTGAAAGAAAAATCAAAGGAGCTAGATTATCTCGAAGAAACAGTGTATATTGATGCGAGAACTGACAAGCATTTGAAATATGGTAAGTGGTTACAGAAATAGGTTATCAATTCATCAATACAGATTGTCTTGCATATTGTTACCTGTAGCCTACTTGCGAAATTGGAGTTCATTAAACAGGTCTCTAACAATGCTCTGTTACAGAATTTGAGGGGAGTGATAGCTTAGTGCCGTAGCAGGTATCTGTTCAATCAGAGGTAAGCTACTAAACTGCTGGTCATCTTTGTAACGGTGACCGATTGGATTGGCCAGCAAAAAAGACTTTTCTCTGCTGTAAGATAACTTCTCGGTGGTTCGGAACCCACCTAAGACTGTGGGTCCAACTCATCAATCACCATCATCCAATTCATTACCCACGCACAGGTCTCAGACCTATGTGGGCTTCATCCTCAAAAAAAAAAAAAAAATTAAAGAGTTGGAAGTTAGCTGCTGGCATTAAATTAGGGAAGTGATAGCCGCGAGCCGTAATAGGTATCTGTTCAATCAGAGAGATAAGCTGCGTTCTCGTAGGTCCTGTTTGTAACGGTGACCGATTAGATTGACCAGCAAAAAAGACACTGTTCTCTGCTGTAAAATCACTTCCCGGTGGTTCGGAACCCACCTAAAACTGTAGGTCCAACTCATCCATCATCCAACTCATTACCCACGCACAGGTCTCAGACCAATGTGGGCTTCATTATCAAAAAAAATTACTGATCAGAAAATCTAAAGTACTTTCATTCTATTTTTAATTTGGTCGGGCTCCATGAAAAAAACTGGCAAATTGAATAAAACAAGAAGTTGGTAACTACATTAAAATTAAATAGATTATCAAAAAAATATGCGAAAAATACATTTTCCTACAAAAAAGTGCCTATTTTTGCATTAGCTGTAGCACACAAAATAGTCTATTCCTGCACCAGTATGGGAGAGTAAATTCCAGTGTGGGAAAGTACTTTTTGTTACACTTGATAGAAATCTTTCCATAGATTTGTCACGTATGGGAAGTGCCTCTTTTCCGTACTAGATCGGAAAAATCAGCTGACAAATAGGGCCTTATAGCCATAACATACAAGATAGGAAAAGATATATGGAGTGCGGAAAAACTTGACTCACATATATATATATATATATATATATATTATATATAGATATAGTCAATTCATCACATTACTCAATACCTATGACTCAATACATGTCTCGAATATTATCCAGCTGACTTCACTAGGCTATCATTATTTTGGTTTATATCCAGAAATTCGCCCATCAAATTCTGAATCTAAATAAAGCAGCTGATTCAATTGTCTTGAATACTTTTGAATGTCTTGCATATTATCCAGCTGATTGTATCATGCCTTTCTATCAAGTGTAACAAAAAAAATCGTACATTACACAGCTGGAGACTTTTGCCTGTTCTTGCATATTAACGTTTCTGCACTCAGCTGCGCCTTGTGCATAAACTATCATATGCTCGACCGGCAAAAAGTTACTTTCCAGCCTAGTAATGTAATATACTATTTCGGCACTCCAGAGTTGCAACCTAACAACAAAAAATAGTGAGGAGCATGTAATACACAGGTTCCCTATTCTGCATTCAAAAATGGGTTGGCTACTCTGCTTCAGCTGCAAAATAGTTGTTGTAGTTGTTGTTGTTGAAATCAATTTGATTTGAAGATAGGTTATGTGGGGAATTGTCAGGTTATGTACGTCTTCTGTTTTAATTGCTTTATGTAATGTTTTATTACTTTATGTAATGCAATTGTATAGCACTAGGAAAAATTTAATGTGTAATTCGAGTGCAAAGTATTGTTTCTGCACTCAAGAAACTTTTTCCACTCACCCTCGGCTCATAAAGAAAACTGTTTTTCTTGATGCAGAAAAACGCTGCTTTGCACTTTAGTTACACAAATAGCTATTTCAAGTTCGAAACAGATGTACTTGGTTCATAATTATTCAATGTAGTTGAAGGTTTGCCTTTCAGAGCTTATGAATGGTTAAAATTTGTATATAATATTTCAAATGAGTCAATAGCAAAAAAAAAAAACATTTAAATAGCATAAAATCAGAAATTCGTGCCTACCTAACTAATATGAGAGTGTTCTACTTCAATCAGAACCTTTAGGTGTATTTTAGCAAGGTGTGAAAATTCAGGTTCATTCTTTGTTGTAGAGTTACTGAACATTTTTTTCAGAATTAAATTTTCACAAGCTTCGTTAGAAAAAGCTACAAGTTCATGACAAAGTTCATTTTTAACTTTAAACTGGAGAACTGGTGTTCTTCCTTATTCTGTGGGAGAGTTAAATAATTACTGAAGTCAACAACATAGCCTATAACTCCTTTTTCCAGCTTATTCTAAATAGAAACTAATCGAATAACAAGTGGAGTGGGGGTACTACAAATTTCCAACTCTGATGCATTGATGAATATAGCTGCTAATTTTCATCATCTTGAATTGAATAACAACGTATTTTCGAACCTATTCCATATATGCTTCATCGATTTGGTAACTCTTGATGAATCACTTTGATGGATGAATCAAATTCATGGATCACTTGGGTAAAACACCCGTTATAACAATAGAAATAATCAGACTTGTGGCACTTGAGTTGATTAAAGAGATAATGGATGCTGATGATTTTTTTTTGTGAGGATGAAGCCCACATAGGTCTGAGACCTGTGCGTGGGTAATGAGTTACACCACCGGGAAGTGATTTTACAGCAGAGAACAGTGTATTTTTTGCTGGTCAATCTAATCGGTCACCGTTCCAAACAGGACCTACGAGAACGCAGCTTATCTCTCTGATTGAACAGATACCAGCTACGGCTCGCGGCTATCACTTCCCTAATTGGGACTGTTGATTACTTTTCTATTTATTTGGAATCTTCTCATAGATGCAATTATTATATGTGTGGCCTCGAGCATTACTTTGACTAACAAACTGTCTGAATTGTATTGAAATACCCTGATAATGAGTGCTGCTGTACAAAACAGTCACTGTAGTCTAGTCTAGAATCATGTAGTCTAGTGATTTAGAAGCCTGGCCATTGAAAGGTCTGTGGTTTCATACCCTTCTTCTTCTTCAGGTGCCTATCTGTTCCAGATGTTGGATACCATATTGGCGAATTCCACCCTATTTACAGCTGCCCGGAACAATTCAGCTGATGTCATGGAGAACCAGGCTCTTAGGTTTTTCAGCCATGAAATACGCCTTCTCCCAACACCTCCTTTACCCTCGACCTTACCCTGTAATATACACTGAAGAAAGCCATATCTGTTTTGATTTCTTGAGATGTGACCTAAATATTGGAGTTTTCTGGTTTTTATAGTATTCATCAACTCTTTTTCTTTATTCATTCTTCTAAGGATTTCAGAGTTAGTAACGTGATCCTTCCATGAAACCCTTAAAATTCTTCTATACAGCCACATCTCATATGCCTCCAACTTCTTCTCTGTAGCCTTTGTCAGCATCCACGATTCTACCCCATACAATAACACTGAAAACACATAGCATCGCATCATTCTGATTTTTGTTTTCAATTTCAGGTTATGGCTCTTAAAAATGGATGACATTTTATTAAAAACAAATCTGCTTTTTTCAATTCTAGCTTTAACTTCTTGCGAGTGCTCCCATTGATCATTCACAGTGGTGCCGAGATAGTTGTACTTCTTCACTCTTTTAATTGTACCACATTCCAACTCCAATTTCCTTACATTGATGTTATCCTTACTTATTATCATGTACTTGGTTTTGTCAGTATTAACATCAAGTCCAAATAGTCGACTTATATCCACCAATCTATTCATCATTTGCTTCAGATCTTTGTCATTGTCCATGAATACAATTGCATCGTCTGCATATCTAATGTTATTGAAACGCTGCCCATTGACCAAAATTCCCTCCTGGGCATCATTTAAAACTTCTCTGAATATATATTAAATAGCAATGGTGACAATACACATCCCTGTCTCACACCCCGCAAAATCCTTATTGATTCTGTTTGATCATTGTCAATCTTCACATAAGCCTCTTGATTCCAGTACAGATTTGCTACGATGTGTATATCCTTGTCATCTATGCCTACATCCTTCAGAACCTCCATCATTTTTCCATGTTGCACTCTGTCAAACGCCTTACTATAATCCACAAAGCATGCATGAACATCGCAGTTCATATCATGGCATCTCTGAAACAACACATTCACTCTAAACAATGCTTCACGTGTCCCAACTGCATCTCTAAATCCGAATTGTGTGACTGTCATCTGTTCTTCACACTTTCTATATATTCTTCTATGGATAATCTTCAAGAATATTCTCAACAGATGACTCATTAAACTGATTGTTTGGAAGTCATTACATTTTCTAGCTCCTGGTCTTTTTGGTATGGCTATGAACTCGAAGACAAGTCACTGCTGTGGAATGCAACCGGTGTTATAAATTTGGTTGAAAACTCCAGTTCGCCATTCTATACCATCATCATCCATAAGCTTCACAAACTCTGCATGCATGTTATCTGGACCTGGGTTCTTACCATCTTTCATATTCTCTATAATGGAAGTCACTTCAGATTTCAGAATTCTAGGACCTGTGATTACTTCCACTTCTTCTAAATAAATGTGATCTGGTCTATTGTCATGGAAAAGCTGTTCAATGTAATTCCTCCATGTGATACCCTTCAGTGACCAATAACTCATCGATTTTCATCAGCTATTCAATGTTGTTGTCAATACCCGCCTGGAAGTCTTCAGGATAATTGTTAGCACTTTGAGAAATTCAAAATTTATAAATTATGAATATTTTGAACCCTTTCCCAGCATGCATATAGGGTTCAAATGGAACCTGTCAACCAAATATAAATTTTTTGACCCCGCTATGACATGGGGATATTCAAATGCAGTATTATTAATTTTATTTTGTAGTAGTGATTCATTAGTAATCTATTTGTTTATTTTGTTAAGATAGAATTTTCTGAACATTTAAGAATCAAGATTTCATTAAAAAAGAGACTTAAATAGAATAATAATTATTTTCTTACTTATATCTTACCATGATGAATGTTCATAGTTTTTAATAATCACTTTTTATTTCAACAACAAATCACATTTCGCTAATATTACGTCTAGTTGGCACTGAGGCTATCATATTCGTTCAGAGTTTGATGGTTTCCACGGGAATCACTGCTCCATGAGGAAAGAAATGGACAGATTTTTGAGGGCCTGTAAGAATTTCTCACAGGGAAATCTTGTAATGTTTAAATATAAAATATTTAATATAAAATATCCATCGCCCGAACTCGTAAGAACAGATTTCTCTACACATGCAGTTATAGGCCGTCCCGGCTCACTACTATGGAGAGGGGACTTCCCAGCTGGTGAAATCCTCAGTTAAAGTTCAGCTTTCATTGAAAACAGATCAACCAAAAAATTGCTTAAGATTGTAGTAATGATACGGGTCAGTAGACATATTGTGCTGGTATCCAGTGCTGTATTATAAGAATTGTTTCTGCCGCCCATCTTGCAGTTGGTGAGTGCCGTAATTTGTTCCAGCTCTTCCAAATTTCCTGACTAAAGATTCAGTTTTTTATTGTTGTAATCAGTTTTCTTGTTAAACTTTCAGTTGAAAATTACATTACAGTTTTCACAATTGAATGCAGTAAGAGCAGAAATTCCGAATTAGCATACGGTAATCTCCAAATTCTTGATTCAAAAAAACCTGTTTAAAGATGTTGTAATTAATTGTTCATTTGATTAATTTTTTTTGTAGAGCTTTAAATTACAAATTGTGTTGATGAATATGGGTGATACAAAATTTCATAATGTGAGCGTCCATGATCTCCTTATTGTTAGAACTCAGGCTAGGAGTAAGGATCTCAAATGGTCAGAGTTCTTGAGAAATAGAGAGTGGAATACCTCTGAAGAATCACGTAACCGCGTCAGAATTGAAGCAGCACTGTATTTTTTTTTTGAGGATGAAGCCCACATAGGTTTGAGACCTGTGCTTGGGTTATGAGTTGGATGATGGTGATTCATGAGTTGGACCTACAGTTTTAGGTGGGTTCCGAACCACCGGGAAGTGGTTTTCAGCAGAGAACAGTGTCTTTTTTGCTGGCCAATCCAATCGGTCACCGTTACAGACAGGACCTACGAGAACGCAGCTTATCTATCTGATTGAACAGATACCTGCTACGGCTCGAGGCTATTACTTCCCATTTAGGGCCTGTTTAGAGGCAAACGATAAAACAGTCACAAATCTCAACTGTCCTTGAATAATGAAAATCCCCGGTTTCACTGTGATTCATGAGATAATTATGGTGAACAACTGAACTTCTACAAATATTGATACTTTTTGGGTTTATTCCTAGTGAATTTCAAGAAGTACTCAACAGCTGCTGTTCTTGTGCACCAGGTTGACAACTTTTTAAGCATAATAGTCCTCAAAGAATATGATAAGCATTTGATTTTTTATCATAAATTTTCGGCATATTTTGAGTGAGCTATTCAAACTTTTTAAATTTCATTTGAGCTTTCCTTGCTCTATCTTCAGGTCCAGCTGGACTGCTTTTTTGGGTAAAAAAGAATCCCTTGTGATCTAGAAGGCAGAACCCGTTTGCTAGTCGGTCTTAGAGCAAGCAAAGAGAGCATGCTAGTTAACTCAATGTAGTAGACCGATTCTGAACTTCATAAAATCTCAAAATTTGAAATCTATCTATTCCAGTATTGTTTCAAAATATATCGATGATGATGACTCTCATAAATGATACAGTATTGTTGGTTACAAGTTCATTATATTATGTGCATTAAGGAAAAATGAATTCATTGATGCTTCATTAGTTTTATGATTTTTTTTCTTGATTATTTTCTAGCTGGATATTGGAATGATGTTACTGTTGAACGCTACCTTGGATACAACCCAAATGGGTAAGTTCATTTCGGAAAGGATGAATAGATGTTCAACTATATTCTAATACTATCTCTTAAACTGTTTTCATTATTGTTCTTTGCTAGATGATCCTACACAGAGTGTTTTGCATAGAGATTTAAATACGGTATTTTGTACTCACAAAAATTATGGAGAAGTACATAATAATATAGTGCATGGGTGCGGAAAGACTTCGTTACACAATTAGAAATGGCGAAAGCCAGCAAGTAGTGTCATCAATTTATAGTTTGGAGATTATAAGCACCTTCATTTTGTATTTTTCCACTTTTGTGATTTAGTCAGGCTTTAAGTAAGATGAGCTTGGATGATTTAAACAAGTGTGAAGTCTGGATAACTACTGATGGAGTATGGTGGACCTAGTATTAATTTCAGGTCAACAGATGAAAATGAAAGAGAAAAGGTAGAATAAGGAGGAAAAGAGAGGGTAAGTGAAATAAGAAGAAGTGGAAGAAAAAGAAAAAGGAGAAGAAAAAAAAGAACAAGAATAAGGAGATGTGGAATAAGGAAAGAATGTGGAAATGGATGAATGAGTCGATTTCATATTTGAGTATGGGTAGGGATAGGAAACCCTTCTTATGCACATATCAAAAAGTACATAATAATTTGTTCATACTAGAGCAATTTCACTTATAAAACATGAACACAAAATACATAAATCACATTTTAACTTTTCATTGTAAATTTATCGACTTGCAGTCAGTTTTAAATAGTGAATATATATCATATAATATATCATATGAATGATATTGCAGATAGTTATGGAACAAGAAATCCAAAAATAAATCGCATCCTATTGAAATAAAATTTTCAACTCGGAAAGTAAAATTTTCTAGTTTCAATCTTTGATTTTTCTACACTTTGAGATAGTATTTTGTGTCGAACTCCATTTATAAAGCTCTCTATTAGTAAGCAATTTTTAATGATTCATTCCAGTTTTGGGCATGATTAAGAGTTTTTAAACAGATAAATTCTCAAAGATACTCCATCACGTACCTTGAATCATGTAAACGTCTTATATCATAGATCATATTGATCATAGGAGGAATTGAGAGAATCAGCTCAAACTTGTGGTGTCAAATGATCATTTGGAGATTTTTTATGCTCGGTATTCAACAAAATGATTTTACTAGAATTAATGGCTTAATCTTGAAGAGTTAATTGTTAATCTCGATATAATCATCATTTGAAGATCATCAGCATTTCATATCATGCTGAAATTTTGTGGTAAATGATGGTTAAATAATGATAAAATGTAAAGTGTAGAGGAAAATTAGTTTTAAATACATATTGTTGTTATTGTACAATACAAAACATTAATGATAGGGCATGGTCCAAAGTTCATGACAGTCTTGTACAATAGATCACATAAGATGAAGAAATAAATAACTCGTTTTCTTAAAATCTGTTCTTAATTCCATCTTGTTCTAGACTGAAAGGCAAAGGCAGGACCTTTGGATCTGGAAAACATCCCATAAAGAAGATACCACCACCACTGTGAGGTACTGAAGCTCTTGTGATCATATTATTATAATTTATAATGACTCTATTACCGTACTATGTTTTTTTTTCAAAAAAGGGCGGTTATTATTTGACTAAAATAATTAAGGTTCAACTCCCAGAGGACCAAGGTTATACGTTGATCCAGGAGATTGTCACAGATTAGTTGTTTTGTTTTGCATAGTCTACTGAAAATTAATTTTGATGGTGGAAATTCAGTTCCTGCAACTGGAATGTTATGATGTTCCAGGAGCATCAAGTTCATATTAGATGAGCTGTCATAACATTTTTTCAACATTAACTTGCATATGCCTACCACCTTCCCTGCTAGACCATTACTCACAATCATCTCGAATAATAAATATAATATAAAACGGTCTGTGAATTATATTTATACCACCAAACAGGTGAGGTGGACGGAGGCGTCATCCAGTTTGCTAGTATTAAGCAAGAATTAAACTGCTCAGCACGATAATCAACTGTACAGTTCTAACCAAAGGTATCTAATTGAACACAATTCTCCTGTATTCTACTACAGGGGTTCCCCACGTTCTGGCAACTGCATGTAACCAGAAGGTTTTTGAAGATTTTGATGTACCACCATCACCGGTATGAGGGGTGTTGATTGAAAGAAAGCCTCCATAAAAATAATTTTTTTAGAAAAGCATTTTCTATCAGAAAAATGTCAATTATCAATTTTATTTTTATAAAATGAGTGATAAAATTTTATAATTAATTAAACACTTGTTGATTTGTTCTTATATTCATTCTGAGTATACAAAAATTCAGAAAAAACACTCTTAACACAAGTCACTATTGACAAATGGCATCAAAAACAGCATAGCTTTCCAGAAGAGCATTTGATACTTGGATTTATAACCTATTCAAAAGTCTATTAATGATTCCTCTTCAAAAACATCTCTCATGAAACTGTCTTCTGTTAAATCGATAAATTTTCCTTGAAGTTTCAACTCATTTGGTGATCCAGCAAAAATATTTCTGATCCAGTCAAGTTTGGAAAAATGTTAAAGAAATATTTATAAGAACTGTCTCAAAGAGCTTTCAAGTGCAGAATTATACACATCTGGCTTTGGAAGAATATAATTTTCTTCAAAAAATGATGACAGTGCTGAGAAATTCTTCTCTTGTATTTGCAAACCTAAAAGGACCAACAATTTTCTTGGAAGAGTTTATTTTGTCATTGGCTGTGAAGAGTTTTGTATTTGCTCCCTGAAGACTCATGTTAAGCATGTTGAGTCTATCAGGAATCTCAGCCAGATTTGCTTGACAACCATTCTTCATCAAAGAACAAGCTTTTTGTGTCACTGTCCTTCTCAGGCCACATGATGAGTACCACCTGGAATCTTCTTGCATACCACCAGTGGTTGAGAACCCCTGTTCTTCAAAGTGTTGTGTACTTTCTCAATTGAGTCTACTGTAATAGCAACTCGAACTATTCAATGTTCAATTTATCTATCTGTAATTCATCAACATTCCTACTGCTGGCCTTACCAAAAGTGACTTTATACAGTGTGTTTATTGGATGCTTGCTTTTGATTGAACGATTCGGTCACATTTTATAAATAAGTCATTCGGTGTCTAAATTGAGTGTTAAATACAATGACTGAGATCAATCTATTCACCTCTTTACAGTACTTGTAGTATGGACTATGTTATATCCTATTGTATTTTGGCTATGCTGGCTGGAACACAAAGGTTTACATGCATACAGTATATTTGGAGCCATGCAGTCATGTTGAAGACATATAATCTAATATCAAAACTGACACTATATTTCTACTTGAACTATGATTTCTACTCACTTATACTAGATGGATGCTTTTCTCTCTTAATTCTAAGGAGAAGCTTCGTAAGTCTGCCACTTCTTAGAAGTGGAAGGCATTCCTTCAGTATAGGTGAGTGAAAATCATTATTCAAATATAAATACAGTGTCAGTTTTGATATAAGATCTCCGATCAAGTATTTCATCATTTAAAACATCACAGATAAGAACATTTGTATACTATATATAACACTAATATCTAGCCTATAACAATATACAGTCAAATATGAATTGGACACTGTTCTATGGCGACTGAAAGCCACTGTCTATGCAAAGTCACTGTAGCCTCACCGAACCATTGCTGTACTATATTTTCTTCTCATCGTCCGATTGCCCCTTTCACTAATTCCCAAACCTGAGAGATCTCCCAACCATGAAGAGTTTCATATCAATAGACTGACTGACTAATTCAGCCAGACTGCTGGTTTTGATATATCAAATTATTGAAAAATGTATTTTCACAAAAAATTGCAAGTACAATACATGGATGCATCCATTTATTCTTCTGATTTCATGTATGAAAATTAACTGAACAAATCACCTCCACTAGTCCACTATCATGAATAAAACCAGTAAATATGGTAAGGACTGTATCCAAATAACTCTATAAGAAGACCATTCAGGTGATAGATTGTGACTGCAAGAAGAGTAAGGTCAACCTTCCATTCTCAAAAATTTGAGTTTCCTTCTTCAAAGAAGAGATGTTTAGTAGCAAATGGATCCATTTCAAATAATCTCAAATCATTGGTAAATGCTTACAAACCTATGGGGAACTTCATGATTTTGTTCACAAGAAGGATTTCTTATATGGTGGCAGATTAGGGAAGATCATTTATAGAATATCAATTTCCATAGATAAAAACCGAGGATCAGATGAACATGTCTAGAAACTATGTTCTTAATTTCATATGTCAAAACTGGTGCTCTTTTCAAATCACTCTATACATACAATACAAGAGGTAGTTCTAACGCCTCAAATTTGATTCAGCTAGACTCTAAAAAGTCACTTCCACTAGCAGTACATCTTGAAAGTTACAATGGATTGCCCCTATTAACTAGAGATCTACCTTTGTTTAACTTAAAAAATGAGATCTCTTCTGAAAATTCTTTTTCAAATACCTATAATTGGCTATGTTGTGATAGAAATCTATTTGCCAAACCATGAATCAATAGTTCATGTGTGATATAGCAATATAGCACTTCTTCATTACATCTTCCTGTTACCAACATGGCTGTGTCATCAGCAAACAAAAAATATAAGCTACCATGAATTCTAACAGATCGTGTCATCGGCGACCTCATCTCACATTCATCCCGTACTGGGATTTCGAGGAAGGGGACTAAGTCCGCCCCTTCCTCCAGAGGTTCATATACTCCCTCCATCGCCGCGTCGGAGCACCCAGGTTCCTCCGCTGTGGAAGGGGTGTCGACCGCGGGCTCCGCGGGGGTCGTGATGACTGCCACCGCGCCCATCACCTCTTCTGACGCCTCCGCCGCCGCTTCGGCGGGGTCCGCCGGTGATGCCGCTCTCACTTCCTCGAACGGTTTACTCAGAGGCGACTCGGAATAGACTGACCGTTTGTTCCATCTTTGATAGATAGAAACTTATCACGGGTTTATACAAGAAAAGGATAATTTTTGGGAAAAATAAGGTGTTGATTATCTCTTATCTCCCTAGCCGGTGGTCATACTCAGGTGAACAACGGATGAGATTGATAAAATTTACTCCAAAATTTATCACTCTGATAATGGAAGGAACCACTCACATATCTCTTTGATACTTTTTTCAAAGAAATGATACACCGGAGTTTCAATAACAAGTACTTTCTTAAGCTACTTGTTATTCAAAGCCTCAAGCTTCAAAATCTAGGAAGGAATTTTTCTCAGATATTTTCCCCTGGAAAATATCTAGTTTATTAATAAACCATTGCCTGGTTATTAAACCATAGCTACAGCTACTCATTATGAAATATTTTCCTTTCATAATATCCCCGGATAATACAGCTTATTAGTCTGGAATTTCACTCAAATAAAAGCGATTTATTTGAATCATCAGCTTACATCAAACCGTAAGCTAATTCATTACATTCCAATCCAATTGTATGGTGGAAGTAATAATAAAACTAGAGGCAGAATAAATCCTCCTTCCTTCGATAGAAATGAACGTTCGGTTCATTATTATCTTGTACTTATCTAATAAGCGATTAACAAAGGAAATAAATTCTCTCTCTTGTAATAATAGCCGACATTAATCAAATTATTATTATTTGTAGCTCCAGCTACCTATGATAATAATTCGAGAAAGAAACAATGTATGAATCGTTTCGATCTCACATCTCAAATAAAATATTTTATTTGAAATTGTTGGTCCACAATTTATGTGGGTCAACACACCATATAACAATAGAATATATGGTAATAAAAACAGGGTTTTCCGGCCTTGGAAAACTCTCAGGTTTTTCCCTTATTACTCGTCCCCACTCTATCTGCTCCAACAGATGGTGACATCATTTGCTTGGGTGGCTTCCCTTACACGACCCCGCGAACATCTTGCATGGCAACCCGCTTACTTCACCCGCAGTTTATCGACATGCTGGTCGGTCCGCTTACTTCACCCGCAGTTTATCGACATGCTGGTTGGTCTGCTTCACCCACAGTTTATCGACATGCTGGTGATCCCTCCTCACCTGCGACACTGGGGTTGGTCAGCAGGGTTGTAGCCCTCCGGTGGTATTCTACAAGAATCCTCCAAATTTCCGTCATGGTGCCTTCTGTTGGCAAATTGAGGAGTCTCAGTATGTTTACTGCCTCTTCTTTGTGCAACCTGTACACCCATGACATGCGCGGGTCGTTAGACGACTCCTGTGCGTCTTCCGCGGCAGTCTCTGGCCTCCACTCATCCTCGGATTCGCTCTACTCGACACGCTCGCCATGCTCACTCATCCTGACACTGTCGTCCTCGTTACTGGCCCCATGCACAGGCGTCAATTTATCACGTGCAAAATCTTTACCCTGATTTTGGTGTGATTGCCCCGGTGTTCCTCCAGACCAACTAGCTCTAGTCGGCGGGTGGCCGGGGTTAGGCGACGAGGTTGACGTTCCCTTCTGTGGCTTCCGCTGCACTCGGGGTTGCCTCACCGGTTGGAAATACCGTCATTGGGCGCCGTTTAACTTTCCCGACCTACGCGTCGCGGATTTGGGGTCCCGCGGCCACGCGGACCGGCCGCGACCTAGCGAGGAGTGGTGCTCGCTCCTTCACTAAGGGGTGGAGGTGAAAGGAGTTGGTTTTTGGGGATAGGAAGGGAAGGGCTGAAATACAGCTACTCCTGCCCCTTATTAGCGGAGGCAATAGCCCCTGCTGCTGCGGGTGGGGAAAAAGGAATTTCGGGGAGGGAGAGGTGAAGATATCCAGCTGGAAGAGTACACCTCTGCCACTTTCCAAAGGGGGCGGAGGTTATTACCCCCTGCTAGGATATGGCCGGAGTTCCAGACCCTGCTAATACCAGCTGTTTCTGGTTCCCCTGCCTTTTTAAGAGGCAAGGTAAGGGAAGGAATGGCGGATGATGAGGAAGCGGTGGATCACAAATCACCTGCCTGGTTAGAGCATGGGTCTTTGTTCCTCTGCCTTAGGATTATAGGATCGACTGGTTGTGATTGATACACCCCTGCCCAACGCAGAGTCGGCCGGAATAGTTTAAGCTTTCCCAGTCGGGGAGAGAGGAGGAGAACAACAAACTCCAGCAAATACACCTCTGCCGCTGAGGCGGCGGAGATAGCTTAGCCTTCTATCGGTCGGGGAATAAAGGAAATTACGTTATGACCGTGTGGAGCAAGTTTCCCTCGGCGCGACGTAGCCGCGGGCTGAGTCAAGTCGACTCCTCACAACCGAGGTATAAGGGAGGATCTAGGAGGATGGCGGGTGTTGGCGGAGGTTAGCAGAGGCTATTTTGCCTACTGCCGCTATCGGCAGGGGTACGGTGGCCTCTGCTAGCCGGTAAGGAATAGGATAGGGAATTTTAGGAGTACTGGGAATGAGGAAAGGAATGGGATCATGTCCAAAAACCTCGAACCGTTTGGGAATTAAGAATTCCCAAACCTGTGCTCACGGATTGCGCTAATCTTGTGACCCGTGCTGCGATCACCACGTCAGGGATCAGCACTAGCTCATGCTTCGTCCTGACTGAACCGGCACATGTTCACTTCGCACACAAGTTCACATAACCGGCACTGTGTGTTCAATTTTCACAAAGTGAAAATTGACTGCAGTTAAACTCCTGCTACACCACAACCGACCAGTTCGACGGCTTGAAGAAGACTTCTCTCTGACTTCCTCGTCAGAGAGCTGTTCCCCCAAAACGAGTGAGGAACTGGTGGGGGAGGCCTCGACGCAGTAGAGAGCACTCCACCGGTCTAGATCGTTATCAATGTTCTGTGCCCTGACCGGTGGCTGCTCCTCTCCACTTTGTCAACCACCCTGACAATAATTAATTAAATGGATTAATTAATTATTTTTTTCCCGTCACGGCTTTGCCACGTGACAGTACACTCATCACTATTAATATTATTCTTATTATTAGGCATAAAACTCCCAAAGTGGGAGAGGCTGAGTAAAGATGGTTCATTCTTTGGCATTGTTCTTCTTGTTTGCCCACCAGCTTTTCATTTTTTGAGCGAATCAAGCTTCCTTACTTTTGTATGAAAAGATAAACATTTTTCATTATAGATATATTGCACCATCCCTAGGCTCTCACAAACTTTCTGTATTCTTTCTTGTTGTGAATATTTCTGTGAGATAACTTTTTATTATTTTATGAATTATAACATGCCTATTTTGTAGCCTTATGATTGAATTAATGAGTTCACATCAATCAAATTTTAACTCTGTGAGATAATAGAAACAACGTTCTGTATAGAATATCACAGTGCTACGAAATTCAACTTTTTCCAACATGTCTGGTCAGACCAAAATCCTTAATTTAGTCCTCTTAATAACCTCTCCTAATATAGTCCTCTTACGATGGGAGAAAACTTTACTGAATCTGACCAAAATGGTCAGATCAAGAAACTAATTGGTCATTCTGCAATGTCAATTTTAAAACAAAATAGAATGGTCTCAGGTCAGTTGATAAGAATTCTATGTTATCTTTAATTGGCGTTTCTGCAACTGTCCTACTAACTATTTAGTTTATAGTGAGAAAATGATGCATTGTGGTTTTATTTAAAATTTCTGAGATAGAATTTCAATTTTTTCCAGAATTGTCACCATGGCTGGATATTGTAATGAGAAAAAAAGGAATATTCGCTTCCAACTTATGAAATTATTTGTGAAGCAACAAGTTATTTGTTTTTGGACAAGTTTTCTAAAGCTGTTCCACTTAATTATAATTGTGTGGTGTGTGAAGTTATTTATCTATTCATAGAAAAACCAAAAATAAATGTGTGGGGATCTTTGGGTTTTTGGGTGTTATAATAATTAATTGTTTGAAAAATTAAAAAAAAAAATGTTTTGTGTGAAACATAATCAGAGAAAGTAATAACTATCTCAATCTAACATTTTTCTGTGTTTTTGATGTTGTCTTATACATTTCCCTTTGAAATAAATTGTTTTTCAATTGCTATTGCTTGTATATTGTACCCATATTCTCATTTATAGTTATTATAGAATATCATTGTAGGAAATTATGTTTCCTTGACCTTCAGCTCATTTTCTTCAAGTCATAGTGTCTCACTTCTCAGGTCTGCTGCAAAAAAAACTCAGCTCCTACAACATCGTAATTTTTGTGAAGTGCAAAATGAAATGATAAGCACATACAAACGAAAGTGATGTGATATAAATTAATATGTAAAAGAATTGTATCGAATAATAAGCTGCATTAAAAAGTACTCAACGCATTAGTTTTCATTCAGGTATGAGAACTTATTCAGTGCCACTTTCTGGACCTGTTGAAAGTTGGAATCCAAAGGAACTGACAATTTGGCAAATTGCAAAATATTCAGAGCGTAATTTATGAATTTCAAATTGGATAGTACTTTGAGTGATATAAAAGCAATAAATGATATAACAAAAAAAAAGCTTATATAGCCAGTACTCTATTTGTATTTGTAGTAACTGCAACATCATGATATTGTTACGGGTTCTATGTCTAAAATAATGCTGGAAACACTTGAATTTATCACTTGCACTTAATTTACACATATAGTCCACAATAAGCAGTGAAACAGATAAATCGATATTGTTCAACTGATAAAGAGTTTTCAATCTTACTGTACAAAAATCAATCACTAAAAGTTAAATGCCCGATCTAATATTAAATAATAACTGTAAAATAAACTGTCCACTAATATTAAAAAAGTCTAAAAACGTCCATAATACAATAAAAACTATTAAGTCGACTGGTATGAATTAAATAGGGGAAAAAATTATCACTATCACAGAGAAAGAATCATCACTATACAGGCAAAATATACAGAACTGCCACTACTTGTTTATCACAACGAATTTCAAACAAGACTGAACTAGTTTCTACAAAAGCGTTCGCCTTAATAGGTTTTTCAACAATCGAGAGATCTCTCCATTTTTCTATAAATTTCTAAATAAACAGATAAGGAAACTCGCACTTTCCACAATTTTCTATAAGATTCCATTAATTTCAAATCAAACAACTAGAATATTCAACAAAGTACAAAGCGAAAACCATAAAAGTGTCAAAAGAAGTGTAATTAATTATAAACCTAAAAAACACTTTTGAATGGAAATTGACTCACGTTATGGCGTGACGGCCGTTTCGCTGTGTTGTCTAGAGCATCATCAGACCTCTCATAAATCATCCTATCAGACCTCTCATAAATCACACACATGCACCTGCACACAAATTAGCAAAACTCCTAGATAAAACAATAAGACAGAACATAACATTCCATCAGCACACAGCAGTAAAAAATAACATAGACCTGATAGACAAACTAAAAAAAATCCATATACCACACAATTCCACTCTATCTTCTTCTGACATTACAAATCTTTACACCAATGTACCCATACATGGAACACTTCTTCACCTTAAACAAATGCTCATCCAAAACAACACACCACCTGAACAGCTCCAAGAAATGTTAGACCTCACAACACTATAGTTACCTCACAAAATTACTTCACATACAATAATAAATTCTATTCACAACCTCATGGCCTTCCTATGGGTTCCCCAATTTCTTGCATCCTAGCTGAAATCTTTATCCACAATATAGAACATAAACATATCCCACATAATACAGACAAAATCATCAGCTGGCACCGATATGTTGATGACATTCTAATTCTATACAAAGGCAATAAAAGACAAACTGATATTATTCCACACTAATCTCAATAAAATCCATCCCAATTTAAAATTCACCTTAGAACTTGAACACAATAATAGTATCAACTTTTTGGACATCACTATAACAAAGCAGGAACATTCATTCAAAACAAACTGAACTCAATACCATCAAATACATAGCCTCAAAAAACGGATACAACCCATCCATCATTGACAAAAAACTCCATAGAATCATTCACAAACAACAAAAATCCACACAACCCCTACCAGACTCCAAATACATCATATTAACATACATTAATCATACAACACAAACAATAGCAAATACCTTCAGAAAGCTCAACTACACAGTCGCATTCAAAACCAACAACACCTTAAGAAAACTCACCACCAACTACACCACCACCATCACCAACATTCATAATCATTCTGGCACTTACAAACTGACATGCAACGAATGTGACAGCTTCTATATTGGACAAACTGGCAGATCTTTCACAACCAGATTCAAAGAACACATAAAAGCCCTCACCCAACCACAGACAAAATCAAATTATGCTGAACATCTACTCACAAAAAATCATTCATTCACCAACATTGATCAAAACCTCCACATCCTTCACATTGCCCCCAAAAGTCAAAAACTCAATACTCTTGAACAATTCGAAATTTACAAACATTCCATTTCACATCCTCAATTCATACTCAATGACCAACTTAATTTCAAATCTCATACCCTCTTCAACATCATCACAAATCCCTCCTAAAAACACCTCCACCACACCCACTACCCCCACCACATCCACTCCTCCCACTACCTTCCTACAACCACCAGACCTTACATACCAGAAAACTAGTCAGTCTGCAACCAAGCGCCGAAGAAAAACAACATAGTTCGAAACGCGTCCGCCGCGACTCAAAAAGGTCAGTTCTGCACAGCAAGATAATACATATGAATAGTTCTACTGCAGTTCACAAAAAATGGATAACCACAATAATAATACATATTAGTGGAAACAAGATGGATCTTCAACATCATTGTAATTAATTGCTTAGAAGTAAACATTTACGTAGTAGATAACACCTAGAACCACTGTTCCTTCTTCCTCTCCATTTTCACTTCCACAACAATATATATCAAATCAAATTTGAACAAAATAAAACAAGAAAGAGGGAAAATATGGTGAGGAAGAAGAAGTTAAGGAAAAATAAGAAGACAGTTATTGTAATAAGAGGTGTAGAACACAGGAGAAGAAGAGAGATGAGCAGCAGTGTTGAAGAGGAAGTATACAAGGAAATAGAAGAAGATAGCAGGAATTTTGTGCATTTGCAGAGTGTTTTCGAGTTCTACACCATGCAGAGTCGATATCCTAAGAAGTGAATACAGCTCTTGAATATTTATGCATTTGAAGAAATCATTATAAAAAACGTTCTACTCAAATGAAAGGCATGATATGTCATTGTACATATTCTTGTTAGAATACTATTCTCTAAAATGATTTTCAGCTATTTGTGCAATTCAGTATCAACGTTTTTCTAGTGATTTTGTAGCAGTTCCAGGAGCTATGTGACGGATAAAATTCAAATTCGGTAGACATATTCAGTACCCATATCCATGTAACCTAACAGACCCATTCTGTTAGCATACTTAAAACAGTATTAAACATTTTCCATGTATATAAACCTTCTGCATTTCCACCTGAGCTCGACCTTTCACATTATCGAAGCAATGAGGAGAGTTTTTGGGCTTACAACCCCGCCTTGTGCATGTGAAAGATGCCCCAGAAATTGATAGGTGGGCATCAATAAAAACGACAATATTTGTCACTGGAGATAAAAAAGTTTTAATATATGAACAGTAAATAATGTTTCATCTGAGAAAATTGATATACTATTGCTGAAGTTACAGGAGGGATGTGAACAGTGTGGGCATCCCCTAGCATCATAATCAAAGGGCTCATACCCGTATAAGGATCTCCCCACCACGAAAAGCCATACGAATTTACTTTACTTTAACACTAGAACGATGGATGCAGTCATTTTGACCGCAAATGAAGTTCAAGTCTTAATTCCAAGAGAATGGATAATTCAAACTTTTTCAAATTTCATGACTTTCCTTATTTTTATGTGATCTATCGACCTATCAACTCAAAAAAAATCTACATTCCATAATACGTCATTAAGTTGAAGATCTACCTAGAACGACGGCTTGCGGTCAAAATGACCGCTATACATTTCACTATTCTGACGTTAGGAAATACACATATAAAATGAACGTATTGTTTATGTGGTTGTTTATTGCTTTGCATTGACTCACAAAACATACACAGAACTATAATAGACGATATTCAGTTATTGTTTGCCAGGAAATAGTCATTCAGCTCATAATAGAATGAAAAAGATTGCAAACTCGTCAGCTACCGGATATGAGTCATGTAAAATCTCCACCCTTCTCATGCATACAAGTGCATTTCCACGATAATGTCTTGCTAGTAGCTACTTATTCTTGTACTGTTCACATCAGTATCATTCTGAAAGTTGACCGGGCTGTTACTCTTTGCTATACGTAGTTTTGTTGAAGTGGTTTCGCTCCTAAAATTAGTTTGCGATGTTGTGTCCACTAACTGATGCGGAATTGATTGAGTCTCTTCAAGAGCTTGACAAGAATAATAGTGATATTAAAGGATATTTAAATTATGGACAATCCAAAAAAGCTACCAGAAACTGTGAAATATCATAATGCAACAAAGTGTAGTGTGGATGTTATCGATCAAATGAGCCACTTATACATGATGTGATGTGCTTCAAGAAGATGGCCTGTTTACATTTTTTATAACATTTTGGACTTAGCACCTATAAATGCATGGATTTTATTTCGTGCATGCAATAAATCAAACATTTCTCATCGGAACTTCATTCTAAATCTTGTAAACGAATTGAGATCCCCATACATAGTGATAAAAAATATACCAAGAAGACTGCCCTCCTCAGAGGAACAAATGAATGAGAAAAACGTTGTCAATGTTCATTTTGCCGGAACAAAACACCCGATTCATGCTCATCATGTGTCAAGCCTACCTGTGGAAAATGCAAAGAACGGTGTGTAAAAAAACGTTTATTGCAAACTATGTGTTGAAGGAGCAGATTTTCTATTTTGAATTTTTTAGTGACTGAATCAGGGTTAGTCAAATGAATTATCAATCTTTTAATATAGTACAGAATGCATAATTTACTTTAAATATGTCAAAATATTTCTAAAAGTATCATTTGAGTGGAAACAAACTAGTATTTTCATTTCGGTCAAATTGACCGCTATCTGTCATTCTAGGTAGTTCAAAATAGCCTTCGTTGTAGTGTTAAAGGGCTCATCATTTGGGCAGCAGCATTTGGCAAATGTCAATGGGGTTCCAGAACAACAATGGAAAAAGGGACCCCAATTGCCCAGCTTGGGGCCTCCAGGGCCCATTACTGCTCCAGCTCAGACCTCTTGATGGCGCTTTGAAGCCTCACAGACCCTAAAGAGCCTCTAGCACCACTGGGACCTTGGGTCCATTTTTATTGCTATAAAAGTATGTTATCGAAAGTGAAGATTCAAGTAGGCTGCAACTAGAGTTTTCAAAGTTTCAACATTCATACATCAGGGTCCTCAAACTGACGCAGCTAATGGCCTCCAATGTTTCAACAATATTTTAGTGGTTCTTAGTATTTTTGCAGCATTCAAACATGATTTTGAAGGGCCTCCAGGCCACATGTATTGAGTTGACACAGTAAGCTTGAGAGAGAAGAGGTATCTTGATATTTTTGTAGAAATTACTGAAATTCTCATTCCAGTACCTATTTAGATTTGATCTTATTTTATAAATAATTGAGGTGTGCCAAACCCATATAGGAATTATTGTAAATGTAGAACTGGTCATGTTATAAGTAGATCAACAATTAATATGAGGGAAATGGTTGATAATCATGAAGAATGTTTGCACATTCGAGGCCTAGACAATTTCCATTTATCTGGAGAGAACCCTCAGACCTTAATTTTGTAGGGTTCTGTCCTCTCTTATGTTTAAAAATGGTTTCTTGCATCAAACAATGCTTATCAATATCGATATAATGTTTATTCATTGAACGAAATAGAGCTTGAACTGCAAACAGACAAAAAATGCTTGAGAATCAACTTAAGTGGATTCCCAGTTTCCAGCAGATAACTACTATAGAATTATCACTGTGAATTGTGAATAAATGGATAAATGGATAAATTAATAAATGAATTTATTTCCTCATTCAACAACATAAGAAAAATAACAAGATACATTACTTAGAAATTGACTGATCACTTTTCCAGTAGTGTGATCAGTTCAAGAAATACAATTGACAAAAAAATAAACAAATAAGTACGGTATGAGTCTAGTCATCAGCAACATTGAAATTATTTACAGTTCAGCTACTGCCTGTAGCGCAACATAAAAAGGTACTAGCTCTAGTTTTCTCAGTGGAAGTTTGCCTAAATAACTACAGAATCAATGCTATGATAATTACAGAATTAAATAACAGTGAATAACTAATAGTGGAAATAGACTTTATAATAGATGGTATAAATATGCATATTGAAGATTAGAAAGTTCCATACGGTAATAAATGTTGTTATAGCCTATTATCTTATCACATTTCTAATTAGCCAAATGTCATCTATCGCGAACAACCAGCTCTTTACTCTCTCACAGAAAGTCCTAGAGGAGTCGCAACCTCTTATCTCAATTGGAAGCTTATTAAAGATGAAGGGTCCCAAAAACAGAAACGAATGCCTGAAAAGCTCCCTGTTTACTTTTGGTGTCCTACACAACAGTCGGTTAGCGCTTCTCATATTGTAATAAGGGTTCCCTGTTTCATAGTTCCCACTTATCAAGTAAAACAATTTTAAAACCTTAAAAACATATAAATTTTGAATAGGCATTATTTTTAGATGGAAAAGAGCTCACTCTCACATTTTTATAGAGTAATATCCTTATAAGGTGGTTTTGGGATATTCGCAACTTGTTAATAACAGTTTTAAAGGTTCCACCCCAACATATTAAGCCATACTGCAGTCGTGAGTGAATAAGAGCATAGTACAATGTTTTCATTAACGGTTCTTCGCAAAACTTTCTGAGGAAATAGAATTTTCTTATAGCTCTTCTAATACAGCCGTGTATATTTTGGATATGATTTTTCCATGACATTTTTTCATCAAATGTTAAACCCAAGTATTTGAAAGAATTTACTTTTTCAATTTCTTCACAGTCACAATTTTCGCCCCGGCAAGTTTGGTTGTGGTATCGAGTTGGAGAAGCAAAATCATATTTATTAATTTTGTTTTTCCAACATTAACTTTCATTCTGTTTTTCTCACACCATTCTTGAAGAATATTTAAATCGTAGTCTATGTTATTTTTTATGGTTTCTTTATTTTTATGTGAGTAAAGGAAGGCAATGTCATCAGCCAAAGCCTGAATCTGGCCCTTAAAATTTTTACTAAGCAAATCATTGATAAAGATAATAAAGAGAATCGCTGAGGAGACGCTTCCCTGGGGTACTCCGACAGCGACGGGAAGAGGTGCACTGAGACAGCCCCCCACCCCCACCCGCACCCGCTGCTCCCTGTCAGACAGGAAACTACGGAACCAGCGGAGCGCTACTCCTCTGATCCCAGCCGCCTCAAGATTCAATAGTAAAATTTCATGGTTGATAAGATCAAACACTTTTGTAAAATCGACAAAGAGACCGGTAGTTTTTTTTCCATTATTTAGACGAGAGTAGATCGAATTTGTAAAATTAAAAAGTGCATCTTCAGTCGATTTTCCTTTTTGGAAACCATATTGCTTTTGGGAGAAAAAGTTCAATTTATTTAGATAGTTAACTAAACGGTTAATCATTAATTTCTCCAGAATTTTGGAAAAAACAGAGAGCAGGCTGATAGGTCTAATATTATTTAATTTCAATGAATTTTTTTTCTTGAAGATCGGTATGATAACACTTTGCTTCAATAAATGGTGGAAAACGCCTGCACTAAAGCTCAAGTTAGCAATATGAGATAGCCTTGAGAATTCCTTGCTCAAGGCAAAGAGTTCTGTTCAAAAAATAAAATCATGGAGGCCGGAATTATGCAAGTAAATGAGAGAGTATCACAAAATGATATAAAGCTAGGCGATTTAGAAAAGAGGCAGATAACACACACCGCCGAAATTAGCCAATTGAAATTAGACGTCGACCAAATATCGGCCGGTGACATACAGTCTGAATCAATCAACGAGCTAAAGGCACAGTTAGCTCAAACTAAAGCTGAATGTCTTCAAATGAAAATAGTATGGTCAACATGAATTCGGCTAACATTAATAGTAATGTTAATATCAGCCAACTATTGTCGAATTTGCCAGTGTTTGACAACTCCGACTCCAGTATCCAAGCATGTGCATTCATCCAGCACATAGAGGCTATAGATAACATGGCTAACATTCCATGGCAATCATGGAAGATGCAGCGGTAAGAGCCGGGCTCTGGGGTGTGTATCATACTAGAGTCGTAGTGTAGCTTTCTACGCTATGCTATGCAGGAATGCTCCGTATCATTGAATACCAGCGGTTACTAAACATAGGAAACTCACCACTGATGCATGATACAGACAACAATCTATCTATCTCACTCTAATCAATGATTAAGGACTTTGAATATTTTCTGCTGAATATTGCAGCTAATGGGATCCGGGGTGTGGCATTGTTCAGTACCTTCCCGTTAATTTATGAACTCAATTTTCACATGACACCCTATATCAAGCATGAGGAATTCGAGAAAAATACTGTCGACCACTCAGGTGCCCCCCTTATTATTTTGGAGGGGGGCTTTTTTCGAAATTTGAGATTTTTTCATCAGACTTATTTTTGCTGGATTCTCTGAGAAAAAACAAATCGAAAAATACCGGGGTTGGTCGCATTCGCAGCAGAACTGAGCTCAGGACGAGGATGAGTGACCACCCTCCCTGATTCTATGCATGACTCATCATAGCTCACAATCTGCAGTGAGCTTCCTATGTTTAGTAACTGATTCTTCAACATTATACGGAGCATTCTAGCACAGCGTAGAATGCTACAATCTTGCTCTACTATGATACACACCCCAGATCCCAGCAGCTGCAATATTCAGACGAAAATATTCTAAGTCCCTTACCTTGGATTTGTTTTCCTGCCCCCTGAGCTCAGTTCTGCTGCGAATGCGACCAAACCCGGTATTTTTCGATTTGTTTTTTCTCAGAGAATCCAGCAAAAATAAGTCTGATGAAAAAATCTCAAATTTCGAAAAAAGCCCCCCTCCAAAATAATAAGGGGGGCACCTGAGTGGTCGACAGTATTTTTCTCGAATTCCTCATGCTTGATATAGGGTGTCATGTGAAAATTGAGTTCATAAATTAACGGGAAGGTACTGAACAATGCCACACCCCGGATCCCATTAGCTGCAATATTCAGCAGAAAATATTCAAAGTCCTTAATCATTGATTAGAGTGAGATAGATAGATTGTTGTCTGTATCATGCATCAGTGGTGAGTTTCCTATGTTTAGTAACCGCTGGTATTCAATGATACGGAGCATTCCTGCATAGCATAGCGTAGAAAGCTACACTACGACTCTAGTATGATACACACCCCAGAGCCCGGCTCTTACCAATAAAAATACAAACAGCAACAACTACAGTACTAGCGAGGGACATTACCACTTGTTCGCGGATCCACTTGTTCGCCGACTAGCGCTAGTCAAGCTTGTTTTCTGGCGTGCTACTGTCAGCAGATCATGAATCATCAATCAAATAGCATTTTAAAAGAATAAGAAGAAAATATATAAGAAATATATGAGAAATATATAATAGAATATAAGAAAATAGAATATATAATATAATAGAATATATGAAATGAATATATAAGAAACAAGAATACGAAGGCAGTTGACGAGGCTTGATAACGAACAAAGAGGCAGCGAAGCTGGTCAGCCATGTTTGGGAGAAGAAAAAGCGGTAAACTTGAAATACAAACAGTATCATTCTCGACAAGCCATGGCATTTTCGTCGATTATAATTTTCAATCGATTATTTTCGAGTTATTTTCTTAGCAATTATTACTTAAGCTGGCCATTCACGTTCCAACTTGCAGTACCACTTGCAGTACTGCTATAAATGGTCGATTACATTGGGATAGTTACTCGCTAAGCGACAAATTCAAGCTAGGCCAAATTCAAAGTTGAGAGCCTGTCCACTTTGAATTTGGTCACATTTGATACTCGCTGGCAGAGTAGCGAACACCAAAATACAATATTATTGTGGCCTAAGCCGCCATTTAATCATGCAGGCTGCCAGCATAACAGTTCAGATGAAATATATTGTAGATTGTTTTGATGAAATTTTATTGAATAATTGTTGGTAAACTTCATATTTTAATTTTGTGTTGCAATATTGTTTATTGTCTTTGAAATTCCATAGTATGAGGTGATTCTGGAAATTAAATTTTTAATATAATTTGGCTTGATATGCTGAGCTGCTGTAGCACGGTCGGTTAGTAACGTCCTACTCGCTACTCGCTTAGCGAGTAACTATCCCAATGTAATCGACCATTTACAGCGGTACTGCAAGTTGGAACGTGAATGCCCAGCTTTACACTGAAAACTCCAAATTCATATTGGATGAGCAAGAACATTACCGGTATTAATTGTAAGGTACCCAAGCAGCCTCTTGTTGTTCTGGTTGTACATCATCACAGTGATTAATTTTAATACTAGGGTGTCACTTGAGAGCATAGCAACTCATCGTATTCTACATGCTAAAACAAACAGAAAATGTCCTTAGAAAAAAACCAATAATTTCCCATTAATGTTTTTTTTTTTTAATTCGTTATTATTAACCCCTCTGGTGAAAATGCAGCCATATAAGAAACGTTGGCCCTTATGGTTGTTTTGTCAACCGCAATTTTTTTCAAATGCTTATTCTGATAATCATTAAAGGACTTGAAAAAGCATCGAACATTAACATAAACTTTGAAAATCTGATCCTTCCATGCTGTAATTCTATAAATAAATTCCACGTTATCCTGGAAAATGATTGAATTATCTGCATAAATGGCATAAATATTGCCATCTAGGTGAAAACTATATCTATTTTGTTCAAGTGTGTATTTGGCACACTATAATATTTACCCTGACCAATTTACAGTTTTCGATTTTCGTCAACCATTGAAAATGACTAGAAATTAATGACTGAATAAAACAATTTTTACTCTCAAAATTGTCCATACTTTATAAATAAATAGTCAAATCATTTAATATACCGTAATATAATGATTAAATTAAATTTTTTAAATAGTGTCTCAGTTAGAGAATTGTTATCTGCTCTATGTTTTTGAGCATTATCTTGACTCTTAGTTTCATTAAGTTAATAATATTGCTACAAATGTTGCTATTTGTTAGCAGGTGTAGTAAAGAAACAACAAATCTCTTCTAGTACGGATTAAAAAATCCAGTTAATAATAATACGAGAGATTGGTTTCGATTTTCCAAAGACCGAGAAGGAGGTAGGGAGAAGAGGAGTCAGGTTGTCACAACTACTGATGTGTAACTGCAACTGTATTATACCGGATGCCAAAAGGAATTCTGATCTTCTAAATGTGTACCTTTCAATCCTGGTAGTACATGTTGTAACGTGACTGGATTCAAAGATGGCTGTTTGTGGACATATTATCAAAGTGAAATTGTAGTTGTGAATAAAATAAGGAAACGATGTGGTAGCTCATGCTTTTTAGAATGTGATAAATGTAAGTTCAAATATGATTCTTCCAAATGTCCATTAAAAATCAGTAAGCTTTTGTAGTAAACTCACTAGAAAAAACGACTGATCTTCTAAATATTGAAGAGCTGAAATGCAAATGTTTGTTATTTCCACACTGTGGCCAAAACAATGAAAATCTTATGCGTATTCGTTATTGCAACTTGGATTATTGTTACTGATGACTACAATAAATTACTTTCAACTTTGTTTGAAATTTTCTCAATTTTGTATAATTTATTGTACTAAAGTATGACATATAGACTATAACTTATAAGTGAATTATTTACTCACATTTTGGTGTAACAGCCATTACGCACTGTTTTAAATGAATTTGCATATTTCAACGCGGAATTTAGTCTACATAACTGTTTCTAAAGATTCACTTCTACAACAGTGCTAAACGGCTGTCACACCAAAAATATGAGTTTATAATTCCACATTAAATATGAGTTACCTGTCACTCAAGTTTTATAATACACAGTGGAACAACTTTGAAGATTCATTAAATGATAATTTCATGGGTACTAATATGAGATCATTTTCAAGTGGCTCATAATCTAATTCAACATTTATTCTACAGTATAGAAAATTCAAGTTCAAGGTGACATTTTCCAAGTGCCTTTGCATAGTAGGAAGTTAGCAATTTTGTTGTTTACACACTTGAAAAAATACTTAACTTGTAGATAATGAACTGCTAAATTTGATAAATAAATTACATATTGATAACAAACTAGATTTGATAACAAATCTATTAATTTTTATTATTGAATACTTATATGTGATGTTTTCCATGACGAAATACTTATTAATGAACAATCTAATATTAAAACTGACACTGTATTTCACTTTTAAATAACGTTTTACTCACATAATATTGGAGATGGTTGAGGAATGCAATTCACTTCTGCAGGCTGAAGAAGCTTCTTTTCAGAGTTGAAATGCATTCCTCAAGCATCTTTAATATATGTGAGTAAAACATTATTTAAAAGTGAAATACAGTGTCACTTTTAATATTAAATTATTTTTAGTCCTAAAGAATTAGGGATTGAAGGAGAACACTGAAAAGTATTATAATTTGTATTTATTTTCACATTTAATATTCGCAAAATAAAACACATTCACAGAATTGAAAAAGAGTAAAGGAAAACAAGAAAGAAAAGAAAGAGAAGTTGGAGGAGGCGATGTCGAAGAAGAAGAAGAAGAAGAAGAAGAAGAAGAAGAAGGAATGGAGAAGAGGGATTTATTTTCAGAACTGATAAGAACTGATAGGAATAAATATTTTTATGGAGTTTACATTCAGTAATGATCATTCTTTCTATTTATTTTGCAGTATGACTAGCGACCGGGAAAACTGTGAAAAGTCAGGAAATTTTTAAATTCTGGAAAAGTCAGTGAATATGAAAAAAATATCGGGAAAACTTCGTAGTAATTGTATACCTAATAATAATTATACTAATCATAGAAACCCTCATGTGAAGAGGGTTTCCATACGTCCTCCAATAAGAGGACATGTCCTCCTTTTTCAACGATGTCCTCCTGTCTCTTTTTGTAACCAAAATGTTGTTTAATGAATTTTTAATGATGGTAAGCTTTTTGATCAGTTTCAAGCACTAAAAAGTTTTTTATTAACTAAATGTGATGACGATTTTTCTAACGAACTTGCCAAGTACCAATTCAAGTACCGTACTGAGAGACTTTTTTCCTTCATTAATTTAAAGTGGATCGATGAGAGAAACCGATTAGGTGTTGATTCCATTAAAGGAACAGTAATGCTAAAATATAATTTTAAATAAATTATCAGCTCCGATTTTTATAAGTACTTCATATTGAAGAAAGAAATATTTATTAAAAAAATATCCTCTCATGAAAAATATAAAAAATAATTGAAATAATGAATTTTTCAGCAACGATTCAACTGTAAAAATTGACTTAATTAGTTGTTTCGTAATAATTAGATATGTTGCTTGGTATTAATTAAATAAGCTGCTTTGTTTCAAGAATGCCCTCCTTTTTTTCTAAATGTTCTCCTTTTATGGAATTGGATGTCCTCTTTACCAAAATGAATAGTGTCTGGAAACCCTGCACATGAAATGCTCCAATATCGAACTTGAAATCCGTTTTTAGATGGACAACCAGACAAATAAGCAATGTAGGCTAACGAACATAAAATTGTTTTGATTACTCACTAAGGTCTTTTTGTTTTTCATCTATATAAAAGCAAAATACCCCCGATTCACTGACTCATTCATCAGCGTTTCTCGAAAACCACATGGCCAATTACGTTGAAATTTGGTACACATGTCCCGTTGGGGCTCTAGATGCATGCTAAGAAATAATTTTGAAAAGTTTTAAAAAATACGGCCAAAAGTGAAAATTTAAAAAATTAGATTTAATAAATATGGAGATGTGAATAATTGTATAACTGTGCCCGTATACATGACAACAGATGATCAACAAACAAAAGTGCTGGTTCGATTCACGATTTTGTACGAATTTTAAACCACCCTCTGGGGTCCAGGGGGGACTCTGCCCCCTGGCTATACGGTTAAGGCGATCGAAGCGAGCCTGCCGGCTAGTACTTTATATTGGTCAGGGAAAATTTTATTAAAGATCAGGGGAAAGTCAGGTAAAAGTAAGAGAATTTTTGTAGCTTACTTTGCTAGTCACCCTTATTTTACTAATGATATTTATTATGCTATTTGTATATGTAATTATTTCTTGTAGTTCAGAGTAGTGGAGAATAGAGCTAAGTTTTAAATGCAGATAATATGCTTTCTTGTTAGGTTCATTCTTTTGTTTGTGAAGACGTTTTATGCTGTTTTTTATGAATGAGAATTGAGCCTGTTTTACAGTTTTTTGAGCAGGTATGCTGTTGGCTTTTATAGAAATTCTTGCATATTCAGCTTATTTCTATCCTCAATTAATCATTGTGGATGTGTAAAATCCTAATAGTTGCAGGAATGGCTGGAGTAAACCCTAACGATGAAGAGCTGGGCGCAGCACTTGACCCCAATCAACAGCTATATGAAGCTGCAGAGCCGCATGAAGCTGCAGAACCGCACGAAGCTGTAGTCCAAGACGAAGATGCGGTCCCGGATCCTCACCTGGACCAACAGCCAGGTCCTGCACATCAACAGCAGCCGAGGCCTTCAAAGATAATCCAGGGAGTGAGACATTCGAGCAAAGTCTTTGTAGATGGCGCAGGATATTATTACTACTCGGAAAGTCTGTGGTGGTCATAGGTATGTGATTGATATTTCATTATTATTACTAGGCTATGTAGTATTGTGTGGAACTGATATATATATAAGAATTGTGTGTGTAATTTTAATTCTATTAATTCGTTTAATATATTGAAGTAGTCCCGAACCACATTATTATTCTTATTAATATCTATTTTGATATCGCCAGCCTGACAGTTGTTGATACCCTGTTGAATTTCTTTTATAAATTCTTCAAAAACTTCCATGAATTTTATAAATATAGCTAATTAATAAGAAAAAATACTACCAACAATTCACTATGACCCTCTTGTGTATGGATTGGTGGTTGTGTATGGATTGGCGGTAAACGTCAATCGTAAGCGGTTTGTAAACGTAACTATCACACAAGCTTTTGTAGAACTCACTGTCTGGTTCATGTGGACTCATTTATATATAGCTGTTGTAGTTGAATATTCCAAGAATTGGAGCTGAACAGACACTTCGAGAATTTTCAAGAAACATGATCTTGATCGTTCCAGAAATCTGAAAAAATCAGATTTCATTGTCAATCATTCATTGTCAATAAAAATGTAACCGTTCGTTTGCAATTTGAAACCGACTTCTAATTGAATTATTACTGTTCCTAGTAAAATTCCACTTAAACGTCTGCAGTTCAAATCTCTTTTGCTAACAAAAATAAACTCTGAAAGTTAATTTCATCTTTACATTGGGTTGAAATAATAAATAATTACATTTATTACAATTTTGCCTTATAATATTGTTTGAATTGTTTTAATTTTATAGAAAAAACTATAATTCCTATTTTTTGAAATTTAGTACACTATAAATGTTATTTATATGTATCATTCCTATCATATAACTAGATAATGCTGTTGTTAACTATTATGCTATTCTGAGTTTCTTACAAATTTGTGACAAAATATATTCTCACTACTAATTTATTGCTAAATAGCTGTTTGCAACTGTGATAATAAGGATACGCTAGGCGCCTGCAGGGTCAATGCTGTATTCCTTCTCACTTTTACTAAGATACAGTGATTGATAAGAAATTCTATCTAATATCAAAACCAACACTGTATTTCAATTAAATATGTGATTTACACTCACTTTAACTGGAATACAGTGTCAGTTTTGATATTAGATTGTTCAATTATTTCGTCATGGAAGACCTCACAGAGTAATTCTGTTATATTTTAAAAGTTTATGGGAAATTTGGCGCCGACTTCAAAAGATTACTTGTATGAAATTAAAAATTTTCTCAGTTTAAAGTAAATACTTTATTTTAAACTTTTTTGTACGTGAGTATTTTATCAAACTGAATTTTATCATTTCACTGAAGTCGGTTTCTTTTTTTGTTTTAAAATATGTTATATTTTTAGCTTTTTAGTTGAATTTTCAAACTTTGAAAACATGATAAATTTCTTAAAGCCTACATTATGAAATATTTATCAAATTAGCAAGCCAATAATTAATTCATAACATCCAAACTTAAGTAAGTAAAAATCCACTTATAAAATATTTCACACTGAACCAGCTTTGGGTAACCAATGTCGTTTACCCGGCATAATTGCATTGCATCATATGATTTCGAAAACCGTCTAGATGTGAAGCGCTCCATATGATACAATGATCAGACTGGTAAACGACACCGGTTATCCGATTGGCGGTTTTGTTTGGAACTATCCTATTCAAACTTGATTGAAATGAAGACATCGAAGAATGCTCCTTTTTGTTCAATATTGGGCTAAGTATTGGGCCGATCCTTGCGAAACTTGGATGGGACCACCGCTGAGCGATGCTCTTTCATTTAAAAAGAATTCATCGAAATCGGTTCAATATTGTTCGAATGATTGATGTACAAACATAAAAAAAACAGGTCGAATATAGAACCTTGTTCTTTTTGGAAGTCGGTTAAAAAGAGATAAAAAGAGCTCATAGAATTGACTTTTGATAAAAGCCGAAAAATAATGAGTCGTTTCATACAATAAACCGAACAATGAGAAATGTCGGGTTACTTTAATTTGGTTCTGAAGTAAACATTGAAAATTGAATTAATATTTTCTTGGATTAGACAAGATAATTTATTTATTCAATAAAGCATATTTACAAGAAAATACTGTCAAATATCGTCATGAATAACAGAAAATTCTCTACATGATTCATTGAACCTGAGTTCTGCCAGATAGCGAATTGCACTTTTTTGCAATATAAATACTTTTTGGAAATGTAAATCCGCAGTACTAACCCACAGCTACATTCTATATGCCACATGAGAGTAGAACAAAGAAAAATTGATTTATTAGTTTCCAACCAGTTTTTGATCATCTACATTTGTTCTGGTGATGTACTAGTAATAATGTTATCAATTTACCCCTGTTGCAATCTTGAGCAAAAATATAATCTGTTCAATTTCCTTCATCATACTATTTCTGACACTCCGTCTAAACTTCCTAGCCATAGTTGAGGATTTGGTCAAAATAGGATAATGGAAATTATGAAAATGTTGAAAAGTATAATGGAATAACTCTTATTTTTGTTTGCATCTTTCTTGAAGGCAATGAAGTTCCAACTGACACTTGACAAAGCTACTTCCAAGAAAATTGTTTATACAGTAGTTTTGGAAAGTAGTTAGAGCATTAGGAATATAACCCTGAGTATGAGGACATCCCTCTACAATTAATTCAATGAACTGAGCAGTGTGGTCCGAAAGCAATGAATTTATGACATCTACATTTGTTCTGGTTAATTACGTGCTGTTACTAATGTTATCAATTACCGCTTTACTGAATTCTGTTATACTGGTAAGAGCCTCGATATTGCCTTTTAAGTTTAATTGATCCATTATGTTGGATCCTGACCCATACTCTTATTTATCCTGCAATAACAATCAATGAGATTCATAGTTCAGATACTAATACAACTCATAAAAATTAATTGTATATTTATATTAAACTACTACTTAAAACTTATTTTTGTATGATTTTTGTGAAATTCTGTGAATAAAATATAAATAGGTAAATGATCTGTAATTCTGAAAATAAATAGTTATCCTATATTTTTTCTAAATATGGTCTTTATTAAGCCTCTTACAGCACTCCCATTTCCTATTTTTTTTATATTTTATTAATCATATGTTGAGCATTATAGCTTGTACAACATAAATCATACAATATTCAATATTCCGATCCCCGTGGAATATGTGGTAAAATTATCAGTTGTCTTAACTCATACCTATTATTGAATCAAAACACACGAATTTCGCATTGCTTGCTAATTTCATGTAGTTTTATTCCTTGAAATGGTTATTTCATGAAGTTAGGTGTATTTTTGACATCTTTTTACAAAACGTGTAGAGAAATTGATTCTTATTCAGAAATGACAAGTAACTCAATAATCGAAATAGTGAAAAATATATCTATACTTGGTAAATATCTGATTATAATAAATAATGTACTTGATTAATAATAATATCATATATTACTTATAATATATAATATAATTAAAAATAATACAGGTACTTGCTTCAATAATATATCATTTGATGAAATTTGTGTGTTTTCGGCTATTGAGTTTTCTGTCATTTTTTCATCAGAATACTGCATTTGTTAAGGTGCAAAAAAGGAAAATTCATTGCTTTAATCTTTTTAGAATAATGGTTCCTTAGCTTGATAGGAGGTGGGTAGCATAGAAGTGTGCAACACAATCCATCGACAGATCTTGTGAGAGTACCAATTCATTCATTTATTTATTTATCTATCATCTACGTACATCACCACATTGCAGTAGAATGAAGAGGCAGCAACAAAACGGTTTACTATTCTTTTTTAGGATACAAAACTCTTACTGGTGGCCTAAGCAGCCATAGTTTTCTCATCAAGAGCAGCCAATTCTTGTGTTTCAGAATCATTCAAGGCAAAGCAAAGTTTCAGCGTTTGCGTGGAGTTACATGAACCAGGTGACCCATTAAGGATATGGTTGTGCTAGAAAAAATAATACAGAATTAGCTTAGTCTTTCACAAACTCTCTTCCTATTATTTTTGTTTTGAAATATATACCATCAAGATTATGTGACATACAAAGAGAAAGAGTGATTCCATTTAAAAATGTCAAGTTACAGGCTCTTCAGCAACTCCCCTGATAACGGGTTGGAATCTATTTGTGCGTCAAAAGGTAGATAATTAACTATAACTTTTTATAGTAAATTAATAAGAAATCCAAGATAATTAAGCAATAACATTGACTAGGAGATAGAGGATTGAAGTAATGTTCAGTCACAAGCACTCGGGACTGCGTTTGGGAGGGTGGTCAGCATCAAAATCATAACAATATCTGGATTATTATAACGGTACTTAGCTGGTGGTTTGGAACCCACCTAAAACTGTAGGTCCAATATCCATAACATCATTGCATCCTCAACCACATTATACACACGCAAAAGTCTCAGATTCATGTGGGTATCACCAGAAAAGTGTAAAACATAAGCATAATTTATTATAAAACAAAACTCACTGAATGTAGCATCAATGTAACATATTAGAAATGAAGTTGGGTGGCATTGCTTTCATATTTAATCCGTCATTTAACGTGTAGGCAGTGTCAACTGAGTCACAAACCCTGTGAATTAAGTCTAAATTAAATGATTGGATGTACAGCAATCTGTATTTTCCAATTTGGAGCTATACAACTATTTTCTTGCTTTAAAAAAATTATCACAATAAAAACTAGACAAGGAAGAAAGATACGCTTCTGTATATTGTATTGTATCTCAGAATAAGTCTACCTTCCGTCCTATCAATTTGCAATTTAGTACTTTGTTTCACTTGTTGTTATTGTATATGTATTTGTTTCTTATATTGACATAATGAATTTGATAGCTTAAGTAATGTTTCCTTATAATTTTATAATATTAATAGGAGAAGCTATTCATTGTACTTAATATAAATCATTCAGGTTAAGTTATTTCCACTCATTGTAAGTAGGCTACATTAGCCTAAATTATTCATTTTTTCTTCATGTCCTTGTTATTAATAATGAGTTCCACTAACTATATTTATTTATGTATGTAGAGAATAAATATAGGCTGTGTCTGTAAATTTCAAGTAAAATAAAAGCATATTCTATTCTATCACTTACTTTCTACCTTCATTTTTTATATAAACATCAAAACTAGTCAAAGCGTAGATTAAAAAAAAAAAACAATATTTTTAAGACATATATCATCCTGGAAGAATGGAACTGGTGTTGATCTTTTAGAAACTTGAGTGATTTGGTGAATAGTAAAGATTGGTCCCACCTCTTACACATGGTCTGTGAAGATCTAGTTCGTCCAGCTGCTGATTGAGAGCTGGTGCATCTATAAAAAATATCAGGTTCCCTCACCTGACATTTCGGTTCTAATGCAATGATGAATCATTATAATCCAGCTAATGACAATTTAAATGAGATGTTGATAAATAATCCTTTTGAATTTGGAACAAATTTGAACCAAAATGACAGATGAATGTAACTTACTCTTGGTGTTTGTAGCCTTAGGTGCATCGGGCGCTCCACCATTAGGATTATTTATGACAGACATTCCTGTTTTTGTTCGTCTTTTACAAATCCACAATACACTGATGGGCTCATAATGATGAAGCCTGTAATCAGAAAAAAATAAATATGTCTCGCAAATACCGGGAATTGTGAAAAAGGATCTCTTTCATATGGTAGCCCTGTTAGACACCCAGAAAGGTTGGGGTTAGTTGAGCATCATGTAATGCTACTTGAACATCACTTCTACTTCTTTTTTTGTGTCAGTGATTATCGACCATTAAATTATAGATACATATATACTTTTGCATCATTCATATATTCTTAACCGAAACCGAAAAGCAAGGAGTTAACCTTTCAAACCTTGGCATCAAAAGATCAAGTCAGATGATTAGCCTTCGTAGGTATATTATAATAATATCGTAAAACTAGAAAAACATGTATATTGAATACAATGGATTACGAAAGTGAAGTCAGTACAATTATAAATTTAAGTTAGAAATAAACTAACTTATAGGTGAGTGGTAATTTTTTTATACTTTGAATAGCATGGAAAATCGTATAAAACCAGAAATTTTAAGAAATCGAACCCATCAGCTATTCTTAAGTTTAGCCGGCTTGAATCCTGCCAGCTCTCAAGAATTGAGAATATGCAAAATTTCATACTTACTAAAGCCTACTGAATCTAAATCAGTTATTTCTCATTGATTTTCAGACGCAATTGTTTTTGGAAAGGCAAAAAACAAGAATTTCTTGAATTGAATTTAACTTGAAACTATTGCTTACTTTTTAGGTTAGAATTGTGAATGGTCGATATTTGGTGAAAGACCGATAATTGATGAGTTTACCTAAATCATAATTTAGGTTTGCAGTTATTATTAGATTATTAATAATAGACGATCAAAACAAAGTGTATTTTCTGGGTCCAAAAGTACAATCTTATAAGCAACGTTTAGTAGTTTCCTGGATGTCTATAGTAGTTTATAGCTTATGAAGGAAAATGTGCATGAAGTCGGCAATGGATACATTCTATTTCATAAACATTCTTCTTCCATTTGATTTTAGTTGTTTCCGTTCCTGCTACAATTAAGGCGAGACTTGCTTTTGAAGTAACATAGACCATAACTTAGCTAGCGGCTTAGGTGTTCGAATCTTGTTTGTGAAATGGGAGGTCAGTTAAATCTAAATCAGTTATTTCTCATTGATTTTCAGACGCAATTGTTTTTGGAAAGGCAAAAAACAAGAATTTCTTGAATTGAATTGAACTTGAAACTATTGCTTACTTTTTAGGTTAGAATTGTGAATGGTCGATATTTGGTGAAAGACCGATAATTGATGAGTTTACCTAAATTATAATAAAATTTTATAAAAGCTGGCAAACAAACCATGCACGTTCCACGCCAAATAAATAAAATATATTGACATTCAATGACCGATTTCAAGACGATAGTCTGACCGTACAATGTTAGAGCAAGGTGGTAAAAACTACATACTTAAAACTATACAAATATCATGATCAGCGTCATGAAAAGTTTAGTACTTTAAAGATTACCTTAGTTATAAAAGTACAACAGAACTGGACTAACATCAAACAAAAACTCATAATCTTGAATCGTAATAAAACATAAACATTGGCAATGGTGCAGAAATAATATTGACAACCAGCTGACACAAATTTCTTCACGCATGCGCACAGAATCACGCTTGTATACTGGCTGAGCTAGTGCGAACAAGTGGATCCGCGAACAACTGGTATAGACCGTTGCCTTCGAGGAATAAGGCCGTTACACTGTTCCAGAAACCTGGAGTGACGTATTTGGAAGTAGTCATCACAGAGTTGTGGACTCTGCCAACAGTTGAACATCGAATCACGCGAACATGCCATTGAATTTATGCGTTGTTGTGGTGCTGGTGCGTTATTTCGTGAAAATTATGCTTAACGATATATTATTTTATTGAAGTGTAACTTCAACATGCCTCGCAGGTGTTGTGTGCCTGCATGCAGGGGCAATTATTCAAAGTATGACAAAGTTAGTACATTTGTCTTTCCACGTGATGAAATTTTGAAACGGAAATGGATCAAAGCAATCCCTAGAGATAACTTCACTCCATCAAAGTATTCTGCGGTAAGTTAAAATAACTATATAGCCTAACTTGATAATTCAGTCTAAAGCTTTAATATTGTATGGAATATAATGCTGTTTTGAATTTTGAAGCAACACACAGGTTATTATAACCTATTACCATTGATGAAGTTGTTTTATAATGTAACCTCTATTACCTCAACTACTACTAGCTTTGAAAATTTTGGTTGTTACTTGGCATATCCTGCTTATTTTTATCTATTCATAAAAACGTCGTACTTGATTATATAACAGTGTTTTGCTACACAGTGTGAACGTAGTTTTATTTGGATCAACATGTGAAGACTGTTTAAAGATGATTAGTGATCTCACACTGGAAAATTTAGATTTAAAGAAGAAAATTACAGCATTAGAGGAAAGACTAGAGATGAGTGAGCAGTACTCTCGAGTAAATACAGTTGAGGTTCATGGAATACCGGAAAAAATAGATGAGGATGTTTTAGAAACAGTCAAACACCTTGGAACTGCTCTCGGGAAGAACATCACGGATGAAATGGTGGATGTTTGCCATCGTTTGAAGCCGTCTCGAGATGGAAAGCGACCACCAGGAATAATCATAAAATTCGTACGTCGATATGACAAACAAGAGTTGTTGCGCAAAAAGAGGGAGAACAAGGATCTGGAGACTGATGCCCTGGGCTACAACGTTAAAAATCCATTCTACATCAGGGCGAGCTTAACTCCGGAGAGAAGGCGTCTACTGGCGGTAGCAAATTCCAAGAAGAGAGACAAACATTGGGCTTACGTCTGGGCCAACGATGAGGGAAAAGTTCTGCTTCGAAAACAAGAGAGGGGTCCTGTCACTTGGATTCAAAATATTGAGGACTTGAACCAGGTTTAGTAATTTATTATATTGTAATTTATTTGTTCCATATTTCTTTTCTTGATGGATAGCATAATTAATGATTCTTTATTTTTTGATTCATTAGAAAAATGGCGTGGGCCCAATATCACGGTTCTAAGCTATAATATTCGTAGCATGAGGGAAAATTTTGAGTTTTTTATTCTCCAATTTAGTGCAAAAAATGTTTTACCAGAAATAATAGTACTAACTGAAATATGGATTTTTGAAAATGAGGTTGACAGCTATAAAATACCTGGTTATAAACAATTTTATAAATGTAATCAATCTTATCGTTCAGGAGGTGTAATTGTTTTTGTACTTGAAAACTTATCTTGCAGACAGTTGAAAATTGATTCAATCACAGCCGACATAGTCAACCTAAATCTTAATTTTGAAGGGTTTTCCTTATCAATATTAGCTATCTACCGTTTGCATAGGCATTCCATTTCATCTTTTACTAACGAGTTACAGACTATCTTAGATAACATAAAAAATAGAAATCTATTGCTTATAGGTGATTTGAATATTTGCATTCTTGAGAATAATTCCATTAACTTTGACTATCTTTCCCTGTTAGCAAGCTTTGGTTTGGAAAGTCTCATAAACACACCTACTAGAGTTAATCGTGGATCAAAATCTTGCATAGATCACGCTTTTTTCAGAAGCAGAGATAATCTAAAATGTGTTGCTGGTAAAGTAGACTTTGATATTACAGACCATTTGGCAATTTTCTTTTCAATAGAGGCGATAAAAATCGGAAAAAAAGATCAATGTAATAAAACGATGAAGAAAATAGATTATGTAAAAATGCTTGATATTCTTAGAAATAGTGACTACAGCTCTGTTTTGAATCAATTCGATGTCAATCTAGCTTATGATGCATTGTGTGACATTGTTAATGCAGCCCTATTACAGTCAACCAGTGAAGAACGGATATCAAGGCGGTATAATAAATTAAAACCATGGATGAATGATAATCTAATAAAGGGTATTGAAATAAGGAGACTGTTGTACAAAAAAATTTTTAAATATCCTAACAATGAAAACTACAGGAGAAATTATGATAGGTTCAATTCAAAATTGCAAATTGATTTGAAATTGAGAAAGGAAAATTATTATAATACCTTATTTGAAGTCAATAAAAATAATTCCTCAGCTCAATGGAAAATAGTAAATGACCTTACTGGTGCATGTAAAAATAAAAATTCGGATTTTGAGTTATACTGTGATGACAACCATGTAAACACTACTTCGGAACCACGCGAAGTTGCAAATATTCTCAATACCTATTACGTTGGTGTAGTTGATAAGCTGAGAGCTGGTAATAATAATTTAGGACAGACAACCAATAATTATCAGCAGTGGTTTCCAGCTACTTGTCAACTTCAATCTATGTTTTTCTATCCTACTGATTCTCAGGAGATTAACTCCATCATATCATCATTGAAAAATAAAAAATCACCAGGCATTGATGGTTGGTCAGTAGACTTGATTAAACATATATGCCCTATCATAAATGATGCTCTCACTTACATTGTGAATCTAAGTTTGCAAACAGGTGTATTTCCTGACAAGTTAAAACATGCACTGGTAGTCCCAATTTTAAAAAAAGGAGATCCAAAATCTCCTGGTAATTACAGACCCATATCACTCCTTCCTGTCTTGTCCAAAATAATAGAAAAAGTAGTCAAGAAAAGGTTGCTTTCTTTTTACAGCAAGTTTAATTTTTTTAGTAAAAATCAATTTGGATTTACAGAAGGGAAATGCACTGAGGATGCATTACTAGCAGTTATATCTGAACTACACAAAGGACTAAACAGTAATCTAAATGTTGCAGGCTTGTTTATAGATATCACGAAAGCGTTTGACTGTGTTGACCACAATATCCTATTAAAAAAACTTTGTTCATCTGGTGTACGTGGGGTTCCACTCCAGTGGTTTAAAAGTTACCTTTCGGAAAGAAAACAGTGTGTCCGTATTGCAAATAGAGCAAGTAATTTTTTAACAATTAAACATGGTGTACCCCAGGGGTCAGTGTTAGGGCCTATTCTTTTTCTTATCTATATTAATGATCTCTGTAAGGGTGGGTTTAGTGGTAGTATCACTGCTTTTGCAGATGATACTGCATTGACTTACTCTGCAGATCGACCTCAGAATTTATACTGCATGATGCAAAAAGATATAGATATTTTAAAATGCTGGTTTGACTTGAATCATATGACTTTAAGTATCAAAACAAGATATGTGTTGTTCAGTTACAGAGGAGAGGTTAAAATGTCATCTAGTTTATATTATAAATGTGCTGATTGTCTGAGTAAAGAAATAACAAGTGTGTGTAATAATTGTATCCAGATCCAAAAATCCAACTTCATAAAATACCTCGGTGTTTTAGTTGATGAAAATTTAAGTTGGAAAATGCACATCAACAAATTGAAAAAAGAAATTCTTTACCTAACTAGAAAGTTCTATTTATTACGCTATTTATGTCCTCTGTCGGTTTTGAAGACTATTTATCATGCTTTAGTCCATTCTAAATTGCAATATGGGGTGACATTGTGGGGAGGTACTTATTATTCATCTTTAAAACCACTGTTTATTACTCAAAAGAAAATAGTTAGAGTGATGTTGTTTAAGGGAAGTCGAGAACATTCTCACCCCCTTTTCTCCCAATTGCTTATATTTCCTCTCAGACATTTGTATGTGTTCTGTGTCATGAGAGCTTTTTATTTGAGAAGTGGTAACTCAGTACCGGTAAGTAATATAAATTTATACTCTCAAAGATTACGAAATTGTCTGACAACAGTAATTCCTAGGCCATTCACAGAGGCATATAAAAAATCTTTTGAGTATCTGGCTCCTAAAATGTGGAATAAAGTAAAACCAGTTCAGGAACATTTGAAGTCGAAAAATATATTCGAGAAGTTTATTAAACAGTTTCTTATAAATATAGTTGATATGGAAGATTGGCTGAGGTCATTGGGTTGAAGGCACTTCCATAAAGATTTTATTTTTATCTTTTTCAAAATGTAATATTAATTTTTCTATGCTATGTGGAGTACCGGGCTTAACTCTCTTTTTTTATTATATGATTTGGTAACCCCAATACAATTTTTTACAGGGGTACCGTATATTTCTGCATCACCTATTAGTACACTACCAATTGTTATTTAATTGTTTCTAAAAAACAAACATTTTTTTAAATACATTTTTTCTTTTCTTTTTTTTTTCTTTTCATCATATGCAGTGTATAAATGTTCATATCTATGATTATATATTGATATCTTGTTTGTGAAATGGGAGGTCAGTTAAATCTAAATCAGTTATTTCTCATTGATTTTCAGACGCAATTGTTTTTGGAAAGGCAAAAAACAAGAATTTCTTGAATTGAATTGAACTTGAAACTATTGCTTACTTTTTAGGTTAGAATTGTGAATGGTCGATATTTGGTGAAAGACCAATAATTGATGAGTTTACCTAAATTATAATAAAATTTTATAAAAGCTGGCAAACAAACCATGCACGTTCCACGCCAAATAAATAAAATATATTGACATTCAATGACCGATTTCAAGACGATAGTCTGACCGTACAATGTTAGAGCAAGGTGGTAAAAACTACATACTTAAAACTATACAAATATCATGATCAGCGTCATGAAAAGTTTAGTACTTTAAAGATTACCTTAGTTATAAAAGTACAACAGAACTGGACTAACATCAAACAAAAACTCATAATCTTGAATCGTAATAAAACATAAACATTGGCAATGGTGCAGAAATAATATTGACAACCAGCTGACACAAATTTCTTCACGCATGCGCACAGAATCACGCTTGTATACTGGCTGAGCTAGTGCGAACAAGTGGATCCGCGAACAACTGGTATAGACCCACTAGCGATTCAAGACCACCTCGATCATCGTCGATGCTGCCTCCTAAATCGTCATCACCTCTGTTCTCTACATCGAACAACTGGCAGACCGGTTCACACCGATGCAGCAGACAAAAATCCCCTCACAATCCTTGGATCGGAGATGGCTCATGGAGAAAGGATCACAAGAGGAGATCGTCAACAGCTGTCTTCGGTAGAAAGGACAAATATTATTCTTCCAGAGTGGTACGAAAAAAGGCAAACAGCTGTCGGAGTGTTTGTCGCGCTAGGCTTGGCTGCCGGGAAGATGCTGCCACCTGGTGGAGGAAGAGTGTACCCATACTGCTACACCGACACTACCGGACTCCTAGCTGCTACACCAGCGCCGCTCAACTCAAAGTACAGCCTACAGACAACCGACTCCATCCTCCAGCTTGTGGAGCATAGCAAACCAGTCAGACCGGCTTCACCACTACGGTAACAACTATTTTAGACCATACTGTCTGCGATACAACAAACCAGCGTAAAATACTGAGTCAGACCGGCTTCACCGCTACGGTAACAACTATTTTAGACTGTACTGTCTGGGATGCAACAAACCAACCTAAGATAACCAGTCAGACTAGCTTCACCGCTATGGTAACAACTATTTAAGACCATACTGTCTGCGACACAACAAATCAGCATGAAACAAAACATGTCGAATGTCTGTGAATTACAAATTAATGTGAGATATTCAGTCAGGTCAGCATCATGGATTGCTGCCATGGGATTCTGTAGACCATGCTACCTGCAACGACCTGATTTGCTTCACAAATCCTTTAGTACTGGGACAGACATGATGTCGCCGCAACATAATGCCGCACATATGCTGCCAGAGTATAATTTTAGAAAAGTGCTTGGATGCAACCAACTCCAGAATGTCATGTTGGGACATCAACACTTCATTGGGATCTAAGAAGTAGATCAACAAACTCAAGATTTACCTAAGAAACTAATTGCTGGATGCGGAGCGAGCCACCACATTCCTCACCATATGTATTCGTCCTTGTCAGTGAGCCCGGCATTCAAAGTCATCCCGGCGTATCGTTATGGATCCTGCTGCATCGAGATGTTCCTCACATGCCATTGAACCCTGGAACTTCATGATGATCATCATCATCCTCAGCCTCGCCACCCCACAACATGAACACGGTTACAATTATGTTTAATGTTTTATTGTCATAAGATTTATATCATGCACTGTTATACATGAGCATACAGCTAAAGGCTCAATCTACCTTTACATCCTTAAGGGATGAATGTTTGAAAATATTTGTTATTAACTTTTATTATAATTATAATTCAGAAAATTACCAGACTAAAAAAAAAAAAAATCATCAATCATTATATCCATAATCAAAGAAACTGAGAAATTCAATCTAAAAAAAAAAAAAAAAAAAATACAAAATAAAATAAACAGATAGTAAATTAGGGTCATGTTTTATATTTTTTATATTGTTATTTTCTAATTTTTTAAAGATAAATCTCTATTTATTGTTATTATTTGAGATTTTATACCACTATTGTTATCATATTATATTATAACAGCTATTCTGTGTATCACCCCGCAACTGTATTCCACAAGGACGGATATTTTCTCGTATGGGGTTTGAGTTGGAGTGGTGCATCCTGATGATTCTTCGGGAATTTGCCTGACTGCAGCTTCCGGCCATCAAAATTTATTTCAAGCGCATATGACGTACACACCCCGCCCAAGTCGAACCTTATATAAGTGGTTCACCCAAACAGGGATGGATTATGACCTTATAGTATATTTGTCAGTTTATTCAATTGTCAGTCACTTCAAACTAACTTGTGATATGGCCAAGTTGAAAATGAATGCTGCTATGCAGAAAGGTCTCCATGGTCTAGTGGTTAAGGGCGCTCAACCGGCAATTGAGAGGTCCGTGGTTCGATTCCCGGTGGTGACTGATATTTTTGTACAGTAGCATTCATCGATTCCCATCAGCTGTTCAATGCTGTTGTCAATGTCTGCCATTGCGGAAGTCTTCAGTATAAAGTAATAGCAATTGAAGGAATTCGAAGTTAATAAATTCTGTTTAAATTAATACTTAATTTTTGACAAGGTTCTCACTTGCTAGAATTCATAGCACCTTAGGGAGTTCATTCATTGAGAATTTAATAAATTTCATGTTTCAAGAATTACCATACTTAAATTATCGAAGTATCCTCTTTCAAAATCATACAAGATTGCTATAAATCATTTTTACATTTCAAATACCCATAAGGGTCTCCCCACCACGAAAAGCCATACGAATTTACTTTACTTTACATTTCAAATTGGGTTATTTTGGTTTGGCTGATACGGATTATTTTGTAAAGAAACTTGCGGATAGTTTTCAAGAAAAAAATTCAATAATTTAGAAAAAAATCATCTAATAGCAAAAACCAAACCAAAACTAATAAAATTGGGGCTAATGGTATTGGGCGAAATACATCTATTTTGCACGGTTGCTCTCACATTGCTATTAATGTCTGTTGTAAAATAATAGAACCGAGATTAACAAACTTTGGGTAGGTCCTAACATTTTTTACTATTAGGCAACTCAGCCATACATTTTCAAAATGATTTATTTATATTTTTAGTTGTAAAATGTCCACTTTAAACTTGAAAAACATAAATCCTGTTTTTAAAGCAATTTTTGCGTGATTTATGAAATACCTTAATAATTACTATAGTTACAGACTTGCAACATGTTTTATTTCATTTTTCAGCTTCCTTTGCATGAAACCTTATCAATTTACCACCTGAATCAAGGCTCTAGGGTTTTACGTTCGTGACAATAAATTGATAACAAAACCTGCTAGCTTAAGTCATCGTTTTCCTGTAAAGAAGTGTTTCCAGACTTAGTTTACGACTTTTTTCTTCATTTTATGAGAGGAATGAGTTGGTGTTGTAGGATAGACTCCTCCTGGAAAACTCTGCTTAAATAATGTACCAGTATTGTCTATCAACCACAAACAACAATAACATTAAAGAACGAATCAATCTTTTATTTCAAAGTGGAGCAGAATATACTGAACCATCAATTATTTCTCTTATTAATTTTTTGTTAATGATCCAAGCAACATTACCTTCTTCTCTCATGGTACAACTGTGAAATAGCATATATATATATTTTTTTAGCAAGTTTTGCAACTTTAGAGTCGCTTTTCGCATCCCTTCTTCCATCGCTCCTTATTTCTCCAGTCCCCCTCTCGCAATCCTCTACTCTCCATTTCCTACCAAACATTTGCCATCCATATTTTCCTTGGCCTACCTCGCTTCTGATGTTGGTTCGGAGTCCATTCAAAAACTTTCAGTGGTATTCTTTCCATATTCATTCGGCAAAGGTGGCCGTACCATTTTACCTGGTTTTTTCCTATGCTACTCAGTATTGTTTCCTCCACATTCATTTGCTCTCTTATTACTTCATTTCTTACTTTATCCAATAATGACAAGCCTGAGCATCTTCTCCAATACATCATCTCCGCAGCAAGCAATTTTGAAGCATGCCTGCGATCCATGACCCACACCTCTGAACCATACGTCAATATTGGTTTTATCCTAGCTTGATAGATGTTTGTTTTAGTTTTTTTCGTTAGTGTTTTATTCCACAGAATTAGATGCAGTGCCCTGATTATGTTTTTTCCCTTTCCTATTTTTTTTCAAAATATCTACATTGTCTCTGCCATCCTCATTTATTGTAACGCCCAGGTATTGCTTATTGCTTAACACCTTTTATAACACCAAACTCTGTCTGAATGTCCTGCGCCATGCCTCCAATGTTTAAATAAATTGTTTTATCCATGTTAACTTCCAGTCCCCAATCCTGAAAATCCTCTATCAGCTTGTTAAGCATATATAGCATATCCTGCTGGTTTTCTGCTGATACTATTTGGTCATCTGCAAATAGGATCATATATATGGGCCTGTTTCCCGTTTGTATTCCCATGGGGCTACATTTTCTAATCCACTGTCTTAGAGCACTACCAAGGTAAATTTTGAATAGAGTTGGTGAAAGACATGAACCTTGTTTAACGCCCTTAGTAGGAGATACAGCAGCTAATTCTTGACTTCCAACTCCAATTATTGATTGACTGTTCTTATACATTTCCCTTATAGCATTTATGTAGAACGCATTGATACCAGAATCTCTCATAGCAGTCCATAATCGTTGAAGCGGTACAGAATCAAATGCTTTTTTTAAGTCTAGAAAGGTGGCATGGAGCTCTAAACCTCTTGCTAATCTTTTCTCTATCAACTGCTTCAATGTGAATATATTGTCCACACAGGACCGTCCTGGTCTGAAACCACATTGCTCTTCAATTTCTGACAAATCCAGTTCTATACGAGCTTTGATGACTCTTTCATATAGCTTACCAATATATGAAGTTATACTGATCCCCCTATAGTTATTGCAATCATTTCTATCCCCTCTCTTGTAGATAGAGTGTATATATGCTATTCTTCAGTCTCTTGGAATAGCCTCACCATTCAGGCACTTGTTGAAAATTTTGCACAATGTTAACAGAACTTCTTTTGTTGCATGCTTAATCAACTCAATAGGCAAATCACCTGGTCCAGAGGCCTTGTTATTTTTCATTTCTTTCAGAGCAGATTCCACTTCTTCCAACGTTATTGGGTCCACTCTTCTCACGGCTCTCTCTTTTGAGTATCAAGGAACTCTTCCCGACTCTCTGACAATAGAATATTGTAATGATATTTCCATTGATCTATTGTGATTGGGTTTATTTTTCTTCGTTCATTTGAGTTCTTTCTCATGATGTTAATTGTTCCTCAAGCCTCCCTTGACCTAGATCCACCCACTAGTGAGCTTATTTCTGCACATTTGTTGTTCCACATTTCATTTTTGGCTGTTTTGATCTCTTTTTTAACAATATATCTATATCTATTATAATTTCTCAAGTCTTCATCATCCTTTGTGTTTAACCACTTTAGATATAGTCTTTTTCTCTCTTCAACAACCCCTTTTAGATCTTTTGTCCACCAAGAATGACTGTGCATTGACTTTTCTTTATATCCAAGAGCCTCTAGTGCTGCTTTGTGAATTTTTGACTCAAGTGCATTGTACATCATCTCTGCAGAACCATTTGATTCTTCTCGAAAACTCTGTGCCAAACAAAGTTTATATAGGAAACTAGTGGATTCATTCTTTAAACTATCAATGTTATATTCCCTTGGCAATTCTTGATTGTTTTGTTCCTGTTCTCTTCTTCTCTTTGAATACTGAATTTCCAGTTTGGCTTTCACAAGAAAATGATCAGAACCACACTCTGCTCCTCTCCAAACTTTTACATCATATGGCTTTATGGCTGAGTTCTGCTTTATTATAATGTAATCGATAATTGATCTTAACTTTCTTGATTTCTGGGTCCAAGTATATTTATTAATATCTTTATGCTGAAAATATCCATTTAGAATTTTCAGGGAGAACTGCTCACATATCTCTATTCATCTTTTCCCATTATCATTGACTGTATCCTCGCCGTGTTGTCCTATTATTCTACTTTCAAGTTCCCTACCCACTCTTCCATTCAAATTCCCCAATAGAATGATTTCTTGTCTACTTTTTGTTTTATTCAACTTTTCTACTATTTTATCAAAAAAGGCGTCCTTTGTATTATCATCTGAATCATCGGTGGGTGCATAGATGCCAAATATTTTTATTTCTCTTCCATTCACCTTCATATCCACAGTAATGATCCTTTCATCCACAGGTGTCCAATCAACTATATCTTTTATCATAGTTTTCTTTATTGCAACAGCCACCCCCGCTTTAGCTCTCTTAGATTTCTCCACTCCACTCCAAAACAATATGTAATCGACTTTGGAAGTGTAAATAGCATATATGAGAATAATATATGTGTCACATTGTGTGTGTTCATGGGAGTCACATTGCTCACCGATATACCAGAAACTGAGGCATCTGATTGGTCTACTCAAGTCCATGAACATTAATCAACCAATGAGATGCCTAGTTACTGGTGCACCGATAAGCGGTGTGGCTCGCATGAACGCATCCATTTTGTGGATGCAAATTACCAAAAAGAATTGCCTGGATAACCTAAATTTGGATCAGGTGACCTGTAATTTAAAAGAAATTATTCAAAAAAAACCCATAGTAATACTAGTGACAGTTTCTTGATTCAACACGAAATGCTAGCAATAGTAATTATAGACCACATTTACTAGTCAATTAATGAGAAGGCAACAGTTTTCAAATTCAAATTCAAATAAAGTTTTATTCACAAAATACACATCCATGTACAATGAAGATTTACAAAACATACTGTGAATATTCCCCACAAAGACAGAAGTCTGAGTGTGGAGAATGAGTTCATGTTATGGATAAATACAGTATTTGTAAAATTGAACAGTATAACCAAAAAGTACAAGGAGAATATAATAACTGATCACATAATAATTAATATTCGAATTCTTAGCAATAAAATAATCATAAAAACAAATGCAGACATAAAAGAACAAAAGGCAGTAGTAAATGCACACAACTAATATGGAACCAATAAAACAAATTTCAATGTCTAAAGGCGGATTGAATCAGTTGCTCAGCAGCCTCCCTACCGATTTCAAATAACCATCTATTCAAATGGAATTTGTAAGTGTTTATGCTGAAGTTTTCCATTAGTTTTAGGTGGTTGGGGATATATCTATATAAAATATGACAAATATACTTACTATTGTACCTTGAGCAATTATGAAGGAGTCTGGGATGGACAAGACCAAAATTAATAAAATTTCTTGTGTTACATGGGTCAACTAGATTATTGAATATTGAGTTTTTATTGTAATATATATAGGTCAATAATACTTTTAAGTAAAGCTGTCTAACACTAAAAACTTGAAATTCTTGGTATATCAGGTCAGTTGGGTAGCGGTAATCTCTTCTGAGACATGTTTTGATTATTGCTCGCTGTGCCACTGTGACAGGCTCCAAGGACGCCGAGGAAGCTCCACCCCAAGCCAGGATTCCATACAAAAGAACTGATTGGATATAGGCAAAGTACGCCACTCTCAGTTGATAAACAGGGAGAACCTCTCTCAACTGCCTGAAGGCATAAATCAGCTTTCGTACTCGCTGCTTAAGAAAGGCAACCTGAGGAGCCCAGCTTAACCTGTGATCAATCAGAACGCCGAGATACCTGTACTGCTCCACCTGCTGCAACACCCCACAATTACAAGTCACAAACTGATAGTCATTACATGAGTGAAGCCTAAGGATCTCCTGATTGGGAGCACTGTTCCTTTTGAAATAGATTGGTAAATACTTTGTTTTTTCAACATTGAGAGTAAGCTTATTTTGATCGAGCCACATCCTGATACTAAAAAGGTCCTTAGTAGCCTGTCTGAAAGCATCTTCCCAGGTATCCCCGAATGAAACAACTGCAGTGTCATCGGCAAAGAGGAATAACTTACCAGCCAATGGAACTTTACTGATATGTTATTTATGAATATTAAGAAAAGTAAAGGACCTAGAGTGCTTCCCTGAATTACGCCGTAATTCCGAACTACGCCAAACCGACTAGTTTTACTAGTCGATTCACGCAGTCAACATCAAAAGTAATATAATATCAGACTAAAATGTTGCAATGATTAATATTACACATGAATGGTGCAGTTAAAGATGGATAAATAATATATGATACAAATAATGTAGTATTTTGAAATTAAAAAACCTGAGAATGCAATAGTGTTGGTAAAAGCCACTAGTAATACTAGTTCACTGAATACTAGTCCATGCAACAGAATTTCATAAATTTCCAGCTGATTACTGGTACTACAAGCTTGTATTTGCTCATGCAATAGGCCCCAGCATGAAAAGATTACATTCGAACAATTGAAGGTCATAAATGTACGTAATTACTAGTGTCAAACAATGCTTATGAATAATGATGTCATGTTGATATATTATTCGAGATGGAACTTAATCGGCAAACAAACCAACAACACTTGAAAACCAACATTAGTGAGTTCCTAGTCTCCCAGCATATACATGCTATGAAATTATCAGTTATATTGATTATTGCAAATTGAACTTCTACCAATTATGAATTTTTCAAAGATTCTCCAACGATTCAGTTTCCTGTTATTATACATCTTTGCTACAGCATGGTGAGTTTCATTATTGGGAATATTATCATTAACAGTATTTTATTCTATTACAAATGATAGGAAAAGAATATTTTAAATTGTATCCAATTGATAAAAGTTGAAAAATAATTTGTTATGGACCTAATGTTCTGCTAATGCTATAAATTATGCAACAGATATTTTTCTCTTCAAAATCCTCTAATAAACTGTTAGTGAAATTTGGTCTTGATGTTCAAGTAGCAATCTCCTTGCATCTCAAAAACCTATGTGACACATGAAACTGCAAATTGGTTGACATTCAGTTCACAGCCTGGGTGTATACTTAAAATTGTCCTACACCTTCCCCACATTATACAATTGAGTTCACTACAGTATCACGGCATTGTGTTATGAATTTGGGAGTAGCCCAAATTTTTTTTTTAAATTACCTTGGATCATAGTCTTGTTTGTATCATTTTAAACGTCATTAAATTTTAATGATATTTTTTCATGTAAAGTTTTCTAGATTAGGACATTTAAAGCTAGTTATTGGGCAGTTAAGATTTCAATTATTCATTTTCAATAGAAGTAATTGAATTGATTGGGTTTTCATGTTGGAATTGGTTTTACAGTGAAGCATTGTTTTGAGATTCAATATCAAGCAGGATTGTCTCCCACGCTGCTGTAGTAAAAGAAGATAGAGCTAGTTTCTCATTCTCTTGCTCTCTCCTACACTCTCTTTACCTGTTCATTTTTCAATTACAGAATAGACGTTCTGCGCAGGCCTGGAGGCAAGTCGAGTGTTTTGATTGGGTAAAGAGATTGGGTATTTGAGTGTTTTGATTGCATAGTTTTGTAGTTGCAGTATAGTTTCTGAACACTGATTCCCACCAAGAGCGAGGAGTAGTCAGTATGCAAGCAACAGGCTCATTACTCGATGAAATTGCATGGAGCAAAGACCACGCCAGTTTTGATGAAGTTACAGTTGATATTTTAGGTTATGGTTATGTGAAGTTTTGTTTTTAGGCCCTTGTGCTGGGCAATGTTTATCAGTCAAATTTATTTTATAATGTGATTTAAAGTTAATTTTTAGGAAACCGCCACTCACCTCATCTTTAGTTTGAATTAGTTTGTTTGGTTAGAAGATAACCTGTTATGTACTTCGCTGATTTATAAGGTAACAACAATATTTTTTTCATATGAAATACTTTGTTTGTGAATTTATATTTCTAGCTTATTGTTCTCATGTACATAATTAATGTAAGTAATTATTTGTCAGAATTCATAGGCTATGGATAAGACTTAGAGGAGTTCAGTATAAAAAAGGAAGAATTCAAATAATTAGATTCAATTTAAATCAGTAGTAAAAGCTAGCATGGAGTATTCCAGCATTGGAGAGTATGAGAATTTGAAGGTTCCTACTTTCCTGATTCGCAATTCCTGATCAAGGCTGTATTAGATCAATGATCAGACAAAAACTCAATACATTGGAATTAGTAAGGATTATCGAATGAGGTAACAAATTTATTATATTTCTTTCTTCAATCAAAGTGAGTGCAACAAATTGTGGGGAACTATTAATTCAGTGAGATAATGGAAATGACGATATAATTTTTTTTTAAATTGAGTAATCTTTGAAATGCGCAATAATTTAAAAGACTTGAGATAATGAAAAGGTTAGACAGTAATGTTGATTAAAATGTATATTTTTCAGATTTGGTTATTTTGAGGTTAATGAGGTGTGATTATATTTTCAAGTGGTTGTTTCCTAAACATGTGCTTCATTTGGCTTGGTAACCTAGTTCATCTTGGTTTTGTATGCATTGGTATTTGATGGTGTTTTGGTGTACAAGCGTGTAGAAAGGAAATGTTTTCCTTTTTCCACGTTTTGCCTTCTAAACTTTTGGTTGTTTGCATCGTTCTAAATTTATTCTAAATTAAAACAAATTGATGTGACAATTGTGGAGGGTTTTTGAGGTGTCAACAAAACCTTGTGTCTGTGGAAGGAGCAACAGGAATTGAATGATAAGTAGGCATCAATCAACAAACGTTCATATCTCTCACTAAAGGAGTAGTGTACATGAGAAGTAGAAAATTTTCCATATAAAGCAAGGAACTATAACTATGATTGTTGCAGTTTCACAGGGAAGTGACAATAAGATTGAGCATCATTTTGTCATAAACTCGAGGAGTTCTTGATTCCTGGCACAGCATAAGCCTAAATGTCACAGGAGCGAGCAAACAAAACTTGAAATTTGACCTTGGTTGCCTGGCTGGCTTCCAGCCAGGGCCCCTAACTGATTCAGTTCAGACTTTTTGAGTGCACCTATGAGCCCAATAGACCTTTCTTAAGGGTCTGAGGCACCAAATGGCTCTTCAAGCTCATTTTTATTTCTAATAAAGTTTTCTGACATGTAGATTGAAGCAGGCTGCATCTTGAATACTTCAATGTTTAGCATCTATACATTGAGTTGCTCCAATTTCCACACCTATGAGCCGTCAATTGATCTTGAATCTGGTTGTCTCCAGCATCTTTCAAGCTTAAAAAATACAAATTTGTAGGGCCTTCAGGTCCAATGTATGAAGTGAAATGATGAGCTTGACTAGAGGAAGGATAATGATAATATTGTGGATCTGCTTCGAATTTGTATTTCTGTACCTGCTCACATTTGATCTTCTCATATATTTATCCAAGTTTCCTTAAAACATATATGATGAAATGTACAAGTAAAATAATTTTTTAGAATTATTCTCCATGCAATTAGTAAATCAGTATTATAAAGGAAAGGAATGGTTTAAAACCACGGGAAAGGCTCAAAGTGGCACATTCAAACACAAAAAAAATGTAATTTTTTGAAAGAGAACATTCAGACCTAATTTTTGTAGGACATGTCACTTTCTAAATGTGGAAAATCATATGAGTTATTCAAAAGAAATGAAGAGAGTGTGCGCGAGAGGAAGGAGAGGAAACCAGAGGATGTTACAGGAGTTTCAAAATGCATGATAAGGACAGATTTGAGAAGTGTACAACAGGTACTTGATGGAAATAGAGGAAGAAAGTGAGGATTATGAGTGGACTTCTACAAAGTAATAGAAGTGTACACCATATATCTTGTTTTCGAATAATTATCCTTTTGATGGAATTATGAACAACTAACTTTTTACCAGGACAAGGGAATGATATATTTTTCTACTTTTCAAAGTGTGACTGATTCAACAAATATAATATCAAGACCAAGTATTAAGTTTGATCAACTTTTGGAAAAAAAATGCTTGAGCTTGGAAATCTGAGATAATCAACCAAGAACTCTTATATATATAAGGGAAAATGATCATTGATAATTATTTTCTTGACATCAAAATAGATCACATCCTCGTACTTGGTTATATCAAATGGAAGGATTCAAACTGAAAATATAACATAAACTAGAAAGCTTCCCAGGATTATTACATCTAATTAACATAGTAAATCCAATCATGAAGACAAAAACTCATCAGCATGAACAGTTCACATTTGAACAATTGAAGGACATATTGTACGTAATTACTAGCATCAAACAATGCTTATGAATATTTATGTCATGATAATATATTATTCTGAATAGAACTTGATTGGCAAACAAACAACATTTGAAAACCAACATTAGTGAGTTCCTAGTCTTCCAGCATATACATGCTATGAAGTTATCAGTTATATTGATAATTGTGAATTGAACTTCTACCAATTATGAATTTTTCAAAGATTCTCCAACGATTCAGTTTCCTGTTATTATACATCTTTGCTACAGCATGGTGAGTTTCATTATTGGGAATATTGTCATCAACAGTATTTTAGTCTATTACAAATGATAGGAAAAGAATATTTTAAATTGTATCCAATTGATAGAAGTTGAAAAATAATTTGTTATGGACCTTATGTTTTGCTAATGCTATAAATTATGCAACAGATATTTTTCTCTTCAAAATCGTCTAATAAACTGGTAGTGAAATTTGGTCTTGATGTTCAACTAGCAATCTCCAGGCATCTCAAAAACCTATGTGACACATGAAACTGCAAACTGGTTGACATTCAGTTCACAGCCTGGGTGTATACTTAAAATTGTCCTACACCTTTCCCACATTATACAATTGAGTTCACTACAGTATCACGGCATTGTGGAGGGTTTTTGAGGTGTCAAAAAAGCCTTGTGTCTGTAAGAGGAGCAACAGGAATTGATTGATAAGTAGGCATCAATCTACAAACGTTCATATTTCTCACTAAAGGAGTACGGTAGTGTACATAAGGAGTAGAAAATTTTCCATATAAAGAAAGGAACTATGATTATGATTGTTGCAGTTTCACGGGGGATGTGACAATAAGATTAAGCATCATTTTGTCACAAACTCGAGGAGTTCTTGGTTCCTGGCACAGCATTAGCCGAAATGTCATAGGAGTGAGCAAACAAATCTTGAAATTTGACCTTGGTTGCCTGGCTGGCTTCCAGCCAGGGCCTCTAACTGATCCAGTTCAGACTTTTTGAGTGCACCTATAAGCCCAATAGACCTTTCTTAAGGCTCTAAGGCACCAAAAGGCTCTTTTAGCTCATTTTTATTTCTAATAAAGTTTTCTGACTTGTAGATTGAAGCAGGCTGCATCTTGAATACTTTATTGCTCAGCATCCATACATCGAGTTGTTCCAATTTCCACACCTATGAGCCGTCACTTGATCTTGAATCTGGCTGTCTCCAGCATCTTTCAAGCTTAACCTTTTGAGTCTTTGTGGTACATTTTTTTTTTTGTAGATTACATCTTGGAGACTCCAGTTAAGGAGTATAAGACAAGTCAGATCAACAATATTATACACTAGATACCATAATTACTTAAATTAGTTGAGGTGAGGCTTAATTTTGATGTGGAAGGAACTCTTGTACACTATAAAAAGCTTTATCAACTAAATATTTCTTCAATTGTTTTTTAAATATTTCTATATTTTCAAGACTCTTCAAAAACTGCGGTAGCTTGTTGTAGAATTTCCTACCAATATAACTAGGTTTTTGTTTGAATAAGCTACTATTGTGACTCACCAAGTGATAATCTCCTCGGCTTCTTGTATTATAATCATGTACATCAAGATTTTGGTTAATATCATTCGTTTTTACATATAGAGTAGCTTCATACACATATAAGCAGGGTACAGTTAGAAGACCAAGTCTCTTGAACAACGGCCTACATGAATCTAATCTATTTACTCTTTCTATACACCTAACCGCTTTCTTTTGGATCTTAAACACCCTATCAAGATTTTGTTTTGATGAATTACCCCATACTAAGATAGCATACCTAATATGTGACAGTAAGAGCGCATGGTAAGCTGTAAAAAGTAACTTTTTGTCATTCAATCTAGCGAGCTGTCGCAGGACAAATACCCCAGATGAAATTTTACTACATATTTTCTCAATGCATGGAGTCCAGTTCAATCGTCTATCCAACGTAACGCCTAGAAATGCAATTTTTTCTTCCTGGTCTAATTGATTATTGTTTACAAACACGTTTATAGCACTATCTTCATTTAAATTATGTTTGTTTTTGAATTGAAGGTATTGACATTTTTTACTATTTATAGTTAATTTCAACTGATTTAAAAATTGGACAATGGACTGCACACCTATATGGGCACTTATTTCTAAATTATCTAGAATGGAATTGCTGAAAATGAGTGATGTATCATCAGCAAATAAGAGGGCTCTACCACTAATTAATTCTTTAGGTAAACGGTTGACATATAACAAAAAAAGCAATTGACCCCTGAGGCACTCCAGCTTGCACCTCTAATTTATTAGATTTATTCTTTACTATACTATTACCAACTACTGTAGTTAGTTCTACACATTGTTTTCTCCCAATAAGATATGATTCAAACCATTTCAGTTCAACCCCATTTACACCTACATTTTGCAGTATTTCCAATAAAGTTCTATGATTAACACAGTCAAATGCCTTTGACAGATCTAAGAAGATTGCAGTAGCTTTATCACCTGAATCTATTATATCTATTAGTTTTTCAACTAGAGAAACTATGGCTGTTTTTGTTGATCTCCCTTTCTGGAAGCCATGTTGTTCATCACAGATAAAGTTAGCTTCTTGAAGGTGCAGAAGTAACCTATTTAGAACTACTCTTTCAAAAATTTCACTTATTACATTTAAAATACTAATGGGCCTATAGTTTTCTACCTTTTCTCTATCACCACTCTTGAAGATTGGCAAGATCTTCCCCTCTTTTAAGTTATCTGGAAAAACACCTTGTTCTAATGAATGATTGATCAGATGAATCAAAGGGTCTAACAATTGATCTTTACATTCTTTCAGAATTTTACTGGATACCCCATCCATTCCTACAGTTTTTTTATTATTTATACTATCAATGATATTTGACAACTCATCTTGGCATACTGGGTGGAATTTTAATTCGTTCTGAATCCCCTCAGTATTCCTCATGTTTGCATCACTAATACCTGTATTAAGAGATTTTTGAAGATCCTTAGCAACCAGTTGATAATATCTGTTAAAGAAATTACAAATGTCTACACTATCATCAATATATTTGTTATTTTCGTTAATTATTCTGGGGACACTAGTATAAGCATCTACATGAGCTACTTGCCTATTTTTGTTTATTACATCCCACACTGCTGTGTTAAAGTACCCACTATTATTCAAAATTTCAGCTGTTTTCTTACATTTCGCTCTTTTCACTTCTCTTGTATAATTTTTCTTTAGAGCTTTGTAATTATCTTCACTTAACATATTTCTAGATAGTTTGAATTCATCATATGCATCTTTAACCCTATTTCTTTCTGCAAGGATATCATCAGTTATCCACTCTTCAATCTTGTCTAATTTGTTCTTTACAGGGACTTTTTTAACTGGACAACTCATAGTAATATGAAACCTTAAAATATTAATGAAACTATCATATTTATCATTTAAACTATTGCTATTGTAAACCCTACTCCAGTTTTCTTGTAGCAGATTCTGCTTCAAACAATCGATATTCCCCTGTTCACATTGTTGAATTTCTTTCATTACTCTACTCTTTTTAATTGATTTATGACCTTGCAACCCCACCTCTAAGATTTGATAGTCATGATCAGATAGTTCCGAGCCGCCTAATCTTGTTTTAGAGTAATCTATATTAGTAAGGATGTTATCAATTATTGTTTGTGATGTTCTTGTGACTCTGGTATATTCATGAACTTTTATTTCCAAGTTATTCATGCATATAATATCCTTTAAATCTTCTGTCATTTTATTCTGTGTTGCAAAGTCTGTATTGAAATCTCCCGCTACAATAACGTTTGTAAAACGAGTAGTAGTAATCTCTAAAAGCCTATTGAATAGTTCACAAAAATTGTTCCATTCCCCATTTGGTGACCTGTAAATACCTAACACCGCTACTTCGAAATTATTGTCGATTTTTACTCTCAAACCAGTAACTTCTAAATCCATTTCCACAGCAAATTTCTCTACATATTCTAAATTAAATGTTTGCATATTCTTAGCATTTTTAGTGAAGATAGCTACTCCCCCACTTTGATGAGATGTCCTGCAATACGACGTTTTCAATGAATAGTTTGGAATATTAAGTTGTGACAATTCATCTTCTTTTAAACCATGCTCTGTGAAAATAGCTATATCAGGAGCCTCTTCTTTAAAAAATACTTCGATTCTATCTATTTTGTTACGAATGTATTGAATATTCTGATGGAACACAGTGAGTACCGGTACTTCCCTATCATCCCTTATTACTTTATCGTTGCTTTTGCATATTGAAGTAGATTTACTTAATCTCTTAGAATCTTGAGAGCCTATCAGATTGCTACAAGAGCTCCTTCCACTAATGCTATCCTGATTTTTTGATCGATTAACGTCTTTTGATACAATTGAAGATATGAATTTATCATCTGAAACTAGTTTCCCTTCCCGGTTTTGAGCCACTTTACTAAAAAAGGTTCATTAGATGATTGTTTAGGAGAATTATTGACAGTAGATTGCAAACGACTTTCAATCAGCTCTGCCAGCCTATTACAAAATATTACTTTGCCAGATTGATTTAGATGTAGACCATGATTAGTGAAGTTTTGTTTTTTCAGCCTTTCATTTAGAAAACAAATCCCCAACTGCTTAGAATTCTTATTTTTTAGGCTGTTGATTGTATTATGAATTGATTTATTTGTTGACTTAATGGCTTCATTTAGCTCTGGCCCATCAAACCTATACGGAATTGTACTTATTATTACATTAGTTTTTTGGCTGAGTGGCACAATCTCTTTAATTTTTTCATTTATTTCAGGAAGATGTTTTAGATTAGGTTCATTTATATTGTTTGAGCCACCCAGTACTATTAGAAAATCGTTTTTTCCAAAATCTTTAGTTTGTTCCTGTGCTGACTCTACGATTGCGTTTATAGGGGCACTTGGTTTGAAAAAGCTCTGAACTTCATAATTATTTTTTAATCTTTTATTTAGTAGGTCACTACAGTCTCGTCCATGACTGGATGTCAAGAGCAGTACTCTACCTTTCATATCGTTATTTACCCTTACTTTAGTTTTGGTTGCTGTTTGCAAAACCTGACTATACGTTTTTGTTTGACCATTTCTATTGTTTTTTCCCCATTTGATTTAGGTTCTACTTTTTTTGTATTGATCAGAGGTTCAGATCTTACATTAGCCAAGTTTATTTTTGATTTTAATATTTCGATTTCCTCTGACATAGACCTACATTGACTCGTGAGATTTAGTATTTCAGTTTTATGGTCTTCCTGCTGCAATTTTACAATAACTTCCAGAGATTTTATGTGATCCACTAACCCTATTCGTTCTTCCTCAGAATTTTTTAGTGATGTTTCTAATTTTGTTTTCAATTTGGTGTGATCACTCAATAGTTTAGCAACCTTTTCTTCTACATCTACAGCAGCTTTAAGAGCTGTTGGAGATTTTTTTGTTAATAATTGCTGAGATCGCGTAGCTACCTGAGTTTTAGTTAAACAATTAGATTTAGATGCCTTGTTTGGACTCATTTTCCTAGCTAAAAATTGTTTTCAATTGATTTTAGTTAAATGTTTAATGAAATATTACTTAATTTATTACAATTGTCAACTTGAGACTATTTAATTACAAGAAAATATATCAATATCGGTACACCTAACCTCGAAAATAGAATTTGACTTTTTATTTAAATACTTTAACTTATATTAGACAAGTTAATGATGTAAATTATTAAGATATTATAAATACTAATAATAATAATAAACAAAAATACTACTTATCCGTTCGAATTAATATTCTATGCTTCAAAATTCGCAGAGCCTGTTCTGACAACGTATGCACAGTACCACTGCTACCTCGATCACATATAGATGCCACACCCACTTACCCCTTAACAACACTTTTTTTCCTGCCAATCCCAGCAAATTTTACAAACTGTATTCTATTCCATACTTTATCACTTGGCTTTGAAAATATAATTTGCTAAAAAAACAATTGGTTAATGTGGCTAACATAGAAGCCACATTGACTCTAGGCAACTGTCTTGGCTAGTGTGTCAATGTGGCTTCTATTTTTGCCACATGCAGAAATTTGAAATAAATGCAGTCCAATGCTTCAGTTGAATAATATATTATTATTTAAACTCAAAATTCATAAAAATATATATTAGGACCACAAAATGAGCACAAATTACCATAAGATTGCCATCAAACACATAATAGGTAGGCTATCATGTTATCATATACTGATTTCAGTAGTTTATGGAAATACATCAAACAGCACATGAAATTATTACTGTCAATACATCATTTATGCTAACAAAAATTACACAATATTTAATAATAACAATACACTACACATACAATTTTATATCAACAAAAAGCTAACAAAATTATTCAAAATGAGTCAATACAGTCAAAATTAGTTGTATTTAAAAGAAAGTGTAAAATTAGAGGAGAATTACTTCCTTCAAAATATATCAGTCACCAAAACTACTCATTATAATACATTATATTTGATACTATACTACAAGAATCTATAATTATTTATATCGATGAAAATATTTTTAGTTTATGACACAATAATATAATACTCTAAATTGCAACAAATGGATACACATCTTTTAAATTAGAATCTTACTTGATATCTGAGCAACCTATTGCATCTGGTGGAAAGAATCAAAACAGTTGATGCACAATGCAACATTACACGTTTTACAAATAATATTGCTTCTTTTTACATTTTTCCTAGTGCTACACTTCCCACAACGACGGTGAGTTGGTCCTTTTATTGGTATGTGCTCACCAACATTTTGAAAACGAAGCTCATTTGACAAAGACTTTTTAGGATTTTTCGTTTGTTTAGAGACAGTCAGTCCTTCACGTTTGCGCCCTCTTCTCTCAATTCCAGAACAATTTTTCACAAGCTGATTAGCAAGAAGAGAACAGAAATTTAGGTGACTCATAGGTTTCTCTATACATTCTCTCAATTCCATTGTGTGTTTATAAAGAATAAAACTATTCACAATAGCAGCATCAAGTAGAAAGTAAAATATTTTCATCCACCATCTACGGGATTTCCATGCTATGTTATAACAAGCCATGAGCTGGTCAAATTTATCCACTCCCCCCATATATCCATTATAATCAGATATTACTTAGGGACATTGAATGGCTTCTTTTTCTCCAGCTTTATTTCTGCGACCAACAGTGATGAGTTCCTTTGTATTATGCAAATTGGAAGCTATTATCACAGTTTTTGTTCCTCTATCTCGGCATTTGGTTACAGAAATATTGCCATAAGTAACAAAGTCAGAATCACCCCGGTTTTTCAACTGCTTATCAGTTTTCAGGAAACTTGTGGGGAAATTTTTTCGGTTGGATTTTATTGTACCACACCCAAAAAGACCTCTTCCCAGAAGCATTTTGAATAAATTTAGAGATGTAAAAAATCTATAAAAAAAAATACAGTAGCCCAAGTGTTGAAATGCAGTGGCCATTTCCAATACAACACACTCTCCTAAGGTAGTATTAGGGTTCACATTGCTGGTATCACTTTTGCCTTCATACACATCAAAATTCAGCATAAAACCAGTGACACTGCATGCAATCACCCAGATTTTGAACCTCCGTTTTACTGGTTTCAATGGCATGTACTGCTTGAGGCAACTGCGGCCTTTAAAACCTACCATGCTTTCATCAACTGAGAGAAACCTTGATGGATAAAATGAATTACCGAACACATTTTTCAAATGATTTATCAAGGGCCTCAATTTGAACAATCTATCATATCCAGGTTCTCCTTTTCTTGGTATGTGAGAGTTGTCATCGAGGTGTAGGTACCTCAATATTTGCAGGAATCTTTTCTGGGACATTACTTTCATGATTCTTTGCACTCCAAAGTTTCTGTTACTACTCCAGTAGAGTTTCATGCTTGGAAGTGGATGAAGCCCCATAATAATTAAAATACCAAAAAATGCATTCAATTCAACCTCAGTTGAGTTCAAATTTGTGCCATGCTGTAGCCCATATAGATTTGACTGAGCTACTATGCTCTCCATTATTCCTCCAAAAAAAACAAGAAAATTTTCAGAGGTGAACTTATGTCTACTACTACCCTAGGTCCAAATAGTTCAGTGAAACGAGATTCCACAAATTTATCTGTAGAACAGTGATTCTTTGAGAAAACAAAGTCTCTTTCCTGAACTTCAGCTTCAACATCTGGATTTTCCACTTCATCAGCAGCTTCATCATCCACAACCTCATCATCTGAAAAAGAATCGGTATCTAATTCTCTTCGTCGGTGAAGGGGTGAGGATGGTGGTGTGTATGAAGGCTCAAAATCCCATTCAATGTCACTCTCATCACTTACTTGTTGCAAGCCAAATGTACTTGGTACACCTTCCTGAGTATGTGTATGAGTTGATGTAGTTCATTGATGTAGTTGTACTGAGAGTTTTTTCATCCTCACCATCACTATTCCCTCCTGCTTTTTAATCGACAGCTTGGCAGTCTGAGATGTTGAGAATGTCATTTTTGAAAGAGAACATTCAGACCTAATTTTTGTAGGACAAGTAACTTTCTAGATGTGGAGAATCATATGAGTTATTCCAGAGAAATGAAGAGAGGGTGCGCGAGAGGAAGGAGAGGAAACCAGAGGATGTTACAGGAGTTTCAAAATGCAAGGTTATGACAGATTTGAGAAGTGTACAACAGCTACTTGAAGGGAATAGAGGAAGAAAATGAGCATTAAGATTGGACTTCCACAAAGTAATAGAAGTGTACACCATATATCTTCTTTTTGAATAATTATCCTTTAGATGGAATTACGATCAACTAACTTTTCACCAGGACAAGGGAATGATATATTTTCCTACTTTTCAAAGTGTGACTGATTCAAGAAATATAATATCAAGACCAAGTTTTAAGTTTGATCAAATTTTGGAAAAAAAATGTTTGACCTTGGAAATCTGAGATAATCAACCAAGAACTCTTATATATATGAGGAAAAATGATCATTGATAATTCTTTCCTTGACATCAAAATAGATCACATCATCGTACTTGGTTATATCAAATGGAAGGATTCAAACTGAAAATATAACATAAACTCTACTAGAAAGCTTCCCAGGACTATTACATCTAATTAACATAGTAAATCCAATCATGAAGACAAAAATTCATCAGCATGAACAGTTCACATTTGAACAATTGAAGGTCATATTGTACATAATTACCAGCATCAAACAATGCTTATGAATATTTATGTCATGATAATATATAATTCGAAATAGAACTTGATCGGCAAACAAACAAACAAAATTTGAAAACCAAATTTAGTGAGTACCTAGTCTCCTCCCAGCATATACATGCTATTAAATTATCAGTTATATTGATAATTGTAAATTGAATTTCTACCAATCATGAAGTTTTCAAAGATTCTCCAACGATTCAGTATCCTGTTATTATACATCTTTGCTACAGCATGGTGAGTTCCATTATTGGGAATATTATCATTAACAGAATTTTATTCTATTACAAATGATAGGAAAAGAATATTTTGAACTGTATCCAATTGATAAAAGTTGAAAAATAATTTGTTATGGACCTAATGTTTTGCTAATGCTATAAATTATGCAACAGATATTTTTCTCTTCAAAATTGTCTAATGAACTGTTAGTGAAATTTGGTCTTGATGTTCAAAAAGCAATCTCCTTGCATCTCGAAAACCTATGTGACACATGAAACTGCAAATTGGTTGACATTCAGTTCACAGCCTAGGTGTATACTTAAAATTGTCCTACACCTTTCCCACATTATACAATTGAGTTCACCACAGTATCACGGCATTGTAGAGGGTTTCTGAAGTGTCAACAAAACCTTGTATCTGTGAGAGGAGCAACAGCAATTGATTGATAAGTAGGCATCAATCAACAAACGTTCATATCTCTCACTAAAGAAATAGTGTATATAAAAAGTAGAACATTTTCTATATAAACAAAGGAACTATAATTATGATTGTTGCAGTTTCATGGGTGATTTGACAATAAGATCAAGCATCATTTTGTCACAAACTCGAGAAGTTTTTGATTCCTGGCACAGCATTAGCCGGAATGTCACAGGAGCGAGAAAACAAAACTTGAAACTTGAGGCTTCCAGCCAGGGCCCCTAACTGATCCAGTTCAGACTTTTTGAGTGCACCTATGAGCCCGATAGACCTTTCTCAAGGCTCTCAGGCACCAAAAAGCTCTTTTGGCTCATTTTCATTTCTAATAAAGTTTTCTGACATGTAGATTGAAGCAGGCTGCTTCTTGAATACTTTAATGCACAGCATCCATACATTGAGTTTCTCCAATTTCCACACCTATGAGCCGTCACTTGATCTTGAATCTGGATGTCTCCAGCATCTTTCAAGCTGAAAAAATACGAATTTGTAGAGCCTTCAGGTCCCTCATATATATAAGAGTTCTTGGTTGATTTTCTCAGATTTCCAAGCCCGAACATTTTTTTCCAAAAGTTGATCAAACTTAATACTCAGTTTTGATATTATATTTCTTGAATCAGTCACACTTTGAAAAGTAGAAAAATATATCATTCCCTTGTCCTATTAAAAAGTTAGTTGTTCATAACTCCATCAAAAGAATAATTATTCGAATACAAGATCTATGGTGTACACTTCTATTACGTTGTCGAAGTCACAATATTATAAATATCCTTCCTCCAGTCAAAATCAACATTCCACTCCATACATTGGACCTGAAGGCCCTACAAATTTGTATTTTTCAAGCTTGAAAAATGCTGGAGACATCCAGATTCAAGATCAAGTGACGGCTCATAGGAGTGGAAATTGGAGCAACTCAATGTACAGATGCTGAGCATTGAAGTATTCAAGATGCAGCCTGCCTCAATCTACATGTCAGAAAACGTTATTAGAAATAAACATGAGCTAAAAAAGCCTTTTGGTGCCTGAGAGCCTCAAGAAAGGTCTATTGGGCTCATGGTTGCACTCAAAAAGTCTGATCTGGATCAGTTAGGGCCCCTGGCTGGAAGCCAGCCAGGCAACCAAGGTCAAATTTCAAGTTTTGTTTGCTCACTCCTGTGACATATCGGCCTATACTGTGCCAGGAATCAAGAACTCCTCGATTTTGTGACAAAATGATGCTTAATCTTATTGTCACATCCCCCATGAAACTGCAACAATCATAATTATAGTTCCTCTCTTTATATGGAAAGTTTTCTACTTCTTATGTACACTACTCCACTAGTGAAAGATATGAACGTTTGTTGATTGATGCCTACTCATCAATCAATTCCTGTTGCTTCTCTCACATTATACAATTGAGTTCACCACAGTATCACGGCATTGTGGAGGGTTTTTGAGGTGTCAACAAAACCTTGTGTCTGTGAGAGGAGCAACAAGAATTGATTGATAAGAAGGCATCAATCAACAAACGTTCAAATCTCTCACTAAAGGAGTAGTGTACATAAGAAGTAGAAAATTCTCCATATAAAGAGAGAAACTATAATTATGATTGTTGCAGTTTCACGGGGGATGTGACAATAAGATTAAGCATCATTTTGTCACAAACTCGAGTAGTTCCTGATTCCTGACACAGCATTAGCCGAAATGTCACAAGAGTGAGCAAACAAAACTTGGAATTTGACCTTGGTTGCCTGGCTGGCTTCCAGCCAGGGCCCCTAACTGATCCAGATCAGACTTTTTGAGTGCACCCATGAGCCCAATAGACCTTTCTTGAGGCTCTCAGGCACCAAAGGGCTTTTTTAGCTCATGTTTATTTCTAATAAAGTTTTCTGACATGTAGATTGAATCAGGCTGCATCTTGAATACTTTAATGCTCAGATCTGTACATTGAGTTGCTCCAATTTCCACACCTATGAGCCGTAACTTGATCTTGAATCTGGTTGTCTCCAGCATCTTTCAAGCTTAAAAAATACGAATTTGTAGGGCCTTCAGGTCCAATGTATGAAGTGAAATGTTGAGCTTGACTAGAGGAAGGATAATGATAATATTGTGGATCTGCTTCGAATTTGCATTTCTGTACCTGCTCACATTTGACCTTATCAAATATTTATCCAAGTTTCCTTGGAACTTAAATGATAAAATGTACAAGTAGAATAATTTTTTTAGAATTATTCTCCATAAAATTAGTGCTTCCATATTAAAGAGGAGAGGAATGGTTTATAACCATGGATAGGCTCAAAGTGGCACATTCAAACACAAAAAATTGTAATATTCTGAAAGAGAACTTTCAGACCTATATTTTGTAGGACATGTCACTTTCTATATGTGGAAAATCATATGAGTTATTCAGGAGAAATGAAGAGAGGGTGCGCGGGAGGAAGGAGAGGAAGCCAGAGGATGTTACAGGAGTTTCAAAATGCATGATAAGTACAGATTTGAATAGTGTACAACAGGTACTTGAAGGGAATACGGGAAGAAAATGAGGATTATGAGTGGACTCCTACAACGTATAAGAAGTGTACAACATATATCTTGTATTTAAATAATCATTCTTTTGATGAAATTATGAACAAGTAACTTTTTACCAGGACAAGGGAATGATATATTTTTCTACTTTTCGAAGTTTGACTGATTCAAGAAATTTAGTATCAAAACCGAGTATTAAGTTTGATCAATTTTTGGAAAAAAATGCTCGAGGTTGGGAATCTGAGATAATGAACCAAGAACTCTTATAAATATGAGGAAAAATGATCATTGATAATTCTTTTCTTGACATCAAAATAGATCACATCCTCGTACTTGGTTATATCAAGTGGAAGCATTCAAACTGAAAATATAGCATAAACTCTACTAGAAAGTTTCCCAGTATTAGTACATCTAATTAACATAGTAAATCCAATCATGAAGACAAAAACTCATCAGCATGAACAGTTCACATTTGAACAATTGAAGGTCATATTGTACGTAATTACTATCGTCAAACAATGCTTATGAATATTTATGTCATAATAATATATTATTCAAAATAGAACTTGATCGGCAAACAAACAAACAACATTTGAAAACCAAATTTAGTGAGTTCCTAGTCTCCTCCCAGCATATACATGCTATGAAATTATCAGTTATATTGATAATTGTAAATTGGACTTCTACTAATTATGAATTTTTCGAAGATTCTCCAACGATTCAGTTTTCTGTTATTATACATCTTTGCTACAGCATGGTGAGTTTCATTATTGGGGATATTATCATTAACAGTATTCTATTCTATTACAAATGATAGGAAAAGAATATTTTGAACTGTATCCAATTGATAAAAGTTGAAAAATAAATCGTTATGGACCTAATGATTTGCTAATGCTATAAATTATGCAGCAGATATTTTTCTCTTCAAAATCGTCTATTAAACTGTTAGTAAAATTTGGTCTTGATGTTCAACTAGCAATCTCCTTGCATCTCAAAAACCTATGTGACACATGAAACTGCAAATTGGTTGACATTCAGTTCACAGCCTGAGTGTATACTTAAAATTGTCCTACACCTTCCCCACATTATACAATTGAGTTCACCACAGTGTCACGGCATTGTGGAGGGTTTTTGAGGTGTCAACAAAACCTTGTGTCTGTGAGAGGAGCAACAAGAATTGATTGATAAGAAGGCATCTATCAACAAATGTTCAAATCTCTTACTGAAGGAGTAGTGTACATAAGAAGTAGAAAATTCTCCATATAAAGAGAGATACTATAATTATGATTGTTGCAGTTTCACGGGGGATGTGACAATAAGATTAAGCATCATTTTGTCACAAACTCGAGTAGTTCCTGATTCCTGACATAGCATTAGCCGGAATGTCACAGGAGTGAGCAAACAGAACTTGAAATTTGACCTTGTTTGCCTGGCTGGCTTCCAGCCAGGGCCCCTAACTGATCCAGTTTGGACTTTTCGAGTGCACCTATGAGCTCAATAGACCTTTCTTAAGGCTCTCAGGCACCAAAAGGCTCTTTTAGCTCATTTTTATTCCTAATAAAGTTTTCTGACATGCAGATAGAAGCAGGCTGCATCTTGAATACTTTAATGCTCAGCATCCGTACATTGAGTTGCTCCAATTTCCACACCTATGAGCCATCACTTGATATTGAATCTGGTAGTCCCCAGCATCTTTCAAGCTGAAAAAATACAAATTTGTAGGGCCTTCAAGTCCTATGTATGGAGTGGAATGTTGATATTGACTAGAGGAAGGATAATGATAATATTGTGGATCTGCTTCGAATTTGCATTTCTGTACCTGCTCACATTTGAACTTATCATATATTTATCCAAGTTTCCTTAAAACTTGAATGATAAAATGTACTAGTAAAATAATTTTATAGAATTATTCTTCATGCAATTATAGAATCCATATTAAAAAGGAGAGGAATGGTTCATTACCATGGCCAAGTGGCACATTTAAACACAAAAAAATTCTAATTTTCTGAAAGAGAACATTCAGACCTATATTTTGTAGGACATGGCAATTTCCAGATGTGGAAAATCATATGAGTTATCCAAGAGAAATGAAGAGAGGGTGCGCGAGAGGAAGGAGAGGAAACCAGAGGATGTTACAGGAGTTTCAAAATGCATGATCAGGACAGATTTGAGAAGTGTACAACAGGTACTTGAAGGGAATACTGGAAGAAAGTGAGGATTATGAGTGGACTTCTACAACGTAATAGAAGTGTACACCATATATCTTGTATTCAAATAATCATTCTTCTGATGGAATTATGAACAACTTACTTTTTACCAGGACAAGGGAATGATATATTTTTCTACTTTTCAAAGTGTGACTGATTCAAGAGATATAATATCAAGACCAAGTATTAAGTTTGATCAACTTTTGGAAAAAAATGCTTGAGCTTAGAAATCTGAGATTATCAACCAAGAACTCTTATATATATAAGGAAAAATGATCATTGATAATTTTTTTTTGACATCAAAATAGATCACATCCTCGTACTTGGTTATATCAAATGAAAGGATTCAAACTGAAAATATAACATAAACTCTACTAGAAAGTTTCCCAGTATTAGTACATCTAATTAACATAGTAAATCCAATCATGAACACAAAAACTCATCAGCATGAACAGTTCACATTTGAACAATTGAAGGTCATATTGTACGTAATTACTAGCGTCAAACAATGCTTATGAATATTTATGTCATGATAATATATTATTCGAAATAGAACTTGATCGGCAAACAAACAAACAGCATTTGAAAACCAAATTTAGTGAGTTCCTAGTCTCCTCCCAGCATATACATGCTATGAAATTATCAGTTATATTGATGATTGTAAATTGAACTTCTACCAATTATGAATTTTTCAAAGATTCTCCAACGATTCAGTTTTCTGTTATTATACATCTTTGCTACAGCATGGTGAGTTTCATTATTGGGAATATTATCATTAACAGTATTCTATTCTATTACAAATGATAGGAAAAGAATATTTTGAACTGTATCCAATTGATAAAAGTTGAAAAATAAATCGTTATGGACCTAATAATTTGCTAATGCTATAAATTATGCAGCAGATATTTTTCTCTTCAAAATCGTCTATTAAACTGTTAGTGAAATTTGGTCTTGATGTTCAACTAGCAATCTCCTTGCATCTCGAAAACCTATGTGACACATGAAACTGCAAATTGGTTGACATTCAGTTCACAGCCTGGGTGTATACTTTAAATTGTCCTACACCTTCCCCACATTATACAATTGAGTTCACCACAGTATCACGACAATGTGGAGGGTTTTTGAGGTGTCAACAAAGCCTTGTGTCTGTGAGAGGAGCAACAAGAATTGATTGATAAGAAGGCATCAATCAACAAACGTTCAAATCTCTTACTGAAGGAGTAGTGTACATAAGAAGAAGAAAATTCTCCATATAAAGAGAGAAACTATAATTATGATTGTTGCAGTTTCACGGGGGATGTGACAATAAGATTAAGCATCATTTTGTCACAAACTCGAGTAGTTCCTGATTCCTGACATAGCATTAGCCGAAATGTCACAGGAGTGAGCAAACAGAACTTGAAATTTGACCTTGTTTGCCTGGCTGGCTTCCAGCCAGGGCCCCTAACTGATCCAGTTTGGACTTTTCGAGTGCACCTATGAGCTCAATAGACCTTTCTTAAGGCTCTCAGGCACCAAAAGGCTCTTTTGGCTCATTTTTATTCCTAATAAAGTTTTCTGACATGCAGATAGAAGCAGGCTGCATCTTGAATACTTTAATGCTCAGCATCCGTACATTGAGTTGCTCCAATTTCCACACCTATGAGCCATCACTTGATATTGAATCTGGTTGTCCCCAGCATCTTTCAAGCTGAAAAAATACAAATTTGTAGGGCCTTCAGGTCCAATGTATGGAATGGAATGTTGATCTTGACTAGAGGAAGGATAATGATAATATTGTGGATCTGCTTCGAATTTTCATTTCTGTACCTGCTCACATTGTACCTTATCATATTTTTATCCAAGTTTCCTTAAAACTTGAATAATAAAATGTACAAGTAAAATAATTTTATAGAATTATTCTTCATGCAATTATAGAATCCATATTAAAAAGGAGAGGAATGGTTCATTACCATGGAATAGGCTTAAAGTGGCACATTTAAACACAAAAAAATTCTAATTTTCTGAAAGAGAACATTCAGACCTATATTTTGTAGGACATGGCAATTTCCAGATGTGGAAAATCATATGAGTTATTCAAGAGAAATGAAGAGAGGGTGCGCGAGAGGAAGGAGAGGAAACCAGAGGATGTTACAGGAGTTTCAAAATGCATGATAAGGACAGATTTGAGAAGTGTACAACAGGTACTTGAAGGGAATACAGGAAGAAAGTGAGGATTATGAGTGAACTTCTACAACGTAATAGAAGTGTACACCATATATCTTGTATTCAAATAATCATTCTTCTGATGGAATTATGAACAACTTACTTTTTACCAGGACAAGGGAATGATATATTTTTCTACTTTTCAAAGTGTGACTGATTCAAGAGATATAATATCAAGACCAAGTATTAAGTTTGATCAACTTTTGGAAAAAAATGCTTGAGCTTAGAAATCTGAGATTATCAACCAAGAACTCTTATATATATATAAGGAAAAATGATCATTGATAATTTTTTTTTGACATCAAAATAGATCACATCCTCGTACTTGGTTATATCAAATGAAAGGATTCAAACTGAAAATATAACATAAACTCTACTAGAAAGTTTCCCAGTATTAGTACATCTAATTAACATAGTAAATCCAATCATGAACACAAAAACTCATCAGCATGAACAGTTCACATTTGAACAATTGAAGGTCATATTGTACGTAATTACTAGCGTCAAACAATGCTTATGAATATTTATGTCATGATAATATATTATTCGAAATAGAACTTGATCGGCAAACAAACAAACAGCATTTGAAAACCAAATTTAGTGAGTTCCTAGTCTCCTCCCAGCATATACATGCTATGAAATTATCAGTTATATTGATGATTGTAAATTGAACTTCTACCAATTATGAATTTTTCAAAGATTCTCCAACGATTCAGTTTTCTGTTATTATACATCTTTGCTACAGCATGGTGAGTTTCATTATTGGGAATATTATCATTAACAGTATTCTATTCTATTACAAATGATAGGAAAAGAATATTTTTAACTGTATCCAATTGATAAAAGTTGAAAAATAAATCGTTATGGACCTAATAATTTGCTAATGCTATAAATTATGCAGCAGATATTTTTCTCTTCAAAATCGTCTATTAAACTGTTAGTGAAATTTGGTCTTGATGTTCAACTAGCAATCTCCTTGCATCTCGAAAACCTATGTGACACATGAAACTGCAAATTGGTTGACATTCAGTTCACAGCCTGGGTGTATACTTTAAATTGTCCTACACCTTCCCCACATTATACAATTGAGTTCACCACAGTATCACGACAATGTGGAGGGTTTTTGAGGTGTCAACAAAGCCTTGTGTCTGTGAGAGGAGCAACAAGAATTGATTGATAAGAAGGCATCAATCAACAAACGTTCAAATCTCTTACTGAAGGAGTAGTGTACATAAGAAGAAGAAAATTCTCCATATAAAGAGAGAAACTATAATTATGATTGTTGCAGTTTCACGGGGGATGTGACAATAAGATTAAGCATCATTTTGTCACAAACTCGAGTAGTTCCTGATTCCTGACATAGCATTAGCCGAAATGTCACAGGAGTGAGCAAACAGAACTTGAAATTTGACCTTGTTTGCCTGGCTGGCTTCCAGCCAGGGCCCCTAACTGATCCAGTTTGGACTTTTCGAGTGCACCTATGAGCTCAATAGACCTTTCTTAAGGCTCTCAGGCACCAAAAGGCTCTTTTGGCTCATTTTTATTCCTAATAAAGTTTTCTGACATGCAGATAGAAGCAGGCTGCATCTTGAATACTTTAATGCTCAGCATCCGTACATTGAGTTGCTCCAATTTCCACACCTATGAGCCATCACTTGATATTGAATCTGGTTGTCCCCAGCATCTTTCAAGCTGAAAAAATACAAATTTGTAGGGCCTTCAGGTCCAATGTATGGAATGGAATGTTGATCTTGACTAGAGGAAGGATAATGATAATATTGTGGATCTGCTTCGAATTTGCATTTCTGTACCTGCTCACATTGTACCTTATCATATTTTTATCCAAGTTTCCTTAAAACTTGAATGATAAAATGTACAAGTAAAATAATTTTATAGAATTATTCTTCATGCAATTATAGAATCCATATTAAAAAGGAGAGGAATGGTTCATTACCATGGAATAGGCTCAAAGTGGCACATTTAAACACAAAAAAATTCTAATTTTCTGAAAGAGAACATTCAGACCTATATTTTGTAGGACATGGCAATTTCCAGATGTGGAAAATCATATGAGTTATTCAAGAGAAATGAAGAGAGGGTGCGCGAGAGGAAGGAGAGGAAACCAGAGGATGTTACAGGAGTTTCAAAATGCATGATAAGGACAGATTTGAGAAGTGTACAACAGGTACTTGAAGGAAATACAGGAAGAAAGTGAGGATTATGAGTGGACTTCTACAACGTAATAGAAGTGTACACCATATATCTTGTATTCAAATAATCATTCTTCTGATGGAATTATGAACAACTTACTTTTTACCAGGACAAGGGAATGATATATTTTTCTACTTTTCAAAGTGTGACTGATTCAAGAGATATAATATCAAGACCAAGTATTAAGGTTGATCAACTTTTGGAAAAAAATGCTTGAGCTTAGAAATCTGAGATTATCAACCAAGAACTCTTATATATATAAGGAAAAATGATCATTGATAATTTTTTTTTGACATCAAAATAGATCACATCCTAGTACTTGGTTATATCAAATAAAAGGATTCAAACTGAAAATATAACATAAACTCTACTAGAAAGTTTCCCAGTATTAGTACATCTAATTAACATAGTAAATCCAATCATGAACACAAAAACTCATCAGCATGAACAGTTCACATTTGAACAATTGAAGGTCATATTGTACGTAATTACTAGCGTCAAACAATGCTTATGAATATTTATGTCATGATAATATATTATTCGAAATAGAACTTGATCGGCAAACAAACAAACAGCATTTGAAAACCAAATTTAGTGAGTTCCTAGTCTCCTCCCAGCATATACATGCTATGAAATTATCAGTTATATTGATGATTGTAAATTGAACTTCTACCAATTATGAATTTTTCAAAGATTCTCCAACGATTCAGTTTTCTGTTATTATACATCTTTGCTACAGCATGGTGAGTTTCATTATTGGGAATATTATCATTAACAGTATTCTATTCTATTACAAATGATAGGAAAAGAATATTTTGAACTGTATCCAATTGATAAAAGTTGAAAAATAAATCGTTATGGACCTAATAATTTGCTAATGCTATAAATTATGCAGCAGATATTTTTCTCTTCAAAATCGTCTATTAAACTGTTAGTGAAATTTGGTCTTGATGTTCAACTAGCAATCTCCTTGCATCTCGAAAACCTATGTGACACATGAAACTGCAAATTGGTTGACATTCAGTTCACAGCCTGGGTGTATACTTTAAATTGTCCTACACCTTCCCCACATTATACAATTGAGTTCACCACAGTATCACGACAATGTGGAGGGTTTTTGAGGTGTCAACAAAGCCTTGTGTCTGTGAGAGGAGCAACAAGAATTGATTGATAAGAAGGCATCAATCAACAAACGTTCAAATCTCTTACTGAAGGAGTAGTGTACATAAGAAGAAGAAAATTCTCCATATAAAGAGAGAAACTATAATTATGATTGTTGCAGTTTCACGGGGGATGTGACAATAAGATTAAGCATCATTTTGTCACAAACTCGAGTAGTTCCTGATTCCTGACATAGCATTAGCCGAAATGTCACAGGAGTGAGCAAACAGAACTTGAAATTTGACCTTGTTTGCCTGGCTGGCTTCCAGCCAGGGCCCCTAACTGATCCAGTTTGGACCTTTCGAGTGCACCTATGAGCTCAATAGACCTTTCTTAAGGCTCTCAGGCACCAAAAGGCTCTTTTAGCTCATTTTTATTCCTAATAAAGTTTTCTGACATGCAGATGCATCTTGAATACTTTAATGCTCAGCATCCGTACATTGAGTTGCTCCAATTTCCACACCTATGAGCCATCACTTGATATTGAATCTGGTTGTCCCCAGCATCTTTCAAGCTGAAAAAATACAAATTTGTAGGGCCTTCAGGTCCAATGTATGGAATGGAATGTTGATCTTGACTAGAGGAAGGATAATGATAATATTGTGGATCTGCTTCGAATTTGCATTTCTGTACCTGCTCACATTGTACCTTATCATATTTTTATCCAAGTTTCCTTAAAACTTGAATGATAAAATGTACAAGTAAAATAATTTTATAGAATTATTCTTCATGCAATTATAGAATCCATATTAAAAAGGAGAGGAATGGTTCATTACCATGGAATAGGCTCAAAGTGGCACATTTAAACACAAAAAAATTCTAATTTTCTGAAAGAGAACATTCAGACCTATATTTTGTAGGACATGGCAATTTCCAGATGTGGAAAATCATATGAGTTATTCAAGAGAAATGATGAGAGGGTGCGGGAGAGGAAGGAGAGGAAACCAGAGGATGTTACAGGAGTTTCAAAATGCATGATAAGGACAGATTTGAGAAGTGTACAACAGGTACTTGAAGGGAATACAGGAAGAAAGTGAGGATTATGAGTGGACTTCTACAACGTAATAGAAGTGTACACCATATATCTTGTATTCAAATAATCATTCTTCTGATGGAATTATGAACAACTTACTTTTTACCAGGACAAGGGAATGATATATTTTTCTACTTTTCAAAGTGTGACTGATTCAAGAGATATAATATCAAGACCAACTATTAAGTTTGATCAACTTTTGGAAAAAAATGCTTGAGCTTAGAAATCTGAGATTATCAACCAAGAACTCTTATATATATAAGGAAAAATGATCATTGATAATTTTTTTTTGACATCAAAATAGATCACATCCTCGTACTTGGTTATATCAAATGAAAGGATTCAAACTGAAAATATAACATAAACTCTACTAGAAAGTTTCCCAGTATTAGTACATCTAATTAACATAGTAAATCCAATCATGAACACAAAAACTCATCAGCATGAACAGTTCACATTTGAACAATTGAAGGTCATATTGTACGTAATTACTAGCGTCAAACAATGCTTATGAATATTTATGTCATGATAATATATTATTCGAAATAGAACTTGATCGGCAAACAAACAAACAGCATTTGAAAACCAAATTTAGTGAGTTCCTAGTCTCCTCCCAGCATATACATGCTATGAAATTATCAGTTATATTGATGATTGTAAATTGAACTTCTACCAATTATGAATTTTTCAAAGATTCTCCAACGATTCAGTTTTCTGTTATTATACATCTTTGCTACAGCATGGTGAGTTTCATTATTGGGAATATTATCATTAACAGTATTCTATTCTATTACAAATGATAGGAAAAGAATATTTTGAACTGTATCCAATTGATAAAAGTTGAAAAATAAATCGTTATGGACCTAATAATTTGCTAATGCTATAAATTATGCAGCAGATATTTTTCTCTTCAAAATCGTCTATTAAACTGTTAGTGAAATTTGGTCTTGATGTTCAACTAGCAATCTCCTTGCATCTCGAAAACCTATGTGACACATGAAACTGCAAATTGGTTGACATTCAGTTCACAGCCTGGGTGTATACTTTAAATTGTCCTACACCTTCCCCACATTATACAATTGAGTTCACCACAGTATCACGACAATGTGGAGGGTTTTTGAGGTGTCAACAAAGCCTTGTGTCTGTGAGAGGAGCAACAAGAATTGATTGATAAGAAGGCATCAATCAACAAACGTTCAAATCTCTTACTGAAGGAGTAGTGTACATAAGAAGAAGAAAATTCTCCATATAAAGAGAGAAACTATAATTATGATTGTTGCAGTTTCACGGGGGATGTGACAATAAGATTAAGCATCATTTTGTCACAAACTCGAGTAGTTCCTGATTCCTGACATAGCATTAGCCGAAATGTCACAGGAGTGAGCAAACAGAACTTGAAATTTGACCTTGTTTGCCTGGCTGGCTTCCAGCCAGGGCCCCTAACTGATCCAGTTTGGACCTTTCGAGTGCACCTATGAGCTCAATAGACCTTTCTTAAGGCTCTCAGGCACCAAAAGGCTCTTTTAGCTCATTTTTATTCCTAATAAAGTTTTCTGACATGCAGATAGAAGCAGGCTGCATCTTGAATACTTTAATGCTCAGCATCCGTACATTGAGTTGCTCCAATTTCCACACCTATGAGCCATCACTTGATATTGAATCTGGTTGTCCCCAGCATCTTTCAAGCTGAAAAAATACAAATTTGTAGGGCCTTCAGGTCCAATGTATGGAATGGAATGTTGATCTTGACTAGAGGAAGGATAATGATAATATTGTGGATCTGCTTCGAATTTGCATTTCTGTACCTGCTCACATTGTACCTTATCATATTTTTATCCAAGTTTCCTTAAAACTTGAATGATAAAATGTACAAGTAAAATAATTTTATAGAATTATTCTTCATGCAATTATAGAATCCATATTAAAAAGGAGAGGAATGGTTCATTACCATGGAATAGGCTCAAAGTGGCACATTTAAACACAAAAAAATTCTAATTTTCTGAAAGAGAACATTCAGACCTATATTTTGTAGGACATGGCAATTTCCAGATGTGGAAAATCATATGAGTTATTCAAGAGAAATGATGAGAGGGTGCGGGAGAGGAAGGAGAGGAAACCAGAGGATGTTACAGGAGTTTCAAAATGCATGATAAGGACAGATTTGAGAAGTGTACAACAGGTACTTGAAGGGAATACAGGAAGAAAGTGAGGATTATGAGTGGACTTCTACAACGTAATAGAAGTGTACACCATATATCTTGTATTCAAATAATCATTCTTCTGATGGAATTATGAACAACTTACTTTTTACCAGGACAAGGGAATGATATATTTTTCTACTTTTCAAAGTGTGACTGATTCAAGAGATATAATATCAAGACCAACTATTAAGTTTGATCAACTTTTGGAAAAAAATGCTTGAGCTTAGAAATCTGAGATTATCAACCAAGAACTCTTATATATATAAGGAAAAATGATCATTGATAATTTTTTTTTGACATCAAAATAGATCACATCCTCGTACTTGGTTATATCAAATGAAAGGATTCAAACTGAAAATATAACATAAACTCTACTAGAAAGTTTCCCAGTATTAGTACATCTAATTAACATAGTAAATCCAATCATGAACACAAAAACTCATCAGCATGAACAGTTCACATTTGAACAATTGAAGGTCATATTGTACGTAATTACTAGCGTCAAACAATGCTTATGAATATTTATGTCATGATAATATATTATTCGAAATAGAACTTGATCGGCAAACAAACAAACAGCATTTGAAAACCAAATTTAGTGAGTTCCTAGTCTCCTCCCAGCATATACATGCTATGAAATTATCAGTTATATTGATGATTGTAAATTGAACTTCTACCAATTATGAATTTTTCAAAGATTCTCCAACGATTCAGTTTTCTGTTATTATACATCTTTGCTACAGCATGGTGAGTTTCATTATTGGGAATATTATCATTAACAGTATTCTATTCTATTACAAATGATAGGAAAAGAATATTTTGAACTGTATCCAATTGATAAAAGTTGAAAAATAAATCGTTATGGACCTAATAATTTGCTAATGCTATAAATTATGCAGCAGATATTTTTCTCTTCAAAATCGTCTATTAAACTGTTAGTGAAATTTGGTCTTGATGTTCAACTAGCAATCTCCTTGCATCTCGAAAACCTATGTGACACATGAAACTGCAAATTGGTTGACATTCAGTTCACAGCCTGGGTGTATACTTTAAATTGTCCTACACCTTCCCCACATTATACAATTGAGTTCACCACAGTATCACGACAATGTGGAGGGTTTTTGAGGTGTCAACAAAGCCTTGTGTCTGTGAGAGGAGCAACAAGAATTGATTGATAAGAAGGCATCAATCAACAAACGTTCAAATCTCTTACTGAAGGAGTAGTGTACATAAGAAGAAGAAAATTCTCCATATAAAGAGAGAAACTATAATTATGATTGTTGCAGTTTCACGGGGGATGTGACAATAAGATTAAGCATCATTTTGTCACAAACTCGAGTAGTTCCTGATTCCTGACATAGCATTAGCCGAAATGTCACAGGAGTGAGCAAACAGAACTTGAAATTTGACCTTGTTTGCCTGGCTGGCTTCCAGCCAGGGCCCCTAACTGATCCAGTTTGGACTTTTCGAGTGCACCTATGAGCTCAATAGACCTTTCTTAAGGCTCTCAGGCACCAAAAGGCTCTTTTGGCTCATTTTTATTCCTAATAAAGTTTTCTGACATGCAGATAGAAGCAGGCTGCATCTTGAATACTTTAATGCTCAGCATCCGTACATTGAGTTGCTCCAATTTCCACACCTATGAGCCATCACTTGATATTGAATCTGGTTGTCCCCAGCATCTTTCAAGCTGAAAAAATACAAATTTGTAGGGCCTTCAGGTCCAATGTATGGAATTGGTCCAATGTTGATCTTGACTAGAGGAAGGATAATGATAATATTGTGGATCTGCTTCGAATTTTCATTTCTGTACCTGCTCACATTGTACCTTATCATATTTTTATCCAAGTTTCCTTAAAACTTGAATAATAAAATGTACAAGTAAAATAATTTTATAGAATTATTCTTCATGCAATTATAGAATCCATATTAAAAAGGAGAGGAATGGTTCATTACCATGGAATAGGCTTAAAGTGGCACATTTAAACACAAAAAAATTCTAATTTTCTGAAAGAGAACATTCAGACCTATATTTTGTAGGACATGGCAATTTCCAGATGTGGAAAATCATATGAGTTATTCAAGAGAAATGAAGAGAGGGTGCGCGAGAGGAAGGAGAGGAAACCAGAGGATGTTACAGGAGTTTCAAAATGCATGATAAGGATAGATTTGAGAAGTGTACAACAGGTACTTGAAGGGAATACAGGAAGAAAGTGAGGATTATGAGTGAACTTCTACAACGTAATAGAAGTGTACACCATATATCTTGTATTCAAATAATCATTCTTCTGATGGAATTATGAACAACTTACTTTTTACCAGGACAAGGGAATGATATATTTTTCTACTTTTCAAAGTGTGACTGATTCAAGAGATATAATATCAAGACCAAGTATTAAGTTTGATTAACTTTTGGAAAAAAATGCTTGAGCTTAGAAATCTGAGATTATCAACCAAGAACTCTTATATATATAAGGAAAAATGATCATTGATAATTTTTTTTTGACATCAAAATAGATCACATCCTCGTACTTGGTTATATCAAATGAAAGGATTCAAACTGAAAATATAACATAAACTCTACTAGAAAGTTTCCCAGTATTAGTACATCTAATTAACATAGTAAATCCAATCATGAACACAAAAACTCATCAGCATGAACAGTTCACATTTGAACAATTGAAGGTCATATTGTACGTAATTACTAGCGTCAAACAATGCTTATGAATATTTATGTCATGATAATATATTATTCGAAATAGAACTTGATCGGCAAACAAACAAACAGCATTTGAAAACCAAATTTAGTGAGTTCCTAGTCTCCTCCCAGCATATACATGCTATGAAATTATCAGTTATATTGATGATTGTAAATTGAACTTCTACCAATTATGAATTTTTCAAAGATTCTCCAACGATTCAGTTTTCTGTTATTATACATCTTTGCTACAGCATGGTGAGTTTCATTATTGGGAATATTATCATTAACAGTATTCTATTCTATTACAAATGATAGGAAAAGAATATTTTGAACTGTATCCAATTGATAAAAGTTGAAAAATAAATCGTTATGGACCTAATAATTTGCTAATGCTATAAATTATGCAGCAGATATTTTTCTCTTCAAAATCGTCTATTAAACTGTTAGTGAAATTTGGTCTTGATGTTCAACTAGCAATCTCCTTGCATCTCGAAAACCTATGTGACACATGAAACTGCAAATTGGTTGACATTCAGTTCACAGCCTGGGTGTATACTTTAAATTGTCCTACACATTCCCCACATTATACAATTGAGTTCACCACAGTATCACGACAATGTGGAGGGTTTTTGAGGTGTCAACAAAGCCTTGTGTCTGTGAGAGGAGCAACAAGAATTGATTGATAAGAAGGCATCAATCAACAAACGTTCAAATCTCTTACTGAAGGAGTAGTGTACATAAGAAGAAGAAAATTCTCCATATAAAGAGAGAAACTATAATTATGATTGTTGCAGTTTCACGGGGGATGTGACAATAAGATTAAGCATCATTTTGTCACAAACTCGAGTAGTTCCTGATTCCTGACATAGCATTAGCCGAAATGTCACAGGAGTGAGCAAACAGAACTTGAAATTTGACCTTGTTTGCCTGGCTGGCTTCCAGCCAGGGCCCCTAACTGATCCAGTTTGGACTTTTCGAGTGCACCTATGAGCTCAATAGACCTTTCTTAAGGCTCTCAGGCACCAAAAGGCTCTTTTGGCTCATTTTTATTCCTAATAAAGTTTTCTGACATGCAGATAGAAGCAGGCTGCATCTTGAATACTTTAATGCTCAGCATCCGTACATTGAGTTGCTCCAATTTCCACACCTATGAGCCATCACTTGATATTGAATCTGGTTGTCCCCAGCATCTTTCAAGCTGAAAAAATACAAATTTGTAGGGCCTTCAGGTCCAATGTATGGAATGGAATGTTGATCTTGACTAGAGGAAGGATAATGATAATATTGTGGATCTGCTTCCAATTTTCATTTCTGCACCTGCTCACATTGTACCTTATCATATTTTTATCCAAGTTTCCTTAAAACTTGAATGATAAAATGTACAAGTAAAATAATTTTATAGAATTATTCTTCATGCAATTATAGAATCCATATTAAAAAGGAGAGGAATGGTTCATTACCATGGAATAGGCTTAAAGTGGCACATTTAAACACAAAAAAATTCTAATTTTCTGAAAGAGAACATTCAGACCTATATTTTGTAGGACATGGCAATTTCCAGATGTGGAAAATCATATGAGTTATTCAAGAGAAATGAAGAGAGGGTGCGCGAGAGGAAGGAGAGGAAACCAGAGGATGTTACAGGAGTTTCAAAATGCATGATCAGGACAGATTTGAGAAGTGTACAACAGGTACTTGAAGGGAATACTGGAAGAAAGTGAGGATTATGAGTGGACTTCTACAACGTAATAGAAGTGTACACCATATATCTTGTATTCGAATAATCATTCTTCTGATGGAATTATGAACAACTTACTTTTTACCAGGACAAGGGAATGATATATTTTTCTACTTTTCAAAGTGTGACTGATTCAAGAGATATAATATCAAGACCAAGTATTAAGGTTGATCAACTTTTGGAAAAAAATGCTTGAGCTTAGAAATCTGAGATTATCAACCAAGAACTCTTATATATATAAGGAAAAATGATCATTGATAATTTTTTTTTGACATCAAAATAGATCACATCCTAGTACTTGGTTATATCAAATAAAAGGATTCAAACTGAAAATATAACATAAACTCTACTAGAAAGTTTCCCAGTATTAGTACATCTAATTAACATAGTAAATCCAATCATGAACACAAAAACTCATCAGCATGAACAGTTCACATTTGAACAATTGAAGGTCATATTGTACGTAATTACTAGCGTCAAACAATGCTTATGAATATTTATGTCATGATAATATATTATTCGAAATAGAACTTGATCGGCAAACAAACAAACAGCATTTGAAAACCAAATTTAGTGAGTTCCTAGTCTCCTCCCAGCATATACATGCTATGAAATTATCAGTTATATTGATGATTGTAAATTGAACTTCTACCAATTATGAATTTTTCAAAGATTCTCCAACGATTCAGTTTTCTGTTATTATACATCTTTGCTACAGCATGGTGAGTTTCATTATTGGGAATATTATCATTAACAGTATTCTATTCTATTACAAATGATAGGAAAAGAATATTTTTAACTGTATCCAATTGATAAAAGTTGAAAAATAAATCGTTATGGACCTAATAATTTGCTAATGCTATAAATTATGCAGCAGATATTTTTCTCTTCAAAATCGTCTATTAAACTGTTAGTGAAATTTGGTCTTGATGTTCAACTAGCAATCTCCTTGCATCTCGAAAACCTATGTGACACATGAAACTGCAAATTGGTTGACATTCAGTTCACAGCCTGGGTGTATACTTTAAATTGTCCTACACCTTCCCCACATTATACAATTGAGTTCACCACAGTATCACGACAATGTGGAGGGTTTTTGAGGTGTCAACAAAGCCTTGTGTCTGTGAGAGGAGCAACAAGAATTGATTGATAAGAAGGCATCAATCAACAAACGTTCAAATCTCTTACTGAAGGAGTAGTGTACATAAGAAGAAGAAAATTCTCCATATAAAGAGAGAAACTATAATTATGATTGTTGCAGTTTCACGGGGGATGTGACAATAAGATTAAGCATCATTTTGTCACAAACTCGAGTAGTTCCTGATTCCTGACATAGCATTAGCCGAAATGTCACAGGAGTGAGCAAACAGAACTTGAAATTTGACCTTGTTTGCCTGGCTGGCTTCCAGCCAGGGCCCCTAACTGATCCAGTTTGGACTTTTCGAGTGCACCTATGAGCTCAATAGACCTTTCTTAAGGCTCTCAGGCACCAAAAGGCTCTTTTGGCTCATTTTTATTCCTAATAAAGTTTTCTGACATGCAGATAGAAGCAGGCTGCATCTTGAATACTTTAATGCTCAGCATCCGTACGTTGAGTTGCTCCAATTTCCATACCTATGAGCCATCACTTGATATTGAATCTGGTTGTCCCCAGCATCTTTCAAGCTGAAAAAATACAAATTTGTAGGGCCTTCAGGTCCAATGTATGGAATGGAATGTTGATCTTGACTAGAGGAAGGATAATGATAATATTGTGGATCTGCTTCGAATTTGCATTTCTGTACCTGCTCACATTGTACCTTATCATATTTTTATCCAAGTTTCCTTAAAACTTGAATGATAAAATGTACAAGTAAAATAATTTTATAGAATTATTCTTCATGCAATTATAGAATCCATATTAAAAAGGAGAGGAATGGTTCATTACCATGGAATAGGCTCAAAGTGGCACATTTAAACACAAAAAAATTCTAATTTTCTGAAAGAGAACATTCAGACCTATATTTTGTAGGACATGGCAATTTCCAGATGTGGAAAATCATATGAGTTATTCAAGAGAAATGATGAGAGGGTGCGGGAGAGGAAGGAGAGGAAACCAGAGGATGTTACAGGAGTTTCAAAATGCATGATAAGGACAGATTTGAGAAGTGTACAACAGGTACTTGAAGGGAATACAGGAAGAAAGTGAGGATTATGAGTGGACTTCTACAACGTAATAGAAGTGTACACCATATATCTTGTATTCGAAAAATCATTCTTCTGATGGAATTATGAACAACTTACTGTTTACCAGGACAAGGGAATGATATATTTTTCTACTTTTCAAAGTGTGACTGATTCAAGAGATATAATATCAAGACCAAGTATTAAGTTTGATCAACTTTTGGAAAAGAATGCTTGAGCTTAAAAATCTGAGATTATCAACCAAGAACTCTTATATATATATAAGGAAAAATGATCATTGATAATTTTTTTTTTGACATCAAAATAGATCACATCCTCGTACTTGGTTATATCAAATGAAAGGATTCAAACTGAAAATATAACATTAACTCTACTAGAAAGCTTACCAGGATTATTACATCCAATTAACATAGTGAATCCAATCATGAAGACAAAAACTCATCAGCATGAACAGTTCACATTTGAACAATTGAAGGTCATATTGTACGTAATTACTAGCATCAAACAATGCTTATGAATATTTATGTCATGATAATATATTATTCGAAATAGAACTTGATCGGCAAACATTCACTGCGAGTGCAGTGAATGAACCCCCAAAAATTAACACAGGCCTATGTCACCGGTAATCCAATTTCTGAACTGCGACCTCACCTGGACTTACAACTGCGTGGTAAAAAGAAAAGGAGTGGCACCCTTTGTTCATTGGCCGAGTACAGAGTACTTCAAAGAGAAAGAAGAAGGTGCCTAATATTATTCACAATATTATTCACCTCTTATTTTCTCAATCAAGCCAAAAAAGTCAAGTTCCTTTACATGGTCAAATAAATTTTGTATTTTCATTATTAGCCCTTGAATACATACTAAATTATTTCATAAAAAATAAATATGGTAATAGACATACCCTTAGTAGTAGAAAAATTAAAAAGGAAAAACAATTTTTTCTGCTCTTTTAGTCTTTTAGGTTTTAGGGGGGGTCACGACCCCCCCCCCCAAATATCCCCCTTGAACTGCTCAGGGTGGCAACTATGATTGTACAGTTATAAAATGCTATATAAGATAATTTTGGAACAAAATAGAGTGAAGAAGCTGACTCACTCAAGTCAATAATACTGCTGAAGATAACGCCCTCCCTTGCCGACTACCCCCCTTCCACCATGAACGGTATGCTTTAGGTAAAGAAAATTTGAAATTGAACAATGGATTACCCAAACAATACCTTTCTTACGCTAATAACATTCATCAATTTGACAATAATGAATGAAAAGGAAAGAATCAAACAATAAAATACACATCTAATACATAACAGTGAATGAGGGGATATGAGAGTGCTATGCGTCGGTTCGGTCTTTCATTTATATCTTTGCAGAAAATCTACGAAATTTTCAAAACCAGGTCTTTTATAGAAGAAAATTAAATGTTCTAAAACTTTCACCTACTACTTTTTTGTTTTTGAGTGAGAATTCCCAAGATAAATGCATCAAAACATAGACAATAATCATTTTTCAGGAAAGGGGGCAAAAATCGATGGTTTTTGATATTTGATTGTGATTGGAGGGCTGATTCGATTTTGACTTTATACATATCATTCAACGCAGAATTTCATGCTCTTGAACTTCAAATAGAAGAATCTTTTTGATTTGGCTGATAGTTTCCGAGTTATTGGCCAAAAACCGAAAAATGAGCAGAATTTGGGGGGGTTTTCGCCCAAAGGGGGGCAATGCTGTAATTTAAATAGGGCAAACACCTGAATCCTTGAAGTACATGTCAATACAACACAAAAATGTATGTGTCGGAAATTTCCCAGGGGGGGGGGAGGGTCTCTTATTGGTGGCTCATGGTCTAAAACCTTTACCTACACATTGCCTTGCAACCAAAGAAGTTCTTGATGGAAACATTCTTTGAATTAACCATGATTTAATTCCACTAGTTCTCTTTTCATATCCATCTTTATTTAAATGCACCCCTGTTTCGATAAACATTTTTCTATAATTTCGAAAGTCGAGCGTGCTACATTCTTCTTCATTTGGCTGTGATTCAAAAAGTAATTCTGACAAACCAGTTGTTATTTTAAATTTTTTACCCCCAACAATAATGTATTTATCTACAAACTCAATCGGTACCTTATTTCCCATGAAGTACGAATCATTTTCCAAATTATATTGAATTCCATATGATACACCTTTTTTCTTTAATGTGTGAAAACTGTCTAAATAATAATCAAGCAAATCTTGTACTGGGTTTTTCTTAAGTGAAAATGACTTACTTAAAGCAGCAGATGAATCCGACCCTTTGTCAACTTTTTCTTCATCTTCGTCAAAATAAACATACTCATTATCTGTCAATTCCTTCTCCTCCTCCTCCTCACCTGTTGATTCCTCTTTTTTTATATAGCATTCCTTTTCATTAGAATCATCTTTCTCAGCTTCGATTTAGTTTTCGATTTTAAGTGAAGATTCCTTCAATTCCTGGAGCGGGTTTATAATTGGCACCAACCTATTTTTCAAATTTGTCTCTGTTTCAGACTGTACTCCGCCTAAAGTATTATATTTTTCAACATTAGATTTTCTCAAATCGTGATTTTATTTGTTACAAGATCTCTACTAGCGTTCGCACTACTTGTTCTCGATTTTATTTCCCTTCCACGCCGTTTCATTCTTGCTTTTTCCTTCCCCCTCCTCTGTCCTACCGTTTTCTTAATGTCTTCCATAATTGCAAACACTCAATAAGAATGCCGTTCAACAACTAACCGGCAAATTGCGTTTGTTACACTAGTCTATTTGAACTCGTTTGGATCTAAAAATACGTCTAAATTCAATCTGTACCTACCATTGGTCAATTTACATTCAGTGCAAATTGTAATAAAATTATGACCTTCACCTTTTGTCCAAACCTCGGAACACATATTTTTGAAAGTATTAAATATCATGTTGCTCTCAGCGAAATCCCTATATATGAGTTTCAAAGATAATATATATCTACTCTAAAGACCAAAATTAAATTACTGTTCTCTCTAACTATGTGCTTCTGAATGCTTGCATATGATTGGTTCAGAAACAGCACATCAACCTCTTTATGTCGTCCCATACTGTAATAATCTTTGATCTGTGGAACTCTTTGCAGTTGTAAATCGTCAAAGATTACTAAATAATGTTTTTCTAAATCATTCGGGTTCGGGATGCTAGAAATATCATCTGTCATAAAAAACTTTATAAACTTTAGCGTGGAGAAAATCTATTCCAAGAATACATAATTTGGTTGATATAACGATTTACTGAAAACGTGTAAACTGCGAAAACGTAATGTTCTTCTATTGAAAATTAGATTCAACAAAATATTCGTTTTTCCAGAATTTGAAGACCCAATAATCAACCCACGTACATTTTGTGGAAAAAGATCGCCATGGTTATTGTTTCCACCTGTCTTTGTACTGATAATCAATTCGTCAAAATTTAAAATAGGTATTTCAGGTTTATCATCTTTTTTTGATACCTTACTTTCAATCATTGTTAACAGTGTATGCGCTCCTACACACGTCATAACTACAACTAAAAGATAAAACATGGGTTTTTTCACACAATAAAAGAACCAATTATTCTCAATACAAGATGCCATATTATATTCTCTCAAACAACAATAATACAACATGTCTAAAAGCTATATATACTAACTTAAAAATCATTACACTCATTTATTTTCTTAAACAATAATTCAACATTGAATAACTACATACTAACTCATACTGCTAAGATATACATAATGTTTCAAACTACTTGAGATTAGCTCGCTTTGCACATTCAATCATCGCTCCCATAAATAGCCTATCTGTATCTACACTTATTTCGCTCTTTCTTTGATAAACTCTCTAACAGAATACAAAGAGGAAGACAATGAATTACAATAGCATTCCTCTGGAATTTGGTACGAAATTTTCCTACATATCCTTTCACTCAATGTATCGCTACCAGTAAAACAAACACTCAAATGCATTTGTCTTCCCTTTACACTCTTCTTTGGTGTTATGAACCATCAAAATTCATCAAAGCTCACACCATTCCCACCGTAATTAACTAGCATATTAATATGACTAATAAGAATATCGCAAAAACAACATCTATATCTGGGAAGTATATTTTTAACCACACCCATGATTCTGAAACCAAACAAATATAAATATAAATTTAAGCTCTGTCAATTTACACAACTATATGAGGTTCCAATAATTTGAATGGTAACACATAATATAATAGACTTATAAATCATCAATTGAAAGAAAATGTTCTAACTAAAATGTTCTTATCTAGCAACTTGTCTTTACTAAAACTTAATCAAGTTTTAACCCGGCTTCTAAGCCACACCTCTCTAGCATACTGTCAATAAAATCCTTTCCAATAGATTTTAAAGTTTCATTTTCACTAGCATACCTACATATTTCACTCTCCATCATATCGAATTGAGTGCAAGGACATGTATCAACAACATCTGGGAAGAAGATTCACATGAAAAGTTAATATCTGGGAATCTTTTTCTCTCATGTACGACCTATCAAAATCTATTTTTGATAGATAACAAAACCTTAAATGTCCAAATTGTCTTATTGTCTCACATTTCCCACTTAAAAATAAGAAATAATCATCTAAAGTAAAATTTGAATTGGCATAATCTTTCAACTCATCTAAAAGTTCCTCTGAAAGCCTTGTCAATTTACAAGTATGAGGTTCAAATTTGAATGGCAGCAATGATGTAATAATCTGAAAAAATATACAATACCCATAAATTTTTTATATTGATTCTCTGAACGTTCCTAACCGGCTATAACAATATTGAAAGTTAGCATTCGTCGTAAAACAGCCCTTCTAAAACAGCCTCTACACCACACATAATAAGAAGGTCCCGAACGAAAGTAGGCCTATTTCCAAGACGTTCTCGAAAATAATCATCCCTAAGATACTTGCGATCCACTTCTATTTTCATTGCTAATAGTGAACAATCACATGTGCTGGATGCTTTTGGCATGTAACAAAAACCCCAATGTTCAAATTTTTCTACACCTTTTCCATCATCCAAAAACCATATATATTCATTCAAAGTGAAGTTGTTTGCACTTGTATATTTTCTCAATTCTACTATAAGGTCACTCAAAACAGTTGTTAAACTGGGGTGCGACTCCAACATTGCTGACGCCATAATCTGAAAAATACATACATATTATTAATCGATAACTCTGACACCAGACCTGAGCCAGCCAGGTCACACGATATTATTATTATTATTATCGATAAGAAGATCCTTTTTATCAATCCAACTGGGATCTTTGAACCCAACCCACCATACTAACACCTTTCGTCCTCTACGTTTCAGTACCTTCGCAACTAAATAAACATTCATATCATTCTTGTCCAACTCAGTTCTCTTTAATTCTTGTTCATAAAACCTCCCCAATATAAGTTCATTGTTAAAATCCTTTAATTGATATGTCGGTGGATCTGACGGATATACAGAAACAATTTTAAACAATTCTATGCTCCAGTTGATATGATAAGATTTATTGAAAAAATTTCTATGCTTCAAAATACGCACTACTTCGCCTAGATGAAATTTTGGTCGAATTTTGTTCTTTTTCAGGTTACGTAATTTCCGTCTATTCAACTCGGCAATAATTTGTTGTTCATGTTTCAATGTAACTTCAGCAGGTTTCAACTCAATCGTCGAATGAACACTGTGATTATACTGACTTACAATTCGATCTAACATATTTACCCATCTATAATTCCCGGTTTTGGTGAAATGTATGTAGATTTTTTACTTTAATGTTCGATTAAATCATTCAATAATAGCAGCCTTTTTGTCTGAGTAGACATGGTAATGGTGTATGTTATATCTCTTTAATAACATCTTCACATGTGAATTGAAGAATTCCGACCCTTGGTCTGTGCACAGCAAACATACACCATGATTTTTCTCAAAAATCGGTTATAAGGCTATGCTCACCTCATGACCTGATTAAGATTTTAGAGGAACATCGTATGCGTATTTTGAAAATACATTTATCACGGATAATATAAATTTAAAATTGGAATTTATTTTAGTAAATTGAGTCATTCCAATTAAATCTGCCTGCAACATCTCCAAAATTCTCTTTAAAACATAACTCCGTCTTTTAAACATTTTATGCACGCTTGAGTGTAATTCTTTAGCAAAACACTGATGAATATTACTCATTTTGTAATAACCCTGCACCTAGAATAAGGAAGAGTGTAAAATTTAGTTCAATGTCAAATTGCATCCGCCGTTATGCTGTAGTAAAAATATATGCAACCAGATTTTTATGTACTATATATAGCGCATACATAACACATTTTAAAAGTTCGAGTCCTTCACCTTTGCTGCAACAAGTACACACTGTCTGATGCGAAATGCAAAAACTGACCTGCACAACCTTGCAAGTCTGTAACAACCTCTCAACTGCGCTTTTGCTCATCTAACAAAACCTGACCTATCCAAGTTTTTACTTCCCATCACTCTCCACCTCAAGTTCTACCTTCACCTGCGCTCCCTCCCTCTCCTCCTCCTCCTCCTCCTCCTCACATCCATTAAAATAAGGTATGTCTTTATGAAACCATGCTAAAGTTTTAATTCGGCATGGAAGCAAAAAACGCTTATCATCCAGCAGACTAATACAAATTCTACCCACTTGAACCTGAAATATATGGTGTAAATAGGAGCGTATCAAATTTGACGATTTGTAATGAACACATTGTTCAAATAAGCACTTTTCATACATTGAAAATCTCAGTTTTGAATCAATGATGTATCTTGTTATGCCTTAAGCTACATTTTTATTTTGAATTTCATTATTTTCATTGAGAAACTCAAGCAAATATAATTTTGGTCATAATCCGACGAATTTTGTTATGATTCTTGACTTGAGTTCATCTTTGAAGCAGCCTAGTTTCTTATGATCAAGTGAACTGAAACACTTATGGTTTCGAGGATATTCACTTGTATCAAACAGATGTTCTTGCCTCCTCATATCCTCATAAAAATCCTCTGTTTCCACATAGTAAAGAAAACTGTCCATATCTGCCATATCTGTCCATAACTATAAGAAACTATAACTGTCCATATCTATAAGAATTTTAACTTCCCTAAAGTCATACATATTTAAAAATAAATTATAATGAAAGTTATACATGACAACCTTGGATAAATCGAGCACTGTGAAACTGCAATAAATCGGTCGATCTAAAAGGATATCAATTTTCTTCATTTCAACACCTACAACATTAGGATTAAAGATATTCCAACGCTTGACATTTGGGCGAGAAATTAACCTATCTAAAGTTTTTTCATCTGTCACCAGCCTCATATTAAACCTGTTACAGACGCGTTCGATCAATTTATCATACATGCTGTTTGAAAGATTCTTGTACTGCAAGGATTCAAAGCTATTTTCCGAGTTTTGACATAATTGATTGTTGAAATCAATGTATGGTTTCAACAAAGCAGATTGGCTAAAACTTATAACATGATAAATTTTTGTTAATTTCATACCTAGACTTAGATATAGCTTTAAATTACAGTAATGTAAGACGTACTTCTTTCTACCAGCTAGCGTAGTTAACAATTTAGTTGTTACAATCTGTTTCTTCCTATCATCTGCACGCTGATAGTCGGAAAATAATTCCATCGGGGGTTTTTGCTTTAATGGGGCTAATGGGAAATCATTGTGTTTATCGTGGAGATGTTCTGGATAATCCAAATCAACCTCCAAAATAAAACCAACAGGCGCGTCATCTGCAACGGTTGAAATGTCAAGTGTGGAAACTTCTGATGGTGTTAACCATCTAAAATCGCCATAAGGTAGGTAATTACACATTGTAAATGCATATAAGGCGTTTGCATCAAGGTAAACAATAGAAGAAGTAGGTTTATTCCTATCATATGCTGTACTCATGTATGGGTTATTTGCTAGACTGTATCTATTAGGTATTACACTGACGCCCCCGCGGATCGTGGATTCGATTAGAAGGTACATACACGGATCTGTAATCAATTGAAGTTCAACTTTAGTTTCAAAAAGCATTGCTTGAAAACTATAGTGTGCTAAAGAGAGAAACTAAGATACATCCAAACCATAATGTTTGAAAAAAATTAATCATAAGTCTTCGAAGATATCTGACAGGCAGAGGATGTCTCTTATCAAATAGTTATCGTGAAAATCTCCTAGATTTTTCATTGAACATACATTCCACACTTCCAACGCATGTTTGTGATCATTTTCATCCAATTCCTTTTCCGATAGACTATTATAAAACTCATTTATAGGCGGAAGAGCGGTTTCATTAAATTTTTTGGGACTATCTATGTACTGATAACAATACACACCTTTTCTTAAGAACAGTTTTTGGTGTACTTCATTTTTAAAATGTGTACATAAACGTTTGAATTTTGTTCTATAATCATCACAATCCGCCAGATTTTTTACTAAATTCTCAAGAGACATGTTTAGAAATTGTGAACTGTCAATAAATTTAACGTGTCCTACAGTTATTATGAGAAACTTCTCTGACGAGTTAGCGATACAGCGAAGCTTGCGTGTATTGTAAGCCAAAGACTGTACAATGAAATGGGAATCATACCCGTGAAAATTATGCATAACACATGGAACATATGTGGGCACCTTACAGTTTAAATTGCAGCTCATGTGTGTTGCAGAAAGATATCTGCCGCTGTGGTGATCATGATGTCTACACTTAAAATCTCCAGCAGCAAACGGTTTGTTACACAAGGAACAATTCACAGCCGTATCAAACTCGTACTGTTCTTTTTCACTTAAGCAATACATTGGCACTTCTAACATTAAATCATCATAAAGCCTGTCGCCGAGTTCGGTTATCTCCTGCAGAAACCGTGCAATAATATTCTCCCCTAAAAACTTTGCTCTGTATAAACGCGGGCCCACACATATATCCCCATTTTCATCTAGAATGATATAACCGTAACTACAGGGCACATGTCTAGCTGTTTTATCTGTAAAAGATTTTCTTGGTTGTCTACCATCATTGTCATCATCATCATCATCATCGCTGTCTTCAAATTCATTGTTCATTGGAATAATGAAAGATTCAAAGTCACTGTAGATTATGTACTTTGTTTTGAGAGTAAAATAATAATTTTTAAACTTCAAAATATTTTTCCCCGGCTTGGGAAGGCGCATTCTCTGTTCGCCAAACTTACTACACAACTCTATATGTTGTTTCAAATTTCGCTCCCCATCAATATTAGCGCTTTTATTCTATGTGAATCTATGAAAACAAAATGGACAAATGTGTACAGCTTTTCTTCCTTTGGTTAGTTTGGATAATAATCTGAACAAACCGTTCCTATCCATAGTTGTGTTAATCAAGGTGTAATGTGATTTATTCGGATGATTATCATTGAATAACAGAAGGAGCATTATATTATGCTGTCTTTCCCTAAACAAAGAAACTCTGTATGGGAAATTTTTTTTCCATGTTCCATCATAAGCCAAAACAGTGATACTTATAGATGAATTAAGAATTTCAAACCTCTTTATATCATGTAATTCCACCGGAAAGTTTATTCCTATAATATTTAACTCTTTTTTGTATCGTTTTAAATATTCTACATTCGAATTTCTTTGTCTGTAATGCAGATATGCAAGAACTCTCCATAGAAAGCATTTCTTATCATGTAGGTTCTTGATATTAATTACAACTTTTTTTTATACTATCACCTTAGGTGTGCTAATAAATGATGAATTGTTATACCCTGCATGAATGGGATTTTATCTCGCAAAATTAAGGTCTAAATGTTGTATATGATTAACAACCCATCCCAAGCCAAAACACAAAAATCTGTCAAGAGCATTAAATAACTTATTAGATCCCGCTTCATACTGACTGAGTAATTCGTCCTTATTTAAACTTATATTAACGATATTATGAGACATGCTGTGAAGTGTTGTGTTAGTTTCAATGTTCAATTCTTGCCTATCACCGCTAACGTCGGCTAATGCAGATAACTTTACAAGATTAATGCTAGCAGCGATGAACCAACAAAGGTTTCCTTGAAAACGTCTAGATTCATCAATTAAAATTTCAAATATTTTATCTTTTAATGTTGATAATATTAACTATAAATCTATTTCATTATTAATGAATCTAAATCTATACTTCAACACGTTCCTATTCACAGCTGATGAACATTCAAGTTTGTATTCCATTTGAATTGTAACAAAAGTTCCAAAACAAATTATATACAGTAGATGTAATCTCACCGAAATTGTGCTTTGAGCCGTCTAATCTAAATCTTGTTCAAGACGGTGTGCAAGTCTCCTCAATTTTGTCAAGCAATGGATGAAGAAGGTGTGAAGGATGGCAGCATCCTCTCAAGCTGCTTGTAGAGAAGGATATATGTGTGTTTGTGTGATTGTAGAGAAAATATGTCGTCAGCACGGTGGGATGGACAGTCGGCCTCTCAGACTGCTAATATGAATGTAGAGAAGGATATCTCGCACCGTGGCAGAAGTCGATTCTGAAACAATAACATCGGTTCAGACGTCTTTCACAGCACAAAATTCAACAATGAAACCGTCGATAGAAGAACTAAGCTATTCATAACAAATGCGAGTATAAATGGTAGAAAATATTCTTTGTGTTTGCAAAAATATTCCCCTCTAGTTTATGTTACATTGCGGAAGGGTGTATTCTCTTTCTGATTCACGTCAGAGTATGATGAGACAAATGTGGATTTCTGTATGTGCTCACATTTGACCTCATTATATATTTATCAACATTTCCCAAAACCTTACAGAAAAAAATCTACAAGTAAAATAATTTAAAAGAGTTTCTTGACATGCAATTGGTAAATTAATATAAAAAAGGAAACAAATGGTTGATAACCGAAGAAAATGCTCAAGTGGCACATTCGAAACCGAAGAAAGAATGTAATTTTTTGTGAGAGAACATTTAGACTTCAATTTTGTAGGACTTGTCACTTCCTAGATGTGAAAAATAATGTGAGTTATTCAAGAGAAATAAAGGGAGAATGAGGGAGAAAAAAAAAGGAAACCATTAGATGTTACAGGAGTTTCAAAATACATGATTAGGACAGATTTGGAAAGTTCACAACAGGTACTTGAAGGAAATACATAGATAGATAGATAGATAACTTGTCTCTATTAGAGGGAGAAAGCAAGGATTTAGAGTGTTCTTCTACAATGTGATAGAAGTTAGAACCATATATTCAGTTAATATCAAGTTCAAGTGTAAAGTTTGATAAACTTTTGGAGAGAATGCCTGATTTCGAAAACTTGAGATCATCAACTGAGAACTTTAAAATATATTGGGAAGAATGATCATTGATAATTTTTTCCCTTGATATCAAAATAGATTATATTCTTGAACTTGGTTATATCAAATGAAAGGATTTAAACTGAAAATACATCATGAATTCAAATAGAAAACTTTCCACGATGATTACATCTAATTAACGTAGTAAATCCAACATCATGAAGACAAAAACTCACCAACATGAACATATCACATTTGAATTATTGAAGGTCATATTGTCTGTAATTACTAGTGTCAAACAATGCTTATGAATATTGATGCCATGTAAATATATTATAAAAATAGAACTTGATCGGAAAACAGACAAACAACACTTGAAAACCAACATTAGTGAGTTTCCAGTACCCCAGCAGATTAGTGCTATGAAATTATCAGTTAGGATTATTGTGAATTGAACTTTCAACAATTATGGATATTTCAATGATTCTCCATCGATTTAGTGTGCTGTTATTATACATCTTGGCTACAGCATGGTGAGTTTTTTTATTGAGAATTCTATCATTAATAGTATTCCATTCCTTTTAAATGTTCAGAGAAGAATATTTAAAACTGTATTCAATTGTTAAAAGTTGAAGAATAATTCGTTGAGGACCTAATTTTTTGCTGATGCTATAAATTATGCCACAGATCTTTTTCTTTTGAAAATCATCTGATTAACTGTTAGTGCAATTTGAGATAGATGATCACCAAGCAATTTCCTGGCATCTTGAGCACCTATGTGACACACGAAATTGCAAATTGGTCAACATATTCAGTTCACAGCCTGGGTGAATATTTAGAATAATGCTATACGTGTCCAACATAATACAATTGAATTAAATTCATCACAGTATCATGGCAATGTTGAGAATTTTTGAGTTGTCAGCATAACTTTGTGTCTGTGAGAGAAGCAACAGAAAATGATTGAAAAGTAGGCATCAATTGAAAAACGTTCATATCTCTCACTAGAGCTGTATTGTACATGAGAAGTAGTAGATTCACCATGAGGAGAAAGAGACTATATTTATGGTTGATGAAGTTCCACAGGGGATGTGACAAAAAGATTAAGCATCATTTTTCACAAATTCAAGGAATTCTTGAATTTTTGGTACAGCATTAGGCACAGGCACAGCATCAGGCACATAACCACAGTCACAGGAGTGACAAAATTACCAGGGAATTTGACATTGAATACCTGGCTTGAAGCCTACAGGTCCCCTAACTAACCCCATTTAGACCTCTCGAGTGCACCCATGAGCTCAAAAGACCTTGCTGGAGGCCCTCTGGCACCGAAGGCTCTGTAAGCTTTTTTTTTTTTGCTAATAAAGGTTTCTGACATGTAGATTGAAGCAGGCTGGATCTTGAATATTTCAAAGCTCAACATTCTTACATTGAGTTGCTACAATTTCCACACCTATGAGCCTTCACTTGACCTTGAATCTAATTGTTTCCAGTATTTTCCAAGCTCCAACACAAAGTTTTGAAGGGCCTTCAGGCCTGATGAATGGAGTGCCACGGTGCGCTTGACAGAAAGAATGATAATGATAATATTGTGGATCTGCTTCAAATTTGGATTTCTGTACGTGCTCACATTTGACATTATCATATATTTATCAACATTTCCCAAAACCTTACAGAAAAAAATGTTCATGTTAAATAATTTAAAAGAGTTTCTTGACATGCAATTGGTCGATTAATATAAAAAAGGAAACAAATGGTTGATAACCACAGAAAATGCTCAAAGTGGCACATTCAAAACCGAAGAAAGAATGTAATTTTTTTAGAAAGAACACTTACACTCAATTTTAGTAGGACTTGTCACTCCCTAGATGTGAGTTATTCAAGAGAAATAAAGGAAGTGTGAGGGAGAAAAAAAAGGAAACCAGAAGATGTTACAGTAGTTCCAAAATACATGATAAGGACAGAGTTGATAAGTGTACAACAGATACTTGAAGGAATTAGAGGAAGAAAGCAAGGATTTTGAGTGTACTCCTACAAAGTAATAGAGATGTACACCATATATTCAGTTTTTGAAGAATCATTCTTTTGATGAAATTATAAACAAATAACTTTCTTCCAGGGCAAGGGAATGATATATTTCTCTATTTTCCAAAGTGTGACTGATTTGAGGAATATAATATTAAGTCCAAGTTTGATCAACTCTAGGAAAGAATGCTTGAGCTCGAAAACTCGTGATTATCAACAAGGAACTAAAATAGATAATAGGAAAAATGATCATTGATGAATTTTTCCTCTTAATATCTAAGTAGATTACATTTTTGTACTTGGTTATATCAAATGAGAAAATCCAAATTGAAAATATAACATGAATTCTCATGGAGAGCTTCCCAGGATTATCACATCTAATCAACATAGTATATCCAATCATGAAGACAAAAACTCACCAGCATGAACAGATCACATTTGAACAATTGAAGGTCATATTGTACGTAATTACTAGCATCAAACAATGCCCATCAATATTGATGCCATGTTAATATATTATTCGAAATAGAACTTGATTGGCAAATAAACAAACAACACTTGAATACCAACATTAGTGAGTTTCCAGTCTCCCAGCAGATAAGAGCTATGGAATAATCAGTTAGGATTATTGTAAATTGAACTTTCACCAATTATGAATACTTCAAAGATTCTCCAACAAATCAGTGTCCTGTTATTCTACATCTTTGCTACAGCTTGGTGAGTTTTATTATTGAGAATATCATCATTAACAGTATTTTATTCTATTTCAAATGATAAGAGAAGAATATTTTGAATTGTATTTAATTGATGAAAGTTGGAAAATTGTTCATTATGGACCTAATTTTGTGCTAATGCTACAGATTATGCCACATATATTTTTCTCATCAAAATCCTCTAATGAACTGTTAGTGCGATTTGGTCATGATGTTCAACTAGCAATCTCCTTGCATTTCAAAAACATATGTGACACATGAAATTGCAAATTGGTCAACATATTCAGTTACAGTTTTGGTGATTACTTAGATTAGTGCCATATGTTCCCCACATCATTCAATTGAATTAAATTTAACACAGTATCATGGAAACGTTGAGGGTTTTTGAGGTGTCAACACAACCTTGTGTCTGTGGAAGGAGCAACAGAAATTGATTGATGGGTACGCATCAATCAAAAAACTTTCATATCTCTCACTAGAGCTGTATTGTACATGAGAAGTAGTAAATTTTCCATGAGGAGAAAGAGACTATATTTATGGTTGATGCAGTTCCACAGGGGATGTGACAAAAAGATTAAGCATCATTTTGTCACAAATTCTATGATCTCTTGATTTTTGGCACAGTATTATGCAAATGTCAGAAGAGTGACAATACAAACTAAAAATTTGACCTCGATTGCCCGGCTGGAAGCCTATAGGTTCCCTCACTGACCTGGTTCAGACTTTTTAAGTGCACCTATGAGCCCGAAAAACCTTGCTGAAGACACTTTGGCACCGAGAGGCCCTTTAAGCTCATTTCTATTGCTAATGAAGTTCTCTGAATTGCGGATTACAGCAGGCTGCATCTTGAATATTTTAAAGCTTAGCATTCATACATTGAGTTGCTCCAATTTGCGCACCTATGAGCCATCACTTGACACTGAATCTAGTTGTCTCCAGCATCTTTCAAGCCTCAAAATACAAATTTGAAGGGCTTTCAGGCCCAACGAATAAAGTGCCATGGTGAGCTTGACTGAAAAACGTATAATGATTATATTGTGGATCTGCTCCAAATTTGTATTTCTGTACCTGCTCACATTTGACCTGATCATATATTCATCCAAGTTTCCCAAAACCTTATATGACAAAATGTACATGTTAAATAATTTTATAGAATTATTCGGAATTCAATTTGTCAATCCATATTAAAAAGGGAAGAATTGATTTATAACCACGGAAAAGGCTCAAAGTGGCGAATTCGAACATAGAGAAAAAATCTAATTTTTTGAGAGAGAGCTTACAGACCTCAATTTTGTAGGACTTGTCACTTCCTAGAAGTAGAAAATCATGTGAGTTATTCAAGAGAAATGAAGGGAGGGTGGGGGAGAAAAAAAAGGAAACCAGTGCATGCTACAGAAGTTTCAGAATGCATGATAACTCAGAGTTGAAAAGTGTACAACAGGTACTTGACGGAAATAGAGGAAGAAAGCAAGGATTAAGGGTGTACTCCTACAAAGTAATAGAGATGTACACCATATTTTCAGTTCTCGAAAAATTATGCTTTTGATGGAATTATAAACAAATAAATTTCTTCTATGGCAAGAGAATGATATATTTTTCTATTTTCGAAAGTTTGTCTGAGTTGAGGAGAATAAAATCAAGTCCAAGTATAAAGTTTGATCAACTTTTGGAAAAAATGCTAGAGCTCAAAAACTTGAGATTATCAACCAAGAACTTCAATATATATTAGGAAAAATTATCATTGATAAGTTTCTTTCCTCGATATCAAAATAGATTATATTCTCATACTTGGTTATATCAAATAAAAGAATCAAAACTGCAGATATAACAGAAACTCTTATGCAAAGCTTTCATGGATTGTTATTTAAAGTGTTCAATCTTGAATTCGACATCATTCAGACAGAAATCCACCAGCATCAAAAGATTACATTTGAACATTCAAAGGTCAAATTGTAAATAATAACGACTGGCATCAACCCATTTTATGATAATTGATACTATGTCAATATATAATCCAAAAAAACTCGAACAGCAAACAAACAATGCTTGATAACCAACATGAGTGGATTTTCAGTTACCCAGCAGATAACTACTATAAAATTATCATTTTGAATTATTGTAAATGGGAATTCTACAAATGATGAATAATTCAAAGATTTCTTCAACGATTTGCATGTCCTGGTATCATACTTCATAGGCAAAGCATGGTCAGTTCCATAATGAGAACATTATCATTAATACTATTCTATTCTAGTTCGAATGGTCCAGGGCAATATGACAATTGATATTCAATTGATAACAGTTGACAAAATAATTTTGTTTGGTTTTTATTTGTTGCTAATGCTATCAGTTATGCTATAGACATTCAAAATTTGAGACCTAGAAAACTATTTCACCAGCTTGAAACTCAAAGACTCAATATGCTGCAGGCTCTTCCATCTTCCCATTTAAATGTTTTTCTTTTCAAAATGCTCTTATTAGCTGTTTGTGTAATTCAGTATTGATGTTTCCTCATCAATTTCTCTGTTTTCCCAGGAACTCTGTGAAAGATAAAATTTTAATTTGATAGATATATCCAGTTCACAACCTAGGTGCATACTTAGAGTATTTCTATATGTTTTCCACATGGTACAATTGAGTTGTGGTAAGAAGGATGGGCATTCCCTTGTCACGAATTGGAAGTGCTTCTGTTTTGTACCACAGTATTCAACAAATGTCGAAAGAGTGACAAAATAGAACAGGCATAAGTTGATACCAATAGCCCAGCGTGAAACCTGAAGCTTGAAGCCAAAAGTCCCAGCCCAGGTGAAGCCCCTTCCTGCTCCAGTTCAGACCTTTCAAGTGCACCTATGAGCCTGATAGACCCTGCTGTAAGCACTCTGAACCCACAGGATCTGGAGGCTCATTTTTATTGCTACTGAAGATGTTTAATGTGGAGATTAGTGCAGGCTGCATCTAGAATATTCCAAAGCTTAACATTCATTATTGAGTTGCTTCAATTTCTGCATCTATGGGCTGCCACTTGACCTCGAATCTGGTTGTCCTCAGTATTTTCAAGTCTTCAAAAACAAATTTGAGGGGCCTCCAGGCCTAAGGAATGGAGTGCCACAGTCTGCTTGACAAATAGAAGTATAATGATAATATTGTGGATGTGCTTCAAATTTGATTTTCTGTACCTGCTCACATTTGACCTTAACTTATATCTATCCAAGTTTCCCAAAAACTTCTGAGATAAAATGGACATTCAAAATTCGTCATGCAATTATTCATTAAACAGGAAAGAGGGAAGAGATGGTTGATAAACACAGAAAAGGCCCAAAGGCACATTCAAAGCCGAAGAGAAAATGTTTCTTTCTGAAAAAGGAACCTTCAGACCTCAATTTTCTTGGACGTGTCACTTTCTAGATGTGAAAATGCAGTTGGTAATTTAGGAGAAATAAGAAGAAGGTGAGTGAGAAGAACAATGAGCAGAACAGTTGATGTTACAAGAGTTTTAAAATGCATGATGAGGACAGAGTTGATAGTATACAACAGGTACTTGAAAAAAATACAGGGAGAAAGCAGGGATTATGAGTGTACTTCTACAAAGTAACAGAGGTGTAGACCATATATTGAGTTCTGGGAAAATGATGCTTTTGAAGAAATAATAATACAAGTTAGTTTGAAGTGAGTGACAATTGAATAAACTGACAAATATACATAAACACAATTTATTAATTTCGAATTTCTTTAATTGCTATTACTTTATACTGAAGACTTCCACAATGGCGTATATTGACAACAGCATTGAACAGCTGATGGGAATCGATGAATGCTACTGTACAAAAATATCAGTCACCACCGGGAATCGAACCACGGACCTCTCAATTGCCGGTTGAGCGCCCTTAACCACTAGACCATGGAGACCCTTCTGTACAGCAGCATTCATTTTCAACTTGGCCATATCGGCTAGTATCTCACAAGTTAGTTTGAAGTGACTGACAATTGAATAAACTGACAAATATACATAAACAGAATTTATTAATTTCGATTTCCTTTAATTGCTATTACTTTATACTGAAGACTTCCGCAATGGCAGATATTGACAACAGCATTGAACAGCTGATGAGAATCGATGAATGCTACTGTACAAAAATATCAGTCACCACTGGGAATCGAACCACGGACCTCTCAATTGCCGGTTGAGCGCCCTTAGATACGCGCCGGTTGTGAGATACGAGCCGATATGGCCAAGTTGAAAATGAATGCTGCTGTACAGAAGGGTCTCCATGGTCTAGTGGTTAAGGGCGCTCAACCGGCAATTGAGAGGTCCGTGGTTCGATTCCCGGTGGTGACTGATATTTTTGTACAGTAGCATTTATCGATTCCCATCAGCTGTTCAATGCTGTTGTCAATATCCGCCATTGCGGAAGTCTTCAGTATAAACTGAAAGCAATTAAAGGAATTTGAAATTAATAAATTCTGTTTAAGTAAATTTGTCAGTTTGTTCAATTGTCAGTAACTTCGAACTAACTTGTGAGATACGAGCCGATATGGCCAAGTTAAAAATGAATGCTGCTGTGCAGGAAGGTCTCCATGGTCTAGTGGTTAAGGCGCCCGACCGGCAATTGGGAGGTCCGTGGTTCGATTCCCGGTGGTGACTGATATTTTTGTACAGTAGCATTCATCGATTTCCATCAGCTATTAAATACTGTTGTCAATATCCGCCATTGCGGAAGTCTTCAGTATAAAGTAATAGCAATTAAAGGAATTCGAAATTAATAAATTCTGTTTAAATAATAATAATTAAATAACATTCTTTTGAGCCGAGGGAATGGAATATTTTCCTATTTTGCAAAGGGTGTCTGAGTTGGGGAGGATAACATCATGTCCAAGCTTAAAGTTTGATCAACTTTTGTGAAAGGATGCATGAACTTGAAAACTTGAGATTTTTATATCAACTAAAAACTTCAATCTCACAGAAAAAAATATCATTGATAAGTTTCTTTTCTTGTTATTATAATTGATAACATTCTTATCAATTGAAAGTATCAAATGAAATGATCCAAACTGAAAATATAACAAAAACTCTTATGGACAGCTTTCAAGGATTATTACTCCAAGTTTTACAAAGTAAATTTAACATCATGAAGACAGAAACTCATCAGCATGAACAGATCACATTTGAAAAATCCAAGGTCTTGATGTACATAATAACTAGAGTTTAATGATGATCATAAATATTGATATTATCTTGATATATTATTTGAAATAGAACTTGATTAGCATACAAACAAACAGCTCTTGATAATCAACATTAGTGAGTTTCCAGTTCCTCAACAAATGAGTGCTATAAAATTATTAGTTACAATTATTGTATATTGAAATTTTACAAATGATGAATTATTCAAAGATCCTTCAACGATTTGGTGTCCTGTTATTATACATCATAGCTACAGCATGGTGATTTTTGTAAAAAGAATATAATTATTCATAGTACTTTATTCCAGTTGAATGATCTGGGAGAATATCACAAATTGTATTTAATTGATAAAAGTTGGAAAATAGTTTGTTCAAACTTTTTAACCAAAGCTCTTCATAATCTCGATAACTGAGATAATCCAAGAAATTTATCAGACATTGATACAAGCACAGAGATTTTATCAGAACTAATGGACATTGAACCTCCAACAAACTCAGAAACCAAACTAGCACTCAAAGGAATGAAACATTGTAAAGCCTGTGGCAAAGATCAAACATTTGCAGAGTTGTGGAAAAACACCAGTGACAAAACAATTGTAGAACTACACAAACATTTTACCGAAACTTGGGAAAATGAAAAATTTCCTGATCACTGGACAACTGGTATCATCCATCCATTGTACAAAAAAGGTGAAAAAAGTGATCCAGAAAACTACACAGGAATCACATTATTAGATTGTACTTACAAAGTTCTTTCAAGAATAATATTAAATAAAATTCAAAAAAACCCTAGATCCTCAACTTGGTGAATATCAAGGAGGATTTAGACCACACCGGAATTGCATGGACCAAATTTTGACCTTAAAATTTATCATGGAAAATTACTAGCTTCCACGCAAGCAGCTTTTCATCACATTCATCAACTTCAAGAAGGCCTATGACTGCATCCACAGATCGTCCTTACTGAAAATTCTCAGACACCACGGTTTGCATCCTAAGCTCATTAGAATGATCGAATTGACCCTGACAAACACACAGTCCAAAGTCAGATTAAGAGGCATACTTTCTGATCTCTTCCTCATAAATACTGACTCTGGCAAGGAGATGGATTGTCCCCATTGTTGTTCAACATCACTTTGGATTAGGTCATAAAATTGTGGCAGAAGGAAAGTCCTGTAAACACCAAAATTGGCAGAGGTAAAAATTCATTTTGAACCAATATTCTAGGATTTGCTGATAACTTGGCCTTACTCGCTCTGAATATGGCTGAATCTGGATAACAAGTTACAAGTTTTGAGAATATTTCTGACAAAATTGGCCTCAGGATTTCCTATGAAACGACTGAAATCATGGCAATTAATCCACTTTGCATCAAAAAGTCACCATTGATGGAAACGCTGTAAAAGTGGTCAAACAATTTAAATATCTTGGAGAAATCATTCACCATAACCTCAATGAGAAAATTGTTTTGAACAGTAGAGTCGCCAAACTTAAAAGAGCCCAATTGGTAACCTGGCAAACATACGAAAAAAAATGTCTATCTATTAATTCTAAGATAGAACATTACAATTCAGTGGTTCTCCCCAAGGCATTATATGCATGCAAAACTATGTTCCAAATTTGTTGGCAAAACCGACCAATTATTGAAAACTGAGCGCAGAATCATCAGGACTTGCATGAATAAGAGTTATGGAAAGGATGGCAAATGGTGGATCGCCACAAACAAAACAGTTTACAAAAAAGTTAATTCAATAATAGACACAATGAAAAAATGTAGAATTTTTCACTTCTTCCACATACTCAGAATGCCTGACAACAGAATTCTTAAACAACTAGTTACTAGAAATTCAAACAAGAAAGAACAAGGACTTTATGCAACACAAATTAAAAAGGATCTCACAAAACTCGAATTGAATACCAGCGATGCACAAGATAAACAGAAAATTAAAGAAGTTTTGAATACCAAAAAATTTAACATAGATAAGGCAACCAGAAATCACAAATCACACAACTCTGAGGTTTTCAGATGAAGTCAGAAAACAACGATCTGACAGAATGAAGGAGTATTTAACAAATTCAAAAGAAATTGAAGTACAGACTTAAATGATCCTATGAGGTTGCAAGCAAGCAAAAAATAAAAAACTTTATGGTGCTATAATCTATGCGATAGATATTTTTCTGTCATTTAATCATGCAATACAGTATTGATGTTCACCTAGCAATCTCCTGGCATTCACAGGAACAATGTGACACATCAAATTGAAAATTGGTTGAAACATTCAGTTCACAACATGGGTGCATGATTGAAATAGCTCTATGCATATTTCACATGATACAATTGAGTTAAATTTCTCACAGTATCATAGGAATAAGGTGCGTTTTCGAAATGTCAACCCCACCATGTTCCTCTTGGAGAGGGATTAGGAATTGGCTGTTGAGTATTCATCAACAAAAAAAAAAAAATATCTTTCACTGAAGGTAGATTGTACATGAGAGATGAAAACTTTTCCATCTGGAGAAAAACATATATGGTTGTTGAGGTTTCACAGGGGATGTGACAAAAGTGTAAGCCTCATCTTGCCACGAATTCGAGAAGATCTTGATTTTTGGCACAGCATTAGGCAAATGTCACAGGAGTGACAAAAAAAACTTCAGCTCAATTGTCCAGCAAGAACCCTACAGGGCCCTTTACTGACCCAGTTCAGACCTTTTGGGTGCACCTATGAGCCCAGTAGACCCTGCTGAAGGCGCTTTGGCACCGCAAGTTCTTTAAGCTCATTTTTAATGCTGATAAAGTTATCTGACATGGAGATAAAAGCAGGCTGCATCTTGAATATATCAAAGTTCAGCTTTTATACATCAGGGTCCTCTAATTCCCACATTTCAATGCCTTCACTTGCCCTTCAATGTGGTGGTTCTCAGTACTCTCCAAGCCTTGAAATACGGATTTGGAGGGCCTACAGGCAACATGAACGCAGTGGACTTGAGAAGAAGAAGGTATAATGAATATATTGTAGATTTGCTTGAAATTCTTATTTCTGTACCTGCTCGCATTTGATCTCAACTTATTAATATCACAGGTGCCCTAGAGCTCAGCATTCATACATTGAGTTGCTCCAATTTCTGCATTAATTGGCCTTCATTTGACCTTGAATCTGAGCGTCTCCAGCATCTTTCAAGCCTTTTATCATGGATTTGTAGGGCCTTCAGGCTCAATGAATAGAATGTCACAGTGTGCTTGACTACTAGAAGGATAATGATGATATTGTGGATCTGCTTCAAATTTGCATTCCAGTACCTGCTCACATTTTACCTAATCTTATAACCATCCAAGTTTCCCAAAACCTTATCAGGTAGAATTCACATGTAGAATTCATCATACAATTAGTAAATCAACATAAAAAAGGAAAAAAATCACCAGACTAGGATCAGAGCTCAATTATGTAGGACTCTGTCACTTTTTGTATGTGAAAAATGAGGTAAGAAATTTGGGAGAAATAAAGGGAGGTTGAGGTAGAACAAAATAAGGGAAACAGTGGATGTTACAAGAGCTTCAGAAGTGAATATTCCCAGTTTTGGGAAAATTATGCTTTTGAAGAAATTGTAATTGAATAACTTCCTTTAACAGAATAATATATTTTTCTATTTTCCAAAGTGTGTTTGAGTTGGGGAGAATGATATCAAGTCCAAGTTTAAAGTCTGATCAACTTTTGGGGAAGAATGCTTGAGCTCAAAGACTTGAGATTATTAACTAAGAGCTTCAATCTCCCAGAAAAAATGATCATTGATAAGTTTCTTCTCTTGTTATTATAATAGACAGGGGTGCCCTGATGAGACTCATCGCAACAACACTATGTGCTGTATTTTGCTCTGCAATATTTTCTATAGATTGCTGCCTGCTAACCAGCAGTGATGGTTGTTTAACTTCATGAGATGATAATGGATAAAATTCTCATACTTGATAATATCAAATAGAAGGATCCCAACTGAAAATATAACATGAACTACTGTGCGCAGCTTGCGTTCATGGCATTTATGGGGGGGGGGGGGGTATTTTTACATATAACTTTTTTCATCATTGAGGGGTAATTCTCATTTCTGCTTCTGCTCACATTTGACCTTATCTTATATCTCAGTTACCAAAAAAACTTAGAGGAGAAAATTAACTTGTGAAATTCGTCATGTAATGAGTCAATCAACATAACTAAGGAAAGAAATGGTTCATAAACACAGAAAAGGCTCGAAGTAGCACATTCAAGGCCTAGGAGAAAATGTCTTTTTCCAGGAAAGAACCCTCAGACCTTAATTTTGTAGTGCTCTGTCACTTTTCATATGTACATGATTGGGCGAGGGAATTGGGAGAAATATGAGCACGGAGGATGAGAAGCAGAATAAAAAAAGAAATAGTAGAGGTTAGAGAAGTTTTGAATGCATAAGAGGGAGACAGTTGAGCAGTATACAAAAGGTACTTGAAGGTAATAGAGGTAGAAAGCAGGGATTATGAGTGTACTTCTACAAAGTATCAGAGGTGTATACCATACAGGAAGAATTCCTTAAGAAGCTAATACATTCTGGTTTGGAAAATTAATGCTTCTGAAAAAATGAGCCAAATAACTTTCTCTCAATTCTTTCAATTTCACATTATGTTTTTCCATTTTTCAAAGTTCGTCCAAGTTGGAGAGAATAATAACGAGTCGATTTTGAAAGCTTATCAATTTTTGGGAAAGAACGATCACACTCAAGTACTGGAGATTATCTACTCAGAGCTTCAATATTCTAGAAATTGATCATTGATTTGTTCAACTTCATGGAATGATAATGGATAACATTTTCATACTTGATGATATCAAATGAAAGGATCCCAACTAAAAATTTATCAATAACTCCTATGCACAGCTTTCAAGGATCATGACTCCAAATTAAACATTCTAAATTCGAAATCATGAAGACTAAAACTCACCAGCATCAACAGATTACATTTGAACATTTGAAGGTCATATTGTATTTAATCACTAGTGTCAAACAATGCTCATGAATATTGATATTGTAATGCCACAGTCTAAAATAAGAATGAAAAAGAGAATTTTGAACTGTAGGCATTAACTATAAAAAAAACGAGAGTTGTGCTATAATAAAGCGAGATATCAAACGTTGAGAAATAAGCTTGTTTGTTTCTAAACGTCATACAAACTAAAAAGAACAACTCTTCTCAAAAAAAAAAAAAAAATAGCATGGACCAGGTTATTGAGATAGGTACTCAATTGTGATTCAGAATGGCGCATAATATAATTAAATCAAGAAATTGCACAACACAAAACGCATATCAGTATAATAGCAAAATAAACTTCAATCACAAGATTGAACGATTTGTGTCTTTTATTAAATTAAACTAAGTTTGTCCCCAACCCACACTCATTGGCCAATGGTGCCCACACATATAAAACTTTTGAAGATTCCTCACTTTTCTTCCCCAACATTTTCTAGGATTATTAGGTATACCACAACGTTATTCAGACTACCCCGATATAATTATATTCATTATGAAATTTAATCTCATCTATTGGATCATTTATTTCACTAAACATGACTAGCCAATCTCATACCTTATATTTCCTTTACATGCAAACTATTGACTGTCAAGTGTTCTACCGTAGTGTAAGCAGAGCGTTGTTGAAATCCCGTAGTCCAGCACGGACTCATTGGACTGGATCTCAGAATTGAAATTGGATCCACACTACGTCTGTGTAGATTTCGTGGAATTCATGTCGCCAACATGGAATTTGTGCCCTAAACAAGGAATTTGTTCCTGGAAAATCGAACCACTATAAAGAAAGTACCAAAAATATAATAATAACTGGTCTCTAAAAGCATCACGAAATATTTGTTTATTTGATCCAACTAGAAGAATTCTAAAATCAATTCAACAACAGTTTGCCGAAATTTACATGATTATCTAAATTTAGTAACACGTTAAAAGTTAAACAAGATTCAGAAAATAGTTAATTTATGGTAAACAAAAGTATAACTCTAATCTGATCTTAATCAAAGTGGAAACAATCGGAAGAACATAAGTAATTAGTAAACAAAACAATCATACTAGTCCCCAGATGAAATTGAAAAAAAAATTATCAGAAGTATATTGATTCAGATTCATGAATAACCTAATCTAACTTGAACCATGATTAATTACTTTCCCCATCTTTTAAATTGCAAACGGTTCTAGGTTGAGCTCCAACAAAGAAAATAATAAGAAAAAATTCACCCCCTCCCCCTCAATACTGACATAAGCTCACAAATTTATTATTCCTTTTCAGTGAGGTAACTGCAGAAGCAATCAATCTACAAGAACTATAATACAGTCAACACTGAATTTTCAAGTTTCAATACAATTTTAATGATTTTTTAGTCTATATTACATTTGAATTGAGAGATCTATAATACATTTTTTCAAGTCCATAGAATAACAACCATGAAGATCAACATTCATTTTGTACAATGAATGTTGATTCATTTTTCAAAATATAAATTGAACAGTCAACATGTGAGCATATCTGAAGAGAAAATCCAATTAATTTTTTGTTTTTTCAGTACATGACTACTGTAAAATTATCACTAGAAAGTATTGTAGATTGTGCCCTTTGAAATGCTTTCTTCAGGAATCCATCAACAATTTGGTGTTCTGACATTATGTTTCATAGCTACAGCATCATGAGTTCCATAATGAGAATATTTTCATCCATACTTCTGTCTTACATTCCAGTTGCAGTTATCCAAAAAAAAAAATTAAAATTCGTATTCAATGGCTGAATATCACTGACGCATCTCTGGATGGATGCTGTAAACTTCAGTCATCTCTTTTTCTGTAATAAAGTTTTTCCATGCATATGTTCATACTGTTAAAAATGCTAAAGTGGAGAAAACAATAGTCTTTTGTTCATAACATTGCTCCATTGATCAATGTACGGTTGTACGTGCCTTACAGAGACTGTAAATTGACCTTGTTGACTCACTCTCCTTGAAAAGAGAAACACTCCTGCTGCTTGTCTACTTGGTTCTACTACCTAGAACATTCTACTGAAATCATCCAATAGCTAAAAAGTTCTACATTGTTCTACCAGCTTCCTGCATAACTTTAAAACACTATATAAGGAGTCCATGTCAACATGTTTGTCATTTTGTTGTTTGATCTCCTCAATGTATGTGACAGTGTGACAGAATACTATCCAGTGCAGTTAAAAGACAGTGAGTACTATCCAGTGCAGTTGAAAGAGAGTGTATGCTATTATAGAGCGGCTTATTGACAGTATAAAGACATTGTGCTCACACATATCAAGTGCTATTATTGTGTTTATCAAATACTGTATCAGACTGTGTTTTGTGTTCAACTGTTTTTTCTCTGTTTTTTTTTTTTTGACATTCATTCTACTTCATTGTACATTCTATTGGAAAGTTATGTCACATTAGTTTGTTTCAAGCTAGAATGAATTTAGGGCGATGCAAACAACCAAAAATTTAGAAGGCGAAACGTGGAAACAGGAAAACATTTCCTTTCTACATGCTTGTACACCAAAACACCATCAAATACCTATGCATACAAAACCAAGAGGAACTATGTTACCAAGCCAAATGAAGCGCATGTTTAGGAAACAACCACTCGAAAATATAATTACACCTCATTAACCTCAAAATAACCTAATCGGAAAAATATACATTTCAATCAACATTACTGTCTAACCTTATCATTATCTCAAGTCTTTAAAATTATTGCGCATTTCCAAGATTACTTTGATTAAAAAAATTATGTCGTCATTTTCATTATTTCGCTGTTAAATTGCCCACAATTTGTTGCACTCATTTTTATCGAAGAAAGAAATATAATAAATTTGTTACCTCATTCAATAATCCTTACTAATTATTTTAGCCAAAGGTATTGAGTTCATGTCGGATTGTTGATCTAATACAGCCTTGATCAGGAATTATGAATCAGGAAAATAGGAACCTTCCAACTCTTGTACTCTCCAATTCAGGAATACTCGGCAATGCTCTGATTTGGGAATACTCCAATCCGGAAATACTGCAGTTAGGGAATACTCCATTTCGGGAATGCTGCAATTCGGGAATGCGCCGATCCGGGAATGCTGCGATTCGGAAATGCTCTGATCTGGGAACGCTGCGATTCGGGAACTGCTGAAATTTCAAATTTTTCAATTTCCTATCTGATAACAAAATAAACCCTTAATTTTGAAATGAAGACTACTATGTCCAATTTAATTTCACAAGTCCCAAACATTCATGTCACTTAATTACACATCTTCATTTCTACAATTTAAACAATTGAACAAACCTAACCTCATATTTACAAGTATCATAGCATCACAGTATTCAAAAATAGTACACATTGATTTATTACAGCAACAAGGAAGTTGAGTTACTTAGTTACATCATCAATTTTATAATCTTTTATCACACTAATATCACCTTGAAAACGGTATGCTAACTTCTACTACTCACTTCCTACCTAAATTGAATTATTCAAACCTATTCCTTTTCTGTACTGAATTTCTCTAAGTCTTATCCATAGCCTATGAATTGCTTACATTTATTATGTACATGAGAACAATAAGCTTGAAATATAAATTCACAAACAAAGTATTCCATATAAAAAAATATTGTTGTTACCTTATAAGCGGCAAAGTACATAACAGATTATCTCCAAATCAAACAAACTAATACAAACTAAAGATGAGGTGAGTGGTGGTTTCCTAAAATTAAACTTCTCAAATCACATAATTAAAATAAATTCGACTTTATAAACATTGCCCAGCACAAGGGCCTAAAAACAAAACTATCACGTCACCATAACCTAAAATATTGACTGTGAGCTCATCCTAACTAGCATGGTCTTTGCTCCATGCAATTTCGTAGAGTAATTTCGTTGCTTGCCTACTGACTACTACTCACTCTTGGTGGGAATTGATGTTCAGAAACTATATGGCAACTACAAAACTATGAGACTTTTAGTGAACCAAAACTCTCGACTTGCCTCCAGGCCTGCGCAGAAGGCCTATTCTGTAATTGAAAAATGAACAGGTAAAGAGAGTGTAGGAGAGAGCAAAAGAATGAGAAACTAGCTCTATCTTCTTTTACTAGAGCAGCGTAGAAGTCGATCCTGCTCGATATTGTATCTCAAAACAATGCTCCACTGTAAAACCAATTCCAACATGAAAACCAAAGTGATTCTATTACTTCTATTGAAAATGAATAATTAAAATCTAAACTCCCCAATAACTTGTTCTAAATTTCCTAATCCAGAAAACTTTACATGAAAAAATATCTTGAAAATTCAATAATGTTTTAAATTTATACTAAACAAGAAAGTGAACCAAGGTAATTTGAAAAAAAAATTTGGGCTACTCCCAAATTCATAACAGTTATTATTCAATTATTGATTGGTCTATTCATAAGTGATACATTTTTGTGCATAGTGTAATGACACATTTTTGGACGGCTGGCAACTGCCAAAATCTTAAAATCTGATGTGGTAAGGAGTTATTTCAAAACTTTATATGGTTACCAAACAGTAAGATTGGAAGGATTATTTTTTTAAACCAGCGCCATTGTGACGTCACAGCAATGAAGATTCAATCCACTACAATAATTACGAATTTGCCAGTTAATCAGCTGTTTTGGCAGGACTATTAATATAAAACTGTTATACCGGTGATACTACCAATAGTTTTGATACTATCAGAACTACACAAGAGAAACGTCCTTGATAAATTATATCAAGGCGACCTCAGAAGTTTTTTAAAAGTCAGTTTATGATAAAATACCAGGTGTTTCAAAAATAATGACCCGATTTCAAACAGTTATATTTTTTACTGGAAATAGCTAAAATAATACAAACTGTATATAAAAATACTCATAAAAGTATGAAGTTTAAAAACAATTTATCACAAATGTTCCATATGCCATCCACCAGCAACACGGATAACATCTAAAAGATAGCCGAATTTATCCCAAATTAACTGCTCTCAAGTTGTCTTCTTCAACTGAGGAGGCTACTGCCGCTATTATTCTGTTTTTTGTTCTTCAATGTCACAAGGTAAAGGGGAAACATGAACAAGTCCTTTGATGTATTCGCATAGGAAAAAATCAAATGTTGTAATGTCAGGCTACCTTGGAGGCCAAGAGAGTAACGCGTCGTCATACGGTCCTGCGCGCCCCTTCAAACGTTGAGGTAAGATGTTATTGAGGAAAGCGTGCACATTATGCCAGTGTGGCATAATGCCATACAGTTGTATGAGGTGCTGCAAGTTATCTGCTAGCACATTGCATAGACTTTCCTGTGCTACACTGAAACGCGTCTCAGATTTGTTCCACTGTTTCATCTGAGGTACGTGGTCGGCCACGACTTTTCCCTTTGCACAAACACCCTGTTTCCAAGAACTGTTTATACCAACGTTGAATATTCTGTGGTAGTGGTGGTTCAGTAACATAACGAATATGATATGCACGTTGCACTGTAACAACAGATTCACTCTTCAAAAACTCGAGAACGCAAAATGCTTTTTGCTGTGGAGACGCCATGTCGCAGACTGCCCATTGTTGTACACTGAAGATCCGCACTATAGACATCTGGTGGTGATTTTTTGAAACTTTAAACCTTGCAAATTGAAGAGAGTGCTGTTGTAATCTTTCAAATTCTTTAGTTTGAATAATATAGTACATTCAAATCGGGTCATTCTTTTTGAAAACCGGTATTATGTCAGAATGTTACTCATACCTGGATTTCTCCATACTCGCAGAGTTCTGTATATAATCTGTTATTATTCCAGGGTAACCTTCTTACAGGCTAGATTCACCATCACTTGTCCATATTATTGTAATTCTTTGTTGTGCAGTGAGATGTATTTGCTCAGTATTATTTTTTATGAATTTAAAATGTGTTAAAATGTATTTTTCATTGATTAATGGCTCGAATATGATGTTTTTGTGGAAAGCCAAAACCAAAGCCACGTGGACTTATAATTATCAACTTGTTGAGCGGTCGATGACTAACATTAGAATTCACAAGTACTTTAATGTTAATTTTCTGTCTGTGAATTAGTTTTCGGTGTATCTAGTTCTTTCTAAAATTATTTACATCATTTATCACAACTCATCCAATCTCTTCCTTAATGTAATCTCAACTACGTGGGTTGAACATCGCCAAATTTGACATCATTTCCTTTAATTTGGCAAAGAGTGGGGGTAACAGTGACCACTTCTTTGAAGGACCACTGTTGCGTTCACAGCTTGCTTTCCAGGCTCCGATCAGAAAGGACTACGTTGTTCATTGTATTTGTCATTTTTTTATTAAATGCAAATTTATTGTACTTCTAAAATTTTGAAAATTACCTCCATGCATGATGAGAATTTGAATTGGACCAGTCGTTTTCAAAGTTTTAGACCCGAGTTCCTGAAAAATTGCATGGCCTTAAAGGGGAAATAATTTTAGTTCTTTTTTTCCCCAGGTGTCCCTCAGAAAGCACGTTACAATAGATGCCAAAGATCTTTTATCAGCTTAATGTTGAATGATCTGTTTCTCTTTTCTTGTGATCAGAGTCTTTCTGAAAATAATTTCTGTAAATGAAGTGCAATTGTTGCCTTATTTGAGTTATAGAAACCATAAGAATATTGACTGTTTCTTCTTCATGCTGATAAATGTCTGATGATCGAATAGCAAAAGAACCAGATTTGATAGAATTGTCTTTTAGGGATCAAATCTAATCGATTCTGCACAACCTGCTATTTCTATGTGGATCGATTGATTGCAATCACTATTTCATGAGATCCAAGTGTGTTTTGACTATATACTGACTATTTTCCTAATAAATAAATTTCCTACATGTTTTGTCAAGAAAAAGGCTTGTTAATTTATTGCAAAATTAATCAAGCTCACTCATTTCAAACTTAAAAAAGATGTAACTTATCCACTGTATAGTACTACAAATTCCTTGAGGAGAAAATTGATGAGACAAGTTGCTAAATTCTGCTAACTTCAACACTGTAACAAAGCATGTTTATATGGACTCTTTTATTATGTTGGTGGGTATTACAAGTTCCTAAAGTATTTGTAACTTCATGCATAGTACCCTGTAGACCACAGAAGCAGAAATTTGTATTCATTCTGTTAATTGCTTTCATTTTATTATATTTTACAGCCGATGTGATGGAGAAGAAGTAATAAAAGAGACGAATTACTTTTTTGGAGAAGGTTATCGTAAGATAAACCCCACTGGAAAAAAATTTAAAATGGGGACTCGGTCTTGGCCTTGGAAAGACCAATTATTCATAGGAGGAGAAAATGATGTATACAGGTAAGGCTACTGTAACTATTTCTACTTTTTCCCTCTGGCGAGTATTATTTTTCTGTCTTACTATTCTGAAATGGCCGTTTTCCATTCCTTTTTGCAGGTAAGAAAGTGACTCTGCTGTAAATGCAACAGTAGTGGCTGGCCCTTGAAAACTCCAGGATAAACTTGGAATAAAGAAAAAAATCAAATTAATTTATTTTTGAAATCTTTCAAATATAGCTTTGCTAGTAGTGCGTTATTTTAAAAGTACAATATTCACGTTTGAAGTGTCATACAAAATAGATAAAAGGTGGTTTGAATATTGGCCCCTTTTATTCACCTGTATTTCAGCCTATATTATTCTCTGTGATATGAAAATGCTATTTAGTCCAGACAAATTAGGATGAATTTTCGTGAGAGAGGATAACATTTCAAAATAGCTTAAATTTGAGATCTATGACCAGAAAACATGCTGGATAACATACTAAACCCCGGTTACACAGACGTCCTATCATAATGACTGTTTCACTTTTATACTAGGCACATCATTTAAAGTTCAGGAAAATCAGAATTTTGGTGTACAAAGTTAAGTACAAAGCTAGACTTTTCTTAATCCACTCAAGACACCCTAGAAAAATTTCCTTAGAGTTGGCAAAAAAATCTGGCTTGTGCGTAACTTTTGAGTGCTCAGAAACGCCCAATACTGGAACATATTCAGTTTTCGACCTACAACTCAAAAACTATTTACCGCATTTGGAACATTGGCCATAGGAAATCGAAAAGCATAAAATTTCATGTCAATTGAAATATAATAATGTTAAATAAATTCACCATTGCTCATCAAAAATCATCAAGTTTGGCACCCCTATCTAAAAAATGAGCCATGTTCAAGTTTGGATTAATTTCTCTTGAAAACGCTCACTCAAAAATGAGTTATAAAAAAAATTCTAGAACATCAAATTTCTATTGTCATAAACCATATGATTGACAGTCCCCAGACACAAAAAATTTAAAATTATAAAATTTATTTTATTAATGGCTAAAGAACGCCAGAAAGTCATTTTGAGCTGACTGTGTATGAAGAGACTGAGCAGCGAGAGTGGTGGAGCTATCCAGCCCCCCATCAGCCAGCAATTAATACAGCTGATTTCCATTTTTTCATTCTTGGAGAGCCAGTCGTGTTTGTGCATCGCCTCCTACTGACAAGGAAAATGGCCAGACCATCGTTAGCTCATTATTTTATATTTTAATCTGTATAATTTTTTATCAAACTGTTATAGAAAAAGGTGTGAAATTTCAAAGAGGTGAATCCTCAAGTAATTTAATTGAAATATTGAAAAGGGGCCAACCCTTTTAACCTCATATGAGAGGCTTTTATTCTGTGAAGAATGACAATAAAACATTATTTATTTATTTATTGAAAAGGGAACATGAAAACATGATTTAATAATAATCATGATATATTTTAAAGACCGTTTGTTTTTTTACAGTAAAGACGTAGAAGATTCCTTGCAATTTCTTGTTTCAAAATTATATTAATAAATCATGTGTTATATTTTAAACTCTGTATGTCACTATTTGATAACCAAAAATCTTAAAAAAAAAACATTTGTTTCAAATAAATATTTTTTCTCTACCTTCTACAGCAACGCATTTCCCATCATTTGTACATTTTCTTCCCATCTGCGGAGGTGGTGGAGTCTTCAATTTTTGAAATCAGAAAATTAATCACAATGCTTTACAAATGGTGGAGACAAATTTTCATAATTATTGCATTCACTACAAATGGTGGAGGCACCAATTTTAAAATCAGCAATATTGATAATTTAATTACAATACTTTACAAATGGTGGAGTCGTATTTTCAAAATTGAATCTCTTACACTTTTCAGAAAAAACTTTAGTAGTTTAATTTGAAGGGGCTGGCAAAAATTTTATCGATTTTCTGCTCATCAATTATGCATGCGCTATTCTTAGCATTGAACCTCATTAATTATTCATGTTATTGATTACCTTGGGCATCTGACCTCATTAGTTATTCAAGCTATTGATTGGCAGACATCAGACATCAATGACTATGAAGCATATCTTTTCAGTGTCTGATGTCATCAATATATTCATGCTATTAATCTTCCAGCATTTGAGCTAATTAAACATGAACAATGTTTGTTTCTTAAGTGCTTGAGCTGATTAATTGAGTGTGGGTGTGTGTGTGTGTGTGTGTGTAGTGACTCAGTTCGACACAATTACACATCAAGTGATCTACACTACCCCACACAACCCCACAACCTATCCTAAACTGTTTGTTTCTACGGAGTTCGAACTCATCAAATTATTTACAGTGTGTGTGTGTGTGTGTGTGTGTGTGTCATGTCTTAATTAGATTCAATCATGCATTACATTACCTTCCCCCCAGCTCGACCGATCAATTGCACTACCTCGCTGTAGCCCACGCCCCAACCCTCCCCACCCACAGTCAATCATGATGACAGCCGATTGCAGCATTTTCTGTCTCTGTTGCTCCTCTACCATCCTAACCGGCATCATCTGTCCTTTTCATCACCTTTCTCTCATCATTACCATCATGTTCTTGTCCAAATTAGGAGGATGATGATGATGATGAGGAGGAGGAGGAGGAGGAAGAAGAGAAAAAAATAAATAGAAAAGTGTAACACTTTCCAATTGAGCCCAAATCAATAACCTTGAGAAAAGTTCTGCTGCTGCACTACTTACTTGGTTGAATCGATAGCATAGTGATTGTACCTTGTCCATTTGCAGGTTTATAACCTATTAATTGGACTGGCTACTTGATACATTTATGGTAACAACACCGCTCTTCAGTTTTCTATAATGATTTGGGCTGAGACTATGCACTATATATTTAAAACATACTGTTGCAGTAAAAACAGAAATCATCAACTCATAAAAAAAACTCCATCAACCTACTATTTGGCAGAGTGAACGTGGTACAATTATCAAAGAAAGAGAAGTTACATTGATAATAGAACTAACTTCAATTTTCAGAGTCAATAACTTCTGCTATGATACACTACTCCACAGTAGGAATGGGGGTGGTGATGTTCTGTGATCATGATGAAAAAACATCAGTATATTTATCTCATCTTTATTGAAACAAACATGTCTTGACAAAAATCACTTGACAAATTTTGCATTATTCATTCATGTAGCACACTCACCACCTTGAGAGTGCAAGATTATGCTCCATATGTCCTCCTTCTCACCACCATTACTAGGCAGGTTGGACTAGGCATTCAACAACAACCTATGCACATTTTATTGTAACAACAACAACAACCATTCTACATCTCCAGCTAAGGATTTTCACTCTCTACTTAACAGCCTGAAGGAGAAGATTGTCAAGGCTCTTTCAGAGGTAACACAGCAGCATGGAGCAGTCAAAATCAACCTGGAGCTGGAGGTAGCCTAACACAAGACATACTTCACGAGAAGATTAAAGAGAGGGAGCAAACCCAGGACATTGCCTTCAGGACTCACAATTACACAGCATTTACCCTTCTGACATTACCTCATCAGGTGGAGACTGCCTGCCAGTGAATGCTGAAGGAGAAGGCAAAATTTGAGGGGAATTCCAGTGGATAGGCACTCTTGATCATTAATCAGCTGGCTCATCTGAACCAGCAAGCATTTGCCACTCAGGGGATTATCATATATCGACATGCCACCCAGACTGGCTTCAAGAAAAGCTATTGTCAACCCACAGAATAAGGACCAGCAGTGTTTCTTGTGGGCAGTCCTTGCAAAACATATTGAAGGAAAACATTTGCAGTATGGCAACAAACAGTAGTACAGGAAAATGGATGAATATGATTTCTCTGGCATCACATTTTTTTTCAACAATCAACCAGATCCCCAGGTTTGAAAGGGTCAATCTGGGAGTGTCAGTGAACGTTTATGCTGTGGACTTCATGAACATCATCTATCTGAGACATGTTGCCAACACTGTGAAGAAGGACCACTTTGATTTTCTGCTACTCACCAAAAGCAGTGGAGATGAAAAGAAGAAGAAACAAGAAGATAAGCATGATGATGATATAGACATCAACAGCCATTTCTCCTACATCAAGAACTTTGAGAAGCTACAGTGTTCACAGCTGACAAAACGTCAAGCCGGAATAATCATCTGCCATTGATGCTTCACACACTTCACTGTTTGCGGAGAAGGTGAGAGCCAGATGCAGGATCATGAGGAGTACAAGACAGCCAGAATAATTATGCCACAACTTGAAGGAAATGGCAGTATTCCAATTCTTAAATTTAAAAAAAGCATCACATTCCCACTGGTTATCTATGCAGACTTCAAATGTCTTCTGACCAAACCTGCTGCAGAGAAGGAGAAGTAGGAGAAGGAGGAGGAGGGGAAGAAGGCGCCTGTGCATTGAATTGGCAAGGCTACAGAGGGGCTGCAATACAATCAAGCCATGAGCCATTGTGTCTATTTTGTGAGAGGTGAGAAACATATCCTACATGAGTCACCCTGAGCAGTCACATTCCAATTGTATTCCAATCACATTCAAGAGCCACTTGTATAAAGAGGGCAAGATGCAGCAGTTAACTCTATGAATACACTCACAGAGTATGCAATAGGAATTGCCAATGCTATTGATGTACTATGCATAGTCATGATACCTCTCACCAATCAGCAGAAAGCAGCACACCCAGCTGCCACCCATTGTGAGGCCTGTGACAATGAGTTTCAAAGATACAAGGTGTATGACCATTGTCACATGACCGGCTACTACAGGAACGCCCTGTGCAATCATTGCAACTGTGAGAGATGGAGACAGAGCTCCATCCTTGTGTTCCTGCATAACTCTTCAAATTATGACACACTTCATTGTTCCTTATCTTAGCACCAATAAAGAGAAACTCACAGTAATGTCAAACTCTGAAAAGTACATATCATTTTCAAAGCAGGTGTCCAAGTGGCTTCACCTTATACTTATTGATACATTCCAATTTACACTGGACAGCCTTGACTCACTGGTAACCAATCTTATCAAAACAGCTGACAGTGCTGCTGCTACTGACCTCCCCATGTTGCTGAAGCAAACTGGGTTGAACTTGTCTGGAGAAAATATGTCTTTCCCTATGAGTACTGTGATTTATGGGGAAAGCTGCAAAAAACTACCCTATCACCAAAGGAAGGATTTTTTAACAGGCTGACAGATCGAAAAAATAAGTGACAATGACTATGCACATGCCCAACAAGTATGAAACCATTTTGACTGCCACACCCTAAGTGACCAAAGTGACCTCTACCTAAAAACAGATGTTCTGCTGTTTTTCAGCGAATTCGGTGTGATGGATGCAAGACAAATATATTCTAAAGAAATAATCTATGGAATACACAAAAACACAGCACATTTTCAACACAGGAACCACAGTCACAACTCAAGGAATAGGCACCTTCTTATTGCAAATTTGGCTAAGAAGGCTTTATACCAGAGACACTTCAATCACTTAGCACCAAAACTTTACAATCTGCTTCCAAGAGACATACAGGAAATACCACACAGCAAGGAATTCAAAATCAATGTACATCACTGGATAATAAACATAGGAAGACAAAACATAGAAACCATAATTTCAAACAATATGTGAGCTCACTAACCTGATATTAAAACACTGAATCCTGAAAAATTTAAATTGCAAACCTGCTCTAGAACATGGCATGCCATAGTAGAGTAGGTTAATTTCCATGCAAAAAAATGTTTATAAAAATGTAATCTTTGGTAGTTTCAGTCATGTAGTCTTATATGTATAAGTTTAGATATGTAGATATGATGATAGTTTAGATATGATAATAGGTATATTGTATTTGTTTAGATTTAATTTTAAATGGAAATAAAATATTTATTTATTAAATGGAAATTTATTATTATCATGTCTGTATTAATTGTTTATAGATGTCAAAGACTACCTAATGAGGAGTATGAAGAGAGATTTGAGTTCTCCATAATGGATTTTCAGGGGAAAAAACCCTTAGAACCACCTTTCATCTACATTGCAAAAGAAGTATGGAGCTGCACATGCAATACTCAAAAGGTGAAGTAGACCATAGTTCAGTTTTCCTCTTTTTTTTCTTTTTCTTCACCCACCTCCCAACACTTCTTCTTTCTTTCTCTAGTTCTTGCTCTTCTAGCCTTTAAAATTCACTTCAACAGTATATTAAAATTGGTAATGAGTCTTCTACATATTGAATTGATCTATTGAATATAGTTCCTTAGAATCATACCCAATAACTAAGAGGCCAAAAAATGTACAGACTGGGTTTGAGCTTATTTTAATATCTTTTCATTTTATATGCCCAAGTTCAGAAACAGCTGTAAGTATTCAAAGTAATTAAATAATTTCTGATTTATTTCACAGTAAATTGGAAATTCCTCTTAGAAATAACTATATAATGCCTCAATTCTATCTTTTTTATGATGGTATAAAGAGGTTATTTTTTCATTATTTGAGCTAGCACCCAATTAGAAACTAATAAACCATTTGTTCTATCCTAATGTTACTAAGTAAAGAAATAACCAAACTTTTATAATAATTAGGTTTGGTTACTATTTGATTGTGTTAGTCACATGCAAATTGTCAGTCATGTGCAAAAATTGTTAGTCACATGCAAACTTCTACACCATGATAATCAACAAAACTGTTTCTCATTTGTAGGTTAGGTATGAATTTATGATCTCAAAGCATGGTGGTATAGCTATTATAGTACTGCTACTAGTTTCAAATTCAAATAAGATATTATTTTTCTCTCATGCATAATGAAACGATTTATTTCAAGCTGATTTTGATTATTTTTCAAATTTTAATTTGAAGAGAAATAATTTTTTTATTAAATTGAAATTATATCTTGAGTTATCTACAGCTGCTCAGCCATCACCAACAAGCATTACAACACAACAAGTTGAATTACCTTTTGGAAATAGAACTGGAATATGCTGCCATCTGGTAGTGAACATATAAACTAGGAGCAGATGTTTGAGGTGGTAAAAGATTTCTACCAGTGAGCCATAGGCCGCAATAGGCATTGGAAATGTCTGGTATACTATTTATACCACCATGCTGGAAAGGAACTTGATTTATGTGGTATATGATTTATACCACTATGCTTCAAAGATTTGGAGAATAACATGCTTCAAAGAGTTGAAGTATGACATTCTTACACTATCACCTTCTTTTATACACTGAACGCATAAGCACACTCCTCTTCACTAGCTCATTTGGTTCTGTTGAGCCTCTGGACCAGATCACAAACGTTAGGCAGCTGGATTGCCTCAATGTTGTCATGTTAGAGGAGTCTCTCTCCATGCTTAGCCACAAACCTCTCTATCGCCATACTGGCTGTCTTCATTTGAAGATCATAGCGAAGATCAGCATTCCCAATGTACCATGGAGCATTTACTGTATTCTTCAGTACTTTGCTTTGAAAGAATTGAATTATTTGTGCATTAGATGGTTTGTTACAGCCCCAAAGTTAAATATCATAGGTCCATACAGGCTGTTGAAGAATTTTGATGTATATTGAAAACTAGGATCCTCTTCCCAGCAACCAATACATTTTTCTGAATTGATCCCTAGTTCTTTCCTTTTTTGATGTATTCTTTCCATTTGAGAATGACATCCAGCATCATACTCAAATATTTAGCAGTATTTGCATGAGGAATGACTTTTTCATTAATGTAAACTGGTATGTATTGTATTTTCTTGTTAGTGAAATCCAATGCACAGACTTTGTATCATTGAGTTTAATGAGCCTTTGATTTGTTCATGTGTTCACTTCATTAACTTCTCTTTGAAGTTTTTCTGTAGACTCTTCAACTTTTTTTGCAACTGAGAAATTGCAACTGTTGAGTATTCATCATCTACAGTATACTTACTCTGAAATATCTTTCCTCCAAGTAAGACTTCAGGAGTTGACTCTATTCTAATGCAGTGGCGCCTACCAGATAAATAACCTCTCTCTCTTTTGACTCTACAGCCCGGGATGGGCTTTGGCCTTCTCTACCACTCTCCTCCACTCATCTTTATCAGCAATCTTGGCTTGCCATCCTCTTCAGACACCCATTCCTGCCAAGTCCTTCACAACACCATCCATCTAACGATTTCGTGGCCTTTCCTTTCTCCTCCAGCTGTCCAGCTTGCTCCTTAATATTTTCTCAGGTAGTTGGCCCTCTCCCATTCAGCAAACGTGTCCCAGCCATCTTAGCCTCTGAGACTTCACAAACTTCACTATGTCCTGACCCTGTATGAGTGCATCCAACTTAGCATTATGCTTTATTCTCCAGACAACATTTTCACATGTTGGACCAAAGATTCTTCAGAGCACTCACCTTTCAGAGACTCTGAGTGCTTTTTTATCAGCATCTGTCATTGCCCAGGCTTCACAACCATAGACAATGACTGGTCACACTAGTGTCTGGTAAAGCCTGAGCTTGCATAATCTGGAAAGGAGTCTGCTTTTGAACATAGCAGAGTTCGCAAAGTAGGCTCTGTTACCTGCCTGTATTAAGTCAGGTAGTCATACTTTCAGGCTGTTGGAGTTGCTAAGGATGATCCCCAGGTATTTGAAACACACCACTGCCTTGAAAATCTTTCCTTTAATGACCAGGTCCTCAGTTCTTCTCTGTTGTGCTGCATCTGAAGACGTTCTCATGTATTTTGTTTTTCTTCATTAATCTTGAGTCCCATCAAAGCCGAATCTCTTTCTAACTTCTTGTACATGGATTTCAAGGTCTTCAGGTTTTAGGTTATGATAACAATATCATCTGCATATGCAAAGATTTGATTGAATTTCCAGAATATTGTGCCCTTCTGTTCGATTTGTTTCACCATACTGTGGAGGGCCAAATTGAAATTGAAATTGTTACGATAACAATATCATCTGCATATGCACAGATTTGACTGGATTTCCAGAATATTGTGCCTTCCTGGTCGATTTGTTTCACCAAACTGTGGAGGGCCAAATTGAAAAGCACTGTGGACAGACCATCACCCTGTTTCACTCCTGACACAAATCTAAATGGCTCACTTACTCTATTCCCAATCTTCACTCTTGCTCTGTTATTCAGCATTGTCATGGCAACAAGACGATTCAACTTTTGAGGCATTCCCATTCTGTGCAGACTTTGCAGAAGCTGACTCCCATTCACACTGTCAAAAGCAGATAAATAATAGAAGTGAAAATTGAATTCAATATGAAAATGAGCCTATCAGTTCTGTGATGAATACTCTTTACAGTGCTGTGAAAATATAATGTCATTTGTAAGTTAATGGATGAAGACTCATGTGTGGGTAATGAAGTGAATGATTACACATAGATGCGAGATTGAAGAGTAGGATTTGAACTCATGACCGCTTGTATGACAGAAATCTGAAGTTTGGAAGCCCCAATCAACTGCACTAAGCGGCCGGTCAAGGCTGAATAAGTTGATAGCTCACAGCTCAGGTGATTTGAATTCTGTACTGAGCATTTGCAGAGGAAAAACTGACTTTAGAGGGGTTTTGTGTGGAACCAGATAGCACTGTTATATCAATAAAAATTAATGTTATATGGTTTAATCATCGGTGGCGCACCAAGCAAGGCTTGCAAACATTATGTATTGAAATTCACTGCAATGCTAGGAAATTATTATCAACTTTTCACTGTATTACTGTATCATTCATGTTGCTCCATTGTGTCAAAATGAGATCAATAGTACATAAACAATCCGGTATTTATGAATTGTTAAATTTTTAATAGTGAGTATAGTTTATAGTGGCTAGTGGATTATTGTATAATATAATTTAATTGGTATTCAGTTATAAAGCTCCAACCACAGTTTGCGCAATTGGTGGCTGATTTCGATAATGAAAGTGAATGGATGAGTTTTGGTAGTTCTGAGAAACCTATTGTTCATGAACGTCTGTGCATCATGATTAGGAGAAGAAGATGGATTCTATATTTCCATTTCTGTGACAACGATTGAAGTGTCACTTATTATTAGTTGAGCGACTTGAATCATTGCATCAATTCTATTCCACAAGAGTATAACTATGTTCAGCAGCACATTACATTGTAAAAAGCAAGATATAATATTTTTTATTTTTTTACAAGCTACATGCAAGTTGTAAATTTTTTTATTTTCAAATTTGTAATGTTTAAAATTTGAAACAAAAAATGTTTGTTTTCAAGTTTGGGCATTTGAAGTATTATAAATATTTCAAGTTCAGTGCTAAATGTCAAAAAATCGACAGACAAGTGTCAAATCAATTATCAATAATATCAGATATCAATAGGTCAACTATTGATAATAGTCGAATACAATATGTTCTTGAAAGTAAATCATATTTTCTTTGTAGTGACGAATGTGATATTGTGGAGAGTATCCATAATGAATAATAAGAAGAAATCGTCACAACCAAATTTATTGAAACTTTGAGAAACTATTTTTTGTTGGTATACCATTATCAATCTCAATCAAACTGGTTTGATTGAGATTGATAATAGTATAACAACCGAAGCTAGCTTCTCAAAGTTCTAATAAATGTGGTTGTGAAAATTTCGTATTATTATTCATTAATCATATTTTCATCAAAAATATTTATAAACAAAGTAGAATAAAGTGTATATTCAAATGCAAAGCAAATTTATCCACGAAATTAAATGAAAGAATCAGACAATTTACAAAAAAATAATAAAACTTCTGTACATGCATATATTTGAAGATTTTTTATCTAATAATGGGAAATAACAAAGTAATAGTAAAATTTGAAAGTGAATAAATTATAAAATCAATTTTCAGTTTAGTTTTTTCAATACGGAATATAATTTCCAATTTAGTATTGTTTTTTATATTGTAAATGGAGAGGTTATGGTACATTGGCAAAAAAAGGAGCCTGGAGAAGCTCACTTTTGTTTCTCTGCTTTTTTCTGGCTCAAGGAATTAGGTGGTTCAATAATTTCTCTGATGTAATAATTGAAATATTTGATGAATATTGATAACTTATTATAATACTAATATATATAACTATTATATAATAATATATTATAACTTATTATCATTGATAATAAAAGAGCCAAAAGTCATCTGCAGATGCATAACAGGTATTTGTGGTTCATAATATCTTCAGATTTGAGAATTTAGCGTCCCACTCAGCTTGGTTTCTTTAGCTAAGTTGAATATCATTGTGTATTTTGCATTTTATGAATTTTGATTATGTATTTGTTGATTATAACCCACCGAGGTCTTCAATAATTAAATTGTTAAGGCTTTATCCAAAACTATTCTCTTTCATTGTCTCACCACCCAAAAATCTCAAGTCTGATCACTAGCCATTGGGTACAGATTGTGCAAATTGATTTATACTTCTGGTGAGTTCATTAAAAAGTGTATTATATGTCTAAAGAACACAGAGGACAGAACGCTCCAAAATTGAGTTGAATTGAATTGTTGCGATTGTAAGATGTGATGAGTCATGTGCTTCTCTTAAGTTCCAAAAAATTCTTATTATTGCCGCAATTTCGAAATACTGTTGTTTTTTGTTTCACAATGAAGTTACTGCATTTACTAGAAGTTCATTATAATTTTTTGATGAATGAAAATTTTATTACTGCAATTCATGGTCAGTAAACTTCGAACTTTTGTTTGGATGATAAATTGTTCATAGAAACTTCTAGAATCATAGTTTTTGCACTGGTGAAGAATCGAACTGTTGTTTGAAATCTCCATAGAAAGTTGATGAGAAATCGAACTGTTGTTTGAAATGCTGATAAGATTTTGTAGAATCTTAGTTTTATGCACTGATGAAAAGTCAAACTATTGTTTATTTGATCACTGTTGAATTGTTTATTAATATTTGGTAGAACTATGATTTCTTGTAGAATCTTCAGTGACAGTTATCGGTTTTGCATTTATAATCAAGGTAACTCTATATAACTGGGTCTCATGAAGCTTCAAAACATGGTTTTATCATGGTCAGAGTAAGATTTGTAAAATATGTAAAGTTAAAGTTGAAGTTGAATTTTAATTTTTTTCACTTAGTATTTGAAAAATGATATTTTTTGAAAAGTTTTTTCATAAAAGTATATAACAAATTGAATATTTGAAAGGAAACACTTTATAATCTCTAAATTTATGAGTTGTCATTGTAAATTTTCAATTAATCAGTTCTTCTATATATAATACCAATGGGTCATAATATTTTTATTTGTGTAAAATTTATTAATCAAGTCCACAATCAATCTACATTCCAATAATCAACTTGTGCATTTCATAATCAGATTGAGAACTCTATATAAAATGCCATTTTCTACATCATAAAATTTTAGTTGCTTCACAAATTCACGTCATTTGAGATAAGAAATTAATTATATTTACCACATCTCTCAACTACAAGATTTTCCCGTATGACAATAAATTCCTTCACAGACAGCTCAAATACAAAACACAACTTTTATTCTTCAAATAAGTGATTTCAAATAATTTCTCTACATTCCTTAGTTCTCACTACATTTTCAACAATTCAATGACACATACAAAGCTTTTCATTGGACTAAATTTGAAGTATTTAAATTTAATTTATTTTAATCAAATTTGACAATTCTTTTCCATGAATCTTGAAATTTCTCATACTGTTTTATATATCTATATATATATAATCGAAATACCACTGACTGACTCACTCATTCATCACAGTTTCTCAGGAACCACTCGACCAAAAACGATAAAATTTGATACATGTATTCAGTAGGGGGACTAGACGCGTGCTAAGAAGGGGTTTCAAAATTTACCCCAAAATGGGCCCAAAATTTAAGATTTTTGAAAATTTAGGTGACAACAATTTCTAGAGATCCATAAAGTCAAATCAGATAAAATTTGGTATTCATGTTAAGTATCGGCCTTAGATGTACCTTGGAGAAAAGTTTCAAAATTTGCCCCAAAATGGGCCCAAAATCGACGATTTTTGAAAAGTTTGGTGATAAACTGCCAAATATTTTGAAATTTGCACTTAACAGATGTCATCAACCTGGCATAATAACATTTCATCATACCCAGTCATATGTTTCCCACATATTGCAAGGCTCCGACTGTATGGTAGCCTACATGCAAAGTGCAAAGTCTTTTGCTGTTCAAAGACAGTGTAAATAACGCTGCTAAGGGGTCTGCCATATGATTGAAAACAGTTGACTTCTATCAGCTGTTCCTTTAAGCTGTTTGGCTGGCAAGTTCAGTAGGTTAGGTCTATTAATGAATAATAATTTGTTTCAAACAAAGCAAACTTATCCCGAGCTACCAAAATAATTTCAATAGCTAAAAGCCAACGTTTATGAAAAGTAAAAAAGTTGCCGAGCTGCCTGTTAGGTCAAGTACAATAATTTTTAATATTAGTACAATATTGCTCGGTACAACTTTGCACAGTGTATAGTTGTATTCTTGACGTTGCTGTCTCTTTCTAGAAGAATGCTGTCTCTTTCTCCTATGAAGAATGCTCATTGTAGTTGCATATTCCGTTCCGAACCTGACTGTACTGCCGGTAGGCTGACCCCTTCCCACTTCAATTGCGTAGCCTACTACCTCAAACAATCACTCACTTTCACGATCAGATCAGTTTGCAGTTGCACATGAGACTGCTAACATCGTTCTCCAAGTATTTGTGAATTTCAACCAACGCTCAAATCGAATAAATATCAGTTCTTATGAGAACTCTTACCTATCAATAGTTAGGTTTACAAAGAAGTATTAAGGAATTAATAAAATACTATTTGTAACAGTACATGAGCCTGAGAATTTTTGTGAAAATAGGTATTGATCAGAAAATCAACAAAAAATTAGTTGTGAAATTAATTTACTATAGATTAACGATTTTGAAAATTTAGGTGATTATAATTTCTCAAGAACCACAAGGCCAAAAAAGTTCAAATTTTCAGCTGGGGTGCTAAACACGTGAAAAATAGGGTTACATGATTCATCTCAAAATTTAGGATTTTTGGAATTAAGTTGATCACAATTTCTCAAGAACCTCAAGGCCACATGGAGTGAAATCTATATCTATATAATCGAAATACCACTGTTTGATTAAGACCCTAGATGCATACTAAGTAATGGTATCAAAATTCTCCCCAAAATCACCTATTTCTGTAAATTTATCTAATCACAATGGAAATTAGTTGGACCCTCCGGGGGTCCAGGGGGCGGAGCCCTCTGGCTAGACGGTTAAGGCGAGCGAAGCGAGTCTGCCGGCTAGTCTTATTATATTTTCTAATGTTCACAAATATTTTCAAATTTTTAAACATATAGTAAATTTTTAAATTTTCATCCATTTATAACAAGTCATGATTTTTCATTGAAAACATGTTACCAGTGATTCACATAACTTATTGCATCTATCCAATACAAACTTATTCTTTCATGACGAATATTTCTCTATTCACAACTTTATTGTTCCAATTTAACAATGAGCACCTTTTCAATTTCTGTCAGGATTTATTTTCTCAAGACTTATGCTCTCTAAATTGAAAATCTCATCACTCCTTCTTTAGTTAATTATTATCATCAAATCATTTCCTCTATAAGCAATAATGATCAGCCATATCCTTTAACAATCACAAGCCTTCTGTTACTATTCCACAATTCCCATACAATAATTCAAATGACTCTCTCTAACAATATTTCATTTTGTTTAAAACATTAAAATTTAAATCACCAATGAATTTCTAATCTATTGACTCATAATGCCATTAGTACTGACTATTATTGACTGGTAACTATTTTTCAACTATATTTGACTTAACTACTTACGAAATACAACTTAAAGTTAGAAAGAAAAAGATAATTGAGACAGCCCATATTTCAGTTAGAAACTAACATAATCTAATATAATTATGTCTCACTTCTGGTATATTCCAAACTGATGATTCATTTCTTCATGAATCTTTTCTACTTTATTAAATTATTCTTATAACTTGAATAATAACAAAAATAACACCTAAAATATAGAAATTTAATAATATTCATTCTAGAAATGGATAACAGAAACTGATAATTTTATTAAGGAACTGAAAATGTGCGTGGATAGTTGTTAGCAATAACCATTTAATTTATAGGCTACACTGGATACTTGAGTGTCATTATTATAATTATTATCGATATCAAATAATAAAATACGAGTGATTATGATTGAAATATAATGGTAATCATATTAAAATTTGAGTGATAATTCTGTTGATACAATATCAACTGTATCAATTTCAATATCAACTGGAAGCAGAATAATAGAAGGACGTAGATACTACATTGTAACAGAAGTCAGCTTCAATTTCAATTTTATGAAGAAGCAGCAATGTACTCATTAAATTGATAATAGTTATAAAGAGAATAAGCAATATAAGAATTCATTAGAAGAAAAAATTATGATTGAAATCAATGAGGTGAATGAAACTCATTCTAGAAGGCAATAAAAAGGTGAATAGAAAGGCTAATCATAAAATGGATGATTGATTCAATCAATAGAACAATATAATATCCTCATAAGTTATCAATGGAGGAATGATCATAGAGATAAATTGAAAGTAAAAACTATCGATCCTTTATAAAAATAAATTTCTCATTCTTTGGCATGAAAATGAAAGTTGTATAATTAATACAGTGTTAATTATACTAATTATGTGCATACGTAATATAGTCAATTATCAATATTGTGTATTATATTATTAGATGATTAATGATATTATTAACTTATTATAACAATATTTTTATCAATATCATGATGAAATCGGTTTATTCTAATTTGTATCTAGTCTTTGAATGCATATTTTCAGCTGAAGTATTACTTACAATGAATTGTCCTCAGCACCTAATCACTCAAAGGAACTTTCCTCTGCTTAATTTGATCAATGTCTTTTGCAAACCAGATACCTTGAGGACAATCCTGCTCAGTAGTATTGAACCTTGCCTTTCCGTTCCTTATCCATACCCCGGTCAGCTTCCTTTCCTCCACCATCCTCTTCCAATATGCCAGCAAATACCATTGTACTGGGATGTCAGGTGCTCATTATTCAGAATGAATTTTCTGATGGCAGAGAAAGGTGGAGGTATCTGGCTGTCAGTCTATGGGGTTTCCCTCAGTTACCAGTCAACAGCTAAGCAGCTTGCGTTGTTCAAGACATGAAATTGGCCATGATAGCAGGACATTCTGATTTGTTGTTAGAGTTAGAGAAAGGCTCTCGATGTGGAATAGATATGTCTGATCTTGAAAAGTTTATATTGATAGCTCTGGCCACATTCTTCCTTATCTTGTAGATGCTTCGCCATTTGTCTTGGGTATTCCTACAATCCCGAAATTGTTAATCTGAGAGTACTGCTGAATGTCTCTAAGTTCCTGTTTAACTTTCCATAATGCATGTGACAAGTCTGAATTATGTTATACCACATTCATATCACTACATCAACTATTAAGTTTGTCATATCAAATTAACACTTTCCAGATATTTTTGGATATCTTCAATGAAACAGTTCGTTTTCATCACTACAGCTTCAACATCGAAAATCTTCTTGAATTGTGTGTCCAGTTTAGAGTTTAAATTATCCTTGAGCATATTGATAGCTTCTAATAATGAGTTATGTTTACTTTCTGATGTTCCTGGATTCAATTACTCATCACACTCACACGAACTGCACATCCCAGTTTCCTTGTGGGAGCCCAGACTAGCTGACTTAGCGACTGTTCTAATTTGCATACAAGTTGCATGGAAGAATTGCTTGAATTTGAAACACTTAATCACATTAGGATTATCCGCTATGTATTTCAATTTGTTTGTTGCACAAATTGACAAGATTGAATAAACAAACTAGCGCAGGCTACAATACTGGGTGGTTGAACAGGCATCAAGTGCCAGACTGACAGGATCAACTTTTCAAAGCAATGTATTCTTATCTTATATCCAGTTAAACAACAGTTTGAACCGATTGTTGTTGCAGTTTTTCTGTTGTATTTCATGATATTATCATGGGTTCTAAAGCTGAAATAAGACTGGCAATATTAAAGTTCACACTTGCACTTTATTTACACAACTAATTCTATTTACACACTAATTGCAAGTTTAATTAATAAAGAAAAACAGATCAACAAATGACAAGCTTATACTTATTTTCAGTAATTATTTACAATAATTGATGAATAATTAATTTCAGGCAGATCAATAATAAAAGAAACAAGAGTCCAATAAACTGTATAATAATGTAGAAAGAAATGATGAAAAGAGCAACTATCCACTTACAAAACACAGTCGAATTCGTTATTTGACAGTCCCAAATAATATCATTTGACTCAATGTCTTCAAACTATTAGTAAGCTGCACAAATATTGAACACTTGTCTCTGAATGGTTCACTGAAATCAAGCACTGTTTACTCCAATGGCACTGAATTATTTCACATAAGATCTGCAACACAATCTTCCATGTGGGTTTGTAAAACTAACTCACTGATTCATGTGAGCTCCTTTACATAGTTGTCATAGTTTTATATTCCCAAGAACTGGAGGCCACTAAATGCTTCAAGAAGGCCATGGAATATAATAGAACATAGTAGAATATGACCTTCATTGTTCAGGAAGAATGTAGAATTATCAAGAAGCTTTATTGAGTGCAAGGTCCCTATAAGAAGAATAGGAGTGAGAAAGACAAGACATCTAACAAGAGAGAACAAGAAGATTCAGATTCCAATTCACGGTTGACTATGAATGGAACGATGTACATAGAACAAGTGCGTAAATAACTGCTTTGTTCACTTCTGTAACAATATCAATGATATTCATCTCATCAAATAATACAATATCACAATCATGTTGTACAGGATTTGTAACACCATTGCATCAAAAAATTATTTGAAGCATCAAAAGGAAATTTGGGCCAATGCAATTATGTTTTGGAATTTTATCATTATTTTCCTTTCCAGAATATAAATTTCCTGCGGATTGTCAATGAAGTGATATTTAAAGAACAGATTTCTCAATTGACTTTTGAAGATGGAACAGAGGTCACAACAAGAAACTATGAGAGCCCTGACATTTCCAGCATTAGAGTAAGAGAAAACAAATATTTCATCGACACTGAATTGGAAGAAGGACTCACCAATAAAAATTTCAAGAAACTTGGTGAGTCAGAATTCAAATGCTTACTGTTTGTTCTTGTTATATTAGCACTTGAAGTTTTGGATTGCTGTAACAACTAGAGGGGCCTGTTTTGCATGAATTGACTTGTAAAAATAGACTATTTTACAGGTGTTGGTTTCTCAACTTACCAGTCTAGTATTTTCTGTTGCATCAAGAAACAGCTGTGGCTCATGTTATTTTTTTACAGTAGTTTTATAACAGTAGAATTCGACAAATTATTAGTCAGCTGTTGAACGTGTAGATTATGGAGGCCATCTGAGAGAAATGTGCAGCCCAAATGTAATATTCAACCTAGAAAAACTGTCTATAGTCTGTGCTAACCCTGCAGTACAGAGTCTTACAGCAATGCTGTTTCATATGAGAGTATGAGCGTGCTATTCTTATTTTTTGTTTATATTTTGCAATCATATGGGGCCACATGAATAAAAAGTGAGCGCTTTCTCAAGAGTATGAGCATGGAGTATGAGCACCATCTCCAGATCATGAGTTTGTGATATTGGCAAATGCTCTTTTCAATATGAATATCATTTGACTCATACTTCATCCTTTCACTCATCCAATATAAGAGCACATGCTTTCAATCAAAATCAGCTGACTTTAGTCAGCAACTACTTTGCTTAACTGTTTCTTCCTTTAAATGCTGTAGCTTTAATCCTATTACGAACTTTCCATAGTTTTCGACGTTATCTATGTGTTATGATTAATTGATACCTGACACTGACTGCCTCAGCCACTCGTTTTTTCAACACAATTTTACTTGTCATGAATTTCCACTGACCTCATAATTTTTCTCTTGATAGCTTGAAGTCTATTTCTTTATTTTGAACTTCAGTTCGGTTTCTGCTTAAAGTGTCAGCAACAATATTTGATTTGCCTTCGATATTTTTGACTTGAAAATTAAATTCTTTTGAGAGCAATAAATCTCCAGCAAACTAATTTTGAATTGGGCTTTTTCAATGAGTGGAGCCATACTAACGGTTTGTGATTGGTTCTCACAGTAAACTTATTCTCATATGAATAAGGACAATGATGCTTGATCGACCAGACTTTATTTTATTTATTTCTTTTTTTTTCTTTATTTTGAACTTCAGTTCGGTTTCTGCTTAAAGCGTCAGCAACAATATTTGATTTGCCTTCGATATTTTTGACTTGAAAATTAAATTCTTTTGAGAGCAATAAATCTCCAGCAAACTAATTTTGAATTGGGCTTTTTCAATGAGTGGAGCCATACTAACGGTTTGTGATTGGTTCTCACAGTAAACTTATTCCCATATGAATAAGGACAATGATGCTTAATCAACCAGACTACAGAAAGTGACTATTTTTCTATTGTTGACAAGTTTTTCCGGCTTGGTTCAAAGTTCTAGATGCAAATAAGATGAGATGTTCACTGTCATCAAATTTCTGTGAGAGAACTGAGCCAATAGCCATATTAGATGCATTTGTTGCCAAGATGTACGGTTTGTTTAGGTCAGGTAATCTGAGAATTGGAGCATTTATTATGTTTTCTTTCAGATCATTGAATGCTTTAATAAAGGCTTCGTCTTTGTTATTAAGTGTTACATATTTTCTCAGAGAGTTCTATAGTGGTTGAGCTATTTTGGAAAAATGTTCTATTAGTCTTCTATAATATCTGCAGAGTTCTAAAAATCATCCAACATTATTTTGATCTTAAGGTATTGAGAAATCTTTAATTGCTTGAACTTTAAGTGGATTTGGTTTTATACCATCACTTGGAATTATATGGCCTAGAAATAATAGTTCTCTGGAAAAATTCGGTCTTGTCAAGTTGTACTCAACAATTATTGCATTTTTGCAATCGTTCAAACACCATTTCCAAATGTCTCATATGTTCTTTTAGAGAATCAGAGAACTCTATGATATCATCAATGTACTTTAAAACGTTTGGAAGGTTTACAAAATTTGAATTCATGGCTCCCTGTAAATATTTTTTTTTTTTTTTTTTTTTTGTAGATTACGTCTTGGAGACTCATATACGTCTAAGGAGTATAAGACAAGTCAGATCAACAATATTATACACTAGATACCATAATTACTTCAATTAGTTGAGGTGAGGCTTAATTTTGATGTGAAAGGAACTCTTGTACACTATAAAATGCTTTATCAACTGAATATTTCTTCAATTGTTTTTTTAAATATTTCTATATTTTCAAGACTCTTCAAAAACTGTGGTAGCTTGTTGTAGAATTTCCTACCAATATAACTAGGTTTTTGTTTGAATAAGCTCCTATTGTGACTCACCAAGTGATAATCTCCTCAGCTTCTTGTATTATAATCATGAACATCAAGATTTTGGTTGATATCATTCGTTTTTACATATAAAGTAGCTTCATACACATATAAGCAGGGTACAGTTAGGAGACCAAGTCTCTTGAACAACGGCCTACATGAATCTAATCTATTTACTCTTTCTATACACCTAACCGCTTTCTTTTGGATCTTAAACACCCTATCAAGATTTTGTTTTGATGAATTACCCCATACTAAGATAGCATACCTAATTATGTGACAGTAAGAGCCCATGGTAAGCTGTAAAAAGTAACTTTTTGTCATTCAATCTAGCAAGCTGTCGCAGGACAAATACCCCAGATGAAATTTTACTGCATATTTTCTCAATGTATGGAGTCCAGGTCAATCGTCTCTCCAATGTAACTCCTAGAAATGCAATTTTTTCTTCCTGGTTCAATTGATTATCGTTTACAAACACGTTTATAGCCCTATCATCATTTAAATTAGGTTTGTTTTTGAATTGAAGGTATTGGCATTTTTTACTATTTATAGTTAATTTCAACTGATTTAAAAATTGTACAATGGACTGCACACCTATATGGGCACTTATTTCTAAATGATCTAGAAAAGAATTGCTGAAAATGAGTGATGTATCATCAGTAAATAAGAGGGCTCTACCACTAATTAATTCTTTAGGTAAACGGTTGACATATAACAAAAAAAGCAATGGACCTAGTATTGACCCCTGAGGCACTCCAGCTTGTACCTCTTATTTATTAGATTTATTCTTCACTATACTATTACCAACTACTGTAGTTAGTACTACACATTGTTTTCTCCCAATAAGATATGATTCAAACCATTTCAGTTCAACCCCATTCACACCTACATTTTGGTATGTAGTTCTTCAATCCAAAAGGTAAATGTAAAAACTTGTAATGACCTGTTTCTGTAGAGAAAGAAGTTTTTGGAATAGTTTTTTTTCAATTCTATTTGATGGGACCCCAATGTTAGGTCAATAGAAGAGAAATAGTTGTGTGGCCTATCTTACCAAAAAGGTCTTCAATCGAAAGGTAGAGGAAATCGATCATCTTTTGTCCTAAGGTTATAAGTTTGTAAAAATCTGTCTCTAATCTCACTTTACGTTTCCCTGAAGCGTCAGGCTTTTTTGGGACAACCCACAAAAGAGAATCGTATGGCGAATTTGAACTTCCAATTATTTTATTCCACTAAAAGTCTGTTGATTTCATTTTTGATATCTTGCTGGAAAGCATGAGGATGTCTGTCATTCTTTGTATATACAGGTTCATCATCAGTAGTAATTATTCTATGCTTGAATATATTAATTGCTGTTACTGGTCCACCATCCATTTTGATTATTCCATCATCAAGTCCTCATTCATATGATCAGTTCTCAAAAGCAAATTCAATTGGAGAGGACAATTGGTCGACTCATTGACAAATATTACTACAGGTTCTAAGTTGAAGTTTTCCAGCTTAGTCTCCTTAAAATTATCAGAATGTAATTCAACACTTATTATATCATCTCTATTTTCAACAAACAAATATATCCTTAAAATCTGAATCATCATTTTCAAGAACAAAAATTTCATTTTTAATTTCACATGGAATAATTTAATTATTCCAACCCCTTTCTATTTTTATAGGGCCTATTCCATAGAATGGTATTATGCTGGAAGCAAATCCAAGGTAATTGTCCGATAGATCGATTTGAGCTCTAAACTGCTGCAATAATTCATAGCCTAATGAAACATCATATTTTTGAGGAAATTCATGTACTAAAAATTCTGATTCAACGTCTTTTCCTAAAATATGAAAGCAATTCATTTTCACTTCATACTGCCCATTAGACATTCCAGCAGAAATATTTATAGTAAAGTTACAAGCTGATAATTCATTGTCATCATTCAATACAACATGCTTTCTAACCAAATTATATCTACTATCAGTGTCTATAGTATTTTCAGATTGTTCTTGAAAGGATAAGGTAGCTCTAAATGCATGGAATTCAACTCAACAACTATGCTGGGTTGTTGTTCTTTGTGCCTAGCTCTAAAAAATGAAAGCGTTCTGTCAATACAGCAATGATCCTATCCTTTTCATTAATTTCATAGAAATTTGTTTCAGTGAAGTGCACTTGCGGTTTGAATTGCTGATTATTTGATACAGTTCTCATTGAAACGTGAGCGTTTGACCACTGTTTCCTAGATTGTCCAGATCCTTTTGATTGCTGGTATTGGTGGTGATATTGTTTTTGAAAATCATGTTGATTTCGATTGTGAAAATTTTGCTGTTTGTGAAAATCATGTTTTGTTTTGAAACCTTGATTTTTGTATTGATGATTTTTATTGTTCTGAAAGGGTGGTTTGTACTGTGCATTGCTGTGAGGGTTGCCAACGTTCTTATTCAAATTTGTAACATCATTATGAAAACCAAGCTGTTTCAATATTGAACTACTGATCAACTTATTTCTAGCATCGTTCAAGTCCTCCATTTGTAGAGTTTGAAGGTGAACTCCAAGAGAAATAGGTACCGTATCCCATTACACAACACATTAACTACCTGAGTATCTAGCTGCTCTAATAACATTTTCAAAAATTGTCCTTTAACATTTTCAATTTTGTATTTAGTTAGAATAGTTCTTCATCTAGATTCGAGTCTATTAAGAGAAGATAAAAGATGCTCTTGGTGATATGATTTCATACTAACATGTTCAGTCATCAATTGAGGGATGTACCTACTGTCTGCAAAATTGTTCTTTAAAACTGTGATAAGTTCTGGAATAGTAGTACACTCGTTGTGTGCAACATGTTTAGCATCACCATGAAGTTTGTTCATAGCCTTATAGAAAAGAGCCTAATGATTTTCTTTGGTTTCTACAATACTGTCAAGAGTGGAGGTTGGGTTGGGTCAGGTTTTGGGTCTGGACCTACTAGACCCATTAAGTTTTTGAATCACTTCCACATAATTTTGTAGTTCACTTGGACTTTCAGAGTAGTCCAATATTAGGTTTAAATAATATTCAGAATGGCTTTAGTTGATGGTTGTCATGGTTAATTGAATATGAGATAGCTTCCTTTCAAGTGAAGAAGGTCTTGAAGAGTTGATAGAGTCGGTGGCAGAGTCTGATGGATCCTCTTCTATGAATTCCCTTGCACCTTGTCCCACTCCAATTAATAAGAAGGCAAATACATGTTTCGGAGTCCTAGACCCACCAGAATTAAAGATCAGAGATGGTTGCAGAGTGAATCAGAGTTGGCGACCCATGATGAAGAGTTGACACACACTTTTCCAGAAATATTTGAAAGTTTCCAAGATTTAGATAATTGGTCAAAAATTTGGCGCTCACTTTACTTCCAAAAAACTTGCAGGTCCCTTTTTGAGCTTCAGTTGAATAAAAATATTAACAAATTGGGTTTTTAAAAAAGAAAATTTATTCAATTAGATGTTCACACAACCAGATCTCAGCACCGACTGAAACGCTGATTGGTAGGAAACAATACATTACAATACAATGATCATGGGAACTAATATCCTGCTGATCAATCACTGAATAGATCATACCTCTACATAACTGAAGTACATAGGGGTAGAGCATTATACATATGCTCTTTCCTTTTTTTGATCTGTCCATATGCATAGAACTTCCGAGCAAAAACTACAGTGGTATTGGTACTGAATTTCCAGGAAGTAGTAGGCATCTCATAAGAGGAAAAAATAAATAAAATTAAGTTTGTTGGTCACCCCTGACCTCAGTTGAGGGGGTCACCCTTTTAACTCTATTTAAAAGTCATGATGATGCTTGTAAAGTTGTTTCAATCCGATGGCATATGTTGCTATGTGAATATGAAATAAACAGTCAAGTGCCAAGGATCCAGGGATCAGTTTTGGGGGGAACATGAGAGGCGCCAACATAGAATATATATAAATATATATATTTATATATATATATATATATATTCTACGTTTGTACATATAGTGTGTGAGGGTTCCTTTTACTTACATTGTATGATACGCTATATGGTGATAAATCAATCCCAAATCCAACTGTCAATCTTGTTTAAATTTGGCTCTTACATGACGTCATTGTAATTTAGCTTAGAGCTTCCAAACTTGGTGAATAAAATTGAGATACAATAGTTATACTCATAAATTGAAAATTAGTACCTCTGTCTTTCATGAAACGCTCTGTCATGAAAATCATATTTTAAGTAGACAAAGTAAGATAGTACTAGGCTATGGAATAATAAGTCATACTACCGGCTAACTACAACTGTCAATGTCAACACAATGTATCAAGATATCAACCATACAAATACTCAATAATGATTATCGATTTGAAATAAGTTGATAGTAGCAAAGACTGCATATTTCAGCTCCAAATAATTGATTCGAGCAATTATTGTGTTTATAAACTAAGCAAATTACAGAATGAGGCCTGAAAGCCATCCACTCACCTAGTTTATTTGTATTTTCTCATCTGTGATTAGTAATGTCCAATGAGGACTAACATAACCAAATTCCAGGTTAGGATTTTGGAAATGCTCATATATTCTGTTGTACACTTATTTTCCACTACTTGATTTGAATTTTGCCAAATGCAATCACTGTTGAATCACTTGAGCACAATTTCTTGAAGGTATCACAATCACTTCTTGAATTTCGTAATTTTTGGAATACATGTGCTTAGAAATTATCGATATCAAAAAGTCGATGTAGGATTGATAGATGATAGATTTTAAGTTTTGAATTTTTTGTCCCAAACTGATTTGTTTTTTATGAAGTGTTTCGAATTTCCACTTAATAATTTTTTCTCTTTATTGCTTAATGTTATATTATCTGATTTGTTCAAAAAATCATGATCTTTTTTCTAGAGTGTCTGTTGCTGCAGATCACTCTACAACATTGCCGGCTCTATTAGCCTATAATTAGTCGTGGAAGGGGTTGAATTTCAATACAGGATGTAATAAGTTCTGAAAAGAAATCCACCCTTTCTTCCAGCTCAAGATCTTCTTAGAAAAGGACATGTCCAACTTGAATGTTGAATTTGTTTCATGTAAAAATTAATGTCAACTCGACCCACACCTGTCCGAACGGTGGTTTATTCGGCCTACGTTCAGCCTAAAAAGTTTTTATTTTCAAAAGTTACAAATTTATAGTGAACCACTAAAAAATATTAAAATTTCCGTCAAGAAAATTCGGAGCCAGCACGAGAACGCAGAAGAGGAAATTCCATCCAAATCCGTGCAACAGTACTCCAACCAACCAAGTGAGTTACAATATTAATATTGGAAGGCCTGCTATGAGTGCGCGCACTTCGAAATAAAATCACTATAGGCGAAAATAAATGGTAGTGCCACATTGTACAAGCCGTCATTCATTGCCACGCGAGACCTGAGAGCTCACTGCTCTATCATTATTCATTTTTATTTAAATCAATAGAACTTCCATTAATTAAAAATCCTGACAATTTTATCTTTCTAAGTAATTTCATCTAAATTTCAGAGCTATATGAATATAGCAGGGGCGTCACTCCTTACATTCTACTCATCTGTCTGCTCAGTCAATGTTTTGATAAATGTATCAAGTGTTGACAAGCATTTCCGTTATTATCCCTGTAAGTATGGTATATTCTATTCAGTGATTTATTGGAGAACTTTTGTTCAACGCCAGTAGGTTTGAGGGAGTCAATGTGTTTTTATTGCATTTGCTAGTTTATGCTAAGCCTTTGAACAGCATACGGCCCCCGGCAACTACTTGGGTATTCAAGTTTTCTCAAATTCCTGCCAATAACCAGCTAAATAGGGTGATATCACGTGATAGCTCATACACCCCCTAATGTTGACATTGAGGGCGGTAGGTGGTACTTGTAGAAATGATAACAAATGATTTATGAATTATTTGTATCATTTAGTAACCTACCTGTCTCTGACGGCATTATTGAGTGGAAAGGAGATCCAGTGTGTTACACCTTACTTTATCTTATAACTTTATAGAATAAGTTTAGGAGAGGTGAACATCCTGAGACCCAACCAGGACGGTGATTCCTATTGGAAAGGAGATCCCATACAGCATGGTTATGTCCCAGATATGTATCAGATTCATAATTTTGAAACTTCTGATATGTATCAGAAACTTCCAGAGACCTACCTGAAACATACCAGGTATGTACCAGGTACATCTAAATGTCCGCTTTGGTGATATGTTTCAAACAAGTATCATTGGTACATATTTGATATGTATCATTGATATGTACCAGAAATGAATCAATGGAATCTATCAGATATGTATCAAAACTATATATCCAATATGTATCAGTGATATCTGTTTGAAACATATCAACAAAGCGGACATTTAGATGTATCAGGTACATACCACAGATGTATCTGATAGGTATCAGATTGGTCTCTGTAACTATCACAGTTATGTAACTGATACATATCTGAGATGTATCTGCAAAATATTTTATATTAATGAGGGTGAAAATAACAATTATCAAAATGTATCCCTGATTCTTGTCAAGAATACAATTTGTAGAGGTGCTAGGATCAAAGAGGATAATATTGATCAATTACATGGAAGTGTGAAAGAAAAACGCAAGAGTGGAATATAAATATATAAAATATATTTCATAAATATAGAATACACTTTGGAAAATAACAAAATATTCCATAATGAGACACTGTTTTATAGAAAAAGTAATGAGCTCATTCTCTATTCTGTCATCAAAACTTCCTGGTAACTTACAGAAATCAGGCAACTACATAAATCTATCCATGGTATCTTATCTATTCGAGCAGGTCCATATCATCATTTGCTGTTTTCTCTGGTACATTACTGGAATAAAACAATTTAGATCATTAACAGTAAATAACAGAAGTCACAAAGTTGATTATCAAGCATGTGTAATATGAATATGTTTTTATTAAATCTAATTAGAAGAGAGGAGCCTGCAAACACTGGAGTTAGTTGGAAATAGCTGATTAATTTTTCACCAGCCTAAATTTTTACATAGAAATTGAGATTGAAATGAGAAATTTTGTAGATGAAATGGAGAAAACTAAAACTCTATAGCTGGAGGAGTTGTTATTCCTGACTGACTTGTAGCAAGCATTTTATAAGGTGTATAAGGCCACTTACTGAATCAAATTTGTATTTTTCTTGAATTATGGTTGCCTCAAGCTTTATTGGCTGCTCAAGTGAGAAGAATTGCACATGATGTGGTACTGCTATTCAAGCCATTACATAGAAATCACGTTTCTGTGGGCAAATACCACACCATGCAGCATTAGGTGTGCATTTGGCTTTAGGCTTAAATATTCAAACAGAAACCGTTATTAATCGAAATGTCAACGTTTACAACAATTTTATTATCATATTTATTTAAGACTGATAAATTATTATTATTATTATTATTATTAGTAGTAGTAGTAGTAGTAATATAATTTCATTTTACAAGTTTTTTTCTCTGAAAATTATGACTCCTCCCGGCACACAGACAAATCATCATACAATATTCATATCCTGTAATACTGTTTTACAATAAATGTGCATACTAATTATGAATAGATGAAATTTGAATTTAAATGCTTGTAGTGATGAGCGATGGAAAGAATATGATGTTGAGAAAATACAAGTGTTTTGATTTAAAACTTTCATTTTCAAAAACAACTAGACAATGATTTGCTGGAAAGAATAGCATAAATATACAATACAATAGCCCATAAGTCAGCATTCATCAGAGCATATATGACCCATAAGTAATAACCCATTTTTTATTCAAGCAATGCAAGTCCAAGACTGAATACATATATGGAAGGCGACTTGCTACCGGGCCGCTTGTGTGTCCTCGCTCTAAATAATGTCTAAGGGTCGGTTGCACGAAAATAGATCAGGGTTTCATTAAGCATGAAAAATAACATTGTTAATTAGAGATTAAGCTTAGCTCAACAGACATTTGTGCTGCTACAATTGAGAAATTCTAATGAAAAATGACTCATAGGCTACCAGTTGGAATCAAATAATCAGCTTACATTTTACTCCTGTCAATCCTCATTTTTGCTTGTACAAGCCAACGTGCTATTATAGCATCCAAGTCTTTTTCGGTTGCCTCTTTTTGGTGCACCCTTACAGCTGAAACATGAGTATCAAAGAAAATATTGTTTCAAATCAATGTATGAATTTTAAAAATGTATACAGTACAACAAACATAATTGGAAAAGATTAATAATGGCAACAATTTCAGGAATTACAATTATACTGAGGTAACCATTTGATGATAACTGATAAAACCACCCCTTCAAAGTTTATAGTTTTAAACGTTTTAGCTTCTATTCAAGGGAAGTTTCAACACATATGTTGAAGCTGCAAAACATTATTGCTTTATTTAGCAATAATAAAAGCTGAGCAATGCAGAATTCAGCTTTCATAGATGTTTGGAAAATAAAAATTTTGTTACATTAATAAGCCATTCCATAGAAATGAAGAGAATTGTTTTGCTCTAGTAAGGTGAACGTGAATTATTGGGCAAGTAATAATTCTTTTTTCAATTTAGCGATGCTTGAGTAAAGAGACAGAAGTCAAATTAGTGTTTCAGATGCTACTTTTCAACCAATAAACATAAAATTAGAAATTTAGAATTGGAATTTAAAAAAATTGTCATACCTACAAATATCTATTTTTAACTAATGAAAACATTCAAGGTATTGACGTTAATGAAGGTTCAAAGAGATAGAAAACTCTTTTATTTCTTGAGAAATAATGGAAATAATGAATAATATAATAAAATAATGGAAAACTCTCTTATTTATTGAGAAATAAGCAATCATTAAGAAAAAATAGAATTATATCTCACTATTTATACAGACAGTCGGATCAGTCAGATATACAGACAGATCTCACTACTTTATACAGACAGTCGGTTTTGAAGGATTTTTCTTCCTCCCCAACATGCTGAATTTATTTGTCATTTCTGCTGTATATGCTATATTCTACAACCTAAAACCTGAAATAAGGAAGTTAAAAACGCTTTTTGTGCACTAAGCTGAAGCTGTACCTAATGCCTAAAAATTGGCTATGCTGTTTTTTAATCTAAAAAATACAGAGTGATCATGAAAGAATGGGGCGGTTTTGATCATGGTATCACAAAAACCGAATTAATTATACAGTCAGTCTCAGTTGTACAAAGGCCTGTTAAGTTTAATCTCCAATTAACAATGTTAATTATTCTTATGAGTAATCAAAGATTAACTTTAATCTACTTTTTTGCAACCGGCCCTTAATATGTCATTAAATTCTACTAATTTGTCGTTTCAAATAGTTTTCTTACTAATCAATGAAGTAATATAAATTTCAAGAATTATTCTATGTGCGCTCTTAGCTGCATGACAAATGTTCGAACAATAATCAACTTTTATTTATTTTTATTTTTTATATTATTATTTTTTTGTATATTAAATTGACTCTAGCACTTAGTGATAGACTAAATAACGTAAAAATAATAATAATAAAATATAATTATGACAAATTAGAAGAATTAAAATCAACTGTAAGTCACTTGGATTTTGCTTGAACCATGTTTGAGACCACACCATTCTTTTATGATCACTCTGTATTTTTAGATTAAAAACAGCATAGCCAACCTTTAGGCATTAGGAACAGCTTTAGTTTAGTGGATAAAAAGCGTTATCAACCTCCTTCTTTCAGGTTAGGTTGTAGAATATAGCAAATAAAGCATGACGACGCTACTGCGCATGCGCGAATTGAAATTAATTAATTATGTAAAAAAACTGTTTGAAATGGCGAATTAAATGAATGAAAAACATTAACTGTAGGAGATTCGGTTTTTGTTTAAACCGTGTTTGAAACCGCACCATTCACTTGGGATAACCTTGTATTTTCACAAATGAATTATTCAGTACAGACGAAGAACCAGGCCATTCACACACAAAATTTCATGCCAAAATACATGTTTATGTATTGGAAAAGCTATCAGGTTCCTACAATAAGTGTATTGTATTGATGATTGACCATACAATATCCAAATAAATAATTGACAATAGAAACTTAAAAAGCACTTTTAAGTGGAAATTATGACTCACGTTATGGCGTGACGGCCATTTCACTCTGTTGTCAAGAGCATCGTCAGACGACCCACAGTACACTGATTTAAGGTATGAGTTTGAGATGAGCTCAAAGTCAACACAGTGGAACGGCCGTCACGCCATAACGTGAGTCATAATTTCCACTTGTGTTTTTTAAGTTTTTATTATATTAGTAGAAACAAGATGGATCTTCAACATCAAAATAATTGACATTCATAAAACCTGAATTGGTTAAATTAAAACTTGATTCTATGTTGAATGAAAAGTGAAATTTAAAAAGATTATTCAACTCACACATTTTTTTAGAATCTCGTGATCAAAATTTTGATTAAAGTCAATCAATTGACTTTCAGTTGTGATTGGAAATCTGGCAATCTCTTCTGGGTCGGTTAATGATGTATTTTCCTTCATTGCAAGTGAACGATCATCAAGTTTCGCTTCAATCATTCAAACTTTATACAGAAGAGTACCGGTATTTAGTTTCCTCAAAACCTCTGCTTTGAAGTCTGAAACAATTAAAACAGTAGGGAATTGATGATAATAATAAGAGTAATCAGTCACATCTTTGGGATGTGAACAAGCATTGGCGAATTCAATTAGTACTAAATAAGTAGTAATTCACAACCCCCCAAACCAGAGCCTCTTTAACATTAAATAAAGTGCACTTTGGAGGCGATGTCAAATTTTCAACCTCAAAATAATTATAATAAGTTCTGAAAATATAATAAGTTTTAAAGAACTTTTTATTTTTTCTTCATCTGGGCTCAATGGTTACTGGTAACTTTGTAACAGATGTGGGTGCTGCCAAAATCATCATTATTCTAGATTATTAGCAAATTAATGACAGTTAAGCTTTTTAAAACAACATTAAAATTTGGTAAATACGGTATCCTCATTGATCTTATGAGATATTGTTCAGACTAGTGCTGTACATTTTTGTAAAATTTATGTTATTCATGCTAGAGAAACAATCAACAGATGAGACAATCAATACTAAAATAGCAATTAAAGGATAATCTTATTTGATACTTACTGAAATTTTGACGCTTTCTAAAAATCCTTTTCAAATCACAAAACTTTAAAAGCATTGGCCACACTTAAAACGATGGTAAAAATGTCACACAAACATTAGAAAAGCCACCAAAACAGGTCGAAATTGATGATTCTTGTTTACAACAATGGCCGTCGAGAAGACGAGTCCTTCTAGATGTTACCCACAAATACTTGCCAAGGCGCATGTGCAGACTAAGAGCATTGTGGGTAGGTTTCATGGATACTTATCAGATATGTATCAGATATGTCTTGGCATGTATGACTGGATCTGAAGAAAACCGGTTATGATGAGATGTACCTGGGACCTATCTGAAAGCTATCATTTGATACATACATTTTAGATCACATAGTTACATATCTGATAGGTATCTGTGACTTAGTGTGCTGTATGGGATATTACTTTGCAAATTCCAGGTAAACCTTCTACCAGTATTGCATCCTTCAATACTCAATTTCATTTGTGCAAGGTTTTAGTCTTTCGAAGGGAGTTAAATGTGAGATTTTTTATCTAAATATAGCCCTTCAAGGAGCAGCCGGAAAAGCCCTGACAATACTATGCAAGCCCTCTGTATCCCGGCGTTGCATATCCTAACATATTGCGAGCGCTCACGCGTGTGTGTGTGTATAAATGTATTGCATTTATATGAATGGGTGAAAATGAATTGCAAAAAATGTTATATTCTATAATACTTAAGGCAAAATATTGATAATTGTATTCATGTATGACATTAATAATATGTATGATGTATCACATTAATTTCAAATATGACAGTAATATTCACAAATATATTCACTTGATTGAACTATAAAGCACAAACTCCTCTTGATGCTTCCACCGTTGGAGAAAAGTGAACTTTTGAGGAGCTTAACGATTGAGTATGGTTTCAAATCTATTAATGATGGAAAGAGAAGGTGGAAACGTTTGATTTGGTATGATATTTTTCGGGAATGTATTTATAGAAGAGTTGTAGAAACGTTTGTGAAGTTGTCTCAATCCTAAAGCATGTGCAGCTATGGGAATGTAGAATAAACCGTTCAGCTAGGCAACTAGTTTTCGTGGACATGACTCACCAATTAGTTCTCACTGTATGGGTTCATATAAGTATATCAAATTCTGCGTTCTTCTTTTCACCCCTCGTTATCTATTGCAATAAGGTCGGGACAGTGAGAGCGTCTTCTTTGAATTTACAGTAAGGTAGATTCATTCCGAATTTTTTTTAGCAATGCATAATATATGGAGCACTGGTATCATAGCTGGTATCCACAGTGTTGATGGTATCAGTTCATTGAAATATCAACCTTGTCTGTTTCAGCTGGTTCATTGGTTCTAGAAGAGTACAACGAGTATTTATACCCTTTTCCCAAGTGAGTACCATAAACTCTTTCTATAATGAAGCTTACATCATACTAATAATCATTTGTATTTATTAAATCATATTCTTCTCAATTACATCATGAACACATCGAGTTTCAAGCTGGTCAGCTCAAGCAGTGTATATTCACATATATTATCAATATCAGACTAGTTATTATGGATGCATTTGAAACAGAAGAGGCTTGGAATTGATCTTCGACAAAGATGTTTTCATTTAGAGTGCGTTGAAAATTGAATAATGCCTTCTACTAGTCTGAAACTTCAGGATTTATTAAGATATTCAACAAAATATGCAATGATACCTTGAGTGATGGTTGAAGCCTCCTTTTTGTAAAGCATAAAGTTGGACGAAATGTCAAGTCTTCAGAGCCACATACATGACAATATATAAATATATAACTTGATTTGCATTCAAAATACAGTTAATAATAATATAAAAAGATAATAATGATGTATTCTGCTTCCATGCTAACACATCTTCTATTATACATGATCTGCTGTAATTGTTGGTTATAATTTTCAACAAGACATTAATAATATATGTATATATATATATATATATTATACTTTATGAATATAATTCATGGAACTTCAAGGCTTTCTAGTCTGTGTCAACATATGACAGAAATTCAAGTGAGACATGTTATATTCATGTCATTATGATGCTACTTATGTGAATGGGAGTTTAAACTATGAGATGTTGGGAAAAAATAGCAGTCTATTTTCAATGTGAAAATGAAAACGGTTAATATTTGTCAATTTCACCTATTTTATTTAGCGCTGGACTCGTTTTTTGGCCTCACTAGTCACACATTCAACAGTACTGGATAATAATAGTCTGGCATCTTGAAAAAATAATTGGAAATATCAATAATCAATAATCAACTTATTGTGACTGGACTATTTATAGTTTGCAATTCATAATATTCATAGAATGGTAAAAATTAATCTGAAAGAAACAAATATAAAGTAAAAATAATAACATTTTCCAATTTTCCTCTCAATCAAATGATTTCATAACTTTTTTAATAATTCATTTCGGTTTCTTCCAGTATTAGTCTTGATTTGAATTATTTTATTGATATTACAGATTTCAACTGAAAATGAGTGAGGCATTGTCTGCAAATTATAGGGCTCTACAACTAATTGATTCTTTGGGTGAACGGTTGATGTATAACAAAGAAAGCAATGGACCTAGGACCCCTGAGGCACTCCACCTTGGACCTCTGATTCATTAGATTTATCCTTTACTCTACTATTCCCAACTACTGAAGTAGTTCTCTCCCAATAAGATATGATTCAAACCATTCCAGTTCAACCCCATTTATGCCTACATTTTGCAGTAATATGATCAACACAATCAAAAGCCATTGATAGATCTAAAAAGATTGCAGTAGCTTTATCACCTTAATTTATTATATCTATTGGTTTTTCAACTAGAGAAACTATGGCTGTCTTTGTTGATTTCCCTTTCTGGGAGCCATGATGTTCATCACAGATAAAGAAAGCTAGCTTCTTGAAGGTGCAGAAGTAACCTATTTAGAATTTTTCTTTCAAAAATTTTACTTATTACATTTTGAATACTAATGGGCCTATAGTTTCCCACCTTTTCTCTATCACCACTTTTGAAGATTGGCAAGATCTTCCCCTCTTCCAATTTTTATGGAAAAAACACCTTGTTCTAATGAATGATTGATCAGATGAAGGGTCTAACAATTGATCTTTATATTCTTTCAGAGTTTTACTGGATACCCAATCCATTCCTACAGTTTTTTTATTATTAAACTTTCAATGATATTTGACAACTTATCTTGGGATACTAGGTGGAATTTTGAATCGTTCTGAATCCTCTCAGTATTCCACATGTTTGCATCACTAATACCTGTATTAAGAGATTTTTGAAGATTCTTAGCAACTAGTTGATAATATCTGTTGAAGAAATTACAAATTACAACTATCATCAATATATTTATGTGTAGATATATTAGTGTAATATATATTTACACTATCATCAATATATTTTATGGAAATACTTAACAAATCTTTGCCCACCTTTCACACTGACACATGTCACTCTCTCCTTGACCTCGCTATTGTGAGTGACCCAGATTTTGTTATGGCCAATGGACAAATACCCTTCTGTATGTCAGCTCACGATCTTATATATGTTATATATAGTCTTAAGCATGGAATTAAATATTCACCAGGAATTAGGGGCAGAAACCTGAGAAATATTGATTTGGATCGGTGTTTGGCCAATGCTGTTGAGAAGACTTGGCATGATATTGTACATATGGATAATATTGATGACAAGGTGGATCTCTTCAATTCAATGATTTTTTCAATTTTTGATGAGCATGCACCAGTGCGTGATGTCAAGGTTCACCGAAGGCCATGCCCCTGGTTTAATAGAGAGATTACCCTACTAAGGCAAGAGAGAGACAAGGCTAGGCGTAATCATCTTAGGACTGGTTGTAATACAGACTTTGTGTGCTACAAAGCTCTGAGGAACAAGTTGAGATCTACCTGCCGAAGAGCTAAGATTGAGTATTATGGTCGAATTTTTGAGGGGAGGCAATCCACATCGGAACTGTGGAGGAATGTTCGTAAGGTCAAGGTGGTCCCACCCAAGACCAAGTCCACTTCTGTTAATATTCCTTTGGAAGAGCTTAATAATTTATTTTCTACTCCATCTTCTCCTTTGTCATTTGCTCACCATTCACTGAACTCTATCATGATTAATCAATTCAGCCACACACTTCCACAGGAAAAATCCTTCTTTGCATATGTTCACCCTGAAAAAGTCTCCTCAGTCATCCTCTCAATCCAGAAGAATAATAAAGGTGTTGATAATATACCTGTATCCTTTTACAAAATTATTTTACCAATTATCATACCTGCTATCACTCATATATTCAACTTCTCTCTCCAAATGGGAGTTTTTCCCCCTCTGTGGAAGCGTTCTCTAATATGTCCAGTCCCAAAAATTGATAATCCATCCATTCCACAAGATTTTCATCCCATAAATATAGTTTGCAGCATTTCTAAAGCACTTGAGAGAGTAGTGCATGAACAACAAAAAGCTAGTCTTTCAACTTCTTTGATTTATACCAGTCTGGCTTCCGTACTCACCATAGTACCTCCACATCCCTATTGAAAATTACTAATGACATTCGAAATGCAATGGATCATCATTCTTTCACTCTTCTTGTCTCATTCGATTTTTCAAAAGCCTTTGATAATGTTTGTCATTCTGTCCTCTTCCATAAACTTTTTTCTCAATGTAATTTGTCATCATCTGCAATTTCCTGGTTCAAGTCCTATCTTACAAATAGACAACAGTGTGTCAGGATGGCTGATGAGAAGACTTCTGGGTGGTTGCCAGTGGTTGCAGGCGTCCCCCAGGGTACAATTCTGGGTCCCCTTCTCTTCTCTGTCTATGTAAATAACCTCTCATTAATCTTTCGTGATTTGTCTTATCATATTTATGCTGATGATCTTGTCTGCTACAGTCATTTCCCTTCAGGTCACTTTTCTCATGCCAATAATGCTGTTGCTGCTATGGACGTGAACATATCATCTCTGGTTATATGGACAAAGGCACATTGCCTGAGCCTTAATGCTAACAAATGCAAAAGTGTCATAATTGCTTATGGTAGGTTGTACAACCAGCTTGAATTGACTACTGTGCCCAGGGTCATGCTTGTTGGTCATGCTTTGCAATATGAGGATTGTGTGGAGGTTTTAGGAGTGTATATTGACAGAAATCTCAATTGGACTGCACATATTAATACATTGTCAAGGCGGATCTTTGCTGCAATGCACCAGCTGAAGAGGTCAAGAAAATTCCTCCCAACCAACCAACGTGTTGCGCTTGTGCAGAGCCTGGTTTTGCCCATTGTTGATTATGGTAGTATGGTCTATAATGACATGACTGAGGAGCTGAATTTGAAGGTTCATCTTTGATGCAAGAAGAGATGATCACATAACACCTTTTTATAGAAGACTTCAATGGAAAAACTTTCAAATCACGGCTCTTGTTATCCTTGATTAATGATACATTGGCATAAAATCTTTCAAAATTGCTTTTATTATCATTTTCTAATCATCACGTAAATTTTCTTTTTTTTTTGTTTTCAACCTTCAAATAATTACTTTCTGGAATTAGTTATGATTATTATAATTTCTTCTCATTTTAATATTTATTATTTCACATGAAAATGCATAATTTATCTTATAATTTAGTTTTGTAATGTGTTACTGAATCTAGGTATCTGGATGGTAATTATTTTTCAAATGTTTCGTAATTATTATCTTTATTCTGTCACTATTATTTCCAATACTTTGTATTTATTTATTATTTTGTAAAATCAAATAATTTGTAAACTGTATGTTACAATAGGCGAAAGCCTTGTGACAATTGACAATAAAATCTATCTATCTATCTATCTATCTATATTTGTTATTATCGTTAATTATTCTGGGGACACTAGTATAAGCATCTACATGAGCTACTTGCCTATTTTTGTTTATTACATCCCACACTGCTGTGTTAAAGTACACACTATTATTCAAAATTTCAGCTGTTTTCTTACATTTCGCTCTTTTCACTTCTTTTGTATAGTTTTTCTTTAGAGCTTTGTAATTATCTTCACTTAACATATTTCTAGATAGTTTGAATTCATCATATGCATCTTTAACCCTATTTCTTTCTGCAAGGATATCATCAGTTATCCACTCTTCAATTTTGTCTAATTTGTTTTTTACAGGGACTTTTTTAACTGGACAACTCATAGTAATATGGAACCTTAAAATAATAATTTTACAAATACAAGAAGGTTGAAGAATGGACGTGTGCAGTCCGTGACCGCACAAGAGGTTCAAGGAAATTATTATGGGGATAGGAACAAACAGTCGCTGTCTGTAACTGCTAAATTCGGGGGTTGATACTCTTTGCTGGTCTCAAACCGCTCTGAGATAGAGGATTGAACGTATGCAGTCAGTAACTGCATGGCTCAGGAAGGATTTGAAAGGAATAGGTGGAAAGCACAGGAGAGTTATGACTGCAGAGGTAGTTGTTCTGACTAAGTATTCAATACTAAGTGGCCCTTGAGTGGACTCACTTGGAATACTAGGAGAAACCAACCACAAGTTAGCTGCAATTCAAGTCTGTCAAATCAATCAGCGCCTTTTTTCAGAGGCTGGTCTGTAGGTTGAGTGCAGGGAGGAGTATTTAATTAGGTGGTGGTGAATTTCAAGTGAACTGCCATACCAATGATGCACATACAGTACTAGCTTACCTCACCTCCATTCTTCCCACCACTGCTACTCAGTTGAGCATCGCTCACTCCCTTTTTGAGATTAATAATTTTAATTTATTTCTACCATCACAATTGACTTTGTGACAAAACAGGGCCTTGAGAATAGCAGGGCGTCGAGACCCACTGGCAGATCTTTGTCCAACACTGTGGTAGATGAATGGTGTTACATCCGTATTTGAGACCCCCCTCAAGTGATGGCACTGTCACAATATATGTGTGATGCTGTAATGTAGGTGTGACGTCAGATATAGTAAGCTCCAACTAGCGACAATACAGCCAGTTCCAGATATAGGCAATTCCTCCATTTGACATACAGTGAATTCCAGATATAGTGAGTTTCCCTAGTTGACACATATGCCGAGTTCCTCCTCAGAACAGATTTATAAGCATAGGGCATTTAACATAGATGAGTTCCACTTATAGCCAATTCCCCATTCCCTTCCTGATAACCAAATATGGATCACAAAGAGAAATTCTGAATTCGTACATGGGTGAAAAAATTCTTATGAATCTTATGAGTGGAAAATCCCATATTTGAATATTCATCAACAACTTAAAACCTGTTATGCAAATATTGATCCAAATTTAAAGATTTGGTAAAATACTGATCAACCCTCAAATGAATCTCTAGGTCAAGTCTCCTCACAATGGGCCAGTCCTACTCTTCTCACAGGATAAGTCTCAAGACTTGTGCGTGGTTGAAATATGAGAAACACCTGAGACTGAATAAAAATCAAGCTCAAGACTGCAGGAAACAAATCCAGCAAGAGTCTCATCTCATCATAGACAAGCGCTCCAACCAGCTCAGCTACAAGACTCTTCTGTCCCAGTAATATAAGTTTATCAAGTTATGAGTGAAAATTATCATGAAAAGTCATAATTCATTGATTCATTTCGATAATATGTGAACTAACGTTCTAGAAATTATGCAACAAGATATGTATGTCGCTGATACAGTGCTAGAGCAGTGATTAATGATTTGATTTTAGAAAACAAGTCGATTGAATCTGCAGCAGAAATTCACTCGAAATCAGTTTCCACTCTCAATTATTGTTCTTTGAGCAATGAAATATGCCTGATCTATGATCATTTTGACCAGTGTTTGGAGATTGATGTTTGTAGACCAGCAATGAATTCCTCTATTTAATTTGGTTGAGTTGAATAAATACGTTCACCATCTTCTTTACAGTACCAAGGAAAGGCTTCATGATCAACGTGAAACACCAACGGTTTTTTCAAAGGATAACATTCACCGTCTAAGTATTTCCGGAGAGGGGAGAACGCTGCGCATTGGCGTGTCTGGGATTACTAAAAATGAGGATAGTGGTAAGAAAGATAAGGCAGACAAGGGACAAGGAAAATTGATGTAAGTTCTGATGAATGATAATTATACATTCTTCCTCTTTTTTTAACAGTGAACTCAGGTTAGAAATGGAATGCACTCCAGTTTGAAATTGATTGCTATTGTAATGTGAGTGAAAAATAAAATATGTCTCCACCATTTTTTTAACATATTGAGATAAAATTTGCAATTGTTGGTTTTGAAATTGGGGGCGCCACCACTTCTCAGATGTGGAGAAAAATGTACATATGATGGGAGATGAGTGTTGCTGTAGATTGTGGAGCAAAATATTAGTTTGAGACATAATGTTGTATTTTTTTTTTTTTTTTTTTTTTGAGGCGGGTTACACCCTGGTTTCTTAGATATCATGACTGAAGACATCTGTCATGTCAAGGGAATTTTTTTCCAAAACCAACCGACTTTATTTATTTATTCATTTATTTCACTAAAATACAATGTGAATACAACAGGCTATTGCCCAAAACGGCTTTTCACAAAATTTCAAAGTGGGATCAAAATTTCAGGTTAGGACACCGCCTCACTTGAAATTCCACCTTGAAGCACAATAATTATTAACAATCACAATTCTTTTGCAGCTAAAGAATATTAATTTTTCCATTTCAAACAAAGTACTATCACAGTCCGAAAAAAGATGATATAATTTAGAATTTAAACATTTTATTGAATTATGACTCACACATGTGTTGCATGAGACCGGTTGGCCAGTGTTTGGTAAAACATGTCTTACAACAACCGGCTTGGCGTATGCGCACTAGCGCACAACCCCCGAGCAACAAGGCTAGCAAGCCATCTTCAATGAACGTTATGAACTGAGCATAGTGATTGTTTGAAGCTTATTATGTTCAAGGATTACAATATCAGCAAATTTATTGATGTTTTGAATATCCCTTTTCTTTGATTTATATTGCAGTTCACACAATCAATTAAGTTTCTCATATATTTTTCCCTCTTTATTGCTTGTTCCTTAGAATTACAATCTAACCCTTGATTTTCCAATCTATGATAATTCGAAACTACAATCTATCCTTTTCATTGTTTTTATCAGAATTTTTTGCATTTTGCATTTGTCCCCTTTCAGCACAAGTGTGACTTGTGTGCTGGAATGTATGTTCTCAAAAAATCTTTTAGTAGATGATATAACACTGCATTCTTATTAAGTCTCTGTATAGGTTATATTCAATTTGTTTTTTTTTTTTACTACTGATAGTAGTAAGACATTGAAATGTTCTCTTGTTGTTGATTTATTCATTTGAGAATAGACTATTTATCTATATAAAACATAATGCAATTTAATAATAATTATGGAATCTCCTATAGACCATCTATTTGTTTTGAACAACTCAAAATAAAATATCAAAGCAATTATTTCTTGATTTAAAAATTACTAGTCGACCCGTCGCGCATTGCATTGAACTCAAAAGAAATTATCACTGATTTCATTAGACCAAGGCTACATTTCAAATTTGAATTTTCTAGGACTATCAAGGGAAAATTAGTCCTAGGACCTAGGGATCTTCCAGCTTATTAGAGAGGCTTCTTTCGTTGTTTTCTTTCTCACCACCTCTAAATGGAAAAACATTTGAAATTTGAACTTCCCATGACTATTAGATCCAACAAAAACCAGCTCACCTAACAAACAGCACAATTCACAAATTCAACAAACCAGGAATATATAAGCTCAAATGCAACACATGCCCCACGTACCACATAGGACAAACAGGCAGATCATTCAACACGAGATACAAAGAACACATCAAAGCACTACACTCCAACAATTCCGACAATTGAAGAAATATTTAGTTGATAAAGCTTTTTATAGTGTACAAGAGTTCCTTTCACATCAAAATTAAGCCTCACCTCAACTAATTGGAAGTAATTATGGTATCTAGTGTATAATATTGTTGATCTGACTTGTCTTATACTCCTTAACTGGAGTCTCCAAGACGTAATCTACAAAAAAAAAAAAAAAAACACTGACGCAACATTTGCAGATCACTTGATCAATACTGGGCACTCACACAATAACATCCAAACTGACTTAGAAATTCTACACACATTCCAAAAAAGCCACAAACTTTAAAATACACTAGAGCAATATGAAATATTCAAACACCATAAACAAGATAGAACCAATGTACTCAATGACCAAACACAACTCAAATCAAACGCAATTTTCAACTAAATAATGGCTGCTCATCTCAATCTCAACAAAGCATGACCCCTAGCGGCAGGCTGACAAAGCTTCTTTCCAGAAGTGGAATGCATTCCTCAAACATCTCCAATATAATTATGTGAGTAAACCATAATTTAAAAGTGAAATACAGTGTCAGTTTTAATATTAGATTGATAAGGTAGCCTCGTGCAGTAGCGGCTTTACCCCCAAATAGGAAGTTAACCGCTATTATCTTGAAAGGGATGAGTTTTTCAAGACAAAATGTTCAATACAATCCTAATGACAATAAAATTTCCTACAAAATAAGTCATACTTGGTTATATTATTAGTGTTTTCAAAGTTAGAGAAGTTAGGTTAGGAGAGAGAGATTAGATTAGATTATCTTTCTTTATTCATGTAAATTTACAAATGATGCATATGAATGGTTATAAACAAGATTATCAACATCACATAGATACTATAGTGAACTCAGATAATGTTTTTTTTTTTATAGTGCAAGATATTATATACAATGATCTCATTTGTACGATATTAACTATGGTAATGACAATCTGAGTGATGCAATTACATGAAATGGCGAAGTTTGGACAAAGATTCGTCCATTCTTGACACTTAACCAGTATAGTTTAGGAGAGAGTTGTTCTATTTGAATTTAGTTGTAGTTATTTTTGATACTGTATGAAAAGAGTTTATTATAAAAGTAGCAGGTATAAGATGGAATAAGATAAAAATATAGAGAATAAAAGATTATAAATTATGAATTGGAAAAAAATTAATTACGATAATGATGATGGTGATGGATGATGAAAAGAGAAGATAATTTGAGATAGTTGATTCTGTACAAGTTTTCTTAGATGGATTGTGGTGAGGGATGAAACATTATTCAATAAGCTATACAATACTGATGAAATATTATTTACAAAGAAGGGGAATGAAGTTGCTCTAGGGTTGGACAGATGCAGTCATTTTCTCCATGAGATATTTCCTTAATGATGAGGTGAAGCTCGCTCGACTCTCAATGCACCTGATGGAATTTGGAAGTGCATTCCAAGCACGACAAGCACTTACAATAAATGATTTTGTAAAAATGGTAGTACGATGATTAGGTATTCTAAGAGTATTATCCCCAGTTCTGGTATGTGAGACATCATTCCGCCTGCCTTCAGACACAAATTTAAAGTCATTTTTGAAGTAATTTGGTTTACCATATTTGAGAATATCTTTGACAAGTTTGACAATCCTGAATAACCTTTGATCATTAAGTTTGAGAGTTGAGCTAGCAATGTGGGATTGAGTTATTCGTTCATACCATTGAAGAGAGTAGACAAACCGTAGACAATAATTCTGACTGCGCTGTAGTCTATCATTCAGAGTCACTGTCATATCATTCATTACAGAATTACAATACATGAAATGCGGGAAGATAAGAGATTTAACCAGTAACAGTCTGACACTTCTAGGTAGGATATCTTGCATTTTCTTCAAAGGATGCATAGCTGAAAAAACCTTCTTACATGTACTTATAATTTGCTCTGACCAGTCAAGTGTTGAGTTCATGATTATCCCTAAGTTTTTAACTGAGCTACAATATGGTATTGCATTGCCATCAACAGTGATTTTATGAACAAGCTTCAAGTCAATACCATTTATCAAGCGTGAATAGCCAATGATTATAGGTTGAGTTTTTACAGGATTGAGTTTGAGACCATTTTTCCTAGTCCATTCAACAATTTGATTAATATCCTCATTCATCTTGTCAACAGTTGCATTGATGTTTGAGGTACAACAGCTGGAATAGATTTGAAGATCATCTGCATAAGTGTGGAAACTAGAAAACTTTATTACTGAGGAGAGGTCATTTGCATACAGAGTGAAGAGGAGGGGACCAAGAATAGAACCTTGAGGTACACCATGTATTACACTTTTCCATTGTGATCTATCATTTCCATCTGTGACACATTGTTTTCTACCTGTGAGATAAGATTTAAACCATGCTAGAGTTTTGTGACTGAAACCAAGAAGAGCTAATTTACTGAGTAGAACCTGATGGTCGACAGTATCAAATGCTTTAGAGAAATCAAACAGACTCAAAATAGTACATTTTCTCTGATCCATAGCTAACCTGATATCTTCAGTGACACGCAATAGAGCAGTTTCAGTTGAATGAGATTTTCGAAATCCAGATTGGAAGTTATGAAGCTTATTGTTTCTATCAAGGTATTTGACCACCTGCCAATGAACCAATCTTTCCAGTACTTTGGATAATGCTGGCAAAATGCTTATAGGTCTAAAGTCTTCAACTTTATTGGGGGAAGCAACTTTGTTTAAAGGACGAACTAGAGCATGCTTCCAATTTCTAGGGAAATTTCCATTTTGAAGAGATTTATTGAAAATAAGTGTGATGGCAGGTAAAACAGCAGATAATATTTTCTTGACAAATTTAATAGGAATTTCATCTGCCCCAGTTGCATTGCTGCGAATAAGTTGAATTGCTTTAAGAGCTTCTTGTTCTGTAATTGAATGAAAATGAAATTGAGAATCCAGGGGAATATTTGAGTCAGTAATCTGATTTTCAAGGTCATTAATGTGGTTCTGAATGGCTGTCTCGTTACGTTGACTAGAGTGTGAAAGAAAATGCTCATTAATATCATCCAATGGAAGATCTATTGGCGTATGTTTTTTCTGCTTACTTAGGCCGAATTCTTTAATACCACGCCATAGTAATGAAGAGTTTTGTCTGTTGTCTATGATGAAACAATTCAAGTACCTAACTTTGGAGTTATGTAGCTCTTGTTTAACTTTATTTCTTAGTCGTCTATACTCGTTCAAGTTGTTCAAGTCACCCGTTCTCTTAGCCTTCCTATGAGCTGAGTCCCTGTTTGCCATAAACTGTAATATTTCGTCAGTCATCCATGGTACTCGTCTTTTACTATTGATTCTTCTAGTCACAGTAGGAGCATGTCTATCATATATGTTAAGAATCAAGTTTTCAAGGGTCTCTACCATTTCATCAACTGATGACAAATCCTCAATCTGATGCCATGGAGTCTGAGCTACGTCAGTGATGAAATCAGCTTCATTGAAATTTTTAAAATCCCTGAATGTGATGAATTTTTGTGCAGGTTTAGGTGGTTTATATGCAAGCACACAGTAGATCAAATCGTGTGCAGAAACAGCTGGGACTGAGATTTGACCTGAGTGTACTACCTCATCAGGATCACTAACTATGAGAAGGTCAATGAATGTATCAGATTCGTTGGTATGGTGAGTTGGATTGAGTGGTAAGATAGTCAGGTTAAGGCATTCAAAAATTGTTGTAAGCTGGTGGTAGTCAAAGTTACAGTTAGTCTTGTTAAGGTCGGTATTCATGTCTCCCATAACTAGAATTCGGCTGTAATTAGGCATAAAAGACAGCAAAGCGTTCTCAAAATCTGTGAAATGACCTATTTTTGGAGGGCGATAACAAATACCAACAAGCAACTTATCTGAACTAGATAGAGCTAATTCAAGTAACATAAACTCCGGCCTGGCTGAATATTCTTGTTCTGATGTAGCTAATATTTTAGTCTTTATACCGTCCTGTACATATACTGCAACACCCCCACATGCTTTATTCAATCTATCATTACGAAATAAGGTATAGCCTGGCAGTGCAACTTGAGTGGATGAGATGCTTGGTTTTAGAAAAGATTCAGAAATTCCGATAATGTTGAAGTTTTTAAAACGAAAAATTGCCCTGAGCTCATCAATGTGACAGCTAAGGGACTGTACGTTAAGGTGGGCAGCTTTAAATAACTTTTTATAGGGCCGAAGCTTGTCGTATAATAAGAGGCCGCTATCCCGACTATTATGGAGTGAGGTCGAGCGAGCTAGGTTGTCAGCGGGGGACATCAATGTAATGGCAGACCAACATCAGTCCAAACACAGAGCAACGCATGAAATGTAGAAATGAAATGTAGGCTAAAGCAATGAAATGTAGACTAAAACTAGGATGACTTAATCTAAATGAAAAAATTGAAAACGCGAGAATGTTCAAACACCATTTAAGGTTCGGTTTCCGTAATTGTTTTAACTTTAAAAGTTCAATTTTACACGAATGATGCGAGCTCTATTAGGTAGGCAGGCCTACGATGCAGCCGGAAGGTGGTCCAGTCTAGAAGTGTGGTTCCCAGTGGTAAGAAATCTGCATGTTATTGTGCTAGCAGCCGGAGAGCAGTGCAACTGTAACATGAGAAAAACCGAGCAGAAACAACAGCCAGAAAAAGCAGTAGGTATTTCAAATAAATTAAAGTTATAGATTAGAAAAAAAAGATGATACTTTGAATAAGAAAATAAACCGAATAAGGAAAGCCAACAGAGCGGAGTGAGAAGAGGGTTAGTAACAGAGAAAGTAATTTAAAAGGTGGAGAGTGAAGAGTAAGAAAGTGATACTAGAACAGTGAAATATACCGATAGGCAGGCATAAAAGAAGTTAGAGAAAGGTTTGGGTGAATTGGATGGGGTGACAGGAGATATGGTGGAAGGAATAGAGAAGAGAAGCGAGGTGCAAGATGTAAGATTCTGGAGAAAAATATTTTATGATCCTTATGACTATGATGAGATTTTGTATGAATTGAGAGAGAGTGGAGATGAAAAGAGAGATAGAAAACATGACTTGAGGGTAGAGGGAAGAGGAAACCGTTAATGAAAAAGAAGTGTACACAATTGTAATATCCTATTTTGGTCAATCAGGTGAGTTAAACAAAATAATAACTCATCTGATTGGACGTACCAGATATATCAGATCAGAAAGCTGAGACAAGTTCCATGTACAATTTATGATAATTATTTAATTTAAGAAGTAGAAAGTAATATTTCTGGTTTGTTGAGCTTTCTTATAAACAGTTTAGTTCTTTATCTAGGTTTGAGGAGAAATTTTAATGAGCACGAAAATTAAAGTAAATCGTATATTTGAAAATAGTTTTAATAATTGAATTATTCAATAAATAACTCTGCGACGCTACACTACTTAGATTATAGTCAAAGAGGAACGCACAATAAAATTATTAAAATGAATCGATATGTTCAGTTATGTTGCCTATATGAAGAGAGATACAGTGAGAAGGAGTGAGGGAAAGATAGAGAGAGAGGGAGGGAGTGGGATAATGATAGGAGTTGAGAGAATAGACAGTTTTGAAATATTACAGTTGAAAATTGCATAAGCTATAGAGTGATAGCAGTAATGGGGATATAGGGAAAAAATGATAGTAAAAATAAAATAATAAAGTATGCTAAAGTAAGCTAATTGAATCCCACATTTACCAGAAAAAGAGGAGTGAGGAGATACTGGAGGAGATATGGAGGTCGATGAAGAGAAAAAATTAAGAGAAAACAAAAGTAATCTGATATATACTCAAGTTAAATATCTCATTATAGATTCGATGACGATGATTTTATCATTATTAATTGTGAAAATTTTGAGTTATTCTTAGTCTAGTGGGAATCTGATTACAAATATCGTATGTATTAAATAGTCTATCTATGATTTATTGATTTAACTCAATCATTCAGTTCTTTAATATTGTCTATGCAATTTTCCTACTAATTTACAGTCCTTTTAGTGATTAATAATATAAAAGCTTCAAATGATATTATATAAATGCTGACTGTGAATAAGTAATAAGGAGAAAGCTATTAGAATTGAAGGAAGGGGAAATTATAAGTTAGCTAAATAAATATATTTAAAATGAATAAAAATGCTGGTAAATTGTTTGAAATGGATAGTACAAACGGCTGCATCAGTAGGTTAAGTGGTGATTATTGAAAAGTTACGATTTATGAGCTCACCTTTATTTTGGACAGGTCGGCCAGCCTCTCGATGGTGTGCACCTTCCTGGACCCTCTCTCAGTAGTGGCGATTTTGATCCGTCCATCCTGACTCCAGACCTGGCGGTGGCCGAAGCGGTCAGCTGCGGCGTTCAGGATGCGCAGCCGGTGCGTCGTGAGGTCCTCTCGGATCGTGATGTTGGTCCCTTTCAGCTTCTTCTTAGCCTCAAAGACCATTCGCCGTGTTCTGTAGCTACAGAAGCGAATTATGATTGGTCGATCTTTCGGCTTGTCTTGTCCGGATGTTGGTGGCTGTCGTCTCCCAACTCGATGAGAGCGGTTGATCTCATCAAGTTTTACATTGACGTTCAGTTTTTCCTTAAATAATTTGATCGCCAGTTGATCGGTGTCCTCCTTTTCACGCTCAGGAATACCGAATATTCGAAGGCAATGCCGCCTTCCATACTGCTCAAGGTCATCGACCTTCAGCTCGCAGTTCTTCTCAAGTTCAGTGACCCTTTGATTCAGTCTTCTATTTTCCTCCTTGAGCGCTTCGAACTCCGCAAAAATAGATTGAAGGGCCGTCGTCACTGCAGCGTTGACAGCTTCCTCTACCTGCTCCTTCATTTTGAGGAAGAACTCGTCGGTGCCCGAAATAGATTCTGCAGGTACCGGAGGGATGGCAGCGTTCCGTTTAGGAGTGGCACGTCCTTTCACCATCTTCACTATTCTTAGCTTCGATCGAAAGAGAAAGCGGATTTGAAGAACTGACGGTTATAGATTTTTGCAGATTTGAAATTAGTTTTTTTGGAGATTACTCTTGAGTACGTGGAAAGTTTGCAACAATAATTACACTATTAAATTCAAATTTGAAAACTGATCAAGATGATATATTATTTATACTCAATTGAACTGATTAACCCTACGAAAAAGTCGATTGAATACGGAGCCGAACTAACGTGCGTCTCACTCGCTATACATAGACAGAGAGAGAGGGAGAGAGAGAGAGAGAGAGAGAGAGAGAGTATGTGTAAGTATGAGAGAGGAACGACTGAGTGGTGTGTGAGGACAAGACAGAGAGAGAGTGAGAGAGAGAGAGAGAATGACTGAGTGAGTGAGATACATTACGATTATGATAGTGAGAGAGTGAATAATACATCTTATACTGTAAGTTCTATTACAAATGAATCATTTCAATAATGAATATCATTGAAATTCACTATACATTTAAATTTCAACTCATTTCAAAGCAATGTAATTAAAAGTGGTAGAATTGCTTGAAGGCAGAAATGTAAAATCCTCAATGCAAGCTCTGATACCAACTAGTCAACCCTATGGAATAATAAATAGTAGGTAAGTAATTGATTATGCATTTCAGGTTTAACTTGTTTATGCATTAATTAGCATAGCTCCAATTGAATGTGGTAGGATTACATGACAGCGGAATAGGAATGACCTCAATAATATGAAATTAATGATTACTCATTGCAAAAACATCACATTTTATTCATCCTGAGATCTTTCCAGGATACAATATTTCAGGATGTAATCTTCCTCATATCCCTGAATATAAGGAAGTATTTCAGGATTGAAACATATCCCTGCATAAGATTTCCTGGTATAAGCCAAGAATATCAAATCCCTGATATAACATTCTAAAGAGATTCAGAAATATTTCATTCTAGTATATGATATGCTGGGACCTCCCCAGGATTCATCATCCCAGCATGTGATATCCTTGGATCTCCCTGGGATATAACATCCCAGTATATGATATCTTGGGATATATCATCCCAGCATGTTATATTTTGGGATATCCCTGGGATATATCATCCCAGTATGTGATATCCTGGGATATCCCGAGTATATCATATCCCATAATGTAATATCCTTCAGAGATCCCAGTGTCATTCCAATATCCCAGGATCTCTATGGGACATATGAGAACTGGTCAGGACAACCTAGGGATATTTTGTGCTGTGTGGGATGTCAATATGATAGAAAGCCCACGGCCATAGTAGAGCGATTCTTAAATTTGTTGCTCTCAAATATATAATTCATCTGTTGTCCCTATCCTGTTGTTCCTTATCTTGAAGCATGCCTTTTTCCTTTAAATGTTTCTGAATTTTGTTAAAATTAGGCCATCTGACACTTTACATCATTTAAAAAAAAAACACAGACCTTGGACATTTATGTAGCAATGAGAAGGAGTTTCCAGGGCTACAACCCTCCCTTGAGCCAGTAAAAGAGGCCCCTAAAAAACGAGTAGGGAGGCATCAAAAAAATAAGATTATATTGGTTATTGGTGGTGAAGAAGTTCTTATACATTGAGGGCCGGTTTATGAGCTCGGGTTTTCATAGACTTTGTTTGTTGTTAATCGCAGACTGACGTAGATGAGGACTAAAAAATTGCTTCATGAGATAGAGCTTAGGCTAGTTAGATCACGGTTCATCTTTAGCCCAGCGCAACTTAGACCAAGGCTCAATTGCAGGGATTCACAGAGAATTTTTGTTGGGAGGTTGGCAACAGCCGCTTGGAAGCACCTCGAATGTCAATGTGAACAATTAAATATTTTTTGTCTTTGTCGTTCACCCTCTGTCACCAGTTTTATTAGTTGTCATGTTTCGAGGGTCGTGTTTTCAAGTTTGTTTATTTAACGTAGCATTCAAGATTTATTCAACATATAGTGTAGTGACTTGAATAGTGTAGTGTAATCATATTAAATTCCAATTATATTGACTAACAGCAGACCATATTTTCATTTTGCTCTTTGAAAAAATTTTTTGGACTTACAGAAGTGTTAATTTCACTCAAGAAGAATTGAAATTTTATAAAAACATTGGTTCTGAAACGACCAATAATAGATAAAAGTGCATGATCAGAAGACAGAGAGATGCAACAATTTGTATAGAGTGAGAGATTCTAGTAGAATACAACGCTGCAGGGTTGAACACTCAAAGAGTCTTGAACAGTTGAAAGGTGCATGGAATCGCACAAAAGAGGATTATAAGTCACAGAAAGAAGGAGCAAATTCCAGACTGGAGGAGGGCCTCCATCACATGTAGCAGAGGAGGGCACAGAGATGGATGAAATGTTTGCATATCAAAAACCATTGGAAACAATAAGAAATATACTAATGCCTTTTGAAAATTGAGCGGTATTAAGCAGAGAGGAACCAACCCTCAAAATGTTATATTATGAGATACTATGCAATCTGGTTGGGGAATTTTATTTTCAATATTCAGCTGAAAGGAACCAGCCCAGAAATGAAAGAAACCCTGTCAAGAAAGAGTTGGAAAATTTCTTGAATTCTGATTTAAGCTTATGGTTTCAGCATAAAAGAACCACTATTGGTTCCTATTTTATTGTGTTGAAAACTGAACTTGCTATTTCAACAGAATCGAACCAAGTGTGATTCGTTCTACATTTGAAAAGAGAAAATGTACACTCAAATACAGCAGAAGGAAACCAAGGCACCTTGGTTCTCTTTTACTGATTGCATCACTTGGATTAAACAGAACCAAGTTATAATAGTTCTGTTCAGCTGATTCCAGCTCATATGGTTTATCTTCATTTGTAACTTGAGCTTGCTTTTTGAAAATAATAATTTGAAATGATAATTTGATTCTCCAATAAGATAAATCAATTATAAGAATAATCTTGAAATATTTAAAGATTTTAACAATATCTCTTTTTTTATTCATTTTCACTACACTTGGTTCCTTTACAAAAATAACCTATACTGTTTCCAATTGACCAATTTCATATAATAGAACCAACTCTCAATGGTTCCATCACAAAAGCTGCAATATTACTGTTTAGAATAATTTCAGAGAACAGAACCAGCTGCTTGATTCCTTCCTGCTCAAAGACAAAGCAGCCCAGTCAGCACTTAACGTATCTTTTACGTAAATTCTAGGTCCATATGTAAATGATAAATATCTAATGTAAAATTTATGTAATATTTACGTACAATATTCACATAAGTAATAATTTATAAATTTGTTGTTAAACAATCTGGAATGCAAAATCGAATTAACAGTAGATTTTTTTATTGAAAGCCCATTTCTATAATTGATCAATTCGAATTTCAAAAACAGAGATATGCTAATGTACATACTACGTATATTTTATGTAAAAATTGTTTGCAAAATTCACATAAATTATACGTAAATTGTACAGATTATTCGCAAATATCCCTCCTCTATTCGTCGATACAAACTCCAACTTCATTTTATATACCGGTACCCTAGCCCAGTCAAATTAGACAACAATATGGTCGTCAAGAGGAACAATAATTATTGATGGAAAAATTAATTTTTCACCAATAATTTTCTCTAACCTTGGGTAATAACCAAAAGTACTCATTTTGGGTTGAACTCATTTTTGGTGGAAAGGTACAATTTTTCAGTTTTTTATTATAATTCAGTATTGATAACTCAAAGAATTTTTTTCTTCTGTTGAAGCTGACAAAAGTATCTACAAAAATGATCCTATGCATTTTTTTGGAAAAAGTCCCTTTCTGAAGTTTGAGGATGTGTATCGAGCTACAAAATATCGATGATTTTCACCAAGTAACTTATCGATACGCCAATATTGTTGCGAAAACGTGATGAGTAATATTATATGTATTGGTAAACTCTTTTAATTTATTTCATAACCATTCATTCTTCTATGATTCAAGGTTAGACTTGATATTTTCCAATAAAAGTAAATAATCAGAATTCCACTAAATGTGATGTATAATAATCGATGCTCTATTAATCAAGGCTCATGAACATCGATTAAAAAATTATCGATTGTTTCGTACATCGACATTGATACGTATCAAACTTTTTGGCGGTTGTTCGTTGTTCTCTCTGACTCTGTTAGGCACGCCGCTCGTGAAGTTTTTGGTGGTTGTTTGTTGTTCTCTTTGTCTAGTGAAAATTTATATCCTTGAAATTATATCGTTTTGATACAAATAAAACACAATTTGGAAACAGTTCCAAGGATTACAAAAACAGGTTAGTACAACTTTCAATTTAATTTATTGAGTGTTCAGGTTACCCACTTTATCTTTCTTGGGCAGTTTTATAGGTTAGAAAGTTTTCACTTTAAGAAATTTGAATAAATCCTTTTGGTAAATTCTTACAAGCTCTTCTTATAATGCTTTAACCCAATTTATGTGTGTAATAGATAGCAAGACATTTTCCCCATGAAGCTAAAATGTGTTGGACCAAAAAATTACTAGTTCATCTGGATTTGGTTAAAGGGAACGCGAAAAAAAGTGCAATATTATTGATGATCAAACCATAGAAATGAGTGAATTTCAAAGCAAACCTCCTTGCCAAGAATTGGAGGACTTTCTAGAAATCGAACAGTCATTGGAACATAAATCCAAAAAAAGAATAGGCCTAAGTAGATTTCTTTCTAAATTCAATTTATTTAGGCTTACTCAGGTAAGAAGTAATTAGTGATTTGAAAGTAATGATTCTGTAAGAATTCATGTAAACATCTTTCATTTTTTGTTATCACCAGCTCGGCTTAAATTGCAGCTGATGGGGGGCTTAAATTGAAAATATTTCACAAGTTAGTTTGAAGTGACTGACAATTGAATAAACTGACAAATATACATAAACAGAATTTATTAATTTCGAATTCCTTTAATTGCTATTACTTTATACTGAAGACTTCCAATTAAAGGAATTCGAAATTAATAAATTCTGTTTATGTATATTTGTCAGTCACTTCAAACTAACTTGTGAGATACGAGCCGATATGGCCAAGTTGAAAATGAATGCTCCTGTGCAGAAAGGTCTCCATGGTCTAGTGGTTAAGGCGCTCAACCGGCAATTGAGAGGTTCGTGGTTCGATTCCCGGTGGTGACTGATATTTTTGTACAGTAGCATTCATCGATTCCCATCAGCTTTTCAATGCTGTTGTCAATATCCGCCATTGCGGAAGTCTTCAGTATAAAGTAATAGCAATTAAAGGAATTCGAAATTAATAAATTCTGTGAAAATATTTTTCAAATTTCTGGTTTCATATAATTTGTCATTTTATTCTGAGTATGGGCACACTTTTTTCACAGCCAATTGAAATGCTATTGGCTAAAACTATTTTTAAATTAAACTTCAGTTAAAATTAAGGTGCAATAGGACAATTTCAACTGTAAAACTCTTTCCAAGTATTACAGACAAATGTTCAAAAACCACATGAAGGTACCAATTCACATGCTGTAATGCCACAATAAAGCATCAGAAAACAGTTCAAGACCTTTAATAATGGGTTATCTGCTCAATAAATGAATAACAACCAGAATTAATTTCCAACTATTATTGATTTCTCCCAAAAACGGCTAAGTGACTTTATATATTTAAAGCTATATAAAAAAAGCTTTTATAAAAGCAGAATAATTATATTTTAATTCTAACAAAGGTTAGAAATAAAAACCACTTGATTTGAAACAGTTAGAATCACTAAGTTAGATTGCTTTCCAGTAGACATATTGCTTCCAATACGTTCAATTGTTTCCTGCCATATTGCTTGTAATATTACTTCCTTCTAATACCTAATTTTGAATGTTGTTTACAGGCTGCTTTCTTTGAAGAGATGTTAACCTCGAAGACCACATAAGAAGGATTCTCCAGAGGATGGTGACACAACTTTGCCATCCAATTCAGCTGGGAAGGCAGAAGAGGGAAGAAGAAACTGCAACATGGCAGTTGTAGATGTGATGAAAAGTAAGTGGACTTGATTTAAGCTTTAAGAATTTGTTTCTTGAATAAATATTTTTTAAAGCTATTGTCAGAAAAATACCACTTTTATTATGAGTTAATGTTATTATGGTAAACAGAATTTATTAATTTCGAATTCCTTTAGGTGCTATTAGTTTATACTGAGGACTTCCGCAATGGCGGATATTGACAACAGTATTCAGTAGCTGATGGAAATCGATGAATGCTACTGTACAAAAATATCAGTCACCACCGGGAATCGAACCACGGACCTCCCAATTGCCGGTCGGGCGCCTTAACCACTAGACCATGGAGACCTTTCTGCACAGCAGCATTCATTTTTACTTGGCCATATCGGCTCGTATCTCACAAGAAAGTTCGAAGTTACTGACAATTGAACAAACTGACGAATTTACTTAAACAACGAAATTAATAAATTCTGTTTGAGTAAATTCGTCAGTTTGTTCAATTGTCAGTAACTTCGAACTTTCTTGTGAGATACGAGCCGATATGGCCAAGTAAAAATGATTGCTGCTGTGCAGAAAGGTCTCCATGGTCTAGTGGTTAAGGCGCCCGACCGGCAATTGGGAGGTCCGTGGTTCGATTCCCGGTGGTGACTGATATTTTTGTACAACTACAAAACTTTGCGGAAGTCTTCAGTATAAACTAATAGCACCTAAAGGAATTCGAAATTAATAAATTCTGTTTAAGTAAATTCGTCAGTTTGTTCAATTGTCAGTAACTTTGAACTTTCTTGTTATTATGGTGTCATGGAAAAGGGGTTTTGACCTGTATGCCTGTACAACTTGAAAGTGGCTCATATGCATCTAATCTATGAAGAAGCAAGATATAAATACTAATGGAAACTCTTGATTTACAAAGTATTTTTAAACTACTAAAACGCTATCTGTTGTTCCTGTAAATTCTGAAGAACTGCTCATATTCTCTGGTCCTTGATAACCTTGTTATGTTGAAATTGAGGGAAGTGCATGCTCTGAATTGGCAGAGTATTGCACAACCTGCATATGAGCTAAATTAAAAATTCAATGACAGGCAGAATTAATTCCTTTTTCTCTATAACCTTGAACAACCAACTAAAATATAACCATGATGCATACATAAACCATCCCCATACCCCTAGTTGGCATTTTTTTAGGATTAGAAGATTCTTTTTGTACAGCATCTATGACGAACTTTTTGAACAGAATAAGGGAGATTCAGTACAAGCAAATAGTATAGTAGGCCTACTGGTGTGAATTAATGAGTTTAATGCTTCATTTCAAACCCTCTCCATACCTTGGTCCCAAAGTCTGTTATGCTAGCTAATTGGCTACAGACACACATTTTATGAAGGCATTTGTCAAAATCATATCAATCCATAGAGATAGGTTGCTAGCACTTTGTAACATTTAATTTATGGATAGGTTTTGTGCATGTCAACTAAACTGACTCCAGTCAATATCTATTTTTTTTTTCCACAGGAATGATGATTAATGTCCATCAAGGGTCATTCCCCATGAAGAAGTTTGAGACTAAAGTTCAGGAGTGGTTCTGACAATCTTCAACAAGATATTCTTTAAAAAAAACCGGCTACTACTTGAAAAATATGTGTAATGATTGTATAAATAGCTACCCTGTTAGGTAACTAGAAAAATAAATATGTATTATCATAAAACAGTTTTTTTTTCTGGATAAACTCCCCACTAATTTTTCAAGTCTCAGAACTAGTGTGTTAAGAAAGAAAAAAAACAAATGCTATCATTAAAGTAGTGAGTACAGTTGGATCATAATCATGTTTTGTTGAAATATAAGAAAAAATTCAAAGCTCTGTTAGCTGGTATTCAAGAGGAAATGGGAAGTATTTGATGGTGTAACATTTCATATATAAAACAATAGTGTATTTATCTGAAAATGACTTTGAATTTTTCAAATTCACATACATATACAGTAAATATATATGCATTTTCAGTATGTAGGCCTATATATCCATTACCAAAAAAGCATGCATGATTTTTTTTTTTTGAGGATGAAGCCCACATTGGTCTGAGACCTGATGATGTTAGTTCTGAGGTCAGTTAGATGATGGTGATTTATGAGTTGGACCTACAGTTTCAGGTGGGTTCCGAACCACCTAATTGCTGGTTGAACTTAAATAATAAATTTAAGGTACAACTTGAATTCTGTTGGATGTTTTGAACAGTTCATTCTATAGAATTTATGTTTTTTAGTATAATGCTATTTGTATGTGTTTACTAGTACCCACTATACATTAATTTTCTGAAAAGCATTTTGTGATAGCTTTTATAAAAGCCTTTTCAGAAAATGTATGTATATTTATCTGATAATTTAGATTAAATTCTATATAAATATTATGTAAATTATATGTTGTATAGACCTCAAATTTATGTATAATTTATAAAGAAATTGCATATATTTATCAGAAATTTGAGATAAAATTTTATGTATATACTACATAAATCATACATATGTATGGACCTCAAATTTACGTATCATTTATAAAGAAATTACATACATTAATCAGAAATTTGAGATCAAATTTTATGTATATACTACATAAATCATACATATGTATAGACCTAAATTTTACGTATCATTTACATAAAAAGAGGTGACATTTGTATGTAAAATGTACGTAAAATTTATGCTTCATGTATGTGAAATTTATGATTCATTCACATAAGACTTTTGTATAATATACGTAAATTATATGTGAATGTGCTGGCTGGGAGTTGTTATTCAAATCACAAAAAGGAACCAACCCTATTAAAATTATTATTTTTAATGAAACCGATAGTCTAAAAACGTTATTTTACTACCAAAAAAGACAAAACAATAACTTGAATAATGTTAGTATGGAATTAACAGATTTAAAATAAAATTGGATTTATCATGAAACTTCAACTTTGGTGCTTCATAACTCAAAATTTTTGTTTTGTGGCTTGGTTCCTTTCTGCTTAATACCGCTCAATTATCCCTCACTTTCTTATAACTCATGCATTGAAATCTTTCACACTTCGCACAACTAGAGATGTTACTTCTATTAAGGCTATTTTCATAGTAATTTGAATATATAATTATTACCTATATAATCATTTAATTTTTGGCGTAATAGTTCATCGTTTTATTGTAATAAAAGAGGAGTTCACGAATTGACCCCCAAATAATATTTAATTATTAGAATGCCACTAACTTATCATAGTTTATTGTGATAAATGATTGAAATGGATAAATTTTTGGTTGTTTGAAGTTGGTTTTTTGCATTTTTTTTGGCAATAGTGTGTTTTAAACATCAGTGAAAAAAAAAGAGTAATATGGCTTCAAGAGTAATGAATTGTTCAGAATTCAAAGACAGCCCTCAATATAATATTCTTTATGTTCAAATCAAAACAATGTAACGAGCTAATGACCTAATCTCGGACTTAAACCTGTCCTCTAGCATGTTTAAAAACATAATTTTCATGCCCAAGATTATGTCATTCATGCTCAAACATTGACTCATAAGCCCACCAAGTTTATCTTTTACACTCGAGTTGATCTGTTGTTCATCTCATAAAGCCAACTTTTTAAACTCGAGTTTATCCCTGCAATAATTGCCTGGTAATTGCCTGGCGTTTATCGTTTACGCCTGAGCTTTGTTAAACTCGAGCTCGTAAAGCCAATTTTTGAACTGCAGAACAAAAACTGGTTATTTCTCGAGTTTGGACTTGGACTAGAGATAAACCCGAGGTTATAAGCTGGCCCTAAGTGTTACAGCTAGGGAAAATACTATAATTTCAATATTTTTAATACTTTAATTAACTGAAAAAAGTTTATCAGTGTTACCAAGGGCATGGGATGAATCTTGTTAAACACAAGTTTTCAAGGCAAGTTTCCTCTGGTCTCAACATCAAGGGTCGACATTATTCTACAAATGTGAGCAAGTAATGGAAGAAAAATACAAAATAAAGGGCCCCAAATTGTCCAACTAGGGGCTTCCAGGGACCTAACTAGAGTTAAGCTTAACCCCTAGCGCTTGGAATAGAAAATAGTACTTTGGCCCTCAGGTCGGAAGGCACAGAAGCTGTGATACGGCCAATGTTTGCCAGTGATCGGGTAACTTTGGGAGTGAGAGCGCCCACAGCTCGGTTGTCACACATGCCATGCCATCTTATTTCGTCCGCTACAGCTCGGTATGGCACATACGCTGTGACCAGTGTATTGATACGCAGTTATTAGTTTACTAATTTAGTTGCTCATATCACATCCCTAACAAGTGCTGCCCTTCCTCAGAAAACATCTGAACTACTTCGACAGCACAACATTTCTTCCTCCATTTTGTTTTAGGGTTAGATTTTTGTTGAGACAGTGATGAGGCAGTAGACCATGCATGTCACGCTCATCATTCATGTTCATAACTTTATTTGAAGTGCATGTGAGCTCTGCAATCATTATGAGTGATAAAAGAACTTCATTCTAAAGAAATATGGTTTGAGAGACAATTATTTTCTATAATAAAACTAAACAAAATATCCACCCAATATTCAACTGACTAGAGTGGAGCTTCATTAAAATTATTATTATATTTTATATTGCTGCAATTTTCATTTATAAATGTAATTATTCATTTATTATTATGAATAAATATTTCATCATTACAATTAATAACATATTTTATCAACTTATTTGCCCACAAAAGATGAAGCTATTTGGATAGATGAAGTTGCTTGATTTGAGAGCAGAATGCATCATGTTCCGAGCCAGGCAGTAAAACGCAGTGAGCTCAGCGCCGACCTGTAGCGACTATAGAGGAAGGCAAAGCATGTGTGACACCCGAGCTGTGGACGCTTTTGCTTCCATAGTACCCCGATCTCTGGCAAACATTAGCTGTGTCACAGCATGTGTGACACCCGAGCTGTGGACGCTTTCGCTACCATAGTACCCCGATCTCTGGCAAACATTAGCCATGTCACAGCATGTGTGACTTCCGAGTGCTAAGGGTTAACACCCTGGTGCCAAAGGCCCTTCAGGCCCGTTTTATTGCCAGTATAGTCATGTAAAGTAGAGATTCAAATTGGCTGCAACTAAAATGTTTCAAATTTCAACATTTATGAACAAGAGTCCCCTAAATGCCTCGGCTCTAGGCCTTCAAAGACCCCACAATGCTAGTGGGTATCAGTCTTTTCAGAGCCCCCAAACATGGGTTTGGAGGTCCCCCAGACCACTTTGAATGAAGTTGATGCAGTAATCTTGAGAGGGGAGAAGGTCTCTTGATAGTTTGCAGATGGACATCAAATGCTCATTTCTGTTACTGTTCAGATCTGAAACCCCATAGAATTCATAATGATTGTGGAATTTGTCACGCCATGAATCAATCAACAAAATATTATATGAGGAAAGAGGTTGATAACCACAAAAAAACTCAGAGTTGCACTTTCAAGACCTGGAAAAAATTTTTCTTTGTTGAAGAACCCTCAGACTCACCAATGTTTTGAGGTTCTGTCACCATCCTTATATACTATAGGTTTAAGTTAAGAATTGGATGTGCTATTAATTCATTCTCTCTTTGCAAGTTGAATCAAGTCAAATTCCATTAAGTCATAATCACTTTTATATTTATACATATTTTACATATTTCAGTATTATAGTTTGATGCAAATTCAAGAGATTACACAAAAATAAGTTTATTGCTCTCTCTGGTGCCACTCAGTGTCCTTTTCCCTAGCTTCTTCGGCTTTTTCATGGAATGGTTTTCAGTTGGCCTAAACTCGAATTCTATCTTCAAATTTAAAGACAAAGAATAGTTACACAGATTCTTTTGAGTACAGTAGGCAACCAGGCATAGTGGGAATACTTGAACAATGTTAGTTGGGAGATCGAGTCACTAATTGGATAATGGTGTTTAGAGTGAATGTGTACATAAGCCTCCACAGCTCTGCCCTGGGCCGCTAAAATGTCTCTGGGTGGCCCTGATTGTCATGATAACTATAACTTGTTGAATTGGCTTTATAAAAGTAGTATTTTTTTAGATTTTATACATTGAAATTTGTTCAGAAATAATTAACGAACTGACTGAGTAAACAAAAAGTAATGTTCAAGTCCTCAGGCAAACGATTCATAAAAGCAATGATTTATTGAATTCAAGCTTCAAAATTACGCAATTCATAAACTAAATTTTAATAAATACTTGTTTACAATTACTGTTTTTGAGCCTCAAATCAAGTGCTAAACATTGACAATTCTAAAACTTTCCTGTAATAAATAGATCCATTACTATAATGAATAGACTAAGAAACAAGATGGCATTTGCCCCAATAAGAATATTATGTCAGCTGATGCCATTCTAATGGCGATCAACCTTTACCTACATCTATATTAAACAGGTCACATTATATATATATATATATTAATCCCACTACACTTAAGGCCTCTTTTCACAATTGATACTCAACCAATTGATACCCAACTCCGCCTAATAAAGCATATTTTCATTTCATTTCATTTCATACTTATGGCCTCCTCATTTTTCATGAGTGTCTATTCATAATTATTATAGTGTATTTGCACCCTCACTTTTGGTCATGGTTCTCTGATTAGGTAAATTTCAAAAATAGGAATTTTCTTCAGCCATAATGCTATACTTGTGGCCTTTTTTCATTGCACTATACTTGTGAGCTTCATACACATTATTTGGGTTACCGATATACTTACAGCCTTGTTGATATTTCTACCCCTCATACCAGAGAGGTGGAAGGCAAAAAAATGTTAAAAACCTTTCTAAAATATAATTATTCCGCAGCTCAAGAAAATTACATGATTTTGACACCAAACCCCTTTTTTTCCCCTCTCGTTTACAGAAATTATTTTTCAAACCCCACAACCCCCAAGCCAAAAATGTAACATTTTATTGTTTATAATGTCCAATATCAACATTCTGCATCAAATAGGCTAACACATGTCTTATCGATATTGGACAATAGTTTTGAGTCAATAATTATTTTTGTCTTTGTTACCCAAAACCACCCCTTTGGAAAAATTGAGCTTTTTGTAAACAAGATATCTTAATTGGCTGGTATTGAATGGAATAGAATTTTTTTCAACTCAATAGGATCAGTTGTTTAGAATTTGACTTTTCAACCCCTTTAAACAATTCCCAATACCCTATAATGACCACATAAAAAAAATTATCTATAATTAAATTAAATAATTTGGAACTCTTAGTTGAATGAATGCATTATTATTTTAATCAGACCACCCATTCAAAGTTGATATTCCCACCCCTCATGTCAGAGAGGTGGGAAAACACAAATAATGTTAAACGCCCTTCTAAAATATAATTATTCTACAACTCAAGGAAATAACATGATTTTGACACCAAACCCCATTTTCCCCCTTCTGTTTACAGAAATCATTTCTCCAACCCCTCAAACCCCATATCAAAAATGTATTGTTTTCTGGTTATGTATCCTATATGGATATTCTGCAACAAAACACACATGCTCTATCAAAATTGGATGGGAAAATTGGAAAAAATATAATTTTTTTGTCTTTGATACTCAAAACCACCCCTTTGCTAGAATTGAATTTTTTGTCATCAAAATATCTTAATTTTCAGGTATTTAATTAAATAGAGTTTGTCTCATCTCAATAGGATAAGTAGTTCAGAAGTTGATTTTTCAACCCCTTAAAATAATTCTTAACATTCTATAAGATGTATCACATGAGAAAAAAGAAATTATCTTGGATGAAATAAAAAAGATAGGCACCTTGTTTCAAGTGAATCCAATCTCTTTCAAATCAGACCACCCATTCAAAGGTTGATAATTTCACCCCCCATGATAGTGATAGAGGGTGTGCTCTTTTGTAATAGAATAATGGTTGGTTTTCATATTGAAAAAAAATTTCAGCTACATTAATTTCTTTGAAAAAGCTAGAATTATAAAATCTGTGGAATTGTTTGTTCCATTGAAAAAACCCTTTGAGAAACTTTGGGGATTGCAATGCATTTTCGACTTTCCCTTCAGCTATTACTGTCTCACAGATCATAAATTCAATGCAATCTTTTTTTATAAAGAGAATCATGAAACACTTGGAGAAGAAAAGGGGCGATGATAATGATGAGGAGTAGGAGGTGGTGGAGGAGTAGGAGGAGGAGGAGGAGGAGGAAGAGGAAGAAGAAGAGGAGGAGGTGGTGGTGGAGGAACATAAAAAGTGGAAAAGAAGAAAAAGAAGGAGAGAGAGAGAGAAGAAGATGCTCTCTGAAGAATATTCAGGAACTGTGCTTTGAAAAGCTAGGCTGTGAAAAAACTGTGCTCCTCCAGGCTGAAGGGAAATTTGGCAACACTGCCAGAGTCCAAAGATATGGCAAAATGTGACTTCTGACACTTTAAAAAAAAAATTGATTATTGAAATTGGGTTGCAATTTGAGAAATCAAACAAAGCAGGTTCAATTGTAAACATTCTATTGATCATTTACTGGAAACTACAAGCCTTGAAAATTTTGATTTTAAAAATGCAGAAAGATTTATTAAGGATTTACTTACCGCCTCCATATATGGAGGCTGCAAGTTGAGTGGAGTCCATAAGTATAGGAATCATGAATATGTATGAAGGCTGTAATTTTAGTGGGATATATATATATATATATATATATACCCATAATATACAGATCACATAGTATAATATATATATATAAATCTCATACGAACTGTAGGACGAAAATAAGTATAGACATTCATAATTGGTTGCTGTTGTGAACATAATGATGTGGATAATAATACATCATTATGATAGGAAATCCATGCAACAAAGCAATCAAAGCAATATTTTGGAGGTTATGGTTGGCAAAGGCTAGATTTGTTTATTTGATAGGTGCTATATTGATAACATAATGTTGTCATGAAATCATGTATGAATGTTGCCAAGCTGCCTCAAATAAGCAACACATATTGGCAAACTTGAAAACTAATGCATAAACAAATCTACTGTGCATTAAGATGTCATGCCTACTGCACAGATGTACCAAAACTCGTATTTTGTGGAAGTCTAATTGTCCAATGATAGGTATAAACATTCTTGGATTTTTTGTTCCATATTGATATGCATTGTTGATATACCTACACATTTAATTGTAAATTTAACTACATGCAGTCAATTTTAATTGTGGATAAATAATATTTCTACTCACTTATGGTCAAACGTTTTCAAGTCATGAAGGCTTAAAGATGAGTCTCCATGACTCGAGAACGTCTGAGCAGAATTGAGTAAGAATATTACATAATTCACAATTAAAATTGACTGCAAGTTGATAAATTTATAATCAAAAGTTAGTAGGAACATTATTGTATAAGGAAACTATTGAAGTTGTTCACACATTTTTAATTCATGGGTACCAGTCACCCAATGTTGTGCCCAGCTTTATGAGATTACTGAGTAACTACTTCTTTAGAACATAGTTGTAGAGAAATGTTTTACTTCAACAAATAATTCATGCAGAAATTTACTTTGTGTTTGTTGAAAGATGTCGACTGGCAGCAGATGTGAGCCATTATTCACAAATATTTTTACCCAGCATTGAGCAACTTGTCCAAGGGGATGAGCACTTTGCAAAACTGAAGGAAGAGGATTTCTTCAAACGGTTCATAATCATTAAAAGAGAAATATACCTCTGCACACCTAAGGAACCTGTAAGCACATAATAGAGATCAAGCATAGCCTACTCATTAAAAGATAACTTACAGTGTTAAATAAGATTCTCAAAAATCATTCTTGACATATTTTGGGGAAAATTTTTATGAAACATTTCCCAGTATGGAGATGAGTCCTCTGCCATAATGTTGATCAAATTTCAACTCCTTAAGCTATGTAGCTTTTCAGAAACTGGAAACACTGAGTTTCTGGTTTATTTTGAAATTTTGACAAGAATTTTGAAATACTCTCAAGTGAACAGAATAGTCTTTGATTATCTTTGTGTACAAAGTCCAAACTATAACAGCTCTGTACATATCAAGACTCTTAAGAAAGAAATGTTAAGTTTGAAAAATATGTCAATTTTTAAAAACTTTTGAAATAATTATTTTTCAGCATGTGTTTGGGTGCCTCAATTGTACCTGTATAGAAAATCTCTGTTTTTTGTACACATTCACGAGCATCTATACAAACATAACAATACCTATTTGTTTTAATATTCTAGAAATACTGAATTACTAAATACTCATTGATATTTAAAAAAGTTTAAATTTCGGTGTATTTTGAGGAAACTATGAATTTCCTTCAACACCAGTCTCAATCCGTCCACCTTACATGTATACAGAATTCCAATTTATATGTCTATGTAGGACTTTCTCAAACATTATGATCGGTGTGGTGGGAACCTGATGTTAGTCGACAATGTTCGCTCACAGACCGAACATTTCAATTGAATTCACGAACATGTTTGGTGACCCATATGTTTAAAGTTGGACCATTTTTTGTATTCACCAACAATGTTCGACAGACATGTTCGGTTAGTGGAGACGCGGCATTAGAGCAGCTGCTCATCATGCTTGAGAACGTTGGTTCAAATGTCGGTACAGGTGGAATTTTTCGCTCACAAAACTCGACTCTACAAAAGAAGTTTTCTATTTTCAAAAACAATTTCGATAAAATTATCAAATTGGTATTTTTTCTCATAGATTAATCTCAACTCCGTTCTGTGAGAAAACAATTCTTCTCATTCTGATCAGCATGATGAAAAATGTGTAGTTCTTTGAAAAGCATTATGAATAGTTATAAATTAACTGGATCGAATGTTTTGTGACTTAAAATGGGGATCTCTAATAATTATTTCTGCCTATCAACATTATTGAAAATGGATAAATAAAAAACATGAAATCAAGTTACTTGGATCGAAAAATAATAAAACATAAGAAGCCAATGAATTTAATATGGAATTCAACTAAATTCAATTTTGTAATCTCTACCATCAGCTATCTACCAAAAAAGAAACTGGATTCTTGGGCAAGACCATGTAAAATGCCAGTATAGTATAGAAGGATAACTCATTTCACTATTCAGTTTGAAGAATAAATTCTCTTTTGAATCATAAAGTATCTACTATATTGGTAATCATTACATGACAACGTCAAAGTGGGCTGATGAAAAGATCGGTCAATGTCAAAGCTGCATGCTGTCACCATGGGCTGAATTCTCGTGAGCCCCAGGTTGGTGGTGAATGCGACAACAAACTGGCACTTATTTGATTTTGTCAGCCAGCTCCAAAGCTGCATGCAGTCATGGTGAGCTACTTTTAGACCATGCCTAAATCCTGATGTAATTTGAGTTGGACATAGGTGTTTTATTCACAAATATATGCTGAAATCATGAATACAAAGTACTCCATATTTGCTGAATTGAATGCAAAAAATTGAAATCACATGTGGCCTAAGATGTAAATCCTTATAAAATTCTCTGACTGTGTCAAGGTAATTTGACTGTTTCCAATAATCAATAGTGGACACATATTCTTATGAATGCCAGGTTGTTGTGTGCATGCAGCATCAAGCTGGCACTATTTTATTCTGTCACTCTTCATCAAAGTTGCATGCTGTCACCAGCGGCTAAATTCCTGAGTGTGCCAGTTTGGCGGTGCATGCAGCGACAAACTGGCATTTTTTAGATTCTGTCAGCCAGCGCCAAACTTGCACGCCATCACCATGGGCTGCATTCCAAAGTGTGCCAGGTTGACTGACCATGCAATGTCACCATGGGCTGGAAAACCAACCTAGCTTGTTGTCAGCCACCTTTGTCGCCATCTCAGTTTGGCCTCGGTCTCATCAATACTATACTATTTCAAGGTTTTACCAATTCTTACAATTCTCACCAAATATTAGGTGGGTGTTCTCTCCATCATTAAAAGTATACAGGTCATACAAATTGTTTGGCTTTAAGTGTAATCAATATGCTTGCATATAGCAGCATGCTATAAAAGTAATATGCATAATATAGATCATTATAGTAGCTTGTCTGTGCAGCCAGGGGTCTGTCAGTCAATCAGGGGTATTTGGCTTTCAAATAGTATATAAAAAATAATATTCTTATGTTCATTTATAAGTTCCAATCAACTTTCATTTTAAACAACTGCTGATCGAATTGAAGAATAATCGGACATGACAATTTCTGGAAATAAAATAAATAACACTGATTCTTCAATTCATCACTTTTTTTTCTTTGTAGGATGCATCACTGGCAATACTTCAAGTTGTAAATGATGTTATTGGCACAAAAGCAATCAGAGATCTGTTTTATTCTACAAAAATTGTTTCAATATCTTCAATAAATCTACCAGAAAAAAAAGTAACTGCAAGGTTCAAAGAAATTAAGTATTTGAACATAGGTGATGAGGTGTGGAGTGAAGAATTTTGTAAGTTCATTTCTATTCAATTGATTTCATTTTCTCATCAATATACAAAAGAGTCTATGAAACGGAACAATAATTCCAATCACTGTTTCTAATCTATACTGGAATACAAATAAAACATAGTTATGGTAACTGAGCAGCCCCACTACAAGACCTTTGTCTGTGTGTAGAGTTCAATCTGTTGAATGTTATAATGATGATGGGAATAATACCATTCATAAGAATTATGAAATAATAAAATGACATCAATGAGATCAATATTATGTCATACAGAATTAGAATTTATACTTAAATACAATATAGAAATGGAAATAGAAATGAGGCTGAAGCTCAAAAAATACAATTCCTCCAACATATCCTATTTTTGACCCATTTTGACAATTATTACAATCAATCCTCCTTGAGAAATTGAAAACACTTAAAAAAGATAGTTTGTTCAAGTCTCTCAACTCCTTAACTCCTGAACAGAATATGTACTATATCATAATAAGTGTTTGTGGATGAATTTGATTGATGTTTTGGTCTTACAATACCTGATTAATTGTTGCATCTGGACTACATACGAAACTGCAGCAAATAGGCAGACAGAGGCTATCCATGTTGGTCAGTTTATCAAATAATACACCAGTAGGCAAACAGCATTGAACTTAATTTGATATTCAAAAATGTGTTGTGATGTACTATTTATTTCCTTACAGATACCAAGGATGATGTACAGGTTATTGATGAAAAGTATTATCATTCTACACTGACCAAGGATAACAGCAAGTGAGATGAATTAGTTTTTTAAATCAGCTAGGCTCATTATAAGAGTATTTTTAACCAACTTCCAACAAGGAGAAGTTTCTCAGTTTCTGAAAGTTTGTTTATCAATAACTCGAGCACTATTAACCGATTTCAATTAATGAAAGAGCGTAGTTTAATGTCAGTCTCATCTGAATTCTGCAAGGATCATCAGTCTAATATCAAGCGAAAAGGAGCATTCATTGATGTCTTAATTTCAATTTTGTCCAAATAGGCTAGTTTCACACATAGCTGCATAGTTGGATAACAAGGCCGATCATTGCATCATTTGGAGCACTTCACACTTACCCCATTTTCAAAATCATAAGCTGAAATATAATTATGCCAGGTAATGAAAGAGGTTCCCGCAGTGGGTGAGGGTAGTGGAATTGCACCAACAGTATCCCTGCTTGTTGTAAGAGGCGACCAAAATGGCAATGATCAACGGCCTCAAATGCAGAAGAGAAAGAACTCATTCGAATGGCAGAGTGAGAAGAAGATCCACAGGGAGTTGACCCTGAAAATCAAGGGTGGACAACGCTCTATGAGCAATGATGGAGGCAAGTTGTCTAGGAGAAGGAACTCTACACAAATCCCTGGTCCTCCAGGTTGGGGGTTGGGTGTAGGGCCAACAACCCACACCATAAGACAATCTTAGTTATAAAAGACTCACAGTTGCCTCAGAACACACAAAAGGATTGGAATTGAGGAAATAAATTGAAGAAAAAGAAACATTTGAATGATCTGGATATGGATTTAAGAATGGTGCCTTGGAATGTAAGAACTATGTTGCAGGTGGGAAAAATGAATGAGATTGTGGATGAGATGATTAGGTGCAGGATTGATGTAAGAGTGGCGCAGGAGATTAGAAGGCAAGGACGTGGTAGGATAGATAAGAAAGAGTTCTCAATACTGTACAGTGGAACAGAGAGGATGACAGGACTGTTTGGAACCGGCTTCATGATCAATAGAAGTATGAGGGAGTGCCTATTGGAATTTGAACCAGTGAATGAAAGGATTTGTAAGATAATGATAAAGGAAGGGTTTAGAAATATAAGTTTGCTATCTGTTCATGTGCCTACTGAAGAGCGGAGTGATGAAGAGAAAGACAGCTTCTATGGAAACCTGGAGGAGGTATATGGCCGGTTGCCAAAGTATGACATGAAGCTGATTGCTGGGGATTTCAATGCCAAGATTGAAAAGGAAGGCCATACTCAGTGAGTTGCTGGGAAGTTTATGTTGCATCGGGAAACAAGTCTAAATGGGTGGTATTTGGCGGATTATGCAACAAGGAAGCAATGAATAGGGCAGCGGAAGGAAAAAAGGGCTAGAAATGGAGACTTGTTTGATCAGCAGTGTAGAGATGCAATTGAGAGAAAAAATGATACAAGAGAAAAGATGCTACAAAGATTAACAAGGCATAATGTGGCTGACTATAAAGAAAGAAGAAGAGAAGCTAGTAGAGTATGTAGGAGAAAGAAAAGAGAGTGCATGAAGCAAAGGAAGAAATAGAGGGATATAGGAGTGCAAGTGAAATGAGGAAGTTTTATAGAGCAATGGAGACAATCAGGAGAGGATACCAGCCAAGAACTGATGGAGTAAAGAGAAGAGATGGACAAGTTATATTTGATGAGAAACAGAAGATGGAAGTCTGGGTGAAGCACTCCAGCAAACTCCTAAATAATGAGGAGGAAAGTGAGTGAGAGTGGGGTGTGGAGGAGATTGTTGTGAGGGAGTCATCAGTAGAGGAAATATGCTATGAGATAGCCAAACTCAAAGATAACAGAGCCCCAAGTGAGGACGATATAGCACCTGAGATGATCAAGTATGGTGGAGAAAGATTGCAGGTGAGAATAGTAGATCTTGATAAAAGAATTTTGCAAGAGGAAAGCGTAGCATGGAATGTTGGAGTAATATGTCCAATTTGCAAGAAGGGTGACAAGTGAGATGAAGCTTCATCACTCGTATGTTATGCAAGAACTACAGAAGAATCACTTTACTGAGTGTGGCATATAAGATTTCCTCTGGCATATTACGTGCTTGACTTAGCCCTTTTATTGAAAGCATTGGGGACTTTCAGAGTAGATTCAAGAAGGAAATGGAACAATTAATCAAATCTTTATGATGAGACAAATAATAATAGAAAAGTTTTATGAACATGATATCGACCTCCACTTTTTATTTATTGATTTCCAACAAGCTTTTGATAGTCTGAAGAGAGTAGAAGTGTACAGGGCGCTGGAAGATGTTTGAGTGCCACCGAAGATTGTCAGACTGGTGAAGATGACTATAGATAGGATGCATGGTTGAGTAAAGATTTGGGGGAGGCTAAGCAAGCCATTCGCATTCAATGCTGGTGTGAAGCAAGGAAATGGACTCTTGTCTGCTCTGTTCATAATTTCCATGCATAGAGTACTCAAGGATACTGTGTGTAGAGGAAATGTATTCCACAGAATGAGACAGGTGTTCACTTATGCAGACAATGTGGTGGTGGTAGCTAGGAGCATTTCTTCTCCAAAAGAAACATACTGAGAGATAGAGAGGAAGGATGAGAAGCTTTGTTCAATTTATTAATGGAATCAAGTCGAAGTATATGGTAATGTCAACTCCACCATTGTGTAGAATGCCAAGATATTTCCAGATAGGTAACAAGAGGATTAAAGGAGTAAAGGCATTAAGCTATCTGGGAGCGATGGTTAGCAGTGATAACAGCATGAAGACTGCCATACAGGAGAGAATAAAATCAGGCAATAAAGCATATGGCGCCAACATCAGGATGCTCAAAAGTGAAGTTTTGACAAGGGATTGCAATAGGCTATTAGAGCCACGTCCTGAGAAAGATACATGGCTCGGTAAGAGAGGGAGATGAATGGAGAATACGGACTAACAATAAACTGGATCAGTTAAGTAGACATGAAAACATTGTTGGGTTGGTGAAAGCACAAAGATTACACTGGAGAGGACACCTGGAAAGATTAAATAAAGGAAGAGAGGTGAGAGTGATTATGAGAGAGGAGCTTCATAGTGGGAGGAGGAAAGGAAGGCCAAGGAACAGATGGGAAGATGGAGTGACTGTCGATCTTGCTGCGATGAGAGTAAGAGGATGGAGGAGAGGATGAAGGACAGATGGGTGTGGAGAGCAATTGTGAGAGAGGCCAAGGCTCACAAAGGGCTGTACTGCCATGAGAGGAAAGTGAAGTAATGAAAGAGGTGAATGACATTGGTTTCCCAAAGCCGGTCAAGTGTGAAACAAGCCTGTAATGTCCTGTTCTGGCCAATCACGTGAGCTATACAAATTGAAAGGTATCATCTGATAAGGCAGAGCTATGGCTGATCAAAGAGGAATATTAACACATGGCAATTTGAATCAAGAACAAGAGTAAAATATAATATTTCTGTTCATACAGGTAGTTTCAATCATATAGTGGAAAATGTTTTCAAGATCGTTAATTTGAAAAACAATAATTATTGAAGAAAATTCTTCAAAGTTATTGATTTTCCAGTTCAAGTAGGCATAGGCTACTCTGTATGGGACTGAATGAAAATGAGAATCATTCCACTCTTACGAAGTCTTTTGCTATTACAATTTCCCTAAATACAATAATTCACATTCCATAAAGAGCTGTAGGATTTCACTAAGTTTATAGTCACTTTTTCATAGTATACTTTTCTGATAGTCAGATTCTCAGTGATTCCACTCTATTACATATGGATCATATCAATTTGATAATTTGATGAATATTTCATAATTTATCAGGAATGTCTAATGTGTTTTAAGTTTTGATATTCGAATGAGAAAAGTTTGAGATAAAATATAATACTCATATACTTGAAAGTTCAAAATAAAGCATTCACTCTGATCTATTGAAGTAATCAAATTCATACAAATAACCTTTTGAAGCCAGCACCAAAAATTTGATAAGTTTATAGAAATGTTATGCTTTTTTCAAGGAGTTTATGGAAAATCTGGTGCCAACATTAAAATCACTTTGTATTAAATCTGAATTTGTCTCAGTATAAAGTAAATACTTTGTTCTCAACCTTTTAGTATGTGAGTATTTAATTTTTCATTATTCATCACGGTTTATTTTTCATATTTGAAACCTTTCCATTTTTATTCAAAACTTCATTGAATGATGCTGGTACTCTAGTCACCTTAATATGCCAATCAGACTATGAAAACAGGATCCCTTGAAGTTTGATGTGTAGGTATAGATCAACTTTGTTATTTGTTAATGAACAACAGTTCTCCTTGTATAGGGAATTTGATTCTCAAAATGAATTTCTTGGTCAATCAATAGCCAAAAATACATTCAATTCCTTCCCAATGAACTGATAATTTTTTATAAAATTGAATTTCTGATCACTAAAGAATAATTCACACAATATTCAAAAATACACTCAAATGTCATGAAATGCTGGCCTTGTATTGGTTGAAGCAGACTTGTTATGCAAGCACTCATTTTTTCAATTATTTAGTGTTCTGATCCAATTAGAAACTAAGGAATATCCATTTCCTATAAAACTCTAAGAAATATCTATTTTTTTCACAGAGACATAGAATATTTATTAACTCCAATGTCAGTGTTTGGAACATTCATTACAAATGAAGGATATGATTTGAAAATTGGAGAAACCTATACACATCAAATTGGCAACGAAAAGACTCATGTTATGTAAGTGCTCAGTTCAATTTATGGGTGATTTGAACCTCACACATAATATTTTAGGTTCAACATGTTTTGCATAACTTGGCTTGAATAGTGAGATAGTCAACTACCCTCCGGGGTTTTTCCAGTAATAAAACTCATAGGCTTAATACTACATTATTCTTATAAATAATAGTGATACATTATTATACACAACTCTAAATTATTACAGAGTGGTGACAGCACTTTACAGTGCAAGTGGTGCCTGCTTTGATCTGTCTGTCAAAATCTGTTGTCTATTTTGTCTAGGACTAGGCTATATGTGCTAGTAACAGTTGTTCTTGGGCTAGGATCATCTATTTGTTGTCAAGTTCAATTTCCATGCATTATTTGCAAAGTTATTCTACAATAATCCTCGAAACTCTATTCATTCTATCATAACCTGAATGGAGCATATACATTTCACACCAGTGAAAGTCTGGATTTGGAGTTTGAAAATAAAGGTATCAAAAAACTACTCTAAACAGCCCCAGCTCATCAAAAAGACAGACAAAAGCGCTGTAGCAGCCAGGATGCTTCCTCAGTGCTGCAGATTCTAGGGACAGATGAAGCCGCACTATGTAGTGGGACTTTGCTACAAACCTTTAATCACCAGATATGGAATAGCCTGCCTGCTCACCAGTCAGGACACAAGCTACTGGCTACAGCTGATCATCACCATGTGCTCGTATGTTGCACAGGCGGCTGCTGCAACTCAATGTCAGGATTATGGAAGCAACACTTATAGCTGAATCTACTACTAGACACAACCCTGGTTTCGCAAACGTCCTATCATTATGATAGTTTGTTCATCATTCATAGCTCTTTTATACCAAGCTACTATGTGGATGCATTTGACCCTATACCATATAGGCTATAAGCATAACATTTGTAAGATCTAAATATGTTGAATGGTGGAGTATATACCTAGTATAGAATGTATAAAGTTGTGCCATCATTCACGCACAAGTGCCATCTTGTTATAACTCAGAATAACCTTGAACAAGCCTTATATTGAATACTAGTTACTTATGCATGTATTCCATCATTCCAAAAGCGTATTCACTCTTCAAACCATAAAATAACATTATTTACTGACATAAAAACATTTATAATGTATCATTCAACTAATTTATTATACTACATATCATCTCATCTCAGCTGATTTCAGAATCTGAAATTCTCGGTTGTCTCTGTTTGCTTTATTGTAATCTGGCTATCATGGCTCGAATAATAAAGCACTTCCACATCAAAAAGTGATTCACTTTCATACTAAACTAGCTGGCCCGACGCGCGTTGCTGCATTCTCATAAAAAATTCTTGATTTTATTATTTGTCACCTCCCACTGAGGTTACTTTTCAAATTTCAACCTTCTAGGACTATTAGGGAAGAAGTTAGTCCTAGGGTTCTTCCAGCTGATCAGAGAGGCCTCCTTCGTTGTTTTCATACACAGTAAGACCTTACTCACCACCTCTCAATGAACATTTCAAATTTAAACCTTCCACGACTATTAGGGTAGAAGCTAGGTTTTTCATTTTATTATTCGCCATCTCCTACTGAGAATACATTTCAAGTTTCTAGCTGTATTGGTTAACAAATTTCATCAACCTGGCATAATTACATTTCATCATACCCCCTCTCTATCTATAAAAGGATGATACCCTGACTCACTCATCAACGCAGAGCCAAAACTACTAGGCCAATGAACTTGAAATTTCGTATGAACAATCCTTATAGGATTTCACCGTGCAATGGATTTTTCAAAATTCGCAATTTTAGGGGTGTTTTTAGGGGGTTAAAATTTTGTCTATGCAAAGCACGGGTACATGGCTAGCTAGCTCACTGGAATCTTTCAATCATATGGAAAATAATTTGAATTTTTTGATCTGCAGTACACACTGTTTCAATGGACAAGCTGTTTGTGTGTTTTGCAAATCATCATTCACCTAACCTACTGAACTTGCTGGTCAAACAGCTTAAAGGAACATCTGATAGAAGTCAACAGTTTTTAATTATATGGCAGTCCCCTTAGCGGCGTTATTTACACTGTCTGGAATGCAAAAACTTTGCATGTAGGATACCGTGCAGTCGTAGCCTTGCAGTATGTAGGAAACATATGACTGGGTATGATGAAATGTAATTATGCCGGGTTGATGACATCTGTTAACCAATGAAGCTAGAAATTTGAAATGTATTCTCAGTAGTAGGTGGCGAATAATAAAATAAAAAACCTAGCTTCTATCCTAATAGTCGTAGAAGGTTTAAATTTGAAATGTTCATTAAGAGGTGGTGAGTAAGGTCTTACTGTGTAAGAAAACAACGAAGGAGGACTCTCTGATCAGCTGAAAGAGCCCTAGGACTAACTTCTTCTCTAATAGTCCTAGAAGGTTGAAATTTGAAATGCAACCTCAGTGGGAGGTGACAAATAATAAAATCAAGAATTTTTCATGAGAACGCAGCAACGCGCGTCGGGCCAGCTAGTTTAGTATGAAAGTGAATCACTTTTTGATGTGGAAGTGCTTTATTATTCGAGCCATGATAGCCAGATTACAATAAAGCAAACAGAGACAACCGAGAATTTCAGATTCTGAAATCAGCTGAGATGAGATGATATGTAGTATAATAAATTAGTTGAATGATACATTATAAATGTTTTTATGTCAGTAAATAATGTTATTTTATGGTTTGAAGAGTGAATACGCTTTTGGAATGATGGAATACATGTAGAGTAGAGAAACAATATCTTTAAAGAGACTGCCTATCTCCCTTGGTCATTTAATTGATAATATGGTGAATATTTCATAATGTGTGAGAAATTTCTCTTGTTTTAAAGTTTGAACACTCAACTTGGAAGAAAAAAATTAAAACAAAAGAACAAACCCAAACCTACTTTAATGGAAAAGTAATCAAGAATTGAATACTTACAACTCACGTACAAAAAGTTCAAAATAAAGTATCCACTTCAGAGAAAATTTTAAATCCAATACTTGTGACCTTCGGAAGCCGGTGCCAAATATTTTAGGAGTTTATAAAAAAATCTCTATGAAAAGAAATGATTTCTCATACATGTTTACATGAATGCAAAATTGTATTCATGGATCCTTTTGCATTGATTCTGTTTGCAAGCAAGTTCGCATAAAAGTGAAACGGAAAATAGACTTCATCTCATGTGAAGACAAGCTTTGATAAACGTTTTAAGCCCTCCTACATAATTTCTCATTTAATCTGGTCTTTCCTTGAAAGTCTGCATTTATCTGCTTTTTGGTATAATATTGAGTTTGACTCTTACAACAATTTGTATATTCATCCTGCCTTGTAACTCATTACTCAAAAGAGAATGATATTAGTGGAATTATTTGACATGTCTTCAAGTGATCTTGGGATGATATGAAGGCAACCCAATCTCAACTCATAATTTATTGATTGATAAAAATGTTTTTATCAGTTACGGTGGTTGGCTCCATTGAAAGTGGAGAAGTGGGTGAAATTGAGGAAAGTATATAGGCTCCGTGGTGAGATGGGATGGAGGGGATCATACTTAGTGTCCACCCATAAAGCACACTGAAACATATGCTGGAGTTCTGTGCCATACAGTTCACTCTCATAACAAAATCTGGTTGCATTGATGATTGTGCGTAAACACTAACAATTCTTTTACACAAATGTATCACTTCCTGCAATCAGGCCTCTTCGTTGCTGAGCCATAATGTAGGCTAAAATATTTTGATTTAAGCTCTTCTAGGCATGAGCATAAAATGTCGTTGGTCACAAATGACTAATTCACTGAATCAGTCATTTGAAAGCAGTGATTGATCAACTTTCAACTTACTCAAGATGATTGTGAGTGGAAGAACCCAGATTTCTCCTTTTACCTGCACAGTCAGAAATGCACTGAGATACAGATTTCATAATACTGTATCATAAATTTACCTATCAAACCACACATGTGTTGGTGAAGGCTCTAAACCAATTAGTGTTGAAATGAATAATAATTATGCAATATTTATGACAGTTGATTTAATCTCATTTACTTTCAAATCAGCACTAATTTGTTATTGATACTCACACAATCTAGGTGAGCCTATGTTAGTTCAGTTAAGGTAACCAATAAAGTGTAGGTGGTTCAAATGAAGTTATTAGTAGTCATACATAAAATATTCTATACAACGATTGTATTATGCCTTTCAGCCACTCATGAGATGTTTAGAACACTTGCTTGCTCATGTGTTAGTTTATATCATACTCAAGGCTCAAAGGCAGTCATAATGAAATCGTTGCATGAACTACTATTTTCTCTGTGATGTTTCCCATGACAAAATACTTGATAAACAGTCTAATATCAAAACTCACACTGTATTCCAATTAAATATAGTTTTTCACTCACTTTAACTGGAGAAACTTAAGGAATGCATTTCTATTCTGAAGAGGAGCTTCGTCAGCCTGCCGCTAGGGGTCATGTTTTGTTGAGGTAAGGATGAGCAGCTGTTACATAATTTGAAAATTGTGTTGGATTTGAACTGTGTTTGGTCATTGAGAGGCGGCAGGAGTCAATTCTGCCAGCAGATCGGCAAGCGCCAAATTTAGCATGGGGGAAAAAACTTTTCAAACGATTGCAGGCTTCATAAGAGAAATTTTGAAATTTCGTCTCTATAGGAGCACGCAGTTTTTCACAAGCTTTCACTTGATGTAAGAAAAACGTAATACATTTACCGGTTCTTTTTCAATTTTGTTAGAACAATCGTTATATTCCCATAAGAAAATCGCGAATTTTGTAAAAATGACTATCAAGATTACAGAGTTGTATTTCAATGGATAATAAAATAAAAAACGGTATTTGGAAGTTGAACATTTTCTCAATGTTCTGCAGGAACGAGTTTTTAAAATTTATTCTTCAAAGTTATTTAAAAAAATACTTTTACAAAAGCTTACAAATGGTTCTTTGACTTGGACTGCTTGACTGGTTGAAGTAGTTCGTTCATTTACCAAGGGTCCACGCTAGCATAGTAATGTGATTTGAAGAGGAAATTCCGAATCATGGATGTATTCAAAATCTTTTGTAATTGGTCTCGCGTTGAGCATGGTGTTCATGCGATTGTGATGCTCAGTCACGACCGCTCAAGACTGTGTTAGGATTGGTGACCGTGCTTATATGAATTCATGTTGGTGGTTCGGAACCCACCTAAAATAGTAGGTCCAACATGTTATCCATAACATGGCTCAAACAGCGAGCCTGAAGGGTCTCCCCTTTGATAATATTATGATTATTATTCATCAACAACAATAATTCGCAGAGATTACACTTTTGAACACAACTGAATATAATTATTTTCATATTGTCAATTCAGAAACAAGTTTTATTTATCACTATATAATTTAAAATACATTTGTAACTATTTCTTCATTTTTTTTGTTATCATTTAACAGCACAGTTATTCATGCATACACAAATAAATTACTTTTATTAGGGTGAAAAACTATGTCCACACGATGTGGACGTACTAAAAGAAGAGCATTTCAATAAGGAAATGCGTATTGGTAGGGAGACACTCACGATGAGGGGTAACGGGTAGTTCCACCACATCGCTTGGTCCATGTTATTAGAAACATGGTGGATATACAACTTTAGGTGGGTTCCGAACCACCGGGAAGTGATTATGCAGCAGAGAACAGAGTCTTTCTTGCTGACCAATCCAATCAGTCACCCTTACAGAGAGGGCCCAGGAGGGCGTTGCTTATCTAAACTAATTGAACAAACAGATACCTGCTACGGCTCACCTATCACTTCCCTAGCATTCCAATGAAAGAGTGTGTTCTTGTCCATATTATAGGCGAGGGCAGTGACCTTGGCCCGAAAAAGCGCACCAATCTCTCACATTATGTACATCAATAGTTGCAGTGGCATGGGTTATTATTGCCTTGTCACTGCGTCAATTGTCAATAAAAGATTTCTTACAACTATAATAATTTAGTGGAATGCTTGATTTCAAATGAAAAGTAAATTTTTTTGTGAATGGACATAAGCAAAATTTTGGTAAGAGCTTGGGTAAGTTGGTTAATTAGTTAGTTGTTTTTGGAAGTATTTTGATTATCTATATAAGTATAAAAATGAATGTGTGTGTACTGTATGTGTCTGCGTCCTTTATACCTGCTTGCTGGTGCTGTTCAAATTCAGAATTATGTAAAACCCTGGAAAGAATTTCAGGGGGTGCCAAGGGTGGTGTCAAATTTTAGAATTTAAATTATCTGCTGTATAATGTGATAGTTTATTCTACTCAGCCTGCTCAGGCGTTGTAAATCAATATACCAAATATTGAATTGAAAAAATATATATGATAGGTCCTCAATTGTGTATTATCTCACTATCCATCTCCTTCATAGTATCTTGAAAACATGAGAGAAGTTTAAAGTTTATGTTCATGTTTTGGCTCTACAGTATGCCCTACATGGAAGTATTTTATTCCAAACCATAGCTGTCAACAAGACACCAAGTAACCAAAAACAAAAAAAATAAAAAATGAAATTTAAAAAAAACCTTTGAAGGGGGTAGAAGGTCTACTTTTTATTGTAATTCACATTATTTGTTTAATGTGTGATAGCTTTTTACACTGTGGTACTTTCGGAGCCCCAAACATGGCTTTTAAGTTAATTACAAAATTACTAAAAGTTGAAGTTTGGAATAGGATGCGTTATTAATTTATTCTCTCTTTGCGAGTTGAATCAAGTTTCATTCAAAGTCAACAATTCCTATATGTTTACACATTTTACATATTCCAGTATTAGTGAATAGTTTGATGCGAATTCAAGAGATTACACAGAAATAGAAGAGAAGTTTATTGCTCTCTCTGGTGCCACTCAGTGCTCTTCTCCATAGCTTCCACAGCTTTTCCATAGAATGGTTTTTCAGTTGACCTATACTCGAATTTTATCTTCAAATTAAAAAAAAAAACAATTCAAATTAGCTACACATATTTTGAGTACAGTAGGCAACCAGGCATAGCTGGAGAACTTAATCAATGCTAGTTGGGAAATTGAGTCATTCATTGAAAATTGGTGAAGGTGTAAGGGAGCCTCCAGCTACAAGTCTGCCCTGAGCCACTAAATTGTCTCTGGGAGGCCCTGATTGAAATAAATTTGAAATCGAACTTGTTAAATTGGCACCATAAAAATAGAATTTTTATGTTTTATACGTTAAAATTTGTTCACAACTAATTAATGGACTAACAATATACAAAAACTTCAGGTTCAAGTTCTCAGGCAAAGGATTCATAGATGATTTATTGAATTTTAAGCTTTCACTTAAACCAATTTATAAACTTCATTTTAATAAATAGTTCTATAAAATTACTGTTTTTGAACCTCAAATCAAGCTCTCAACATTGAAATTTCAATAATTTTCCCATAACGTGGACTAAAATGATTTAAGCTTTTTTAGACATGAGTCTTGAGTTTAGAATCTCTTGGTATACGATTTTACAGGGACTATTACCAAAATGTTCTGGTGGAAGGACCCCAGGACCCCCCTTGTCCTGGAGACTTCCCAGGGGGGGATCTCCGATAACCCCCCATTAAAAATTTTATGCTACGCTACTGAATCTTCCTGTACAAAATAATTTTTTATTTCATAATCATAACACAAGAGGTTTCACATTTACAGCTTTATATTAATTTTGGAGAAAATTGTATTTGGTGAAATTGGGAGATTTGACGTTTTGGCTATTTTGCAAAACGCTCCAAAAATAGCCTTCTTTGGGGGTACTTCTAGCTTGGAACATGGACGCACATATTGAATCAGAATAAACTATTACACGACTCTATCAATGCAAAAGAGCAATGAAATGAAATGAAATGAAATTTATTCCTCCACAATTTTGATACATAATTCTCACTTTTACAACACAGGAGTTTTTTGGCCACATTTACCAGTAAACGTGGCCAAAGCAAAAATGAAACTGAATAAACAAACAACAAAACTAAAACTAAAAAAAAAACAAAATAAAAAACTCTTGAATAGTGAGTCCAAACTCGCATCAATTCAAAAATAACTCGCATTCCATGGCGTCTGTGAAATAAAAAGACTAACAACAAAACCTTAGCTCAACAAGAATCATGGTGGTTTCGAAAATTATATAATAAATTGAAAAACTACAATTGCTCAAGAACTAGATTGTAATCCCCATTCACCATACTGAGAGTATCATAGACTATGTTAATGAGTAATTCAAGAAATTTAAATCCTGAAAAGTGAAAAGCCAATTCCTAAGTTGCATTAAAAATAATTTTATATTTCCAGATGATTTAATATATAGCGGCAGTTAATTAAAATATTTAGGGGCAATTTATTGGAATGCCTGCTTGAATACAGATTTATTTACTTTGGGTAGCCTGAAAAACCTTTGTGAATTTCTTCTCATCTGGTAAAACAGATTTTCAGTACCAGTATTGCCACTCCCGATAAAAAATAATTTCAAAACTTTAAAAACAAACAGATGATGAATGGGGATCACTTCAATGGAACAAAAAAGCGGATAGGAACTTTCTCTCACACTCTTGTTTAATATTATCCTTATTATATGGTTCTGTGAGATTCTTAATTTCTCTAGATATGTCTTACAGGTGCCCCCCCAACAGGGAATACCATATTGAATTCTAGAATCAACCAGAGCAAAATAAAGAAGTCTTAATAAACCTGGTTTGCAGAAATTTTTCAAAAAATAAAACGTTCTATTGAAGATTTCATACCTTTATGTACAATTGAAATGTGGTTCCGCCAATTTAAGTTCTGATCCAAATTGACTCCTAAATATTTGAAAGTTTCTGTTTTTTCTATCTCTTCACAGTTGCAGTTTATCATAGGACATTGTAGTTCGTGATAGACAAGAGTTGATGGAAAATCAAAACTATTAACAATACTGAAATTCATATACTTAGTTTTGCTTACATTGATCTTCATCTTATTTACATAACTCCAATTTCTCAATGTTTTCAAGTCGTCATTTACCTTGGTCCATACAACATGCAGATTCTTTTCAGAATAAAATAATGCTATGTCATCTGCAAAAGCACTTACTTGCCCTTGAAGAGGTAATTCAAGCAAGTCGTTTATAAAAACCAGAAATAAAGTAGCCGACAAAACTGATCCTTGGGGCTCACCTGCCTTACTAATAAGAAAGGTGCTGTACTGATCTCCTATTCTGACTCTCTGTTCTCTGTTATTTAAAAAACTTTTGAACCAACTGGAATGAATTCCTCTAACGCCCACTGCATCAAGTTTTGACAATAATATATCATGATCAACAAGGTCAAAGGCAGTTTCAAAATCTATAAAAAGCCCAGTGGTCTTTAGGTTGGAGTTGAAGCTATCATATATTTTTTTCTGTAACTGCAATTAAGGCATCTTCTGTTGACAATCCCTTCCTAAAGCCGAACTGAAATTGGCTAAACAAATTAATACTGTCTAAATATTTAACTAGCCTGCTCCTCATTAGCTTCTCAAAAATTTTTGAGAACACAGATAACAAACTTATTGGTCGAATGTTTTCAAGTTTTATTGAGGAAGGTTTTTTGAAAATTGGAACAACTGTACTGATTTTAAGTCTGTCCGGAAAGATGCCATTTTGGAAGCTCAGATTAATAATATGAGTCAGAACTGGAGAAATTGATACTGCTATACTCTTAATGAAATTAACAGTAAAATTATCATAGCCTGGTGATTTTTTATTTTTTTAACTTTTGACTGTTGACAAGACTTCATCAACATTTGTGGGCATGACAAAAAATGACTGAGAACCGTTTCGATACCGTACATTATTGTTTTGTAATAGTGTAGATCTTGTAGAAAGATTCAGGTCGCTATGTTTCTGTACTGAAATAAGATATCTATTTATTGATTCAGCTATCTGTTTGGGATCATTGATAATTGTTCCATTATTTAGCTCTATCTTATCAATTTTTTCAACAGCAGAAGTGCCTATCACATTATTTATAATTTTCCAGTATTGCGAAGAGTCACCTTCACATTTCTTTATTTTGTTAGCCAGAAAAGCATTTTTTGCTGAATCGATTTTATTTTTCAGCCTTTCACAAAACAAATTGAAATAAGCCTTGAAAGCCAGATCATATGGGCGTCTTTTGTATATTGTATACAGCTTCTTACGTCTCTTTATATTGTCAAGTAATATTGGATTCAACCAAGGACTGAATGATGTAGCTTTGTTAAACTTATCTCTCCTTATGACCAATTTACAACTATCCATTACTTCAGTCAAAATTTCATGAAACTTATTGAAACAATAATTAGTGTCAGTTGATGTTAAGCAAGAACTCCAGTCTATATTATTCAGCCTATTAACAGCCAAATTATAATAAAAAATAACTTTATCACGTGAATTACTGTTATTATATCTTCTAGATTTAGAGCTATAACTACAATCAAAGAGTAAGCCCAACATACAGTGGTCAGTTAAATGGTTATCAAAAATAGTACTCTTGAAAGAACTCACATTTGCATGCCGGATAAAAATATGGTCAAGTGTAGAATTTGAGTTGACAGTGATTCTAGTAGGATCATTCATGAAAGAAGTGAAACCGTAATTATTGAGTAAACTAATGTACTTTTGTACATTCTGAGAGATATCAGCTGAATTCAGATTGATATTTATATCTCCAACATAAATTACATTTTGATTCAAAGTTTGTAGTTTATTTGAAAGCTCGTTAACAAAATCAATTTCTGGGTAGCTGTGCAATCTATAAAGACAGAATAATTTGAAATAAGCCTGACCAAAAGTGACATTAAGCAAAATAGAATCTGCAGTCGTCATATCAAAACCTATCTCCTTTACATTAATTTTTTCATGAACATAACATAACACACCACCAGATCTGTATAGCTATTGTTACAGTTGGCAAAAATATTATAGCCCGGTAGCTTATATAAGTTTAATTCATCATCATTGATCTAAATTTCACTTAAAACTATAAAATTGATTCCATTTTTTATCTGACTTATTTCAGCTATAAAGCTATTGAAATTTTTCCTCATACTTCTTATATTTGCATACAATAAAGAGAGAGAATTACCATTCGATTCAGACACATAAAATAAATTCATATCATTACAGTAGCTTGTGGAATTCATTATTAAGATAATAACTTACATCCATTATGGTCATAAAAATTCCTTCTGTCTCTGTGAAAAATATTGATTTTTAATTTCATAAACGGATATTATATTTATTCTCATGGTTATTAAATAATATTATTATTAGACAGATAGATATTTCATTATGTTAGTGTTTTATCTTAGATTGTCAATATCATCGAAGGTACTCACTCTTTGTACTTTCTCCCCAACTGCCTATCTCACAAAAAATTTTCCTTCACGACACCACACAAAGGTAAAACCTATGTCTTGACATTTTTTCTTTAGCTTCGACAGGAACTGCTTATTTTCAGGCGTAAGATGATCATTCACATACACTCTACTAGGTAGGAAAGTTTTATTTATCTGGTTTGCTGTGAGGTGAGCTTTCCTGGTCCTCGCCTCTCGGAATTTTGTGAGCAGAGCTTCTTTTACTTGGCGGTCGTGGAACTGCACCACCACGGCAGGCGGACGCTCCTTGCTATAAGATGGAATTCTGAGGGCTGCCGCAATTTGACTCGACTGCAACTCCATCCCCAGGGCCTTTCACAAATCACCAACTATGAATTTGACGTCCTCCCGCGGTGTAACCGGGATTCCACTGATTTCAACATTGTTTTTTCAACTATATTGCTCTATGTTCCTTATTCTTTCGCGAAGATCCACTACCACAATCCTATGCAATGTTGTCAAACTGACAAACGTGTGAGAGAAAGGGGATGAGTAAGAGAGAGATGGTGTATGCGCGTCTGATAACAAAACCAGTTCTGCAAACTAAACGGCAACAAAGCAGACTTGCTTGCGCATGGGCGCTTGTTCTTGTTTGAGATGTGTGCTTGTGTGAGTATTTGCAGGCCCTGCAGGTAGCAAACCGAGGAGCTAAAAAATGCGATTTCTGAGCTGGGTCCCTCCGCCTCTTAAGTAAGTCAGTTCAAATCCAACGCAATTTTCAATTATATAATCGTTGTTCATCCTAACCTTAACATAACAAGATCCCTGGCAGCAAGCTGACAAAGCTTCTCTTTAGAAGTGTAATGCATTCCTCTAGTTTTTCCAGTGAAAGTGAGTGAAAATCGTATATTTAATGGAATACAGTATCAGTTTTGATATTAAATTACTATTTCCTATTGATTCAAACATCTTTTGTGATGACAAATGTCTCATTCAAATAGATTATCAGTCATGACCTTTTTTCTCTGTGCAGATGTTCCAGGAAAATAAAAGTGAAATATGTGAATGATTTTAGAACAGTAGTCAAGGTAAAATTGAATGATTTGGTACTCCACTCTCTTGCGCCCATTCAAAATGATTTAATTTACAAAGTTTTGAGTCAAGAAGTCCTTCTTTGCACTGATGAAAGTGCACCAGTAAGTAGTTTTTATTCTCTGACCATCCAGTTATAATCTTAATTGATTTTATATTTGATTGTAGCCTATATCCTTCTATGGATAGGTGTTGGATACATACAAAAAAAAATATTTTTACGTCGATGCATGGCTCTGACTAAAAAGTATGCATGTATACATTATTGTATTCTCACCAGTGAACCCTGAATACAATATGATTCATACTACATTGATTGTAAAGAGGTAGAAAAAATGGATCTGTTATCACTTAGTTTTGACACCGAATTGTACCATGTGAGCATGTGTGACAAAATGATTCAATCAGAAACAAGGTGTCCAATGGTCACACTTTTTATTTAAAGTCACTGTAATGAGACTAGTCTATAATTTTCAACTGTAAGATAATGTGGGTAATTTTTAGAAAACTGCACAGCTCAAATATTACCTGGAAGATTTTCTTGAATTTCCAGCTTGAGTTTGTATTTTCCTTTACATTAGACCTCAGGTTGCCCAATTCAATTGAATCTGGATTTCCAAAATGTTAAATTTCCTATAACTGATTTAGAAATTTGATTTAGGTCAATAATCTGTTGTGACAAAGACATAAAAGCATTGTAGACTACAGATGTATAGTGCATGGAGGCCCTTAGCAATAAATGGAAGCCTATTATTGCTTACCATTGTGTGAGGTCTTCTTTGTTTACCTGCACCATCAACTAACACTCAATATTTCTCACTCACTCTCTCTCTCACTCTCTTGAGGCATGACTAGTGAGTGAGACACAAGTTAGTTCGGCTCCGTTTTAAACAGCTTTTTCGTAGGGTTAATCAGTTCAGTACTTTTCAAATTATATGTCAACGTGTTCAGTTTTTTAAGTTGAGTACAACTGCGTAATTGTATTTTCATAAATTCGAATAACTCGCGAGTGATCATTTAAATGAGTTCAAACTCTTCATGAACAGTTCAGAAATAGCTCTTCCAAGCCGGTTATATTCATTCACGCCTACAATGAGGAGAAACCGAGGCACACCGAGTTGGACCGTCGCACCCACACATCGCAGGTACCTTCTGACTCTGTTTCGAGCGCCCTTTCCAATGAGTTCCTACTGAAAATGAAAAATACTTAGTATTGTTAATGTGAGAAAAGAACAGGCCTGGCCTGCAAGGGGGCTTATCGCCTCCACTGGTCGATTTGATAATAATCCAAACAATAAAATGGAAAACCTTTCTCTGGTCAAGTACTGTATGGAATATTCGCCTGTCAAAATATTCAGGTAGACAGGTTGACCCATGTCATCTGTCAATCTACTAAGATGTTTGGAAAGTTCGTGGGAATGCCCATATGTTCGGAAAGGGCGCTGTTCGGAAACGCGTGCAATTCGTTTCATTTTCAGTAGGAACTCGTTGGAAAGGGCGCTCGAAACAGAGTCAGAAGTTACCTGTGTGGGTGCGATGCTCCAAATCGGTGTGCCTCGGTTTCTGTCATTCTATTCTTCATCCTATTAAAGTTTTAAAATCATTCAATTTTTCTCCAACAGACAATCAAATTCCTGAGGATAGTGAATGAAATTCAATTTACAGTACCAGTTCATAAAATTGATACTTATGATGGGGTTGACATTGTTGGAGATGTCGTGGGACGATATTCAGAGGGACTTGGAATAATTGAAAGGAAGTATTTGGATTACAAAACTCACAAACCGGTTAAGTATGGTGAGTGGAGTACTATTGTTCACTAGAAAGAAAATAAAACCAACCATAAGCTAACAGGCTAATCTTCATATCTTGTTTATCCATTTTTTGTAACAAGATATAAATAATTCTGTAATATAAACTTGAAAAAAACACTTAAATGGAAATTAACTCACGTTATGGCGTGACGGCCGTTTCGCTCTGTTGTCTAGAGCATCGTCAGACGACCCACAGTACACTGACTCAAGGTATGAGTTTGAGGGTTATGTATGTTGGAATGGTGATGGGGTGGGGGGATGAGTAGGTGGGAGGTTTGAAATTGGGATTATTTTGTCAAATAGAGTATGTGAGAAGAAGTTAAGTTGATCATTTAAAATGTTGTCAGGTTGCTGCTTTGCATGTTTGTAAATCTCATATTGTTCTAAAACATTGAGTTTCTGGCTTTTGTGAGTGAAGTGTAGTGTGTCTAAATTAGTGTCAATGTCTGTATAACTGTGGCCTGTTGAAATGATGTGTTCAGCAAAAGTGGAATGTGTGTTTGGGTGTGAGATGGCTCTTGTGTGTTCTTTGAATCTAGTGGTGAATGTCCTGCCAGTTTGTCCTATGTAGAACTTGTTGCAGTCATCACATTTCAATTTGTAAATTCCAGATCTGTTGTACTTGTTTTGAGATGTTGTCTGAGAATGCAGGTGTTTTTTTAGTGAATTAGTTGTTCTGTAAGCTATTTTATATTTGAGTTTCCTGAATGAAGCTGCTATTTTATAAGTTTTGTTGTTGAGGTAAGTAAGTGTGATGAATGTATGGGGGTTGTCATTCTGTTTGTTGCTGGTGTGAGTGATTGGTTTTGTTGATATTCTGTGCAGTAGTTTGTCTATTAGTGTGTGTTTGTAACCATTCTGTTGTTCTATGTATTTTATAGTATTCAATTCTATATTGTAATCTTCTTGTGACATAGGAATGTTTGTTAGTCGGTGGAGCATGTGATTGAAAGCGGCATGTTTATGTTGGGTTGGGTGATTTGATGTGTTATGTATTACTGTATCAGTTGTTGTGGGTTTCCTGTAAATTCTAAATGTTTTGAATGCATGTTCCTGCTTTGTTATAGTGATGTCCAAGAAGTTGATACTATTATTGTGTTCAAGTTCTAAGGTGAATTTTAAATTGGGATGGATTTGATTGAGATCGGTGTGGAATATTTCAGTTTGTCTTTTATTGCCTTTGTATAGAATTAGAATGTCAGCAACATAAAGGTTGAAAACCTACAGCATCATTTATAAGAAGACTGTAATGACATCTAAAAAACTATATAATAGGACATTCATTCATCAAGACAGCAACAGACAAAACAAAAGCAGCATGTACGATTGTTAAGAAAGAATTAGGTTTGAAATCTTGTACAACTAGCAATGTAAAAATTCAGATTAATGGAAGGGTCTCTGATAACAAACAATATATTGCGAACTATTTCAATAGATTTTTCTCTTCTAATGCTAATGAAACAAATCTGTTCATAAATGCTCTCAAGGCAATGAGATTCTTGAACAATGTTGATGCTCCAAATGAAAATTTAATCTTCAAAGAGGTTACAGGAAGGGACATTCTAAACATCCTGAATAGACTTGAAAATAAGAGTTCCTCTGGTTGAGATGAGATACCCATGAGGCTGGTTAAGGAAATTGGCCAATGTGTGGCAAGGCCACTTGTTCATGACATTACTGTTGTTCTTTAAATAGGAATCTTTCTAGAAAAGCTTGAATATGCCCTCATGATTCCCATATTCAAAAAGGGTGACTCAGAGGATGCGAGGAACTTCAGACCTGTAGCAACTTTATCTTCCTCCTCCAAGATTGTTGAGGAAGTAATATTCAAGCAGATAGCAGCCTTTTTACAAGGACAGCATATTCTTGTCAATCAACAATTTGGATTTAGAGATAGAAAGTCAACTGAAATTCTTGAGCTGGTAAAGGATGTGATGTTGGCTTTGGATGGTTCAAGAAATCTTATGGGTATTTTTTTGTAGTTTATCATGGGCTTCTGATAGTGTTGATCATGTCATTTTTTGTAGAAATATGGTTTCAGAGGAGTCTCACACAAACTCATTTCATCCTATCTTGAGGGCAGACAGTATAAGGTAGTTTTGAGAGACCAGCATCCAGTATATTCAGATTGGTCAAGGGTCACACTTGGTGTGTCACAGGGTCCAGTTCTGGGCCCCATACTATTTCTCTTGTATATCAATGATCTCCCAGCTAATGTTGAATCAAGGATGATTCTTTTTGCTGATGACACAACAGCTATATTGGAGCCAAAATTATGACAAAATGTGACGGAGGCAATCTTGAAGGCTTTAGAACCTTTGCCAGCATGGTTCGACTCAAATGATTTAAGGTAAATCTGGAAAAGACCAATCTGGTACATTTTAATGCCTTTAATCTTGCACACATAGAGGAGGAGACATCAATGCAATCAATCATTGGCAAGTCGGTTAAGGAGGTATAATTCCTTGGAGTGAGGATCCAGAGCTCTTTGAGCTGGACTTCAGAGGTTTATTCGATGGAAAAGAGGCTGAATAAAGCATTGTTTGCATTGAGAATGGTTGAAGGGTCATCAGACACTCCAGCAGCCCTGAGTGAATATCATGCCTATTCATTTCTGTTAGATACAGCATAATGCTATGGGAAAGTTATCAGACTCTCTTAAATCAATTATTTATGAGGCAAAAGGAAGCAGTGAGAATAGTATATGCATTGGGATTTGGAGAGAGTTGCAAACCGCATTTTATTAGGAACAATCTTCTGACAGTACCAGAAATTTATATACAGGAGCTGGTGACTTATATTTGGAAAAATAGAAGACATGTTGAAGAATCCAGACACACTCATATATATCCAACAAAAAGGAATGAGAATGATTTCCAGCTACCCAGAATTGATTGGACCTGGTTGGAAGAGGCCCTTGGTATGAGGGTATGAAAATTTTCAATCTGCTTCCATCTCACTTGAAGGCTGACACAACTGATGAATGTTTTTTGAACAGATTGAACTCTTATCTTGTCAATAGCTGCCCAACAAGGTTGAAGAACTATTCCAATCATGAAATTTCTATTGATTCTATAATACTTAACTGTTTAACTCTCAACTGTTTCTTCCTTTAAATGCTGTAGCTTCAATCCTATTATGAACTTTCCATAGTTTTTGATGTTATCTATGTGTTATGATTAATTGTTTTTAATGAGTTTAATCTATTTTGATTATCGACATGTCACGGTTTGGTAAAAAATTGTATTCATGCAAACATATGTGATGAATAAAGATTCAATCTAATCTAATTCAAAACAATGTCGAGTGACTTGTACGATTCCATATCTCTCATCAAGCGACAACTGTGAGAAGGCAGAGCACTGATTTAATTGGTGTATGCTGTCACATAGCAGGCGAACGCGTGAGTGTGTACTGGCAATGAACAACATGGAGCGGGAGGTCGTTAAAAAAAATGTATTGCTGTATTGAAGATGATCTATTTATAATCAATTCTCTGATTTCTATTTTGATTTTTTTTTTGCAACTGTCAATTGATTAAACTCTTGTGGATAATTAAGAGTCTACTAGTATAGAATATTGGAAGAGCCTTCAGCTCACAGGCCTAGTCGGCCTGAAGTCAGCCTTGAGCATAGTGTTGCCAAGTTGTGCGTTCTGTCCTGTATCTAGAGTTGGCAATGATATGATGAGTTCAAATTATCTAGAAATATGTTGATTGAAGATTATTACAAAGCTCTAAAGAAAAACTATACAGAAGTGAAAAGAGCCAAATGTAAGGAAACAGCTGACATTTTTAATGATAGTGTGTACTCTAACACAGCAATGTGGGATGTAATAAACAAAAATAGACAAGTAGCTCATGTAGATGCTTACACTCGTGTCCCTAGAATAATAAACGAAAAAACAAATATATTGATAATAGTGCAGGCATTTGTAATTTCTTCAACAAATATTATCAACTAGTCACTAAGAATCTTAAAAAATCTCAGGAATAAGTCATTCAACCATGTGGAATTCTGAGGGGATTCAGAATGAATTGAAATTCCACCCACTATCCCAAGACGAGTTGTCAATAATATCATTGATAGTTTGAATAATGAAAAAACTGTAGGAATGGATGCGGAATCCAGTAAAATTCTAAAAGAATGTAAAGATCAATAAATTGTTGAGCCCTTCGATTCATCTGATCAATCATTTATTAGAACAAGGTGCTTTTCCAGATAATTTGAGAGAGGGGAAGATCTTGCCAATGTTCGAAAGTGGTGACAGAGGAAAGGTGGAAAACTATAGGACAATTGGTATTTCAAATGTAATAAGTCACATTTTTGAAAGAGTAGTTCTAAATAGTGTATGCGTTCTGCCTCCAAAATAACGCTGGCAACATTCAAATTTAACACTTGCACTTCATTAACACAAATTATCCACAACTCGCACTGATCAGTTATTTCTTACACAAAATAAACAATTAGAAGCAGATAAATCGATAATGTTCAGTTAATGAAGATTTTGCTATACCACTGATCAAAAATCAATTTTTGAATGTTGAAAGGCCGATCTAATATTGAATAATAACTGTTCAATAATTCAAGAAAGAGTATCTAATACATATCAGTTGAAACTTTACAAGCACTCACAAGTCACTTCATAAACTGTTTAGTAAGCCTGAATAATAATCTGTCACAATATACTGCAATTATTATCACTTTAACAACAGACGTTTGTTCAACACGCTCACTTGTAATCCGGTTTGTATGAGTGATAACTGACACTGTCACTTTATCCCGTTATCATGTTCGAATCACAACTAACTTTTACAGGAGATTCTCCTATTTATCCATTTTTCATAATCCAGAAAGAACTGGACATCTCTCCATTTTTCTATCAATTTCTGAAGTGAACACATGGAATGTTCTCCATTCATCCAGGCTTCTTGATTGTCATGATAAGAGATGTCCATTAAGTCCATAAAGTTCTAAGTAGACATTCCAGCAATATTCAGATAAATCACAAGGCGAAGAGAGTATGGGGGAAAAGTAAACAATCAGCTTTGCCCGGAAGACTTATTAACACAGGCAGATAATTATACCTCTTTTTTTCCTTACCAACAGCAATAGGTTACTTCTGCAACTCCAAGAAGCTAACTTTATTTGTGATGGCTTCCAAAAAGGAAGAACAACAAAGACAGCCATAGTTTCTCTAGTTGAAAAACTAATAGATATAATAGATTCAGGTGATAAAGCTACTGCAAGCTTCTTAGATATATCAGAGGCATTTTATTGTGTTGATCATAGAACTTTATTGGAAATACTGCAAAATGTAGGTGTGAATGAGGTTGAACTGAAATGGTGTGAATCCTATCTTATTGGTAGGAAACAATGTGTAGAACTAACTACAGTAGTTGGTAATAGTATAAGAAAGAATGAATCTTATAAATAAGATGACCAAGCTGGAGTGCCTCAAGGCTCAATAATAGGTCCATTGCTTTTTTTGTTATATGTCAACCGTTTTCCTTAAGAATTAATTAGTGGTAGAGCCCTCTTATTTGCAGACGATACATCACTCATTTTCAGCAATTCCATTCTAGATAATTGGGAAATAAGTGCTCATATAGGTGTGCAGTCCACTATCCAATTCTTTAATTAGATGAAATTAACAATTGATAGTAGAAAATCAAATACCTTCAATTAAAAAACAAACATAATTCAAATGAAGATAAGGCTATAAATGTGTTTGTAAATGATAATCAACTAGACCAGGAAGAAAACATTGTATTTCCAGGAGTTTTGTTGGAAAAATGTCGAGTATTGTGATCCCAATCAGGGACGCACCCAGACTTTTAGTTTTTTGGGGGGGGGGGGGAATAACCTATTTGTCAAGAAAAGATACTGCTTGGGGGGGTCAAAATTGGAATTTATTCAGATCACCTTTTACAAGATTGTTGCCCGATAATGTTCCTTTTGGGTGGCCGGGGTCATACTTGACTTTTTAAAGAGTATTAGTTATGGGGAAACAAAATGTGTCCATCATGAATCTTTTTTGAACAAAGTGTGAAAATCAAGATTTCCTGCTCATGCAAACACAAACGCGAGGTACAGCATAAAAGAAAAGCTGATGGAGATATCATTTGGGGGGTGTTAGTGGGCTAGAGACCATACAACTACTGACATACAAGATAAAGCGATACACAAAAATACAAGTATATAAGTAATGGCTGATACGAAGATTTAAAAGGGTCTATGATAATTAGCCTACTTTTAATATTCTGTAACTTCTTGCTGAATAGGACTTCCAATTTGAAATAGGCCTGCACATTTTTTTATCCAAAAAATAGGCACTTATACAAGATATGGCTTGCTTCATGATAGAAACGATTTTCAAGAGACTGTGACATGTAGGAACACAGTAACAGAAAACAATGAACTCTATCGCATGGGACTTAAATTTGCACTGATACAAATTTGGCCATGGAGCTACACCTATATTTAATGAATGTTAATTTCTGGAGAACTGAAGGGAGACCAAGTTTCTGTATTAACTGACTTGCAGTTTCAATGAAAGCGGTTCAGATGTATTTGATGAGAAGATATTGCACTCTGATATCAGTGTTCAGTCCACAACATATCAAGTATCGAAAGTTTAAAAACAACAAATTTTCAGTCCAACATATACATCTATCTGTTGTTTTTGTAATAATTTGATGCATCAAGGAGTTTGTTTTTATCTACATGAATGAATTATTATGATGATGATGTATTGTTGTTGAATGAATAATTTCAATGTTGAATCAATAATTTCAATGAATAATTTATTTGTTGTTGAATGAATAATTTTCTATTGAATTTCAATTCATCAATTAATTTGTTCAGGGAACCTATTTAAGAAAGTCTTGTTGTAAGTGTAAGTTTATATTGAAGCCTATCATATTGTGTATCTTTTCTATTCTTTTCACAATAGAAATTCATTCTATCATGACAATGGAATTTGAGCTATTCATCATTTTTCATATTCATCATTTGTTTACTATTTTGTTCTAATTCAATCTGTTTCATGTGTTTCAGTTGGTAAAATTACATTTGCTGAAGAACGAGCAGAGAATCCCAGGTACCATAGCACATTTTTCTTGTCTTTTATTACACTATTCCATCAATGATGACCAAGATTTCATCAACTTATTAAGGTCAAAACAAAGACACAAATAATAAAGGTCAAAACAAAGAGATTTCAACATGGATAGTTTTTGAAATAAACTCTACTGGTGGATTCAACACCCACTTGTTTGATTGCTACTTTGCATTGTCTGCATCGATATAGTAGTTGATGAGTTGGGTCTGACTACCACAGGCGGCACATCCATCAGGGCAGGTGGGGCTGAGCCCCACCAATAATTCCATAGAAGAAAAAAATATTAGCTCATTGGAATAAACACTGAATTAATAAGAGAGGAGCACCCATGAATTTGCTAGGCAAGTATATTAATTTGCATGCCGATCGCAAGTAGCCGCAGTCTGGACTGGTTGTACTGTTATTGGACTGGTTAGGCTGATTTCCAAGTAGCCCTGGCAATACGAAACTGATATATATTGACTCTATAGGCGGTTGATGTTTTTTTTTTGTAGCTTATGTCTAGGAGACTCCAGTTAAGGAGTATAAGACAAGTCAGATCAACAATTATACACTAGATATCATAATGACTATATCAATTAGTTGAGGTGGGGCTTAATTTTGATGTGAAAGAAACTCTTGTACACTATGAAAAGCTTTATCAACTAAATATTTTTTCAATTGTTTTTTAAATATTTCTATAATTCCAAGACTCTTTAAAAACTGCGGTAGCTTGTTGTAGTATTTCCTATCAACATAACTAGGTTTTTGTTTGAATAAGCAACTATTGTTACTCACCAAGTAATAATCTCTTTGGCTTGTTGTATTATAATCGGACTGATAGCTCTCCAACTTTGCAGTGCCATATGCTGCAGGCAATTTGCTCTTGGGCTCAGCCCAAGCTGGCCAGTTGTAATTACATTGACCAGTGGCTCCATTCTGCAGTTCACGCTCTGCCAGAAGAGTACATAACATGTTGTCTGGACTTCACTCATATGGAAAGTGAACTATTAACAGCAGTTATAGATCAACTCTTATTATTTATTACTCACGTTTTCTTAATAAGTAAGAAATTCAAATTATGTTGACAGTTCACTCTGCACAAAGTTTTGGATGTTGCCATTGGAGGTAGAAAATCAAATTAGAGAGTTAGGCACACATCAGCCCAAAGATTTTAATTTCGTTGTAACACACACAAAGCAAAACAGAAACGTTTGTACCACATGGTTTGATAGAAAGCCATGGTTGGCTCCAAGCATTGAAAAACAAGCTTTATTTTGTTTTTATTGTTCTTGTTTTGATGATAATAATAATCATAAGGGAAATGGTGATCCTTGGACAAATTTGGCTGTAAGGATCTCAAACACTCGAGTGTGAAAATTGAAAAACATGAGGAAAGTAACACTAATTTAACCATTGTAATTAAATATCCAGCCAAAAATCGCATCTACAATGTCAAGACTGTTATTACTTGGAAACTTGAATTTACTTGTTCATTGACCTATCCTTTACACCCCTCTTGACTGTGTCAATATAATCACTGACACAAGAGCACTCGAAAACTGTACTGCACAGTAATTATTCCAGTATTTATATCCATCTCTTCTTTCTTATGAAGATACCAATACTATACCGTAAATCCTGATTTTTTCACAAATTGTACATACCAACAAAAGTTTGATAACTTGTTTGTTGGGTATAGACAGTACCGTTTTAACAGATGATTTGAAAAAATCCAATGATTCATCTTGAATACTAGTTGGTCTTGACAATATTCTGACTGAAATAGACCTCACGACTGACCCACAATGTATTTAAAAATCATCCCCACCAGTGAAAAACTTGACGTGCCGCTACACTGCTCACTACTATAATCTCAGTTTCTGAACCGGATTGAGTAGCCCTCCAGCCATATCAGAGGAAGAATTCCTACAATGTAATGTGGCAATCACACAAATATTAATGTAAAGACACACACTAGTACAGAAGTTCATTTCGATAACTATCTACATTCAAATATCAAGAAGCAATATTGACTTAATCGGCCTGTAGAGATTAAATTATGCATAGGCATAGCAGCACAACTGATAATGATTATTCCACGTTGATCAGATAGGTCCCTGAATACTTTATCGCATTGTTCATTTTTCAATGCTGTTGAAATGTCTTCAGTACGATCTGTCTATGACTACTGTTAAATTCTGTATAGGTTGAGTGGACTGTATTTGATAGTAGAGGATAGATTTTAATTTGATTGTAATAGAAGATATTAATTCCCAATTGGAACTGATAGACAAAAATTCAACATAAGGTGAGTGGATTGCAAACCATTGTGTATGCATCATATGCATGCAAAACGGTAACATGCAATAATATACTCTGGTAGTAGCTGGAAGTAATAAAAAATATGAGACCATATAACGACAATTGTGAAAGAATATATTGAAAAACCAAATAGAACAAATGACAAATGAAATTGTAATTGATAATGAGAAATCAATCTTGAATTAGAAATACTAATTAAGATGGATACAAGAATTCAAAAATGTCTTGATAATGAATCAATCAGCATTAGCTCAAAAGCGCTAATAAAAATACAACAATGAAAAGGATCATCAAACAAGTGTGTTGATGACAGGTAAGTACTGAATACCAGTAAGCTTTAAATGAAATAAGTATGAAAACTTGACATACAAAAATTTAGTAAATTACCTTACAAAAGGTCATAAAAATTGAGCAAGTCTAGAAATGCAATAGTAGGACATAGACAATAGTAAACGGTGCACCAATGCAGCAGATGATTATTCAGTGGTGAATAATAAATCAATGAGCGCGAATGTGCGCTTTAAACAAGAAAGTACACTAGACAAATCAATAATTATCAAAGAACTGAATAGCATGAATATGCCAATAAGAATGAATGTAAAAATGTAGATAAAATGTAAGTTACATAATACTAAAACGTTTGCAAGTTGGACATATAAATCATCAAATGCATAAAAGAAATGCATCACTACTATGCATAAAAAATTCAAAATATTGAAGTTTCTGAGAATATCAATCATGAAATATTCATAAAAGAAGCATGAAGTATTAATGTGTAACTCAAATTAGTCATTGCTGTGAATGAATAAATGTCTCTAATAATATGTATTGTAATTGTATTTCTTTGTGCAAAGAAATTGTAGTTGAGATTGAATTATGTATTTCAAATCAAGCATAAAGATAAATGGTGCTAACTTCTTACGGTGCAAACAAAGGCACATGAACAAGTAATAAAAATCAAGAGATTTGAAGACAGACAAAATAAATTGAATATAATGAATTTACTTAACTCAATTTGCACCAACACGTTGAGGAGGGTGGAGCTAGCTACAGCGCTAGCAGCAGGCAGCAGACGACGTGTGACAAGGCGGCCTCGGTGACCACAGGTAAACAGTGAAGAATAGTGCAGAGAGCCTCAAGATGCAAATACATTCCTATGAATGCACATATGAGAACAGGAAGGAGACAATCTTCATCAGAAGACGACAGTAGACATGGAATGGATATCTTCAAAACAGTATATGAGTATCCTGAACTCACGATAGGCGAACAACTCCTTCTAATGGTTAGAATGACTGTCAACTCGACGATAACGAATGAAGAACTCTAGCTAGAGATGATATCACAGGCAATGAACATAGTTCTTGAGCCCAGGGTGGGCGAAAAATTTATTCTATTGGCTAGAATAATTGTTAACTTGATGATAACAAATGAAGAGCTCTAGCTAGATATGATATCACAAGTAGTGAACATAGTTCTTGAGTCCAGGGTGGGTGAACAATTTATTCTGATGGTCAGAATAATTGTCAAACATGATTGTAGTCTCTAGGCAGAGATGAGCACTGTGTATCCAAGCATGGAACACCAACATAATAGAGCCCACAAGCAGGCGAATAGTTCATTTCAACATAATTTCAATAAAAGTTTGAAAATAAGTCAAGATTGCAAACACAGAGTGAATAGAAAGTTCCAGGCACCATGAAACGTTCGTGCAGTAACAAACTTCAATAAACAAGTCGAAGATAATTTTTAAGTCCACAAGTGGTAACGTGCTCACAAGGGAGAAAAAAAGAATGCTCACCAATACACAAGAATTTCAACATTAAAAATGTTCCAAATCACTGCACTTATTACGTAACATTGAAAAGAAAAGTTTGAAAACAATTTGTAGAGATTATAGTAATTCAATTTACAAGAAATATGAAAATTTGGCAAACACTGCCACCAAACGGTACGAGCTACATCGCTAAAAGGTTGTCACACACGCCATGCTTGCTATGTGCAAGTAGGAAACGGAAAAAACACAAGACAAAGCATCACAAAGCAAAAAAAATACAAATGACTGTAACGAAACAGTCAGTAAGATTAACAAGGAATAAAATGGTAATTCCAAACTAATAATAGAAACTATAAAAGACAAATACAAGAATAAATGTATCACAAAATAGTGAGCTACAATGACAGATGACTGCTAGACAATTGGCAGCACTGAACATGCAGCAATTGCGCGCACAATTCAAATAACAAGAGGCAAAGGAAGACAACTTCCAAATGAATACAAAATGGAAAATAGGAGGAAGCGATTAGTGAGATTTAACATAGACCAGGCACCGTTGTTTAATTCAAAGAATACAACAAAAAGAAGAAAAAATATGTTAAACAAACTAAGTGCTCTCCGACTCTGATGGCAATGGCGCAATACTAGTAATAGAGTGCTTGAATGTACCTGACTCAGTGAGGACATTAACAACTCTGACCTAATTGTCAGTACCAGGAAAGGTTTGTACAATGCGACCTAGTTTCCAGAATGATGGTGGAGTACCAGGATCCTTGAGTAATACAAGCATTCCAATCTTGATGTTTGGAGATGCAGATGTCCATTTATGCTTCTGTTGAAGGGTAACTAGATATTCTTTTGACCATCGTTCCCACAAATTTTGACTAATATCAGCAAGCCTGTGCCAATGAGCAAGATGATTAAGATGCATAGTCCTCTGCTGCTTGGTAGGCAGAGCATTGAGTGGTCGACCTATAAGAAAATGACCAGGTGATAGAAAGGCTAGATCATGGGGGTCTTCAGAAAGAGGCACAATAGGACGTGAGTTGAGTATAGCTTCAACTTGAGATGCTAGAGTATATATTTCCTCAAAGTTCAAAATGTGCTTTAAGGTAACAATCTTAAAAATGCATTTGAAATGCTTAATGGCACGCTCCCAAAGCCCACCAAAATGAGGTGCACATGGAGGTATGAAATTCCACTGAATGCGCCAGATAGATGCTGAATTCTGTAATGATCTCTGATTTTGAGGTGAGGACAAAAATTCAAACAACTCTTGAAGTTCACCACTAGCACCCTGAAAGGTTGTGGCATTGTCAGAATAAATGTTTTGTGGTATGCCTCATCTTGAGACAAATCGAGTAAGAGCACTTAGAAAAGTTGAGGTAGACAACTCTGAGACGACTTCAACATGCACAGCACATGTTACCATACAAATAAATAAGGCAAAATACGCCTTAGTAAAAGTGCGAGACTTGGGTCCTCCAAGTCGAATAGACACAGGACCTGCATAATCCAAACCAACATTGATGAAAGGAAAATCTTCATCGACACGAATGGCAGGCAATTGACCCATAAGCTGCTCAGAGCGAAATTGAGTAAACCGAAAGCATTTGACACAAGTGTGCAAAACGCTTTTTATTGATCGCCTAGTAGATGAAATCCAAAACCTCTGTCTAATAGAGGACATAGTAGCTTGGACTCCAGCATGACACAATGATTGATGTGTAAAGAAAATCAATGCCTTTGTAAACTTGTGCTTACTTGGCAGAAGAATATGATGTTGATAGTTAAATGGGAGTTTGGCATTTTGCAACCGACCACCAACTCGAATCAAACCATCAGAATGCAAAAATGGTGACAGAGAATGAAATTTTCTATTTGTTTTCAGCTCTTCCTCTGAGCGCAATGAATTTAATTCATCACTGAAAGCTTCTTGTTGGACTGCTTTTAGTAAATGTGTTTCACCAGCAGCAATTTCATCAACAGAAAGTGAGCCATAGTGGCGATCATGAGGGTTACAAAGGTTGTGAATAAATCTGAGTACAAATGCAGCACTGCGAATCATTTTCAGAGAACTAGAACAACGATGAAATAAAATAGACATGGGTGAAACGATATTACAAGTTACAAGAACAACATTAGTAGTGTGTGCTAAAACAATATTGGATGAAAAAGAATCCCAATTGTCTTTATCCTTGGTGAGCCAAGATGGGCCATGCCACCATAATTGGCTATGTGCAAGTTCATTGGGTGAAGAACCACGAGAAATTATGTCAGCAGGATTATTAGATGTTTTTACATGACTCCAAATAAATTTTGATGTGTTCTCTTGAATTTCTGACACCCACACAGCTACAAAAATATCTTTTTTATCAGGAGTGGCATGAAGCCAGCTACAAACTGTTTTAGAGTCCAACCAAAGAAAAACATTGGAAATTGAAATATTGAGTATTTCAAAAGCCTTAACAACTCTGGAGATCAGACGTGAAAGTACAAGAGCTGCACATAGCTCTAGTCTGGGGATAGACAACACTTTGAGTGGAGCAATACGTGACTTAGAGCACAAAAGGCGAACTTGAACAATGTCATTGAGGGTGGAGCGAACATAAATGCATGCACCATAGGTGGTAGAGCTGGCATCAGAAAAGTCATGTAATTCAATTACTGATGCTTGATTTGTAGTGATAACACAGCGAGGGATTGTAATTTTAGAAATGTTAGGCAATTGTTGAAAAATAGTTAACCACTCAAGAAGCAAGTCTTTGGGAAGCTCATCATCCCAATCCTTGAAGTATTATTTTGGGAAGGACAACAACTGGACCTATAAGACCTAAAAGGTCAAAAATACTGGCTATACAAGACAATAGTTGGCACTTTGTAAAAGATGTTTTGTGCATGAGTTGATTCAAGTTTGATGAAATGGATAACACATCCAGATTGGAATTCCAAAGCAATCCTAATGCTTTAGTTACACCGTCACCAGCCTCAGAAACTGGCCTAATGATTGATGTTTCCACTAAATGTGGAGGAATTGAAGTCAATAATTCTTGTGAATTGGACATAAATTTACGAAGCTCAAAGCAGCCGCTTTGAAGAGTATTAATCAATTGATGTGCTAATGAGATTGCTTGAGCTGTTGTGGGCGCACCCGAAATCAAGTCATCCACATGAAAATCATTATGAATGGACTGAAACACTGGGGAATCAAGACTGGTTTCCAATTCTGCAAGTTTGTTTAAAGTGCAAGTTGCCAACCATGCAGCGGAGGCAGTACCATAGCTAACAGTATTCAACTGAAATTCTTGCATGGGCAATGAAGGGTCTTCACGCCAAAAAATTCTTTGAAAGTCGCGATCAGCAGGATCTAATAACACCTGTCTATACATTTTTGTAATGTCAGCAATAAAAGCTACCTTGTGTATTCGAAAACGTAGAACTATGTCAAACAAATCGGGTTGTACTGTGGAGCCTACATGAAGTACATCATTGAGTGATAGGCCAGTAGAAGACTTGGCACTAGCATCAAATACCACTCTAACCTAAGTAGTGGTAGAATCAGGTTTAAAGACAGCGTGATGAGGTATGTGATAGACTTTGTCATCCAAAGTAGATGGTGACACAGGTGTCATGTGATTCAATTCTTGATATTCTCTCATAAAATCAACATAATGAGTCTTTAATTCTGGCTGCCTAGCAAGATGCTTCTCAAGTGAGTTGAAACGTTTGAGTGCTTGAAGTTTGGATTGACCTAATGCAAAAAAATTGTTCTTGTGAGGTAATGACACCATAAAGCGACCATCCTCAAGTCGAATAGTATGATTATTATAATGATTTTCTACATGGATTGCCTCAGGAAAGGGCGTGATAGGAGAGGAAAGCTCTTCAATCTTCCAAAAGTTTTCCAGTTGATTGGAAATATCAACACTAGATATAAAATTGGATATTACATTGTTTGATGTGGGTTCAGAACTAATTGTTTTGTATGACCCAAAGATAATCCATCCCAATAAGCTATTCTGAATAACAGGAGAATTAGGAGATACAAAAATCTGTCCACAAGATATGACTGAAGCAAAGACTGAGGTGCCCAGTAACAGATCAATATTCTTTGATTGAAAAAAGTGAGGGTCAGCAAGTTTAATGTTATTAGGAATATTCAGTTCAGCAAAATTAATATTAAACTGTGGTGTACTAGATGAGACTTTGTTTACAGCAATACAGTTTTCCTGACTAGACCAAGCTTGATCTGTAGATTTTACTAACACTGAGTATGCAATGGATGATGTGGTTTGCTTATCAGCAATAGTATGAATTAAGCTATCAATATGCAATGGGGGAAGAGCTAAACGATTAGCTAACTCCTGAGTAATCAAACAACAATTTGAACCACTATCGAGGAGTGCTCTACATATGACAGGCTGTCCATGTGAATTAACTACAATAACTTCAGCAGTGGGCATTATTGCAACAGATGACTTATACTCAGTATTAACAGCTGTAGCTGTATTTGTATGAACAGTATTAATAGATGAATGAATAGACGAACCAACCGTGGAGTTATCCAGCAAATTACATGAAGATTTTGCATTGATTGCAACAGCTTCAGTGTTGGTGCATTCTGTATGAATGGTGTTTGATGGTCGACTAATTGATGGACCTATGTTAGCAAGTCTTGCAGAATCCAGTGTTGATTGAAAAATGGCCTTGGAGGCGCCCTTATGTGAACGAGACTTCTCACCTTGCTGTTTGGAACAAGACTGAATGCTATTAGAAGTGACAACATTTTTACCATTATTGTTGTTGGTTGGAAATGCTTCATGAAGAAGAGTGTGGTGAGCCTTGCCACACTGACGACAGGCTCCAAAGCATGAGTGACCATGTACAAATGGCCTCAAGCAATTAAAACACAAGGATCTTTTCCTAAGTGCATCAATCCTGGCGGATGGCAGGATTTTCAGGAAGGAAGTGCAATTAAAGACACTATGATTAGCCTCTTTACAGAAGAGACAAGATGCAGTTTTCTGAAAATTGTTAAATTTACTATTGTTGTTAGATTTCTGTGGATTAGATGACTTGGAATTGACTACATGTGAAGATTTAGAAGTACCACTAATAGGTTTATGAACATCTGGCTGACTGGTTACAGTGCCAGACAAAACAGCTTGTGAAATTTTATGCTGAGATTCCATAAAATCCCATAAATTTTCCATTGATGGAATAGTGTTGAGTGTATTGCTCCTCTCCCAATCTCTACGTGTATGTGAGTCAAAACTAGATGTGTATATATACATGTACAATAAATGTTTTATCTCAACTTCCAATTGTAATGATTCAAGGGCATTGATATGCGACTTGCCATGATCAATGAACTCTTGCCAAGATTGCGAAGAATTTGCATTGAGAGTGGGTGGTGACAGTATAGCTGCAACATGAGCATCAGCTATCAACCTGGGATTGTCATAACGCTGCTTCAATAGACTCCAGGCTAATTCAAAATTTCCCGCAGGTACGTTTTGGATTCTATTCAGCGCTTCCCCACTAAGTGCCTGTTTCAGGTAATAGTACTTCACAGAAGGGGCTACTGATGTATTTTCTCCAACAATGTTAGAAAATGACAAACGGAACTCTAACCAATTGTCAAAACCTCCACTAAATGTTGGGAGTCGAATTTCCGGCAATTTGAAACTTTGAAAGCTAGGCAAGGGTTGCTCCTCAATGGATGAGTCACACACCAGACGCTGCCGCTGCTGCTGCTGCTGCTGTACTTCAAATAATTCAAGATAAACATTTATTTTAGCAAACAATCTTGTGAATTTGTCAGTAAAACTGACATGCTGATCCTGATCAATATCATCAGGGTCAATTTGAAAATAGATATCATCATAACGCTCTTCTAATTTTGAGAGCCTGGCTTTGACAGTTAGTAATCTTTGAAAGTTGTCATTGGTGACGATCACAAAATCAAAATATTCAGAATGGAGTCGTGATAACTCTCTTATAATACCTTGCCATTGGCGGATATGAGCGTCTTTGGCTTTAGGAGCCATAATTAAAATAGATTAGGTGATACCTCAGTTGTAGTGATGGTGCAAACTTTACAATAAAACGAGACTGGAAGTAGTTGCTAGTACAGTCGGCAGCCAACAAAAATCCAGTCACCGTGCATTGAGTTGTACAGACAGGAGGCGCAGATGTGGCCGTGAATAGCGAGTCTTGGAATGACAGCAGTACCTTAAACATGTAGTACCAATACGCATAAGTCTACTGTATAAACTATATGACATACAGACAAAGGAAAATACAGTTGAAACAAACAATAAAGGTTATAAGGTCTCATAACTGTCAGATCAAAAAATAAGATTTCCATTAGTCACTGAGAACAAATCCGGCCCATAAGGACCAAACATTATGTTAAATTCTGTCTAGGTTGAGTGGACTGTATTTGATAGTAGAGGATAGATTTTAATTTGATTGTAATAGAAGATATTAATTCCCAATTGGAACTGATAGACAAAAATTCAACATAAGGTGAGTGGATTGCAAACCATTGTGTATGCATCATATGCATGCAAAACGGTAACATGCAATAATATACTCTGCTAGTAGCTGGAAGTAATAAAAAATATGAGACCATATAACGACAATTGTGAAAGAATATATTGAAAAACCAAATAGAACAAATGACAAATGAAATTGTAATTGATAATGAGAAATCAATCTTGAATTAGAAATACTAATTAAGATGGATACAAGAATTCAAAAATGTCTTGATAATGAATCAATCAGCATTAGCTCAAAAGCGCTAATAAAAATACAACAATGAAAAGGATCATCAAACAAGTGTGTTGATGACAGGTAAGTACTGAATACCATGTAAGCTTTAAATGAAATAAGTATGAAAACTTGACATACAAAAATTTAGTAAATTACCTTACAAAAGGTCATAAAAATTGAGCAAGTCTAGAAATGCAATAGTAGGACATAGACAATAGTAAACGGTGCACCAATGCAGCAGATGATTATTCAGTGGTGAATAATAAATCAATGAGCGCGAATGTGCGCTTTAAACAAGAAAGTACACTAGACAAATCAATAATTATCAAAGAACTGAATAGCATGAATATGCCAATAAGAATGAATGTAAAAATGTAGATAAAATGTAAGTTACATAATACTAAAACGTTTGCAAGTTGGACATATAAATCATCAAATGCATAAAAGAAATGCATCACTACTATGCATAAAAAATTCAAAATATTGAAGTTTCTGAGAATATCAATCATGAAATATTCATAAAAGAAGCATGAAGTATTAATGTGTAACTCAAATTAGTCATTGCTGTGAATGAATAAATGTCTCTAATAATATGTATTGTAATTGTATTTCTTTGTGCAAAGAAATTGTAGTTGAGATTGAATTATGTATTTCAAATCAAGCATAAAGATAAATGGTGCTAACTTCTTACGGTGCAAACAAAGGCACATGAACAAGTAATAAAAATCAAGAGATTTGAAGACAGACAAAATAAATTGAATATAATGAATTTACTTAACTCAATTTGCACCAACACGTTGAGGAGGGTGGAGCTAGCTACAGCGCTAGCAGCAGGCAGCAGACGACGTGTGACAAGGCGGCCTCGGCGACCACAGGTAAACAGTGAAGAATAGTGCAGAGAGCCTCAAGATGCAAATACATTCCCATGAATGCACAGATGAGAACAGGAAGGAGATGATCTTCATCAGAAGACGACAGTAGACATGGAATGGATATCTTCAAAACAGTATATGAGTATCCTGAACTCATGATAGGCGAACAACTCCTTCTAATGGTTAGAATGACTGTCAACTCGACGATAACGAATGAAGAACTCTAGCTAGAGATGATATCACAGGCAATGAACATAGTTCTTGAGCCCAGGGTGGGCGAACAATTTATTCTAATGGCTAGAATAATTGTTAACTTGATGATAACGAATGAAGAGCTCTAGCTAGATATGATATCACAAGTAGTGAACATAGTTCTTGAGCCCAGGGTGGGCGAACAATTTATTCTGATGGTCAGAATAATTGTCAAACATGATTGTAGTCTCTAGGCAGAGATGAGCACTGTGTATCCAAGCATGGAACACCAACATAATAGAGCCCACAAGCAGGCGAATAGTTCATTTCAACGTAATTTCAATAAAAGTTCGAAAATAAGTCAAGATTGCAAACACAGAGTGAATAGAAAGTTCCAGGCACCATGAAACGTTCGTGCAGTAACAAACTTCAATAAACAAGTCGAAGATAATTTTTAAGTCCACAAGTGGTAACGTGCTCACAAGGGAGAAAAAAAGAATGCTCACCAATACGCAAGAATTTCAACATTAAAAATGTTCCAAATCACTGCACTTATTACGTAACATCGAAAAGAAAAGTTTGAAAACAATTTGTAGAGATTATAGTAATTGAATTTACAAGAAATATGAAAATTTGGCAAACACTGCCACAAAACGGTACGAGCTACATCGCTAAAAGGTTGTCACACACGCCATGTTAGTGATGTGCGTATCGATACATATCGTATCGAATATCGATACAACGGGGGAAAATATCGATCTTTTTGTATCGATACACGAGGACATATCGATACACCCATATCGATACAAGGAGACCTGTATCGTATCGTTTCGTATCTTCTGATTCTCTTCTGGTTTTAATGCTGATATTCATTGGGCGATTTCTGTTTTTATACTTTTTATATCTATTTTATATACTTTGTAAAATAAAATTACAACATTCTATTTTGATATGAATGTTTTTTTTCCTGCCTAAACAGTCAGTCTTAGCTGAAGAATAAGGTTTGTCTTAGGGTACCTTAAAAACTCAAAAAATAGTCCTTGAAAAAACCTCAAGGCCATAAAAAGACTAAGATGAATACAACAATCATCAAATCAAATTATGAAGCATGCAAGGAGTCTACTTCACGTTTGTAAATAACAAAGAGTTCAATTGGTCACTGTGGAAAATTTGATATTATTTTAATTTAACATTATATTCAATAATAATTTTACTTTCTTTAGAAGACAGGTTTGCTGTACATAATAATTGAATAAAGCCCAATGATGCCAATGAATGTTTCTTTTAAGCATTATTGGAATATTGGGCCTTATTCTATTCTAATTTAACCTTTCTTGCTTTCTACTAAAGTACATAAAATCATTCTCAGTTTGTTTTAGATCGATTTGATATTTTTTCATCTTTCTTGCTCTTAAAAGTTCATAAAATCATTCATTGTTCATTTCATATTGATAATATTCAATATAGACTTGATACGATATTTTCATCCGATACGAGTGAATATCGATACAAACCTATACGATACGATACGCGTATCGATACAATGGCTTCCGATCCGTATCGATACACCGGCCTGTATCGCCCATCACTACGCCATGCTTGCTATGTGCGAGTAGGAAACGGAAAAAACACAAGACAAAGCATCACAAAGCAAAAAAAATGCAAATGACTGTAACGAAACAGTCAGTAAGATTAACAAGGAATAAAATGGTAATTCCAAACTAATAATACAAACTATAAAAGACAAATACAAGAATAAATGTATCACTAAATAGTGAGCCACAATGACAGATGACTGCTAGACAATTGGCAGCACTGAACATGCAGCAATTGCGCGCACAATTCAAATAACAAGAGGCAAAGGAAGACAACTTCCAAATGAATACAAAATGGAAAATAGGAGGAAGCGATTAGTGAGATTTAACAACTACATTAGATAGAAGTTATTGGAATTTGGAAAGTAATGTCATAACAGCTCACTTTACATGACTAATGAACATCATTGTATAATATAGATGTAGAAAATGATGTGAGTTATTTCAGAGAAATAAAAAGAGTGTGATGACAGTATGGTATTATAACACTGCCATCAGTACAGGCTCTATACAGGCTCAGTACAGGTTGATTGTTTTTCAAGTGTACAATGCTCTGTTAAATAATATTGTTGAAATTTGAAGTAATTTGTTGTGTATTCGATATTATTCCACTTAGTCATATTACATAGTTTCTTTCTTCAAGTGTACATACCAAGGAAGTGCCAATGCTGTGATTAATTGCTCATATGGAAATTGTAATCCTTTGAGGTTTCAACGGTTGAACACGTTATGTTGTGACAATTAGGTGATGGTAGAGAATAATCGATAGTACTATCGATAACTATCGATAGTTACGGCTATCGGTAAAAATCGATAGTTTTCAGTGCGCAATCGATAGTTTTTGATAGTGTTTTTTATAACGTTCAGTACCTTTTGTGCTTTGGTTATGTTATGATTATGTAGCTTCTTAGTCATTTTTATTTAACTTTCTTAGTAATGGCGAAGGTGATATTGTGGAAGGTATCCATAATAAATAATAAGACGAAATTGTCACAACCACATTTATTAAAACTTCGAGAAACTAGTTTCGGTTGTTACACCATTATCAATCTCAATCAAACTGAAAAACTAAATTACAGAGAAGCCTTATATATACTGTACATGGAATGATACTATTGGTTAAGAGGGAAAGAGGCTGACCTTAATCGGACGTTGTGATTGGGTATCAAGTCACGCCCCCTGATGGGAGGAGTAACAAGCAGCAAAAATACGAGTCAAATCAATAACTAAACACTGTGAACATCAAGAAAGCAAAAAAAATTGAATAAGGCTAGAATTCAATCAAATTAAAATTAAAAAATTAGAAGCTCACTGAATTTGTATTCACTGACTCATGTGTATTTCTCAGTTGACCTTGATTGAATTTCAGTGAGCTTCTAAATTTTTTAATTTTAATTTGATTGAATTCTAGCCTTATTCAATTTTTTGTTGCTTTCTTGATGTTCACAGTGTTTAGTTATTGATTTGACTCATATTTTTGCTGCTTGTTACTCCTCCCACCAGGGGGCGTGACTTGATAGCCAATCACAATGTCCGATTAAGGTCAGCCTCTTTCCCTCTTAACCAATGGTATCATTCCATGTACAGTATATATAAGGCTTCTCTGTACTTTAGTTTTTCAGTTTGATTGAGATTGATAATGGTGTAACAACCGAAACTAGTTTCTCGAAGTTTTAATAAATGTGGCTGTGACAATTTTGTCTTATTATTCATCATTTTTATTTGCATGAAAAAGAAGCAGAACACAAAATATAGAAACACAAAAACTTTATAATGTAATTATTAATATATTATTACATGCGACTTCCACAAAGGTCTAAGCTCTGAGACTGTGTGTGGAAGGAAGTCTGCAGTCTTGATTATATTTTCTGTCGGTTTTTACAATTTGATATTTAGATTTAGATTTGTCACATGAAAAAGCTGTGAATATTGGTTTGCTGGAAGAAAATTATTTAAATGTAGTATTTTTCGCATTTTGTTGTATAAATTTGAACTATCAAAAACTATTGATAACTATCGATAGTATAGGTGTTGACTATCAATAACTATCGATGGTGCTGACTATCGATTATTCTCCACCATACACCATTAGCCTTGAAGTGTTCTCGTCGGTTCGCATGAGTCAGCAGTATTGTTGGTTAATGGAACGATTCGGACCAGTCTGAATTCATGATAACAGTTTTATTCAAGTTAAAGCGGCCATAGACGACCAACCTTGTTGTCAACTCAAGTTGTCAACTTGGTGTCCTTGTTTATGTTGGAGTTCATGTTGCGTGTCTGTGGCTAGGTTGGTGGTTGGAATTTTGGTTGGAGTGGAGGTTGGTGTTGAAGTTGCAGGTTTTTGAAGTACATCAAAAACTTTGGATTTTCTGTGGGTGGAGCCTTATGGTGGCAAACTTATTGTTGTGTCTGTGGGCAGGTTGTCAACTAGGTTCACAACATCAGTTGAAATCTCGGGTCATCTTCATACACTTGTTGTCCAGTTTCTTGATAGTTACACATTGCAGTTTTATATTTGATGTTAAATTTGTTGGTTAGTTTTTACTTTTTAAGATAAAGTTAGTTTTTACTTTTTTTAAATTAAGTTAACTTTTTTCAATTATAATAATGACGACAATTCCAAATAATGAGCTTTGGAATGATTTCTTTGTACTGCTGAAAGAGCTTCCAGAACTCTGGAAATTAGTCGGACGTTTTTAAAGATAGGTTGAAAAAGAAAAATGCGTGGGAGAAACTATTGCAAGTGTATATTAAAATCGATCCTGCTGCTAATGCAGATAGCTTAAAAAAAAGATTCGCCAACATTAAAACTTGATACCATAGAGAACTAAAAAAAGTGAATGCAAGTGCCAGGTCAGGTGCTGGGGCTGAGGACGAATACATGCACAATTTATTGTATTTTGATCTACTTGACTTCCTCCATGAACATGAGGTCCAAATACCTGGATTGTCAACTTTGGTACCACTGTTTCATCCACATTTTTCTTTTTTCTTCTTGGGCGACTCTCATCATCATCACACAATTCATTCAAAATAAAAAATAACAAAGGGTTCTGACTCATTACTGCGAAATAATACCGAAATATAATTTATCATTACTTATTTATAATAGGCCTACTATTTCAAAAAAGGTAATTACTTGCAAGAAAGATAGATGGAGGAAAGGTTAATTTGACACAAAGTGATGAGCCAACTGAAGTTGACAACAAAGTTGCAAACCAGGTTGCAAATTGAGTTGTAGTCTGTGGAGTCGAAGGACATCAAGTTGACAACTTGGGTTGGCGACAAGGCTGGTCATCTATGGGCCACTTCAAAATAACATTTTTCCCATCACCAGCTGACTCACCAAATCAAAGTCAATATTCACCTTATCTGGCTTTCACACTTAGGCAGGCACAGGAACCTCGAGTGGACGGTTTTTGTTTAAAACTTCTGGCTACTGTGGCGTCCTCTGGTTGTCATGACAACGAATTTTTCAGTTGGAAAAGAAGAAGCAGCGTTTTCTTATTGATTATTGAACTAGATTTTTGAACTGTCAATCTTATCTATTTGCATTCCATTTACTTTATAGAATCTTGCTCTTCAACGTTATTGCTGACTACTGGTGTCATCTTACCGCCTTATCACCAACTACCATAACTTCCACTCACATATTGAGTAAATAGCTCACAGACTTTACTATTTCAATTGTGATTATTGCTGGACTTGTGTTGAAAACATGAAAAGTAAAGCAAAAAATATCCTTGTGGAGTATGCAGCAAGAATGTCAACAAGAGCAGGCTGTCTTATGTCATGGAGTCTGCAAAAAAATGGTTTCATCTGAAGGACTGCACATCCCTTACAAATGAGGAATATAGGAGTATAAAGAATTTCAAATTCTTACGAACTTATGGCTCATGTAAAACCATTGAAATGGTGGAAGAAAATGAGACAAATAACAAAAAAGAATTTTCTGATCCCGGCTGCAGAGTTGATGATGAGGAGGAACTTATAAATTGTGAAATAAATAAATTTTTGACTGAAGAAGTGGAGAACCAGAAATCCATTATAAAGATACTTAGAGAGGACTTGATTTGAGCAAATTTGGAAATAACTAGTTTGAAAAAATTAGTATTGAATAGAGAGGAAGAAATCTTTAAAATGAAAAATAACATCAGTTGCAGTGTTAGCATTTCAAGAAGCAATGGAAAGAAATCAAAAAAACGTTTGTCAAGTGATAATATTGTATCAAAAAATCACATAAACTATTTCATACAGATGGAAATATTCCAATTCAAGGTGCAACAAATAAGAATGGAATAATTGGTACTGCAAATCGTTTCTCAATACTTACTTTAGAGGATGACGTCTTGGAAGTTAATAGAATAAGTGATAATTCTGAAAATAACTTAGTGGTAAATGAAATTTCAAAAAATAAGAGAATGTTGCTGATAAAGCTGTTGAAGATAGTCATGGTAGGGATCTAGCTGGAATTATTGATGGGTTTGATAGTTCATATGACCCAGTAGGCTTTGTGAAGCCAGGAGGCAGAGCAAGCCAATCATAGTTTTGAATCATAGAAATATTGATTGAGAAAACTTAGATCAAAATGATTTTTTAGTTCTTGCTTGTGGTACTAATGATGTAGCAGTTAATGAGGCGCATATAGCCCTTGATCACATAAAATACACTCTTCAAAGATATAGGAAAAAAAGAATAATTCTAGTTGATCTACCTACTCGATATGACCTGGCCGATTGGTCATGTGTAAATGTTGAGGTAAGAAAAACAAATGAGGCCCCAAAAAATCTGAGTACTGGATTTGACAATGTCACTTTGGTGGCGGCCAGTGAAGCTACAAGAGATTTCCACAAGACACGGTCTTTATCTGAACCACAGGGGCAAATCATGGTTGGCTGCCAAGATATGTGAGGCAGCAGCATCGGTGGCAGATGGACTCTTTTCAAATCAGACTGATGGATATTGTACTTCTGAGCAGATGGGGCCAGCTGAGAACACGTCCAGTCCTGCTTGGTCATCTCCAGTTATAATAATAATAATAATAATTATATTATATTATTATTATATTATCTCCAGTTTTCACCACCCTGTTGGGAAACTCACAGACACAGACCTCTGACCCAATAATATAGCATATACAAATTGTGTGAATAAATATAATTATAGCAGGTGATAGCTCCCTTCAATTGGATCAGTCAAGCCTAGTGGTGGTTTATTGAGATAAACACAAGGATTAATGAATAAATTAGATGAACTTAAGTGTCTTAATAATAAACTTCAGGAAGATATTCTTTGCATTCGTGAGCATTGACTGGGGTCCCATGAGCTTGCTGAGATCACAGATAGTGGTTATGTATGTATTAGCTCATACTGTAGACCTTCTGGGTGAAGAGGCTGTTCAGTGATTTATTTGAAATCTGGTCTGGTGGGAATCTGATTTATTTGGTGGCGCTTTCTGTGCAGCATGTTTTTGAGATTTTAGCAGTTCGAATTGTTGAGCTCAATGTTATTTGCATTGAAGTTCACCGAGTTCCTGAGGAAATTATTCATGATGCTTTTATCAAGCTTCTTTTCAACATGCTTAATATTCTTAATAGTAGAAATAGGTCAAATGCTTCAGTGATCCTTTGTGGGGACTTTAATATAGATGTATTAACTGACCCCAGTTATAAGATAGTATTTAAAAATCTGTTGTTTAGTTTTAATCTTGTATCAACCGTTGATGAAGTAACCAGACCTTCTTCCTCCAGACATGGAGTTGGGTCATGTATTGACAATGTTGCTACATCTATACATTCTGAGAGAATTATTTTAGCTGAAGTAGAACCACTGGTGGTATCAGATCATTTTGCTGTTGTGTTCAACTGCTTACTGGACTTGACTGCTAATAGGGTGCCTAATTCTTTGGGAGGTGATCATGGGACTGGAAGAATTATTAAACCTTTGAACTGTTTAAATGTCTGTTATTTTGAGTCATTGATGATGATGGTTGATTGTCAGGATATTTGTAAGGTTGTTTCTATAGATATAGATGATAAATTTTCTTACTTCCACAGTGAATTTTTAAAAATTGTTGACAGAGCTTTTCCTGTTAAGTGTGCTGCGAATAGGATTAATGATTTTTTAAGATTCAAATGTTATAATAGTGATTCGAGACAACTAAAAGAACGCTGTTTACTCATGTATGACCTTCATAAGAACTCTGGCATAGTCAGTTATAAAGATAGCTATAATCATTTGAAAAAATTATTTAAAAGGATGGTGAAAGAGGCTAAACTTAATTATCATAATAATCGTATTCTAAAAGCTAAGAATAAACCCAAGGAATTGTGGTCAATAGTTAGAGAAACCTTGAATAGAAACGATGTTGCAAAGTATGATAATAAGGCTGGTCTTACGCCAGGTGGTTTCAATTATTTTTTTATTGATAATGTGATAAATATTGTGCAGAGCGTTCCTGTTGCCAATCATGGTGTATCTTATTATCTTGACATATACAAAAATACCATACTTTTATCTGAAGCAAGTTATTTTCCTTTCAGTCATGTCAGTGTTGAGCAGGTTTCTATACTTTCATACTTTCTATAAAAAATAGTCCTTGCCTTGATGTGTATTGATCTCTTGTGATGAAACTTGCCTCTTCTTATATATCTGTGAAGTCTCATGTCATTTGTTTAATGATTGCATTGATAGTGGTGTTTTTCCTAATTGTTCGAAGCTGGTGAAGGTAATCCCATTATTTAAAAAAGGTTCGGTGTCAGAATACAATAATTATTGACCTATTGCTATTGTACCTATCATTTCAAGAATTTTCGAGGTTCTTTTGTACAATAAAATTATTAGTCATTTTGAAAATAAGGCTTTGTTCACTGATAGCCAATTGGAGTTCAGGCCCAATAGATGTACTTGTAATGCTATCTCTGAATTCATGAGAAGCTGTATTTATTCAATTAATGAGAAGAGCAAAGTTCTGGGTAGCTTTTACAATATGTCAGAGGCTTTTGATACCATATCTCCTTCAATATTGTTACATAAACTCAAGTTTTATGGTTTTGATGATGTATCAATCAAACTAATTTCATCTTACTTGAGTGATAGGTTTCAAGCGGTCTTTTATAATGGTGGTTTTTCATATTTCTTGAAAGTGATAACAGGTGTCCCCCAGGGCTCTACACTAGGTCCTATTCTATTCATTATATATGCCAATGATCTACCGGCTGCTATAAGTAGTGACCTTGTTAAGGCTTTTATGTTTGCAGATGATTTGGCTGTTCAGATTGAGTGTAACAATTTGTTTGGTGATTTACATATTGTCAATGCAATAATCCAGGACTGGACTGCTGCTAATTCACTTTGCCTTAATAAGGATAAAACACAGTTGTTGGAATTTGGTTTTAATTCAGGTGCTGATACTGCTGAATTTCTTGGAATCACATTACAGAGCAATCTCAAATGGGATTTTCATGTGAAAATGTTGTGTGGAAGAATGTCTAGGGGCATATTTATGCTGAATAGATAAAAGTTCATTGTTAATTCAGAGGTATTAGTTGCGGTGTATTTTGCTTATAATTAAACATTGTCACTTGTCTTATGGAATTGTTGCAAGGGGGAATGATACCAGTGTCAAGAAGTTGTTGGCTTTACAGAAGCGTGCCTTAAGGGTAATTGCTAATGTACATAGCAGAACTCATTGTAGACACATATTTAAACAACTTAGAATCCAGACAGTTCCAGCACTGTATGTCTTTAAGTGTCTTATGTACACAAAAAAAAATTTGTCAAGCATACCCATCAATAGCTCTGTGCACAATCATTTTACAAGGCATTCCATGGCACTTAGAATAACGCAATGTAATTATAGATATACATTAAACGGGTTTTTGGAGTGAGGTAAAAAGTTCTATAATAAACTACCTGCTCAATTGGAAGAACTGAATGTTAATTGTTTCAGAAAAGTGTGAAAAAATTGTTGATTGACAAATGTCCGTATAGTGTACATGAATTATTGTATAATATGTATAATTGTTCATTTTTAATATTTTTTTTTTGATGTCATACATTTTGTGAAGTGTTTCGACATTGAATAAATATTGAATCTTGAATCTTATACCAATGTGAATACAGTATTCATCCTGATAAGTGTTGTGATGATTATTATGAAATACTCACATCAGTTGATTTGAACATTTTGGAATCAAATTCATTTTTCCAAGCTGGTCTTTTGCAAACAAGTATTCTAGCATAATTATGTTATTCAGAATGAGATCATGTATTCATAGTGTCTGTATCTGATGTAATACATCTCTTATAATCTCTGACAATAAAATAAAGTATCAAACCTTCAATAGCGCCTTCAATTCCACAATTTTAAGTCACTTGTAAGATATCCAGGATACTTATTTCACTCACTACTCAGCTTGCACCTTACTTGTGCCTGAAAGGCAGTCATAACACAATCGTTGCATGGACCACTATTTCAGCATTGAGAAGGAAAAATATGCCAAGTTTATTATGTTGAATATTAGTTCTAATTTGTTTGTCTATTCTCCAACAGGAAATTTCCAATAATTCGTAAGACAATAGATGATGCAACTTGCTTGTTTGGCTATACGGCCAAAATACTACCAAGTTTGACTGACGTCAATGCAAGGAGCTGTAGAAGGCGTAGAAAGAACCTTGAAATGAAGCTTGCAGTAAGATACATGGGCCTCATTTTCATGGAACCGGAATTCGATCCTAAAGAATGTGATGATCTAGAGAAAGTGATTCATAGCGATGATACAGCCTTGTAAGTGACAAACATTGTTATATGGTATTCATAAGTGAATAATTTATCCCCATCAAGTTACTAATACTACACTACTTACTACAACAAAGTGAAATCTACAATACTATTTATTTTGAATTTTTAAGTTATATCCATATACAGAATTCAGAATAATATGAATTTTTAGAAGCTTACCGAACTTAAAACACTCTGTGTGTTGAAATAAGTTGCATAATAAATTATGAACGGGTTCAAGATGAAATTCAAATACTCATGATGAATTTTAAATGTTGATGGTAATTTGGGCGTGGCCAGAATAACTATTAGTAAGGATGGAGATATATCATAAAAATAATTTATTCAACAATTTCAATCACATTTAAACTGAAATATTAATGTTTCATTATTTGTTCTACAGTCTAGATAAACAATTTAATTTTTTTTGAAGGTACCACCTACTATATGAATATTTACTGGTATGCCACTGAGCTAGTTAACACATAGGACATAGGTGTTAACTCAAGTCCTATCAGTCGGTGTTAGGAACAACAAAGAAATGTTTCATTTTGAGAAATACTTTCCAAGGTGAACATACCAATTATCAGCATCTTTTAGTTCAAACCTTTGAAATCGCTAGTTTCTCAATATCTGAACTTTATATAATGTGACTAAAGATATATAGAAAACCAATGAATCGTCTGGCATGAATCAGCTGTTGAAAAATTGGAGCTGACGCTTATTATCATTACTAATTCTAACTATAACTGTAAGATAATTATATCTTAGACTACAAAGCCAGTGACTGATTAACATGAATATTATTATATTGGTTAATGCACTCTTTGATATCCCAGGTCCTACTTCATTGTAGCTAGAGATACTTGAATTCACCAAAAGATTCTGAAACTTCAACATTTTAGCTCTCCTCTGGGTAATTTATCAATTTTCAAACATGATATGTGTGCTATCTCTTATATTTATTTGAATTTTTTTAATGATATTTTCGAATTTTGATGAAAAACACAATTGAAATTTGACAAACAGGAAAATGACAAAGTCATTCTCACTACTTGTTGATCTCACCCACCAATAACCGGACAAGACAATTAAACGTACCGTACTCTTAGTAATGACCTTCCAGATTTATTACACATTTAACAAATTAATATGATCTCGTCCAGCTAATCAATCAAAAATAAAACTTTCATCCACAATATTACAATATAAGATCACAAAAAACAACTATCAAGCTTTCAATTAACAACTATTGAAAAATATCACAATTTGAAAAACTAATGCCCAGTAGCAATCAACTCAGAAAAATATTATTTCAATTCTCCCCCAATGAGTCCATAATATGATTTAGTCCAAGTTTTAACGATGGCATTTTCGATGATTGAGCCTACTAACGGTAGTTATAAAGTTTTGTTACCCTGATTTGACGCACAGTACACAGATCCAACAGTTACCAGTCCTCCATGAGCAGGTATCACGGAGGGTGGTATAATCTTGTATTGTCGGAAATTTTTAAAAAACTGCAATCTAGTGATGTCAAATTGATTTGAAAAATCGTGCCTTTAACTGGGACCAGTGAAATGAACTGATTTTTCCTAAAATATGCTCTTTGCTAATAACTAATACCTTTTCACGAATCACCAAAAATAGAATGAAACAACAGTTGACTATGAAGGTGAATTATATGATTCAATCACATTTTCTATCATCAACTCAAAAACTGATTCAAGACATTAAGTTTCTGAACTCAAAATCATTTAAGAAAAGATCAAAGTACCAATAAGGAGTAGCATATCATCTAATTATCAATTAAATTTTGAGGTAGATTGATATACTAATTTTCTTTACATTGTTCAATGTATTTCTGTTGAACAATTCAAGTATGAGTCACTGTTAGGTTATCTCAACGAGAATGAGTCTTCTAAACTTTTCATGACCAAGTTAAATCATTCCTAAAAAAAAGTATTGGTGGTATTTCATGAGTATCCAAGTTTTTTAATTTTTCCACATTTTTTTCAACACACACACAAACTAGTAAGTGATAATACACTTATATTTTGAGGGGGCAACGTTTATTTAGCATTCAAATTAAAGTTTTCTGAAGGAGCTATTTTTCTCCTGCAAATGAATATTTCCATCTGTCGAAATACATCTATACATTATGTAATGCCTGAGATTTGAATTGGAAATAAGACAGCCAAAATCAATTCGCATAAAGCAATATTTGAAACTACTCACTGAAAAAGTAAAGATCACCAGATAAACTGTCTCAACCTAGAATTTAGAAGCAAGATCATCAATTCACCTATTTTGAATTTCCTGTACTAAAATTAACAATCCAGATAAAGCAATTCTCATCACTGGACTAACTATGAATAATAAATTTGTGGAATTTACACCATTTCACATCAAATTTGAACACTTGAACTGTGAAGCATAGTACATGTTACATCTAATTTCTCAAGTCCATTTTCATGGAAATAAGACAATTATTTCAAAAACAAAATAGTGCTCATGAAAGGACAATTCCTCATTTACTTAAGTTCCAAATTTCACTGGTGAAGTCATTGAGAAAGTGTTCTTGTAAAATTTTGTCCAAATGCCAAACGCAACATGTAAAAAGTGTAACTCAATACTTCCTACTCTGCAAATAAATTCCTGTGTCCACTGAAAATTCAGTAGTGAGAATTTCATAATATTTTAGGACTTTTGAGAGTGAAATCCTATTTTTTGAGCATTTTCTTACAACATTGAAATCATTCAGTTGAACAATGTAGCCATGCCTATACAATGAGATGTAGCCAAGGTCTCATTATCAGTCAAATTCTTGCAGCCCGGGCTCACTGCTTGTTGAATGTTTTTGTGCTCTCTGTGTATTGCAACTTCTGGCAAAAGTACAAATTGGTTTAGACCGATGGAAATGGTAAAATTGTGAAATAGTGGCATCGTCAATGAGTAAATAGTGTGTGGAAATAATATACATGAACAATTTGAATGCGAATCTCCACTTAGACCTAAGTGCGCGTATCTGTGGCATCAACCACTGAAATCCTGATTGTGTGGAAATAAGCTTCCTCAATTGAGTGATGTAGTTGTCCTCCTTGAATGTTTCATCAGGCTTGCTTCAAAACTGTGAATAATCAATTATAGACTGATCAATAATAAAAGGAAGAAGAGTCCAATAAACTGTAAAATAATGTAAAAAGAAACGTTGAAAAGAACAGCTAAACACTTACAAAACACAGTCTGATACATTATTTGTCAATCCCAAATAATATTAATGAATACGTGTAAGCACATCGTCTTTGAACCAGTAAGTAAGCAGCACAGATAGTGGACTCTTGTCTCTGCAATGGTGCACTGGAGTCAAGCGCTTTTTATTCCATTTCCACTGGTATGACTTTGTAACGCAAGCATGTAGATCACACAACAAACCAACTCCACTTGTTTACCTGGACTTCTGAAGCAAGCCTGGTGAAACATTCAAGGAGGACAACTACATCACTTGATTGAGTAAGCTTATGGATGAGACCCATGAGAATGTATGCACCAATCTTGAAGAAGCAAGCCTGAAGATGAAGGAGAGGTAGGACATCAAGGCTGACCAAGGTGGATACCAAGAAGGAGACCTCTTCTGGCTACACAACCCGAAAAAAATTCTTGGCTGCTGTCCAAAACTTCAAAACGAGTGGGAGGGACTTGACAAGGATGTGAATAGGATCAATGATGTAGTATACCAGATAAGAAAACCTTCAAGAGGGAAGCCAAAACTAGTTCATTTTAATCATTTGTCTCCATATAATAGTGATGACAGTGCTGAGAAAAGAAAAGCAGCTGAATTTCAGTGAACCACATCCCCAGAGGAGTCTCCTGATGAGTACAGTCTGGCACTAGAAGAAAAAATGATCCAGACAAGTGAAAAGGATCTGTTAACCCTGCCAAAGGAGTACGGTATGTATTGGCACACTGTGTCACCAGCAACTTGGCATAATCTCGAGGCATTGCTACAGTCTTCAGGAAGAAGTTAGGTGGTCTCAAGGACCTGGAACAGCAAGGACAAGTAGAAGGAAATGTTCTCCATCTGCAGCGGCATGGTCAGCATCCGAACTTTTGCCATCCTTAGCAGACATCTACAAAAAAAAAACTCATACCAAAATTTTCTTTTGGGTGGCGCTGAAACTGTTAGGGGGTATGGAACAACTATATATATCCCTCAAAAATTCATGGAGGTTGGGGAAGACTGAAACGCCTCCTAATACGTGCCTGCTCCTTAGTATACTTTCAACAAGTTTGGAAAAATGGCATTCATAGAGACATTATGCCAATTTTTCATAGTTTTCTGAATTTGACAGAAATTTGAAATTTTTTTGAGAACCATATCAATCTTACCTTTTTTGTGAGGAAGCATGAAATGTCTGGGATGCTTTCTCACACATGAATCGGTAATTGAATAACTCATTTGTTGGAATCAAGATTTTATATCATCGATCAGGCTCTATTTCTATAGCAGCTAACAACTTGACTAATAATTATTGAAATGCATGCCACTTTGCGTATTTGCAACATTATAGGTTTGTAATGTTGTGAGCCTGTAACACTTTCTCTTACATATTACATTGATGGTCTGCATTGTTGTGGGTTTGGAAATGGCTGTGATTTTTGTTGTAGAATAGAAGCTTGTGAAATAAAAAAATTGAGTTTTATCATTGTCAAGGGGGACATTTTTGTATGTAATTCTACAGAAAATAGCTTTGAATGAGAGTTTTAGAAATTCTTTTTCTAAATTCAACGATGTGTACAACAGCAAAACAACAATTGGAGATGATGATGATGATTTGGTTTGATGAGGGGTGTAGAGGGGTTCTTTGCTAAAAATGTTGGGCTACTCTCTCATGTAATGATCCTGAACCTCCAACCTAAAATTTGTTCTTCATATTAGTGATAACCTTGTAGATAAACCCTGATTGTTTAACCTTCACTTTTAGTTTTAATCATTCAGAAATAATGCTGTGTTTGAATTTAGTGGCAACTGCATTGCCATTGTAGTTTGATAGTTGTCTCTCGCTCTCTTGCTGTTAGGAAAAGAGATCTGTCAGTATTCCTTAGTGAGTTGCACTTGGACAAGTGTTTTCTTGTCCAGAAAAATTCATTGGACAATACAATGACGTAGAATCACCTTATCCATGTTAGCCAATAATATGCAAGCTTCATTGAAAGTGGCCAGTGGCCTGATGCTATTATTCTTGTAACCTTTGTAATGACCACTGCTCTGCATTATTTCCTCCTGTTGTCTTATTAATTTCAAAAGTTATAAAATGTGAAAGTAAAACTTTTTTTTGTAAAAATGTTCTAGTTATGATTATTGTTTATTGGCAAAACTTTATTTTCTCAATATCTGATTATTTTGAAAAAAATGAAATATATGTCATTCAAATCCGCCTAATGGGTAAGTGTTGATATTTGTATGATTCTAGATGTTATGAAATTTTTTTTAAATTAATCAGTCTTACCTTTGTAAGATTACCTCTAAGATTGTTTTGCAAAACTATTTTGAACTGGAAGTAACATGAGTACAGCATTTGAATTAACTTTCAGGTTCTACCAATCATAAAATGGGCTACAAGAATATAGCCTATGATCTATTTCTTTTTCAATTATTCAGTAGATAGTTGATGAAGCTTTAAACCTCACTTGGAATTATGGTTAATCTTGGAATTCATATGTAGGCTGGAAATAGCTAAAGCAATTAAACTAATATATTAGTGGAAATTTGGTTGACAAGTGATATAAAATATTACTTGGAAAGGAAATTGTTAGGATTCATTTGTTTTGTTATCAGGATATCTTTGAAGCTATTTAAACTTGTATTGATTATATTGGCTATGTTAACAAATTTTGATGTAGTTCAGATATGAAAGAGATGTATTCTTTAGTATTTTTCGATTATGCAAATGATTTAACAAAAACTAGATTTTGTTTCTCTCATTTACAACCAATGGGTTAGTTTTGTGAAAATTATTATGCTTCAGTAATTTATTGAAGAACAATTGACAGCTACTTATAAATTTTTGTTTTTACTCATAGATGTCTTTCCAAGATTATGGAGCATATCCTTTCAAAATAGTCTATTGTCAGTAAATGTTAAAAATCACTTAGTACTGGACAAGTTTCCATTCTTTTTTTTTGTATGTCTGTTTTTTACAGCGGTAGTTGATTCTTTTTGATTCTTCTTGGTTTTTCTTGTGATCTTCTGATGTTATTCTGCAGTCCAGTTCCTTGCATTCAAATTCTTGAGTACATGTAGTAGTTGTCCATGAATCCATTTTTGTGAAGTACCAGACGAGATCGTTTTTATTTTCCATATCCAAGGTAACAAATTGAAATTATTCAGTAAAGTGATGAACAAGTTTCAAGAGTTGAATAACACGAGTTCGAAAAGGGGCAAAATTATTAAAAAGGGATTAGGGTTGTTGAATGGACAAGTAGTATGAATTTTTGGGTATTATTATGCGCATCGAATTGATGTTGAGGAAGGACAATAATTTAGTTGAATTCAGTTATTTTACTTCACTTGTTTAATGGTGAAGCTGGCCAGTCTTCGGCTCTGTAATAATTCGTTAATAATTTAAGATTGGATATCTGTTGAATTGAATATGACGTAAGTTACTCTGTGATAAGTTTCTTTATTATTCATAATATTTTCATGATAGTTTGCCCAGAGACATAAAAACGGCCTTTCACTGAGTTCACTCCCATTCCACTATATGCCAATCAAGACTAATAAACCTTGATTTGTTAGTGCTGATTGGTGTTCAAAATTATTTTTTCCAGGTAACTCCTCAACAAAATTTTGGGAATAACCCAGTTGTAACCCACTAGGAGGAAAGTTACACTCAAAAACGGTCTGTTACATTCCATGCCTTCTACCTTCTTAGTTCTTTGACATGATTTCAATTGATATGTTGTAAAATGTCACATTTGACCATTAACTTAAAATTCTACTGGAAAAAGCAGTACTGACTCCTCATTTATGATACGTGAAGAAACTATTGAAGGAGGGGGCTTGATGAAATGAAAAAATTTTGGGTGGGCCAAAAAATTCCATTTATACTCATTTCTCACATCTTAATCATTACTTAAAAATTCAAGCCTTGATGATTATTCTCAACATAGTAGAAAGACTTTCGTTCAACTCATTCTAACCCATTCTTATTAAAGCAAAGGTGATCCTGGGTCTGGAGGCAAGGCGAGTAGAATAAAGAAGGCTGGTCGGTGTGCAAAAAAGTGGTTGAGGACCTGCACGCATGCCTAGCTGCAGTCCTAGACGGGGGGCCACCATCTGTCTGACTATCCATTCCCCTGAATATACCATTTGTCCAACTTTTCTACGACATCATTAATTAAGAAAACTACATATTACCACTTGACCGAAAATCCATTTGCTTAAATATACCACTTGTCCAACTATTACATAACATCTTATAAGTTCAGAAACCACTTCCCCGAATATACCACTTGTTCAACTCTACCATTTGTCCGACTTGACTGTAGTGCATTCTAGTAGCATAGTTTATCACACCTAACCAAAAATATCGTGTTTTCTTATTTTTTCACACACTATCAAATGTTTACCTTTTGTCATGATAATATGTCATGATTATTGATAATTAGAAACTGCTGTAATTGTGTCGAAAAAGATTAATGAGTATATTATGACTGTGGTAATGGTTTGTGACATGAAAACTAGAAGGCATTGAGATATTGGCATGAAGCAATTCAAGAAATCAGCCAATTACCAATCAGCAAGAGTCTGCCATTGAATTTGAAATATTGGAATTGTTCAGATTGAAGTTTTCTTCTAAAACCAAAATCTTAAATCAATAATAGAGTATTAATTCATCTCCTTTCCACATTGTGAATGATTAAGTGCTATGAAATCTTGTCTAAGATTCAATTAAATTGACCCTCATGCGGGCACGCCTTTTTCTGAACACTCATGGGCGCGCGACAGTAATTTACCATCATCCAGCTTTCTCAATATATTCAATCTCAAATTCATCAATTATAGATAGATCTTGTACACATCCCAGCATCATCTTTTGAGTGGAGGATATACCACTTACAAGAAAAATTTGAATGTTACAAAACCTCCATTTAATATGTTTAAAATGTGATCCTTCAGAAACAATCAACAGCAGGTAGAAACACATATAATATAGGCTACAATAAGTGAGTTATAAAAAAATTAGGAGTTTTATCATCCAGGTTATCATTTAGTAGTTTACAATATAGAATAGAAAAAATACAATAAAGAAATGCATTATTATAACATGAAAATAGTATCATTGTAATCAAGCCCTATGCCTCAAATTGAACTAATATGTATATTGAGTGGAACAGATGAATGGAACTCGTGCCTAATAACGACTAACCTTATAATATCCTTATAAACATTAATCACATTATAATATAGATTACAATCTATATGCATACAATATAGCTATATGCGAACTATGGCAAAGAATACTAACAAGAAATAATTTATTTGTAAAGGTACCTATTTTGGAGATTTTAAGACATGAATCTCCATAATGAAGTGGAATAACATAGTTTGAAACTTCTATTCCACATATGGTCACTATATTAATTTTTTTTGGTCCATTGGTCAAAAAAAAAATAGTGAAATTAACAGAAAAGTTCCTGTCACACGATGGTAAACTACCATCTTCAGAACATCGACATAACGTTGATGCTCACTGTTGACTTGCTACCGGAAGACTAAAAGGTTTCCACACTCAAACCTTTTGTCAAAAAGTGTAACTAGAGAATGCATGTCTCTCCCATGAACACATACCAAGCCAATTTCGAACTACACACATTAGAACGGTCAGGACGATAAACTACCATCCACGTGCCCGCTTGAAGGTTAAGAGATAACTGTTTTGTTATTACTGGAATGCTTTGCTCACAAAAAATCAAACCTTTGCTGCTTCGAACTCTGAGTAGAGTATCAGACCATACTTGTATACACCATCCAAGTTGTGTTTGAGTTATTGCGTGAGTCTCTTATGTATAAAAACCTAGCTCACGAACCACAACACTTACAGTAAACAATTATTATTATGAAATTGGTATTGCTCAATAGCCTACTGTGCATGAATCTTACATTACACAAATCAAGTGTTAGATTCTCAATTCTTGAGGTATGAGTTGAATATGAGACTCAATTTTCCCAAAAGTTCATCTGTTAATCAATATATTATAATTGAGGATCTTGAAACCCTAGTGGAATAACATAGTTTGAAACTTCTATTCCACATATGGTCACTATATTAATTTTTTTTGGTCCATTGGTCAAAAAAAAAAAAATAGTGAAATTAACAGAAAAGTTCCTGTCACACGATGGTAAACTACCATCTTCAGAACATCAACATAACATTGATGCTCACTGTTGACTTGCTACCGGAAGACTAAAAGGTTTCCACACTCAAACCTTTTGTCAAAGAGTGTAACTAGAGAATGCATGTCTCTTCCATGAACACATACCAAGCCAATTTCGAACTACACACATTAGAACGGTCAGGACGATAAACTACCATCCACGTGCCCGCTTGAAGGTTAAGAGATAACTGTTTTGTTATTACTGGAATGCTTTGCTCACAAAAAATCAAACCTTTGCTGCTTTGAGCTCTGAGTAGAGTATCAGACCATACTTGTATACACCATCCAAGTTGTGTTTGAGTTATTGCGTGAGTCTCTTATGTATAAAAACCTAGCTCACGAACCACAACACTTACAGTAAACAATTATTATTATGAAATTGGTATTGCTCAATAGCCTACTGTGCATGAATCTTACATTACACAAATCAAGTGTTAGATTCTCAATTCTTGAGGTATGAGTTGAATATGAGACTCAATTTTCCCAAAAGTTCATCTGTTAATCAATATATTATAATTGAGGATCTTGAAACCCTAGTGGAATAACATAGTTTGAAACTTCTATTCCACATATGGTCACTATATTAATTTTTTTTGGTCCATTGGTCAAAAAAAAAAAATAGTGAAATTAACAGAAAAGTTCCTGTCACACGATGGTAAACTACCATCTTCAGAACATCAACATAACATTGATGCTCACTGTTGACTTGCTACCGGAAGACTAAAAGGTTTCCACACTCAAACCTTTTGTCAAAGAGTGTAACTAGAGAATGCATGTCTCTTCCATGAACACATACCAAGCCAATTTCGAACTACACACATTAGAACGGTCAGGACGATAAACTACCATCCACGTGCCCGCTTGAAGGTTAAGAGATAACTGTTTTGTTATTACTGGAATGCTTTGCTCACAAAAAATCAAACCTTTGCTGCTTTGAGCTCTGAGTAGAGTATCAGACCATACTTGTATACACCATCCAAGTTGTGTTTGAGTTATTGCGTGAGTCTCTTATGTATAAAAACCTAGCTCACGAACCACAACACTTACAGTAAATAATTATTATTATGAAATTGGTATTGCTCAATAGCCTACTGTGCATGAATCTTACATTACACAAATCAAGTGTTAGATTCTCAATTCTTGAGGTATGAGTTGAATATGAGACTCAATTTTCCCAAAAGTTCATCTGTTAATCAATATATTATAATTGAGGATCTTGAAACCCTATCAGAAGTTCCCTAGACATATTCGTGATAACAATATTGTTGGTCATTAATGAGGTTGTCGAAATCTTCAATTGGGGTGGTGAGAGAGCATCAGAATCGACCTTCTCCTTTATTTTTGAGCTATTTAAAAAGTGCTTTTCATTTTTGGGATAGTGAGCATTGAATTCGTTGGATCCTACTTCGAAGTGCTTCAAAAAACTATAGTTCTGGACACAGACTCCATAGTTCTATAGCTCCTGACAGGTAAGAGCAATAGTTTCCGTGAGAGTAAAGAGAATAATTAATATTTTGAAAATGCACTGCCAACTTCTACTGAAAAAACTATTAACATCAGCAGTAAACGAAATTTCGCTCTCAGGATGGAAGCAATTAGAGTTCTGGATGTATGAGAACCCACTGATTACAGAACTGGTAAGTTTCAATCCTTTACATCAAAATACATTTTTCATGGGCAATTGAAAAATGAGAAATCAAAAAATTTAGGTCAGCAGTATGCGAAATTTGGATATTTGAAGGATGAAAATGGGAATTTCCAATGATTTCCAAAAATAAGTCCCACAACATTAAAATGTCTAGACATCTTTCACATGGTGAGAAGAAATATGTTTATATTAATGCTAAACAAATAATGTTATAATTTCATAACCTAAATCAGATAATATTCTACAAAGAAAGATAATATTTTGTTTAATATGGATTCCCAATAACTCTACAAAAAAATCATGAACGTTCCTGTACATACTATTAACACTTTCCTGAACTTTTAAATCAATTTGTCAGCAAATTTATAAGAATTTTTCGAACTTATAGTTATAGTTTTCAAATTCTCAAGTTATATGCATTTTTCGAATTTGATGTCAGTTGACAATCGAAATTAAGTAGTATCCAGAGTGTATACTTAGCCATTTGGGTTGTCAGCTAGCTTGGAAAGGAGAATCAGCAATATATTTGAAACAGAGGGCTGTTTCACCTAACCTGCAACATTAGTTGGCTTCAAATTTCTGGTTGCTAATGATTTGGCTAGTGATGTACTCATTTAATTAATTTATTGCTCATAATAATAATTATTGATGAATATTATTCTCAATACCTTCTATTCCTCAAACACATAGCCTACCTCATAGTCTAGATACCTTAAAGAAAGTATATCATAGGAATCTCTGTTTGCAAGGTTCATTTTCTTTCCATTCCCACACTTAGTGAAAAATAATTTGGTGTAATGTTATTGGGAAAAAGACTACTTGGCATTGAAATTGAAGTTTTTCATTGGTACTGTTCTTTGTTGGCATAATAAAGAATGATATTATAATGGGATGGCATTTAGTAGCATAGCATGAGACTAGTCTCAAAGAGATTTATATCAATGATTTATCTACCAAATCTGAGTCGAATATCACTAACTCTCAATTTATTGGCTAATAGACAAATACCTAATCTTATGGCTGAACAACATAGAGCTGTCCTCAAAAGATGGAAGCTAATTTTTATTAAATTTTCTAGCATAAATAGATAGACGATCAATCAATCAATCAATCAATCAAACTCTTTATTCAACACATACATTAATTATGTACATGAATGCGTCATTGAATATAAAAAATATATAATATATATATAATCAATCATCGTCTAGCATTATAAAATTCATCATAATTATAACAAACTAATTCTATCAGGTACTTCTTAAGTTTATTTTTAGATCTGTTATTATCCCTTTAATCTCTAATACCACTTGGTAGATAACCCATAAATTTTATTCCTATATAAGACGGACTTTGTTTGAATTTTTCTTTTCTATGTTCCTTAATTAAGAATGTATCCCTGTTTCTAGTGTTGTTATTATATGTAAGTCCCGTTGCCTTGGGAATCTTGATTCATTATTTTTTACATATAGCACTGTGCGGTATATATAGAGGCTGTACACTGTCATAAAGTCCAGATCTTTAAAAAGTATTCTGCATGACTGTTCACTATTTAAGTTAAAAATTCTCCTTATTGCTTCTTTTTGAAGGTGTAGTAATTTGTTCAGATTTGTGTCACTAGTTCCTCCGTATATCTCAATACCATAAGAAATATGTGAATGGATTGTTGCAAAATACACCGATTTTAAAGTTATTAGATTACAAATCGGAGCTAGCCGTCTAAGTGCAAAAATCCCTGAACTCAATTTCCCGCAAATTTTCTGCACATGATCTGTCCAATTTAGCGTGCTATCCAGATGTAGACCTAAAAATTTTGTTTTAGTTTGATTTTTCATAATGTCTACCTGTTTTTCGGCAGGACATCTACAGGAGAACTGCACTAAAGTAGTTTTGTCATTATTAAGTAATAGATTTTTTTTCAGTTAGACAATTCTTCAAAAGCAATATGGAGTCATTACATTTAGTTTTAATACTATTTATGTCTCTATCTGCTATGCACAGACTAATATCGTCAGCATACATACAAAACTTGCTATCTACATTTATTAAGTCATTAACATATTTAGGTAACCCCCCCAAGTAGCATATGAACAGAAATGGGCCCATGACGGTTCCCTGAGGTACAGAGTAGTTCATATACCTTACATCAGATTTAATATCATTTAGTTTATTATCACTAGAATGTCTAATATTTACATACTGCTTACGACCTGTCAAGTAAGATTGAATCCATTTAAGCTCTTTACCCCTTATACCATAAGTATTAAGTTTTTTTAATAGTATTCTGTGATCCACACTATCGAACGCTTTGGTCAGATCAAGGAAGGCACCATCAACATTGTATCCTTTATCTAATTTTTCTAGAATGTGTTCAAAGTACTCAATTATTGCAGTAATGGTGGACTTGTTTTTCCTATACCCATGTTTTTCCATGTCAAGCAGATTATTAGTTTCAAAGTAGTTCATAAGTTGCACTAGTACACACTTTTCAAATATTTTTGCTAATGAAGATTGAATGGCCAGTGGTCTATAATTCAGTGGATCGGAAGGATCCCCCTTTTTATATACGGGTATAACTTTTGACATTTTTAATTCATCTGGATATTTTCCTGATATAAGTGATGAGTTAATTACATGTAAAAGGGGCTTGATGAGGGATGATTTAGCTTCCTTGATAATTCTCATTGGAATTTCATCGTAGCCAGCTGACCACTTTTGTTTAATTGAGTCAATTATTGTACTTAAGGCCCCCTCCTCAATAGTCCTGCATACAAAACTGGATTCAGTAACCCTTTGTACCCTATCAATTTGTGTGCCAGTTTTAATTAGGTTTGGTATGACATGCGTTTCCACCATTTCTGCAAAGTTATTGTTAAATATATTAGATACCTCATATGGATCCACTATATCAATATCATTCCTTTTAAGTACAATATTTTTTAAGACCTTCTCCTTTATGTTTCTAGTCTCGTTATTCACTATTTGCCAGATTGTCTTATTTAAATTTATAGACTTTTTCAATTTAGAGTGATAGTAGTCTTTTTTCTTACTTATAATAGTTTTCCTAAAGCATTACATTTATCTTTTCTGTATAACTTATTTATTTTAAGAAGCTCATCATGCTCATCAACAACCTCATCATCAACCCAATCTTTAGTTTTCCTTTTTTTTACAATTCTACTACGAGGAAAATGCCAATCAAAATAATACTTGAGTGTATTATAAAAGTAAGTGAATTTATCTTCAACTGGTCTCTGAAACAGTTCAGTCCAGTCCAGTCTAGCGAGCTCATTTTTAAAACAATCAATTTGTTCCTTACCAAACTTCCTAACATATGTAGAGATACCTCTGCTTTGACACTCATTGTCTACATTCAAGATATTAAAAATTTGCCCGTCATGATATGACAGCGCCGTTATCAAGCATTCCACTCTTATATCACTTTTGTTCAGGCTGGTTATGAAGTTATCAATTGCAGATTCGCATGTCTCAGTTACTCTAGTAGGAGTTTCTACTGTATGTTTAAAACCATGCATTTCAATTACATTAACAAAATCAGCTTTCTTTTTTCCTTCCGTCAGAACATCCACATTAAAATCACCCCCAATCACAACATTACTATTAATTTTACGTACTACGTTTAAAAATCGATTAAACTTTTCAATAAACCTCTCAATGTTCTCTGAAGGAGTTCGATAAAGCCCAGCTACAATATATTTTTTATTGTCAATTTTTTTCTCTATTGCACAAGTTTCGAAAATTTTATCTTCATTCATGTCATTTATTGAATTCACCATAATAGTCCTAAATTCAGTCAATTTATCTGATACTAGAATTAAGACTCCTCCACCTTTGAATTTTCTCCTTACATACCAGTTTACTCACGAATATCCTGGTATTTTAACTTTTGAAATTTAATTTTCTTCCAATTTATGCTCAGTGATAATAACAATGTCAGCTTTTATTTCGTGAAGTGTAATAATTAGAGAGTCTATCCTGGATTCAAAATGTTGGATGTTCTGATGAAATATAACTAACCTATTTTTCAATGTATATTTTTTATTTCTTATTTGCTTTAATCTATTATTCTTGTTATCTTTGTTTACACCTGTTATACAATTTTCTACATTATCAATTCTCCTTCCAAAACCAAGGAGTTTAAACTAGTTGTATGTGATGACATAGCACACGTTACTGGACCATTCTTGGTTACTAAACTAGAAGAATTATTGTTCACTGATGGAAAATCGCTGTTAATGTCCTCTCTTGATGATATTGATGATAAATCTAGATTAATTATCTCACTAGAGTTGTAATTTGTTAAACTTTGTTTCTTCTGCGTTGATAAGTCTGATACTTTGACACTATCAATAGGATCACTTGAGTTCAGATTCAATGTTTGCACTTCAATATTCCTTTCATTAATTGTAGGACAGTCAGCACTTGGAGAAGCTCGAATTTCCCGAACGATATGGCTTTTCCCTATTCCATTGAAATGCAGTCCATGGTTAGTGTGAAAACGACGCGGCCGGTTCCATAATTTTATCATTTTGATTGATTCGGTTCGACACAGTTTGCTGATTTGGATATTCGCTTCACGAATCAGCTTATTTTCCATTAAAGATTCTCTCAAATCGTACCGGTAGGGTATGTTTGAGAGAATTATTTCAATGTCCTTGTGCCTTGAAATGAAATACTTTAGTGAAAGAATGTATAATTCTATGTCAGTTACTGTGGAGGTTTTTGTAAAATTGTTCGTTCTGCCCAAGACTACTAGAGAGGTAATGCTACTTGGATACAACACACAGTCATGACTATATTCATTCGTGATATGTGACAACAAAGCACCAGGGTGGATGAAGCCACAGCACGCATGGTCGCTCGGCAGATAATTTTTTAGCTTGCAACTCAAATTCCTACCGTGGCTGTCAGCCAATATCAAAACGTTTTTCCAATAAGTATTATGTCTAGTGTTAAATTCCCCAATATGGTCGTGTTATTACTCTTCAAATATGTAGCGGAACGGAGGTCGATAATCCTCTGCTTCAGCTTACTGGTTTCTTTAATCAACTTCTGAATCTGTTGTTGTTGTTTCGAGACTTCAACCTGTAGTGAATTAGTCATAATACTTAGGTCATTATTGTCATAATCTATCTTCTCCAAATCACTATTCAGATGCAAATTCAGCCATTTCTTACTTGATGAAGATTTTGGATTATTTCGCACGGTATCCACCAATAATTTTGCATTCCTGATAACCTCCCAGCCACATGAATAAGAATCCTCCTGTCTTCTACACTGAGCTTGTTTGAAAGTAGATGAGCCAACTAAATTCATTACTTTTGACATCTTATTATAAAAAACATCAGCCGAAGACTTGTTGTAATCAGGTATAGAGTCGAAATGTAAGAAGGCTTTTAATTTCGGATTTATTGCAATCAAACTCCAGTGGGTTCCCTTAGTATTGCCGTTCCTTGATGGATCAAGTTTGCAATTGGAAATTGGAGCCAAAATCATTTTATAACTAAGCAGATTTGAACTTTCAAAATCACTGGAAACATCATCAGCATGCATGATTTGTATACAAACACTTGGATGTAAAAGGAGGACTTCATTGCTCTCTTGTAAATCTTTCAATTCATTCCAAATTTCGGCATCGTTGAGCCAAGTTTCTCCCCTTTTTTTTGGTAGTGGTTCATCACATTCAGACTGAGTTGCACTGTTCACTACTTGTCTTACAGTTAAGTTCATATTTTCCGTGTTTACTCCTATTTCATGAACATTAGTACTGTATTCTCTTTCGGTTTTTTATTATTTACTTGTTTATCCGCATTCTTTCCAACACTGGGGCCTTTGTCGATCAATTTTTTTTTTTATCATTAGTTTCTAGAAGCTTCTTTTTTAGGTAATTTCTTGTTGGAATTCGCGGACTAGGTGTCTGCTGCTTCATTATAGGATTGGAAAGTGTCATTTTTGTTGTAAAATTTAATAATAATCACAAGTCTCGTAATAGTCCTACCCAGGGATGAGCTGCCGACCTAACGGGGCAGGGTTAGGCTATAGCTGGACAGCACTCAATTACCCCGCCCTCTCAAGAGGGTCGAACGTTACAACCTGGGATTGGAAACGAGACCAGTTGTCGTCATGGTTACCGGTAAACTAAACGGAATCAAGACAGCTGACAGTGAAATAGAGTATGCCTACCTTAACAAGCGATAACAGCCAGCATGGGTTCTCGGTATCTATTAACTGACGTCACCTTTCTATCGCCTCTCGCAGCAAGGCAAATTCACTTGACAGATTCAGTTGTTGTTTATTTCTCGTAAGAGTTTCATGCAAACACTGGTTATAAAAATGGTAGATTCGACTCTAAAACTGTGGTAGATGTGCAAATTTACTTCTCAAACACTGCAATTACACTTGAAGCCGGACCAAGTTGGATACGTATCTCAGGTAGATCAGGCATTCACGATTCACTCGATAGTAACCAAATTTGTAATACTCAATTAAATACTTTAAAAAAACTTCAACAAATATGGAGCAATAAAACCAAGACAATTCACAGGCAGCCCAGTCCTGCCAAGATAGATAATGCAGAAGTATCTCGAGGCGTTGCTAAAAGGCTAGAGTACCTTATGCCTGAGACATGATAGTTTTGCCACTAGAATGCGCTACAGTCGAGTCGAACAAGTGGTAGATTCAGACAAGTGGTATATTTGGAGAAGTTGTTTCTGACCCTATAAAGCAGCATGTAATAGTCGGTCAGGTGGTATATTCATGAAAATGGTTATTCGGACATGTGGAAATACTTAGTTGACTTAATTTCTGACAACAGGTACAAAAGTCAGACAAATGGTATATTTGGGAGATGGAAAGTTGGAGAGAGGGTAGTGACCCATCCTAGACACCTCTTATTAGTGGTGGAAAATAATTGATAATCAGCACCATCAATAGTTATCGATAGTCAACACCTTTACTATTGATAGTTATCGATAGTTTTTGATAGTTCACCTTTATACAACAAAATGCAAAAATACTGTAATTTTATTGATAATTTTCTGTTTGTAAACCAATATTCATAGCTTTCAAGCATGATAAATCTAGAAAGATTTATCCAATTTATTGTAAAAACTGGCAGAAAATATAATCCAGACTGCAGTCTCCCTTCCACACACAGTCTTAGCAATTAGGCCTTCCTGCAAGTTGCATGTCATAATTTATTAATAATTGCATTAAAAAGTTATGATTTACTTTGTTGTATGGTATATGATGAGTTTCTGTGATTTTATATTTTGTATTCTGTTTCTTCTCCATGCAAATAAAAACGACTAAGAAGCTACATAAGCAAAACATAACCCAAGCATAATAGGTACTGAACGTTATAAAAAACACCATCAAAAACTATCGATTGTGCACTGCAAACTATTGATTGATATAGTAATTATGGTAACTAATGTATGAGATCGTATAATTTTTTATCTGACTTTTCTTATACTCCTTAACTGGAGTCTCCAAGATGTGATCTAAAAAAAAATTGTTATTGCATACATGTGTAACACAATGCCGGGAATGCAATGCAGTTTGTTCAAATTCATATTCTAAGACTAAATCAAATCAAGATGGTGTATAATATTTTCGTTGTCCAAAAAAATGAAACAAATAGTCAAATTGTGGGTCAAATGTTGCAAATGTAAAGACAATTTCAATCCATTTACATCTTATATCTCTAACCACTTCATACCTGAGCACTTTGTTAGAGATTTCAAGGCCAAACTAATGGATCCAGGAACAAAGAAGAGAGTGTTGAAAAAGGAAGCAATCCCATCTTTACTCTTGTTGCCCAATAAATCCAGTGGGACTCAATTTGTAAGGAAGAATAGTAGAAGGGAGTCACAGGAGAGAAAATTATCAGGTGATGATCTGCTAGCACAGTCTGATTCGAAATTGGGTGAGAATATAAATGTTGAATCTGAGGAGCAAAATGAAAATGAAACTGATGAAACAGATTTCAAACATGAATATTTAAAATTGAAAGAGAAGTTTAAAGTAATAAAAGAAGAACAGGTACAAAAAATAAAAAATTTGGAAAATGAGTGCTCTACTTTGAAAAAATATATCACCAAGACAGTTTTAAAAAAAGTTGAAGACATTCTTAATGGTTTATTTTCTAGAGCGCATATCTATTTGCTTTCAAATTGGAAGAAATAGGTCAAGAATCGGGGCAGTGAGGATATGACAAAAGCATTTACTATATGATACCTCAGCAAGAGTTGCCATATTCATATCTGATCCAAAATGCATGGGCCTATTACTTTGCCTAGCCTCACGACCCTTAAAGAATGGGCAGCAAGACCTAATATACATCAAGGTGTATTAAGTCGCATTCTTAATATAATGGAAGTAGCTGCTACAATAATGACAAGCTTTAAGAAACTGACAGTCATTTAATATGATGAAATGAAAGTAATGTCCCTTTATCAATATGGCTTGGTGGCAGATCAAGTGATGGGCCCACACAATCAGGCTCAGGCTGTTATGGTAAGATCTTTGTGTGGCTCATGGAATCAACCGGTATCTACAGAATTTGATAGAAAAATGACAAAAATTATTTTGATGAAATTATTGAAAAGCTTTATGCTATTGGTTTCACAGTAGTTGCAATTGTAACTGATTGTGGAAGCAGAAATACCTGTTTGGAATCAGTACAATGTCACTCATGAAATAACTTTTTTCTCACATACATTGGAAATTTTTTTTACTGATGTCCCACACCTACTTGAACTGATCAGAAACTGGTTTATTGATGGTGGATTTGCTCGTCAAGATGGGACAAGGATATATCCAGATCCTGTCAAGAAGCTTGTGAATGAAACGAAAAGTTTAGAGATATCATCATGTAACAAATTGAATATTAAACACATCAAATGTGAAAAATTTAAGTGACAAAATGTACTTCTGACAGCTCAACTGATAGCGAATACAATAGCCTATGCATTTTGGTGCTACAACATTTGTGAGGTACAATAGCCTATGCATTTTGGTGCTACAACATTTGTGAGGAAGCTGACCATGCAACTACAGCAAATTCTATCAAGAAAACCAATGACTGGTTTGATTTGGTGAACAGTAAGTTTCGGAATTCGAATTTATATCCGCAAAGTGGATATGAACTCTATGTAGGAGAACAAAAAAAGACACTGGAAGATATTATAGAAATGGTCAAAGGAGTTAGATGTGTTGACCGGAGAGCACTGAAAGCTGACAATACAAGTGTCCCCCACAGAGTAAATAAGAAACCCAAATCTCTTCAGTTATTTCAAAACGGTGTTATAATGTCCACCAAATCGGTAATCAGTTTGTTTGAAGAGTTGAAGAATGACTTTTGTATATCTTACATCATTACTCCCAAGCTCAATCAAGACAAGGATAAGTAGCCAAAAAAATGAAAAATAAATATCCCCATTTAGGTAGCTACATGTTCAATTAAAGCCATGAAAATGGATCTTGGGTAAAAGAGTTATCAGCTGGAGGTCTTACAGAGCAATCTGTAGCATTTGAAGACATAATGACGAAATTAGAACATTCCTTCAAGAAATTCATGGGTGAAGGTCGACTTAATGCAGCTGGTTTGAAGAAGAAACTCATATCACACCTGAATAATGATGTAAAAGAAGTGGACAACGTGATAGTGGATTTGTTTGCCAGAAGACGTATTTTGATGAGAGTGAGAAACAAACAAATACAGAGTGCAAAAGTTTCTCCAAGGTGCAGGAAGCTACAAAAAGTTACAGTTTGAAACAAAAACTGTAACACATACAATCTATCTAGCTGTTGTCTACCATCACCATTACACTCTGTTGAGCAAAATATTCATTCTTAATATAATTAAAATTTCTTCTGGTTTTCATTTCTTATTGCATAATCATAGATTTGTACACATGTAATTTATACACATAATCATAAATAGAATAAATACAAAGCATTGATAAGAAAAACAGAGTTTATCTATGGAGAGTCTATCTTTGATCAATGTTAATTAATAGCAGTAAACCGAGAGAGGACTGCTGCCTGCTTTGGCTGAGGACTGCGGCTACATCACAATGGGAGAAAAGTAGTGGGGAAGCTTTCAGTCTTGCCCACCTCCTTTACTCTAAGGCACTATAAAGACGGGGTATGCTCACCCTCCATCTTGGTTCGTGGCATTAGGAGCCAAATTCGAATTCATATGTAACTCTGCACTCAAACATTTGATGATTGCAAGGCAATTTACGTAAATCTATACATATAGATGGTGAGAATATTCTGATACCTGAACTATTTTTTTAGACCAGGTACTGTACCATACAATATTGGCATACGTTGAAGATAAAGCTATTTGTGTTTGATCAATTTGCTTGTTGAAAATATGGTAGGCTACATCTACATCTTGAATCTGTCATGTATTATTGCAACCCATTATCTTCATGAAATTAATATCAGTAGGCCTATCATTGAATTTGGTCAACCGCTGAATATCATTGAATCGGTTTTGCTGAATTTGGTCAATTACATCAACAATGACCTTTCCAACGAGTATATAAAAGACAATAATATAATATTATGATTACATAGCATAGTTTTTTAGTTTTTGTTCATGTGTAGACCAGCGGTTCCCAACCTTTTTTCTTCTGCATACCCCTACTTAAACCAATTTTACAGACATAGTACCCTCAAACTACTAACTCCTGAACGATATTTAAGGAGATGAGATAGTAACTTTTTAAGTGAATTCAACAACTTGCAGTCAAACTTTTTATTAAGAATAGAATCAGTAGAATTTACTTACTCTGTAGGCCAAACGTTTGATATTTTTCAAAATCCATTTTTGACCTCTGAAAATGGATCTCCAAGATTCGAAAACGTTCGGCCTACAGAATAAGTAAATTCTAACTATTCTTAATAAAAATTTTGACTGCAAGTCGTTGAATTCACTTAAAAAGTTAATAATAACAATGCAGTTTGTCATGGAACAAGAAATCCAGGAGATAAAATAGTATTTTAATTTAATACATTTTTTGAATTCCTCAAAGTGCTCAAAGGTCGGGCGCCTTAAACACTAGACTACATTGACCTTCTGTATAGCATCACTCTTCAAATGTTTTAAAGAACTTTTAAGGAACTTGTTATCAAATCTTTGATAGTGTAATCTATGGGCACTTATGCTCTAAAAAAGCTCCTAGTCTTAGGCCTATTCGCTAAATTTAAAAAAAAAATATTTTTCTCATTTGAATTTGTTAATTTTCTATTTCATAACTGTCAACTTATATCAATGATTAAAATTGTGAAGGTGAATATGAGGATTCAGATATTAATGGAGTAAGCAGAAATCAATATTTTTATTACCTACACTTAGTAGCTCTGTAATACTTATTCTGTGCATTTTAACACACACGTTTCTGTCATACCCCTGAGCATAATAGACATAGTAGATGACAAATGAAGTGAGGGACATGAGTATGGAAGCCAAGTGCTGAACAGTAAAACATTTTGCACTTTGAATTGATCTTAAAATTCAAACACCATCCACTCCGTCTATCTAACTCAAGCTTTTCGATCGAGTTCTACGAACCAAGATGGCGGCTGAGCATACCTCCTTTTTACAGAGCCCTACTTTACTCTACTCGCCTTGGTCCAGGGGGACTTTGCCAGAAAGTTTCTTGTAAATCACCGTTTGAAAGCAGTAATTGGAGCAACTCTAGACATAATTTCACTCATTTTGCCACACATTAGAATTTAAAATTTAACCCTGAAGGCCAGTTAATAAGCTCGGGTTTTCATAATTTCTGTTTATCGTTAATTGTAGATGAGGATTAAAAAATGGCTATATGAGTCAGAGCGTAGGCTAGTTAGACCACGGTTTATCTTCAGCTGAGCGCAACTTAGACCAAGGCTCAATGGCAGGGATTCACAGAGAATTTTTGTTAGGAGGTTGGCAACAGCTGCTTGGAAGCACCTGCATGTGACTGTGCACAATTAATAATATTCTTCGTCTCTTCGTCTACCCTCAATCATCAGTTTTATTAGTTGTCATGTTTCGAGGGTCGTGTTTTCAAGATTGTCTATTTGACGTAGTAAAGCATTCTAAATTTATTTAACATAATGTAGTGACTTGAATAGTTTGGTGTAATTGTATCAAATTTTAATTATATTTAATAACAGCAGACCATATCTTCATTTTGCCCTTTAAAAAAAATGTTGGACTTGAAGAAGAGTTAATTTCACTCAAGAAGAATTAAAATTACTAAAAACGAATTAAAATTAGTTCTGAAACGACCAATAATAGAAATAATTGCACAATCAGAAGACAGAAAAGATTAAAAAATTGGCATAGACTGAGATTCTAGTAGAATTTAATGCGGCAGGCTTGAACACTCAAAGAGGTCTTGAACAGTTGAAAGGTGCATGAAAACATGCAAAAAAGAATTATTATAAGTCACAGAAAAGAGAAACGAATCCCAGACTGGAGGAGGGGCTCCATAACATGTATCAGAGGAAGGCAAGGAGATGGATGAAATGTTTGCAGATCAAAAGCCATTGGAATACAATAAGAAATATACCAATCCCTTGTAAAACGTATCCCTCACTTTCTTCTAATTTATGCATTGAAATCGTCCACACGTTTGCACAACTAAAGAAGTTACTTCTATTAGGACTATCTTCATAGTAATTTCAATATATAATTATTACCTATGTAATTATTTAATTTTTGGCATAATAGTTTATTGTTTTATTTTGATAAAAGAGGGGTTCACGAATGTGAATGGGGTTCTAAATGATATTTATCCATTAGAATGCCACCAACTTATATTTTATTGCAATAAATAATTGTAATGGATAATTTTTTGGTTGTATGAAGTTGGTTTTTTGCATTTTCTGTCATTAGTGTGTTTTAAACATCAGTGGAAAAAAATAAGTAGTATGGCTTTGAGGGTAATGAAATTTTTCAGAGTTCAAAGACGACCCTTAACCCGAGAGTGGGCGCTGTGGGTCATGGCATTGATCAGGGATATTAAGTCTTGATGGTTCGTCTATGGTCATGGTGACCTGCGGGCGTATATTGTTGCCTGCCCAGACTGTACCAAACAAAGTTCAACCCTACCCCTCCCAGTACCTTCCTGACTCAACACCCCCTACCATAACCAGTTGTCATTGTACAATCGTCATGTCTTTGTTCCTCGTGGTACACATGTGTGGGACGCGTAGACCTGCAGCAACTACTTAAGTTCTCCAAAATTTTATGCACATTTTTTTTATTTTTTTGTTATCGCATCTCCAGAACATTCTCTAGTTTTTTGTGATCAAAAATTGAGTTTTGACACTTGTTTTGTATTTTATGGAATATATGTGCTATAGGAAGTGAGGTAATAGAAAGAGCACCTAGTAGAAATTCAACATTCGATCGCCAACCATTGGATGAACACTAAAAAATGATGAACATTCTGATATATAAACAGAAGTGTGAAATTAATAACATATAATTCTTGTAAATAGATTATTAAGAAGTCAGTTAGTTAGTATTTGTCTTATTCGTTCAATTTCAATCTTGTAATATGTTGTAGTTATATATTTAGCTATGATATCAAAGCTAATTTTCATTGTTATTTTTTTTTATTTTTTCTCATGAGAAGTAGTCATATAAATTTTTTACCTCAGTTATACTCACTATTATACAATACAAACGTAATAAGTTGTATAAGTTAACCGTTCTCAAGTGTATATTTCATAGTCTTACCACATTGCAAAAATGTTACATTTTTCAACACATTTTGTTAAATTTTGAATAAATATAAAACGTTATACAACTCTGAGCAAATGACGTTTTTCATTACTTTCATGAATCAAAGATACCTATAATTGTAACGATAAGGTTTGAATGTAAGTCCAATGAGACATTAAGCACTATTTAAATGTGGGTCACACGGACCTGCAGTGACCATATTAGGCTACATAATAGTAATATTACTCCCAGGTTAATAAAACATTCTTTTTTGTTAAAATCGAAACAATAACGAGTTAATGACTTAATCCCGGACTTAAACCTGCCCTCTAGCAGGTTTGAGTTGAAGTTTAAAAACATCATTTTCACGCCTGAGAGTATGCTATTTATGCTCAAACATTGACTCATAAGCCCACCGAGTTTATCTTTTAAAATCAAGTTGATCCGTTGTTGATCTCATAGAGTCAACTTTTCAAACTCGAGTTTATCCCTGTGGTAATTGCCCATTAATTGCCCGGCATTTATTGTTTATGCCTGGGCTTTGTTAAACTTGAGTTCGTAAAGCCAATTTTTAAACTGCAGTGCAAAACTGGTTATTTCTGGAGTTTAGACTTGGACTAGACATAAACCTAGGCTCATAAGCTGGCCCTTAGTGTAAGACCTATATTACTCATATCATCTTGAATGTTATCAGGAATTTATGAATGACTTTTCACTATTTTTTTTACTTTCATATTGAGATTGAAGGCAAGTTGACACGTTCCTTTAATGTTTTGATAGTTTTACTGATGCCTGGTATTTTTCACTAAGAACTTCAAAATCTCAACTTCTTCCATTTTGGTCTGGATAAAAGTGAGTCCCTAAACTTTACTTGGTAAATTACGATTTTTCATTAAGTATAAATAGTTTATATCTTGAAAACTACTGAAGAACAAATTGCAAGATTTGTCTCAAATTGTGACTAAAATGTTTTTTTTTTTTGTTTTATTTAAGTTAGAGAACCGCCAAAACAGATTTTAAATCAAACTAAACAACTTTATATAAATCTTACCAAAATTTTACGGATTTTTCTGGTATTACATACTATAAGTTGGACAAGAAATGTTGGAAGAGAATTATTGAAGACAATAAAATTCCTGAGAAACATGATACCAGTGGCATCTTTGTATCATGCATAATTTCTTAGTTATTGTAATTCAGGATTTACAAAAATTTAAAAAAAATCGAATTTTCAATTTCATGAATAATTATAACATACCAAGGATCCATTCATACTTCAAAACTGCACTTAGTTTTGGGAAATCGTATTGTCTACAAGAAAGGCATCATGTATATTTCCTGTCCAACACATTGTATGACCATAACTTTAGAAAAACCAGAGATATTACTGAAAACTGTAAAATTTTTGCTATATAAAATTTATTAGTTCGATTTGAAATGTGTTTACAACAGTTCTCTCACAATGGATATGAAAGGGAAAAAAGTACCTACAATTTGAGACAAATCTTTCAATTTGTTCCTCAGTAGTTTATGAGTTATAATGACTATTTGTGATTGAAAGTCATCATTTTATAAATGTGGCATAGGAGAATCCTATAATATTTCAACTGCCCTTTCAAAAATAATTTAAATTAACAGTCAAATGTGAAAATTTATATTTGAATTGGAATCGCCTCGAAGAACTGAGAAGGTGAAGGCATGGAGTGAAACAGACCGTTTTTGAGAGAGGCCCAACGATGTTAGCAAAGAACTACCTCTCTTAACCCCTCATCAAACCAAATATTCATCATCTCTTATTGTTGGTATGCTGTTATACCCATCGATGAATTCAGAAAAAGAATTTCTACAACATTTATTTCTAGATATTTTCTGTAGAATGACATACAGAGATGTTCCTCTAGACATTTTCATAAGAAAAACTATCAGGTTTACCGGAAAAATTAACAAGTCATTTTTTGCAGATCATCATACGACTCAAATTATGTAGGAAGAATCAACTTTGTTCAGTGGTTAGTTACTGAGATATCGAATTTCCAATAATTGGAAAAATTTTGAACTTTGAGGTGACTGGGAAAAAACCAAAGGGGGGACTTTTGGGGACTTTTTGGAAAATCCACTTCTAAACGTGTACAATCAATTTATTGACATATATAGTCTTGCATGTTTCTAATTTGATCTGACAATAATAATTCTCTATTGCACTGGGCTGGATAGCCAAGCGCCATAAATTACACAGTGCTGTAGGGTTTAGCGATGCGGTGTTTGCTACTATTCATCATCCACAATGACGCCATAACTTGAACAACGATAATCAGTAGACACATTATTTCAAAGCTAACTAAATTTTTTTCACCAAATGAATGTTGAGGACACCACAGCCAATAACGCAATAATAAAAAAAATGATCAGTTTAATTTTATTTTTGTGGTTTGTGGTGACATCTTATTTTGAAAATCGAATTATTACTGAAAACTAGGCTATCTACATGGAGAACGTATATACATTTTTTGTTTTAAGAATAGTTTTCAATATCAGGAGATAAGAATCACAACAAACGTTGATTAGTTACCGAATTGAAAGTCTTTAACTAAAGTACTGCTCTTGCAATGTTGAGGAGTGGTGGAGATGAAGCAGGCGTGGTGATGGTCGGGACTTCGGTTTTTTCGAGTGAGTACGTTTCATACTAATATCCTGCAAAAATGTATCATGGCCCCTAATCTGTTATGGCACAAAAACTTCATTGCTTGGGCTAAATTCCATCCATCCCATTCAGAGCACCATGCAATATTAGACTACCCTTCTTCATTATTAACAGAGCTTTTACATTAGAAAATAGGTAAAACCTGAATTTCATCAAAAATTAGAATTAAAAAAAAAACAGATTTTTCGCTAATTTTCACTGACCCTTTACCTGTAAATGGTCAATGCAACAAAATTTAACAACAATTTCACACAGCTCAAGATGCACTACATAGTCGAAAAAATCTCCCAAATATCTCAATATTGATAGTTTTCAAATATTTGACTCCTTCTAGAACGTTCCATTTGAAAATACTTAATCTTCCAATTTCACAAGCTCCAATTCTACAAAAAATCTCAACTATTTGAGTTTCAAACATACAACATTGCAGACCATCAATGTAATATGTAAAATATATCGAGTAGAGATCACAAATACTATTTGCAAATTCGAATTCATTTGTTTCTTCAAGCTTCTAAGGAAATATGCTGATTCTGTGCCTATCAACAAAATCTTCATTCTCTTGATAATGTGTGAACTGGGATGATTTCTCAATACGATAAGTTTTCAGAGTAGAAATAGTTGCATAAGTTTCGCTCTAATGTGGAACTACCTGTGAGGGTCTCCTACAAATAAAAAAATTCACTTTTCATCCCTTATACTTTTCAGTATTTATCTTTATTGCTTGTTTGAAGGTGTGAAAAAGTGAGGGACTCTCACAATGCAATCATACCAAATTTCTTGATATCACGTGAAAATGAGGGACAAGAAACAGTGACAGCAAAAACTCTTGATGAATATTTTACTACAGAGAAGATTGATGTCTTCAAATGCACTAATCAACATAAAGAGGTAACATCAGAGATTTACCCATTATATAATTGGAATGGAATTATGTTGTTGATTTCAATTGTTAATTTCGATTGTTTATTTATACAGAATTTATTAATTTTGAAATCCTCAAAGTGCTATTAGTTAAACTGAAGACTTCTGCAATGGCGGATATTGACAACAGCATTGAATAGCTGATGGAAATCGATGAATGGTACAAGAATATCAGTCACCACCAGGAATCGAATCGCGGACCACCCAAATGCTTCTTAGACTATATTTGTATAGAAGCATTCATCGATTTTTCTCAGCTAATGCTGTTGTCAGTATCCGCTGTTGCGGAAATCTTTAGATTAATTGATAGCAATTTAAGGAATTTTAAATTAATAACTTATTTCTCTGTATATTTTTCAGTTACTTCAAACTAACTTGTTTATTAATAATCACAAAAATCAAATCAAATTCTTGTCTTTAACAAATAGTTTCCAATCAATTATCATTTCATATGATAGTACAAGTAGATCAAAGTAGCTTGAAAGTGGGTCAAAGTAACCAATCATTGAGACATTGAGTTCTGGCCCATCCAGACATGCAGCATAGCATTATAACGTAACATAATCCCATTAGTCTATATCACACCATAATAAATTGTGCCATAACATTGTGCTGTCATGTAACATCTTATCATTGTGAATTCAACGACTTGCAGTCAAAATTTTATTAAGAATAAGTAGATAAGTAGTATTCTACTTACTCTGTAGGCCGAACGTTTTCGAGTTGAAGTGTGAACAGTTGTTGAATTCACTTAAAAAGTTTATATCAACAACGCAGTTCGTCATGGAACAAGGGATCAAGGAATTTATCATTGTGTTTATTGTGTGCTGTTGTTGTTTGATGCTATGAAAATATCTACTGCTTTGTTATGATGTCATGTTATAAAACAGAGTTCTGTTATGATTTGAGGTTTTTTTGTCTAGATGGGCCTTCAGGTGTATTTTAGGCAGTATAACATTTTTGTGTAATTGCATCTTTTTACAGTAGGGTAAAGAATCTCATTTTTCACTACCCCAACACAAAAACAAAATTGACCGAATTTTTGTGCATGTGTTTGAGTGGTCAGTAAGTACCAGGGAACACATAAGACCAATAGGAGGGGCATATGAGCTAGCATAGCATGACAGTTGATTAAGCTAAGCCCGCCATCCCTGTAGTGGAAAGAAAAACGAAATCTCGCTTTCTAGAGCAGAGGATTTCAATGCTCACTATCCAGAATAAAATAGTTCCAATATGGGCGCCAATCGAACCAATGTTGGGTTGATAAAAAAAGTATTCTTCAAGCACTCGCGAAGACACTTAGCACAAAATATATAACACTTCAAATAGCACTATTAGAGCACTATCAAATTAGCTATTTATTTAATAGCACTATCAAATTATACAGAAAAATTGATATTGCCAAAGGCATAACAAGAATTAATGTTACATTCAAGATTATTGAAATATCTGGAACTTGATCAAATTTTTCTCAAAATTAGACTAACATTTACAATCTGAAGGCCTTATATTCAATAAGGCAATACATATTTAACAGAATTCTCTAAGTTGAAAGCAAGTTTCCTAACAAGTTGTATTTAGATCAACCTAGGAATTATTTATTACACTAAACAAGATCTACCATGACACGGGATAGGCTAAAAAATGAACATAGAGTTCAATCAGGATCCCATATTAAAATGATAGGTTTAACATAAAACAAGATTACTGGAACAGTGTATTCAATTTGTGAAGCTACATTCCAATTTAAAACTTAGAGACATTGCATTACAAGAAGTTCAGGTAAATGTACTAGAATAAGTAAGATGATCACCTATCTATAAACATAATTGCATTATATCCTAAGATCCTTGAACAATCTGAACCACGTTAAGCCTGACTGCAACATTTATTTGCTTGCCCCAGTGGCTATACAGGTCCCCAGGTGCCCGTACACTGCCGGTTCAACTGTAATATAAATATGCCTATATGGATCACGTGGTTCCCGTATTCCTTCTGCACATTACTGTCATCTGGTAGCTAATCTATCAACTATTTCCAGTCACACAGGCTTGTACTATTTATAGTATGAATGTATCTAACTACATTTTCCATAGCACGCATTTCCAGAGTTTCTGAAGAACTGGAGACCATACTTGGAAAATTTACTATATTTTCTGTGATGTTTTCCATTACGAAATACTTGATGAACAATCTGATATCAAATCTGACACTGTATTTCAATTGAATAATTAAATGATTATCATTCACTTTTACTGGAGATATTGGAGGAATGCATTTCACTTAAAGAGAAACATAGTCTTAGAAGTGAAATGCATCCCTCCAGTATCTACAGTAAAAGTGAGTGATAATCATATATTTAATCAAAGTACAGTGTCAGTTTTGATATGTAAGATCATGATATTTCATGGGATTTCATCTTTTTTAAATTTTATTTCAAATTTACCAGTAGGCCAACAATATTCTGGAAGAATATATGTATTTTTCAATGTAGAAATCATTTTAATTAGATTGTCTTATTGTATTACAACAGATTTAATAAGATCTTCATGATCTCTGTGGCTTCTTCGACATTTCACAGTTCTTTTCTTATACTCGATCTTGAAAATTATGTGATCCTAAAGCAGAAAAGGCTCAGAAAATCTCACATGATTTTCAGTTTGTTTCTGTAAATCAATTTTCTTCAACTTTTATCTGGTTTGTACAATAATAAAATCATCAAGCTTGCTGAGTTTCAACTTGAATGTAAAGACCATAGATAGTATCAATGAATGATAATGGTGTTAAGGATGGTGAATCTACAGTATTTAATGGGCTTCAAACCATTTGATAAGTTATAAAAAAGCAAATAAAGTCATAATAGATTGTGTTAATTATTTTTGTTGAAGGTAAGAACTTGAGATGTAATGGGAAATATTTTTTCCAGAGCAAACAAGTTGGAGAATTCTTGAGGGTTGTAACATCAAAAAAACTTATACAAAGTTGGAAATTTGGAAACATTTCAAATTACCAAGAAGGCTCAATACGGTTGGAACTGGTAGAAGAGAATGATAAATGGTGTATTAAATATGAAGATGTTAGATATTTGGATGTTGATAAACGTTCAATATTGACACCTTTTAGTAAGTGCTTCTGAATTTGTTCTACTTTTACATATTGCTGGTGTGCAGTGATAATCTGAAGGAGTAGTTCCTATGTGGTGGCTGATACAATTCTGCCCTCACAGCTCGGCTCTTGAGACTCTAATCACTAATTCCTGAGCCGCCACAGCTGTTTTCCTCAACATCACCACAAGACTGTATTGTATTCATAATACAATCAACAGCCTAGAAAATAAGAATTCCAAGCAATTGGAGATTTGTTTTCTAAATGAAAGGCTGGGAAAACAAAATTTCACTGATCATGATCTACATCTAAATCAATCTGACAAAGTAATATTTTGTAATAGGCTGGCAGAGCTGATTGAAAGTCGTTTGCTATCTACTGTCAATTATTCTCCTAAGCAATCATGTAACAAACCTTTTTTAGTGAAGTGGCTCAAAACCGGAAAGGGAAACTAGTTTCAAATGATAAATTCATATCTTCAATTCTATTAAAAGACGTTGATCGATCAAAAAATCAGGAAAGCATTAGTGAAAGGAACTCTTGTAAAAATCTGATAGGCTTCAAGATTCTGGAAGATTGAGTAGATTTACTTCGATATTGGAAAGCAACGATGAAGTAATACGGAATGATTGGAAACTACCGGTACTCACTGTGTTCCATCAGAATATTTAATACATTTTTTGTAAAAAAAAAGATAGAATCGAAGTATTTTTGAAAGAAGAGGCTTTCTTCAAAATTCAAGAGTGGATAACTGATGATATAGCTATTATGAATATAGCTATTTTCACAAAGCATTATAGCAATATAGATTACTCTAAAACAAGATTAGGTGACTAGGAACGATCTGATCATGACTATCAAATCTTAGAAGTGGGGTTGCAAGGTCATAAATCAATTAAAAAGAGTAGAGTGATGGAAAAAATGCAACAATGTGAACAGGGGAATATCGATTGTTTGAAGCAGAATCTGCTACAAGAGAACCGGAGTAGGGTTTACAATAGCAATAGTCTAAATAACAAATATAATAGTTTCATTAATATTTTTAGGTTCTATATAGGCCTAACTATGAGTTGTCCAGTTAAGAAAGTCCCTGTAAAAAACAAATTAGGCAAAATTGAAGAGTGGATAACTGATGATATCCTTGCAGATAGAAATTGGGTTAAAGATGCATATTATGATGAATTGAAACTATCTGAAAATATGTTGAGTGAAGATAATCACTAAGCTCTAAAGAAAAACTATACAAAAGAAGTGAAAAGAGCCAAATGTAAGAAAACAGCTGAAATTTTGAATAATAGTGTGTACTTCAACACAGCAGTGTGGGATGTAATAAACAAAAATAGGCGAGCTCATGTAGATGCTTAGTGTCCCCAGAATAATTAACGAAAATAACAAATATATTGATAATAGTGTAGACATCTGTAATTTCTTCAACAGATATTATCAACTGGTTGCTAAGAATCTTCAAAAATCTCTTGATACAGGTATTAGTGATGCAAACATGTGGAATACTGAGGGGATTCAGAACGAACTAAAATTTCACCCAGTATCCCAAGACAATTTGTCAAATATCATTGATAGTTTGAATAATAAAAAAAACTGTAGGAATGGATGGGGTATTCAGTTAAATTCTAAAAGGATGTGAAGATCAATTGTTGGACCCTTCCATTCATCTGATCAATCATTCATTAAGAAAACAAGGTGTTCATCCAGAAAATTTGAAAGAGGGAAAGATCTTGCCAATCTTCAAAAGTGGTGATAGAGAAAAGGTGGAAAACTATAGGCCCATTAGTATTTTGAATGTAATAAGTAAAATTTTTTAAAGAGTAGTTCTAAATGGGTTTCTTCTAAACCTTCAAAAAGCTTACTTCATCTGTGATGAACAGCATGGCTTACAGAAAGGGAAATCAACAAAGACAGCCATAGTTTCTCAAGTTGAAAAACTGATAGATTCAGTTGATAAAGCTACCGCAATATTCTTAGGTCTATCAAAGGCTTTTGATTGTGTTGATCATAGAACTTTATTGGAAAAACAACAAAATGCAGGTGTAAATGGGGTTGAAATAAAATGGTTTGAATCATATCTTATTGGTAGAAAATAATTTGTAGAACTAACTAAAGTATTTGGGAATAGTATAGTAAAGAATAAATCTAATAAATAAGAAGTCCAAGATTGAGTGCTTCAGGGGTCAATACTAGATCCATTGCTTTTTTTTTGTTATATGTCAACCATTTACCCGAAGAATTAATTGGTGGTAGAGCCCTCTAATTTGCAGACAATTCATCACTCATTTTCAGGAATTTCATTCTAAATAATTTAGAAATAAGTGCCCATATATAGGTGTGCAGTCCATTGTTCAATTCCTAATTCAGTTGAAATCAACAATGAATAGTAAAAAAATGCCAATACCTTTAATTCAAAAACAAACATAATTCAAATGAAGACAGGGCTATAAACGTGTTTGTGAACGATAATCAATTAGACCAGGAAGGAAAAATTGCATTTCTAGGAGTTTTGTTGGGGTTCATACATTGAGAAAATATGTTGTAAAATTTCATCTGGGGTATTTGTCCTGCATCAGTTTGCTAGATTGAATGACAAAAAGTTACTTTTGATAGCTTACCATGGGCTCTTACTGTCACATATTAGGTATACTATCTTAGTATGTGGTAATTCATCAAAATAAAATCTTGTTAACATTTTATGTGAATTCAATGACTTGCAGTCGAATGACTGCAGTCGAATTTGACTGCAAGTCGTTGAATTCACATTAAAAGTTAATATTAACAACGCAGTTTGTCATGGAACAAGAAATCCAGGAACAAAATCTTGATAGGGTATTTAAGATCCAAAAGAATGCGGTTAGGTGTATAGAAAGAGTTGATAGATTAGATTCTTGTAGGCCGTTTTTCAAGAGACTAGGTCTCTTAACTGTACCCTGCTTATATGTGTATGAAGCTACCTTATATTTAAAAACGAATGATATTAACCAAAATCTTGATGTAAATGATTATAATACAAGAAGCCGAGTAGATTATCACTTAGCAGTGGTAGAGGTAGCAGTGGTAGAGGCAGAGGTAGCAGTGGTAGAGGCAGAGGTAGCAGTGGTACTGTGCATACGTTGTCTGAACAGGCTCTGCGAATTTTGAAGCATAGAATTTTAATTCGAACGGATAAGTAGTATTTTTGTTTATTATTATTAGTATTTATAATACCTTAATAATTTACATCATTAACTTGTCTAATATAAGTTAAAGTATTTAAATAAAAAGTCAAATTCTATTTTCGAGGTTAGGTGTACCGATATTGATCAATTTTCTTGTAATTAAATAGTCTCAAGTTGACAATTGTAATAAATTAAGTAATATTTCATTAAACATTTAACTAAAATCAATTGAAAACATATTTTAGCTAGGAAAATGAGTCCAAACAAGGCATCTAAATCTAATTGTTCAACTAAAACTCAAGTAGCTACGCGATCTCAGCAATTATTAACGAAAAAATCTCCAACAGCTCTTAAAGCTACTGTAGATGTAGAAGAAAAGGTTGCTAAACTATTGAGTGATCACACCAAATTGAAAACAAAATTAGAAACATCACTAAAAAATTCTGAGGAAGAACGAATAGGGTTAGTGGATCACATAAAATCTCTGGAAGTTATTGTAAAATTGCAGCAGGAAGACCATAAAACTGAAATACTAAATCTCACGAGTCAATGTAGGTCTATGTCAGAGGAAATCGAAATATTAAAATCAAAAATAAACTTGGCTAATGTAAGATCTGAACCTCTGATCAATACAAAAAAAGTAGAACCTAAATCAAATGGGGAAAAAATAAATAGAAATGGTCAAACAAAAACGTATAGTCAGGTTTTGCAAACAGCAACCAAAACTAAAGTAAGGGCAAATAACGATAGGAAAGGTAGAGTACTGCTCTTGACATCCAGTCATGGACGAGACTGTAGTGACCTACTAAATAAAAGATTAAAAAATAAGTATGAAGTTCAGAGCTTTTTCAAACCAAGTGCCCCTATAAACGCTATCGTAGAGTCAGCACAGGAACAAACTAAAGATTTTGGAAAAAACGATTTTCTAATAGTACTGGGTGGCTCAAACAATATAAATGAACCTAATCTAAAACATCTTCCTGAAATAAATGAAAAAATTAAAGAGATTGTGCCACTCAGCCAAAAAACTAATGTAATAATAAGTACAATTCCGTATAGGTTTGATAGGCCAGAGCTAAATGAAGCCATTAAGTCAACAAATAAATCAATTCATAATACAATCAACAGCCTAAAAAATAAGAATTCTAAGCAGTTGGGGATTTGTTTTCTAAATGAAAGGCTGAAAAAACAAAACTTCACTAATCATGGTCTACATCTAAATCAATCTGGCAAAGTAATATTTTGTAATAGGCTGGCAGAGCTGATTGAAAGTCGTTTGCAATCTACTGTCAATAATTCTCCTAAACAATCATCTAACGAACCTTTTTTAGTAAAGTGGCTCAAAACCGGGAAGGGAAACTAGTTTCAGATGATAAATTCATATCTTCAATTGTATTAAAAGACGTTAATCGATCAAAAAATCAGGATAGCATTAGTGGAAGGAACTCTTGTAGCAATCTGATAGGCTCTCAAGATTCTAAGAGATTAAGTAAATCTACTTCAATATGCAAAAGCAACGATAAAGTAATAAGGGATGATAGGGAAGTACCGGTACTCACTGTGTTCCATCAGAATATTCAATACATTCGTAACAAAATAGATAGAATCGAAGTATTTTTTAAAGAAGAGGCTCCTGACATAGCTATTTTCACAGAGCATGGTTTAAAAGAAGATGAATTGTCACAACTTAATATTCCAAACTATTCATTGAAAACGTCGTATTGCAGGACATCTCATCGAAGTGGGGGAGTAGCTATCTTCACTAAAAATGCTAAGAATATGCAAATATTTAATTTAGAATATGCAGAGAAATTTGCTGTGGAAATGGATTTAGAAGTTACTGGTTTGAGAGTAAAAATCGACAATAGTTTCGAAGTAGCGGTGTTAGGTATTTACAGGTCACCAAATGGGGAATGGAACAATTTTTGTGAACTATTCAATAGGCTTTTAGAGATTACTACTACTCGTTTTACAAACGTTATTGTAGCGGGAGATTTCAATACAGACTTTGCAACACAGAATAAAATGACAGAAGATTTAAAGGATATTATTTGCATGAATAACTTGGAAATAAAAGTTCATGAATATACCAGAGTCACAAGAACATCACAAACAATAATTGATAACATCCTTACTAATATAGATTATTCTAAAACAAGATTAGGCGGCTCGGAACTATCTGATCATGACTATCAAATCTTAGAGGTGGGGTTGCAAGGTCATAAATCAATTAAAAAGAGTAGAGTAATGAAAGAAATTCAACAATGTGAACAGGGGAATATCGATTGTTTGAAGCAGAATCTGCTACAAGAAAACTGGAGTAGGGTTTACAATAGCAATAGTTTAAATGACAAATATGATAGTTTCATTAATATTTTAAGGTTTCATATTACTATGAGTTGTCCAGTTAAAAAAGTCCCTGTAAAGAACAAATTAGACAAGATTGAAGAGTGGATAACTGATGATATCCTTGCAGAAAGAAATAGGGTTAAAGATGCATATGATGAATTCAAACTATCTAGAAATATGTTAAGTGAAGATAATTACAAAGCTCTAAAGAAAAACTATATGAAAAAAGTGAAAAGAGCGAAATGTAAGAAAACAGCTGAAATTTTGAATAATAGTGTGTACTTTAACACAGCAGTGTGGGATGTAATAAACAAAAATAGGCAAGTAGCTCATGTAGATGCTTATACTAGTGTCCCCAGAATAATTAACGAAAATAAAAAATATATTGATGATAGTGTAGACATTTGTAATTTCTTTAACAGATATTATCAACTGGTTGTTAAGGATCTTCAAAAATCTCTTAATACAGGTATTAGTGATGCAAACATGAGGAATACTGAGGGGATTGAGAACGAATTAAAATTCCACCCAGTATGCCAAGACGAGTTGTCAAATATCATTGATAGTTTAAATAATAAAAAAACTGTAGGAATGGATGGGGTATCCAGTAAAATTCTGAAAGAATGTAAAGATCAATTGTTAGACCCTTTGATTCATCTGATCAATCATTCATTAGAACAAGGTGTTTTTCCAGATAATTTAAAAGAGGGGAAGATCTTGCCAATCTTCAAAAGTGGCGATAGAGAAAAGGTAGAAAACTATAGGCCCATTAGTATTTTAAATGTAATAAGTAAAATTTTTGAAAGAGTAGTTCTAAATAGGTTACTTCTGCACCTTCAAGAAGCTAACTTTATCTGTGATGAACAGCATGGCTTCCAGAAAGGGAGATCAACAAAAACAGCCATAGTTTCTCTAGTTGAAAAACTAATAGATATATTAGATCCAGGTGATAAAGCTACTGCAATCTTCTTAGATCTGTCAAAGGCATTTGATTGTGTTAATCATAGAACTTTATTGGAAATACTGCAAAATGTAGGTGTAAATGGGGTTGAACTGAAATGGTTTGAATCATATCTTATTGGGAGAAAACAATGTGTAGAACTAACTACAGTAGTTGGTAATAGTATAGTAAAGAATAAATCTAATAAATTAGAGGTGCAAGCTGGAGTGCCTCAGGGGTCAATACTAGGTCCATTGCTTTTTTTGTTATATGTCAACCGTTTACCTAAAGAATTAATTAGTGGTAGAGCCCTCTTATTTGCTGATGATACATCACTCATTTTCAGCAATTCCATTCTAGATAATTTAGAAATAAGTGCCCATATAGGTGTGCAGTCCATTGTCCAATTTTTAAACCAGTTGAAATTAACTATAAATAGTAAAAAATGCCAATACCTTCAATTCAAAAACAAACATAATTTAAATGAAGATAGGGCTATAAACGTGTTTGTAAACGATAATCAATTAGACCAGGAAGAAGAAATTGCATTTCTAGGAGTTACGTTGGATAGACGATTGACCTGGACTCCATACATTGAGAAAATATGTAGTAAAATTTCATCTGGGGTATTTGTCCTGCGACAGCTCGCTAGATTGAATGACAAAAAGTTACTTTTTACAGCTTACCATGGGCTCTTACTGTCACATATTAGGTATGCTATCTTAGTATGGGGTAATTCATCAAAACAAAATCTTGATAGGGTGTTTAAGATCCAAAAGAAAGCGGTTAGGTGTATAGAAAGAGTAAATAGATTAGATTCATGTAGGCCGTTGTTCAAGAGACTTGGTCTCCTAACTGTACCCTGCTTATATGTGTATGAAGCTACTCTATATGTAAAAACGAATGATATTAACCAAAATCTTGATGTACATGATTATAATACAAGAAGCCGAGGAGATTATCACTTGGTGAGTCACAATAGTAGCCTATTCAAACAAAAACCTAGTTATATTGGTAGGAAATTCTACAACAAGCTACCGCAGTTTTTGAAGAGTCTTGAAAATATAGAAATATTTAAAAATCAATTGAAGAAATATTTAGTTGATAAAGCTTTTTATAGTGTACAAGAGTTCCTTTCACATGAAAATTAAGCCTCACCTCAACTAATTGAAGTAATTATGGTATCTAGTGTATAATATCGTTGATCTGACTTGTCTTATACTCCTCAACTGGAGTCTCCAAGACGTAATCTACAAAAAAAAAAAAAAAAAAAAAAAAAAAAAAAAAAAAAAACTTGTTGAGTCACAATAGTTGCTTATTCAAACAAAAACCTTGTTATATTGGTGGGAAATTTTACAGCAAGCTACCTCAGTTTTCAGATTAAGATTCAGATTCAGATGACTTTATTTGTGTAAATTTACAATGTATTTGAATGATAAAGTATTATTAATATTAGCAACTCTCAGATCCACTAGTTGAAGTTAAGTACAGTTGATTTTGAATCGTAAACATAATGGTTGAATAGTTTGAGTAGAAAAGTTTATAAATACAACAAATATTTATATTCTGAGGTATAGTACAGCAGAAATTGTAAAAAAAAACATAATGAAAATAGAGCTTGGATCTGAGAGATGAATTACACAAAGAGGCGAAGTCTTGGCCATTGAGGCCATTCTTACACTTAACCTTTTAAGAGTCTAGTTTTCAAAGAGTCTAGAAGAAATATTTGGTTGATAAAGCTTTTCACAGTGTACAAGAGTTCCTTTCACATCAAAATTAAGCCTCACATCAACTAATCGATATAGTAATTATGATATCTTGTGTATAATTTTCAACCTGACTTGTCTTGTACTCCTTAACTGGAGTCTTCAAGACATAATCTACAAGAAAAAGACATAAGAAAGTCATCACATTTTTGTACAGTAGTTATTGTACAATAATTTCTCCATTTTGTATAATGTGTGTTCATTGAAAATTTCTTCTAATAACTATTTGTTCATACATCTAGGCTACTTATTGAAAAACTGACAAATTTATTTGTCCAAAGATAGTACTGGTACATTATGATATTTTTCATGCATAATCAAAGCGTCTCTTTCTGCTTTCTGTGTGCAAACTTTCAAAGGGAAAAAATAATCTGAAGGAAAAATTTCAGAGTGGTATACCTGAATCAACATGCATGTGCTTATGCACAAGTGGAATGCTTCGTATTGCATGGACTTTTGATTGTATAGACACATACATTTTGATACTGTGTCAGTATATAAAAACTAGTTAGTAGTGTAGCATGTTAATTATGATGCCTCTGGTGTAGTTAGCTGGAGGGATAAACCAATGGACTGTCAATTGCATATGATATATTCTTGCTGGTTCAGTGATCGTTTGTAAGATTCTGGTAGTAGTGGTAGCTAACCAATAGCATAGTGGATAACAGAGGACCACCCAGGTTATAGTACCTAGGAGAATAATGGCCAGTATGATGAGATAATCAAAATATTTGAGTAATAACAGTGTATTGAGAATTTTCAAAACACAATTTAAAGTAGAAATGTGGCTGAATAACTGCCAAGATAAAAAATAATTTCAAATCTTAGTACAGTACTGAAAGTAGTACCATAATCATGAACAAATCAGCAAGGTGTGCAAACAAAATATTAAAAAATTTCGTATACAACAATCCTGAGAATTCACAAATGACTGGTGTTTCCTAAAGGAATTATCAGTAATTATTATGATTAATATGATGGTCAATATCTGAGTCAAATAGGTTGAGTTGTTGAAAAATACCCAAAGATGATGAAATGATGAAGAAATGATTGTTAAGAAACACAATTGAACCACATCTGACATTTGCTAGAAAAAGTTTGGTTACCAAAATAATTAATTTCAATAACATACATCATATACAAAATTGAATTTGGGCAAAAGTGAGTTATGATACTAAACTTATATCTCCAGAAACAACATGGCAAACACGGGAATCCCGGTTTCAGGTATTCTGTAAGGGCAGGTAGTGCCAGCAGCCAGCTTGGTAACAGTTGTTGAACTCTACAGGAACTGAAGACTTGTGCAGGTTGAGTGGAGATGATGTGGGTAGCATGCACATGGCTTAACTATAAATAGAAGAAAATGCCAATACCTTCAATTCAAAAACAAACATAATTTAAATGAAGATAGGGCTATAAACGTGTTTGTAAATGATAATCAATTAGACCAGTAAGAAAAAATTGCATTTTTAGGAGTTATGTTGGATAGACGATTGACCTGGACTCCATACATTGAGAAAATATGTAGTAAAATTTCATCTGGGGTATTTGTCCTGCGACAGCTCGCTAGATTGAATGACAAAAAGTTACTTTTTACAGCTTACCATGGGCTCTTACTGTCACATATTAGGTATGCTATCTTAGTATGGGGTAATTCATCAAAACAAAATCTTGATAGGGTGTTTAAGATCCAAAAGAAAGCGGTTAGGTGTATAGAAAGAGTAAATAGATTAGATTCATGTAGGCCGTTGTTCAAGAGACTTGGTCTCCTAACTGTACCCTGCTTATATGTGTATGAAGCTACTTTATATGTAAAAACGAATGATATCAACCAAAATCTTGATGTACATGATTATAATACAAGAAGCCGAGGAGATTATCACTTGGTGAGTCACAATAGTAGCTTATTCGAACAAAAACCTAGTTATATTTGTTGGAAATTCTACAACAAGCTACCGCAGTTTTTGAAGAGTCTTGAAAATATAGAAATATTTAAAAAACAATTGAAGAAATATTTAGTTGATAAAGCTTTTTATAGTGTACAAGAGTTCCTTTCACATCAAAATTAAGCCTCACCTCAACTAATTGAAGTAATTATGGTATCTAGTGTATAATATTGTTGATCTGACTTGTCTTATACTCCTTAACTGGAGTCTCCAAGACATAATCTACAAAAAAAAATAAGGAAATAATTCCCTATAAGAAAGTTATTTCAGTACAAAAAAATATATACCGTTTTTAAGCTCAAAGCTGATGACAAATCGAAGTAGAATGTTCGTAGGATTTAGTGGAACAAATTTTGAAGAAAATGATGCTTGTAACAATGTAACAAGAGTTACAAGTGACATGCAATCATTTGTTAATATAGCTCACAATAGATCGAAATTATTGTGGTAATTTGTAATTCAAATGTTTGAACAAATCTGTTCATATGTAGCACTGGATAACAATGATCACAATTATATATGACCGATATATTACAATGATTGATTATATCATATCGAGGTAGCAGTGAAACTGTGCATATGTTGTCAGAAGAGGCTCTGCGAATTTTGAAGAAAAAAATATCAATTCGAATGGATAAGTAGTATTTTTGTGTATTATTATTAGTATTTATAATATCTTAATAATTTACATCATTAATTTGTCTATTATAATTTAAAGTATCTTGATAAAAAGTCAAATTCTGTCTTTGAGGTTGGGTTAATTTACCAATATTGATAAATTTTCTAGTAATTAAATAGTCTCGAGTTGACAATTATAATAAATTAAGTAATATTTCATTGAACATTTAACAAAAATCAATTGAAAACAAATTTTAGCTAAGAAAATGAGTCCAAACACATAATCTGAATCTGATTCTTTAACAAAAACGCAGGTAACTACGCATTTTCGAGTATTACTTAAGAAATCTCCTTCAGCTCTTAAAGCTACTGTAGATGTAGAAGAGAATGTTGCTAAACTACTGAGTGATCACACCGAATTAAAAACAAAATTAGAATCATCACTAAAAAATTCTGAGGAAGAACGGATAGGGTTGGTGGATCACATCAAATCTCTGGAAGTTATTGTAAAATTGCAGCAGGAAGACCATAAAACTGAAATACTAAATCTCATGAGTCAATGTAGTTCTATGTCAGAGGAAATCGAAATATTAAAATCAAAAATAAACTCAGCTAATGTAAGATCTCAACGTCTGTTCAATACAAAAAAATTAGAACCTAAAAGAAATGGGGAAAACATAATTGGTCAAATTAAATCGTATAGTCAGGTTTTGCAAACAGCAACTGAAACTAAAGTGAGGGGAGATAATGATAGGAAAGGTAGAGTACTGCTCTTGACATCCAGTCATGGACGAGACTGCAGTGACCTACTAAATAAAAGATTAAAAAATAAGTATGAAGTTCAGAGTTTTTTCAAGCCGTGCCATTATAAATGCAATTGTAGAGCCAGCAAAGGAACAAACAGAAGATTTTGGTAGGAATGATTTTCTAATAGTACTAGGTGGCTCAAACAATATAAATGAACCTAATCTAAAACATCTTCCTGAAATAAATGAAAAGATTAAAGAGATTGTGCCACTCAGCCAAAAAACTAATGTAATAATAAGTACAATTCTATATAGGTTTGATAGGCCAGAGCTAAATAAAACCATTAAGTCAACAAATAAATCAATTCATAATTGTCATAAATGACATTTTCATTAAAAATCAAATTTATTATAGAAACGAGAGCCGAGGTGTTTCACTTCAGGCTTCCAAGGCGAAGTGTGTTATTAAACAATGATGACGTTCATGAGATCGACAAGTCTGATAGTGGCACGTTCATGCGAATTGTTTGAATGTGTTGATAAATATTAAAGGTATGTAAGAACGTGTCACTATCCAATCTTGTGAATATTAGGCCTCTTTTCTGGCATTGAAAGGAGTGTATGGACCACTTAAATAGAGAACCAAAATTCATAATCGAGGAGTTCAACTCGAGAAGCCAGAAGATCGCTTCTTTCGACCAGTGGAGTGTTAGGCTTGCAAAACCAAGATCTTTGAAAACTCAATAAGTCTGTTACAGTCCGGGCAGTTTAAAACTTATTGGGGGATCGAAATTTTGGCGTGTTGGCCAGCAATTCTACTGGGCGACAAGGGCATGTTCGGCTGATTTCTGAGAGTTGTTAGAAGTGTTATAAGTGTTTGAAGTGGCCATAGACTCCTGGAGATCAAGGAAAGGAGAGGCAAGAATATCAGGTTAGTTTTTAAATATAAGTTCCAACTCATAATTATATACACGTCTTAAAATAGCAAGCCAAGCGAGTTAAATTTGATATGTTCTTTAATGTGTTGTAATATTATAATATATAATATTATAAATAAACAAACTATAAAATTAGAAGTATTTTGTTGTCTATGAGTTACGACCCCAGAGTAATCATTCAGACAAGTTGTTGATATTAAGAATATCAGGGTTACATAAATAAGTGGTTACATAAATGGTGGAGGCTTATGCTGGTGTATTCATCTGGCACTAACCGTCAGACTTTCGTGGTATCCTCAATTAAGACGTGTGTAGGGTTATGAGTTTGGTGGATATTAGAAATATTCGAATCAAAGAATTAAATTTGCACGAAGCTCTTGGTATAGCTACCCAATACAAGCTCTTTTTACCAGCAAACGCTGACTTAGACTTTATTAGATCTCAAATAAGAATCTTAAAGTAAAATCTAATCAACCCACAAGAGTACATTATTGAACAAGAAAGGGCGTTGAATCACATAATTCAGGGAGTTAAATTATCTGAAGAATTGAAGAATAAGTGTCCCAACTTAGCTTTTTTAGAAACAACGCTAAGAAGGAAATTTTCGATAGGAGAACCATCAATTACAGAATCTACTTCTCCGGTTAAGCAATACAGGGATTCAGAAATCCAAACAGCGATAAACATGGCAGAAAAGAAGAGACCGTTTTTGGCACCAAAAACCTTTAGTGCAAAGAAAGGTGAAGATATATTGGAATTTTTTGAGTATCTTGATAGAGTATCATTGGCAAATTCTTGGGATGAAAAAGATAAAGTTTTATACCTTCCATTTTATTTAGAGGGGAGTCCTTTAAAATATTTCGAGATGGTGAAATTAATATTAAAAGAAAAGAAAAATTTGGATTATGAGGCTTTAAAGAATGAATTAATTAGATATTTCCAACCAATACAGTTAGATAGGTATGAGATGGAGTTGGGGAATTGTAGAATGAAACCTTATGAGAGTATTAGAGAGTATATGGCCCAAATTTTGTTTTTATGCTCAAAAGTCGATCCTAAAATGTCAGAGTCTAGGAAAGTAAAATATGTACTTAAGGGATTATTACCACATATCTTAGATAAGGTGGTGATGTTAAGAAATGAAACAATAGAAGAATTGACTAATAATCTCGAGAGATTTGAATTGTCAAAGTATTTCTTGGAGGACAGATTGTCGAGTGCAGAAATAATAGAGAAAAAGAGTACAGAGTCGGATCAGAGAATCATGCATATAAGTAGGAATATTGATAAGTTGATAGAAAATCAGCAAATATCAACACAAGAGAGTAAGGCAGTAAAATTTTTTGGAGGCCACGACACAAGACATAATAATTATAGAAATAATAACGAAAATTATAACAGGAGGGATTTCCGTTATAGCAATAGTGGTAGGAATGATGATAGAAGAAGATGGAATAAGGAAGTTAGCCCAGGACCTTGGAACAGAGATGAAAGGAAGGGCGAGGAAAGGAAGTTATGGTGTGAAATTTGTGAAATGAAAAATCATTCAATGCGTGATTGTAGGTTCAATTTAATGAATAAAAACAATGATAAGATTACTTGTAGTTTATGTAAAAAGGAAGGGCACTCTATTAAGACTTGCCAATTCAATGGTAGAATAAAACATTCAAAAAACGCGTAACGGGGTTCAAGTTACAGGAAAATGGGGGCCCCGAGATAGAAGAGAAAAATCCCAAGAATAGCGAATTGTTTTCTAAAAGAAAGGAAAAAATGGCAGTCAAAAATGAATGCACTTATAAAGCAGGAAAGTTGGTCGAAGTTGGAGAAATCAGGGCAGATAAAGAAAAGGAAATAGAAGAGGAGAGAGTCGAGGAAAATAAATCGAATATTACTGTATTTGATACAAATGAACATAATAAAATTCAAAAGAGAAAAATTCATTATAATACGGCATGTGGAAATATTAGGCTTTCACCTGTATTAATTGAAGGAGAAGTAAATAAGTCAAGAGTCAAAATTCTGTTTGACACTGGTTCGAATTTGACACTTGTAGGTGTAAGTCATTGCCATGGTCAGTCATTGACCCAGGTTGATTTTCAATTGTTAGCAGCAAATGGGCTGCCGATTGAGGTATTAGGAAAGGTTTGTTTGGATTTTAAAATTAACAACATTGAATTTTCAAGTCAATGTATTGTTGTAAATACGACCTCGATTGAATTATTATTAGGTGTTGATTTTATGCTGAGGTATGGAGCAAAATTAGATTTTTCCCGCAGAGAAATTGAATTACAAATTAATGATGATAATTTGAGCATTCCGTTTGCGCAATGGACGGACAGCGCCGAACTAGGTCACATAGAAGCAAGAATGATTGAGCAGGCTATAATGAAGCCAAAACAATTTTTGAATGTTTCTTTTTGTTTCGATCAACCTTTGCTCACTACAAATGCAGTGTACTGTGAATTGCGAAAGCCAGAGCTGCACATTGTCAATTTAATAACATTAAATGAGGACAGCTGTGAATTAAAAATTGAAAATCTGTCAGATTCAGTTTTACAATTATTGGAGGGGGAGCCTATTGCACGATTGTCGAATAAGCAATTTAGCCAGGCTAGATTATTGAAAAATGATTCTACACAGAAAGTCTATCAGAATGAAAACGTTTATCTAGTTGATAACATAACATTGTTAATCGGACAAGAAACAGAAGTAAGTTTTGCAGTAGAATATAAGGATAGTAGTTTCGTAGATTTTATTCCTAGCAGTATTTATTTGAATTCAAAGAGAGTATTTGTTGCACTGCAGACTATAAAAGAGAAGGAATTAAGATTTATTATAAGAAACATTGGTTCTAAGACAGTTCAGTTAAAAAAAAATGGATGCATTGGTGAGCTTGTCATGCGAGGCAAAGGACAAAAGATTTCTTGGGTAGGAACTTTAGAGGCTAAGAATTCAGTTTTAAGTAATGTTTCTATAAATGAAAGCTTAGATAGAAAAATTTATGATAAGTTTGAAAAATTAGTTGGAGAATTTGAGGACATATTTGCTAAGGATAAATATGATATACCAGTTTCAAAATTAAACCCTGTTACTATAGAATTAATTGATAAAACACCTGTGTTTAGTTCACCTTATAAGCTTGCACCCAGCGAAAGGCAGGAATTACAAGTTATTATTGACGGGTTATTAAAAGCGGGCGTAATTGAGAGTTGTAGGTCTAGCTACGCATCTCCAGCATTTTTGGTACATGCTAAGAACAAAAAGCCTAGGCTTGTCATTTCCTTTGTTAAGCTGAACAAACGAATTGCTTTTTTTCGGTACCCCTTACCCAATCCTGGTACAATTTTGGAATCGTTAAGTGGAGCGCAATTTTTAACGACGTTAGATCTTTCGTCTGCGTTTTATTCTATGCCAATCGCAGAGGAGTCACAACATCTGACAGCGTTTACTTCGCCCCTAGGGTTATTCAAGTTTAAGCGCTTACCTATGGGATTAGCTATTTCGCCGTCCCATTTCTGCAAGGAGTTAACAAGGGTTTTTAGTGACAAGATGTATAAATCTGTATTGTTATACGTAGATGATATATTTATCTTTTCTAAAACTTGGGAAGAACATATTAAAGAAGTTAGAGAGGTATTCGAAAGATTACGGGAGTATGGATTAAAATTAAACCCTGAGAAATCTAAAATTTGTTATAAGTCTTTGAAAATATTAGGGCATTTAGTATCGGACAAGGGTATAGCACCGTTACAAGAAAATGTAGAGTCAATTGTAAACTTTCCGGTTCCTACAAAAATCAGTGAATTGAGACGATTTTTAGGAGCTGTTTCATATTATAGGAAATTTATCCCATGCATGTCTAAGAGAGCCTATTTGTTAACACAGTTAACAAAGAAAGAATGCAATTTTGAGTGGTTAGAGACACATCAGCGTATCTTTGAAGAATTAAAGCAATGTCTCATTTCAAGCCCAGTTTTAGCTCATTATTGCGACAATAGAGAAACATTTTTATATACAGATGCATGTTCAGTCGGGATTGCAGGTTGTCTAAGTCAGCGATTAGATGATGGTACTATCCATCCAGTTTCATTTGTTTCTCGTAGATTAACTAAGAGTGAGGCAAATTGGTCAGCAACAGAGCTAGAGCTTCTAGCTGTAACTTATTGTATTTTGCATTTTCGCTCATTACTGTTAAATAAGAAGTTCACAGTTATAACAGACCACAGTAGTTTGCAGTATTACAGGAATATTAAAGAACCAAATTGTCGGTTAGCTAAATTAATTACAAAATTAGTTCATTTTGAGTTTGATATTAAGTATCAAGCAGGAAAAACGCTACAGTTAGTTGACGCTTTATCTCGAGCTCCAGGAGAAAAATGTATTGAAAATGAGTGGCAAGATTTTACTAACGCAATAACCAGTGTTAATATAGGGTTGTTGCAGAAACAGGACCCATTTTTGGGAAAAATTTATAATGCTTTATTAGATTTGGACTCTGCAGAGAAGAATATTGCAAGAAAAGCTAGAAATTATTCATTGAAAGATGATATTTTATACTACAAGGAAACTCAGGTTAAAGCACAAGCTGTTTATTTATTAGTAGTACCTCAGAGCCTAGTACCCACGATTTTAAAACAATTTCACGACTCATTGCAGTTTGGTGGTCATTTGGGTATTGATAAAACGTTCTCAAAGATTAAAGACAGGTATTACTGGCCTTCAGTCAGGAAAGATGTGATAGAATATGTAAAATCATGTGAAGTTTGTCAAAAAGCAAAAGTTTCACGTTTAAAGCCGTCTGGGTTACTACATCCTATTTCAATTTCTGAGGAACCTTTTCATACTATATGTGTGGATGCAATTGGACCTATATCGAAGAGTAATAAATATCAGTATATTCTGGTAGCCGTAGATAGGACGACTCGCTTTGCGTTTTGTAAACCTATTACCAGTGTTGATGCTAAGAATACAGCGAATTTTATTTTAGATTTTGCGGCATTGTATGGATTGCCTAGAGTTATTCACACAGATAACGGTACTAACTTTAAAGCTGAAGTTTTTAAAGATTTTTGTGTTTCATTGGGAGTTTCTCAAAAATTTGGTTCTCCTTATATGCCTTCAACACAGGGTGTCACGGAACGTTTTAATGATACCATTATAACGATGTTGAGATGTTTCATTAATACAGAACAGTCTAATTGGGCTAAGTGTATCAAGCATTTGGTTTTTGCATATAATATCTCAGTGCAGGATTCATTGGGATATTCACCGTTTTATTTAGTATTCGGATATGTTGCTCGTAGTCCGGTAGATATTGCTTTCTTACCTTCATCTGTTTGTAGAGATAGAATTGAAGCACTAAAAATATTAGCAGGAATTCGTGAGAAGTTACCAAGTATATTACAGGAGGTTCAGGATAAGCAAAAGAGTAATTTTGATAAGAAGCATCGTGAGGTGAGTTATGAAAAGGGAGATAAAGTTTTAGTATGGTATCCCAGGTTTCAGGTGGATACTTGCAAAAAGTTTAATAATCCTTATCATGGACCGTTTGTAATCTCGAGAAAGATTTCGGATAACAATTATGAGGTTTTGTTGGAGAAACGTGGGAAAATAATTCCTGAGGTTGTTCATGTGCGAAGGTTAAAGCCTTATCACGAAAGAAAACAGTGATAGATGAGGAAAGCGCAGAAAGGTAACCGCGTAGCGCGGCAAATTTGAATTTGTTGTTGAGGTCGTGCTTCAGCGACGAGAGAAATTTTGATTTTTTTATTTTTTTTTTCGGTTAATCGATTTATTTTTCATTTTCTGATGTAAAATGATCAATAAATATTTTCGAAAAGTTTGAAGGGGTTTGAGGAAAAGGCAGATAGGTAACCGCGTAGCGCGGCAAATTTGAATTTGTTGGTGAGGTCATGTTTCAGCAACGAGAGAAATTTTGATTTTTGAATTTTTCTCTCGGTTAATCGAATTATTTTTCATTTTCTGATGTAAAATGATCAATAAATATTTTTGAAAAATTTGAAGGTTTTGGAGGAAAGCGCAGTTCTGTGAAGAAATGTTATGAAGTTTTACTAGCTGCACTATTAACGTCAAAATTCAGCCAAAACTAGAAAGTTTAGCATAAAAAGACAAAATTTTGTGGGTTTTTAAATTTTTTTTTTGGGCAATTATATTTATTAGGGCAAGATCAATCAACTTTGTTCAGTAAACATTTTTATTGGGGTAATGGGTTTCGAAATATTTGGCTCAAAAAGAAAAAAATTTTTTTTGGGGGTTTTGTTGAAATTTTTTTTTTGACATTTCGATTTGTTTTGATGTCATTGGGTGTAAAATAAAAATTCAATGAAATTCACCGAAGGGGACGGTTACAATTCGATAATTTCGAGCGTAAGTGGCTGAAAACATATAGCTACAGTACAAAGCGTCCGTTTTCAGCAGAAAGCCAAACATTTTTGCAGTGAAAGTTAAAATTTGTGAAATTTATTAAAATTTTTTTGGGCAATTATATTTGTAAGGATGAAACAGATCAACTTTCTTCAATAAAATTTGTTGATTAGGATAAAAGGTTTTGAGATAATCAGTTTTAAAAATTTGAAAAATTGAGTTTTGTTGGTGACCTTGTATTTTGTTGTAATTTTGACTTATTTTTTAATGACATTCGGTTGTTGAGGGAATTTGTGATGAAAAATTATCAGTAACAGTTTTTGGTAAACTCAAGGGTTTTTGAGGAAAGTCAGGAAATAGTAAAATTTTCTGGAGGAAGATAGAATTTTAGATTTATACCTTTAAATTTTAGGTCCAAATGAGTTTTATAAGAATATTTTTAGTAATTATTAAATATCGATATATTGCTAATCAGTTCTACGAATAATATATTTGATTTTATTGTTCATTGATTAAATAATAAGGGTTATATTGTTAAAATTCCTTATCTGAAAGCAGAAATTTGAGTTTATATCTTTATATTAGTGAACCTAAAGGGTATTATGAAAATGTTTTCAGTAGTAATTGATGACTAATGTATTGTTAATTAGTTTTGATAAAAATATAAAAGATTTCATTCCCCGATGATTAAATAATAAGGGTTATATTGTTAAAATTCCTTATCTGAAAGCAGAAATTCGTGTTTGTATCTTTATATTAGTGAACCTAATGAATATTATATAAATGTTTTCAGTATTAATTGGAGACTAATATATTGTTAAGTAGTTTTGATGAAAATATAAAAGATTTCATTTCCCGATGGTTAAATAATAAGGGTTATAGAATAAATTTGACCTTCTGATAGTAGAGTTTTGGGATTTATACGTTTGTATTGGAAGTTCTTATTCATTTCATGAGAATCCTTTCAGTAATTATTATAGATTCAATCGTGGTTCAATAGTTCGAATGGTAATATGAACCGTATTTTCAATCACAAATTTAATAATAGAGATTTTAAGTCGGATTGACCTGTCAATGAACAGCAGTTTTCTCTTTTCAGTGAATGAGGCATTTTGTAGCTCAGTCGATAATAATGTTGGTTTCAAATATCTCTATCATTAAAATTATTTATTATTGTAGAACTATTTCAATAAATTAGTGAAATAACAGGTGTGGCGTACTTGCAAAGTTCAGCTATCTTTGTCGTTAGTTGTCATTTTAGAAAAAAAAATAAGTTTTCACGACATTGATTTTTTTTTTGTAGCCTATGAATACTTAAGTGACAGTTCCAAATATTAATGGAACAGAAGAGTGACAGTATTTCATAGTTGAAAAAAAATTTGAGTATTTCATAGTAGGAATATTCCATATTTTAGTCATGAGTGTTTCATGATTATTTAAACAAGTTTAAAATGATACGGTTTGAATGTCAAATAGCTGTAAAGTTTACAGCTTGGTAATATTTGTTTAATATTTTTGTGAATTCTAAGTTAATATTTTGTTCTGATTTCAGAGAGTATTAAAACTTGGAGAATCTGCGATTTTCATTGCAATCAATTAATCGTTCTTTCTCTAACAAAAGCTTAAGTCAGCCAACCAACCAAAAAAATTTTTTTTGTATAATTAATTATTGCTCAGTGGAAAGTTATAGTGGATTTTGGCGGATTCTAAACGTAGCATATTTTTGTTTGTAAATTGAGAGGTATCCCTTCCCAGTGAAACATGTACGTTTCATTAATCCTTTATGTGATTGTTCTCACACCACATATGCATGTCAACGCAGTCAAAGTCTTCGCGGGAGTCTTCTTCCAGCCACTTCGACATGGGATAGTCTACGAGTCATCCGTTCCATTGGTCTACGAGTCCAATTACCCACAAGCTCAGTTGGACATTTTGGAAGCAGAGAAAGTTTTCCTACCGAATTGTCAGCAAGCAGATTGTCAACTCTCGAGGGCAGTCAAGGAGTTATACAACGCTACGAACAACATACTGATGAGTAATAATCAGGCTTTTACTTCTGAAGTTCGTGAAAAGGGACAGTCTTTAACACGAAAAACGAGAGCGGTTGAAGCGTTTGGAGATTTTCTACATTTTTGTTGCGGAACAGCTACTGATGGAGAACTTCATAAGCTGCAATTCAATGAAGAAAGGGTCACAGATCACTTGAATGCATTCCAAGGTCTAGTTCAGGATGATCACAAGGACTTAGTAAAGATATCAAGAAATTTAAGATTATTTGCTGGAAATTTTTCTCAACAATTTCACGAAGCCTACAATAATTTAAAGGTCAGTGTGGAATCCATCATCCAAAAGAATCGTAAGGAAGAAAGTAATGATGTTATGGACCAGCTATTAGCATATGTGTTTCATATTTACACACATGTGAATATTTTAGCACGACAAGAATTCATATCTACAGCAAAGGAGCGATGTCAGAAGAAAGTATTATTCTCTTCTGTAGTCCACTCAGATATTTTAAGGACTGATTTATTTAAATTGGAGAAAAGATATAAGCTAAAAGGATATCAGTTGGCTATTCCTGTAAATGAGTTTCAAAGATATTATGAGCTTCCATTGACAACGTGTTTCTTCAAAGACAATTCTGTTGTAATGAGTGTAAAGATTCCATTCATTTCGTCAGGAGGGCAGTATGATCTTTTCAAGTTCATACCTACACCACTCTACTGGAAGAACCAATCGTGTATGCTACAGCAGGAGGAGTTTGTGCTAGCCAAGCGCAGTGACAACGAGATGCAGATTATTTCCGGAGGTCATCTTCAAGACTGCAAGGTGCAGGAGGATTATATGTGCTATTTACCTCGACAGCTGCATGATAGGCATATGTCATCCAGATGTATGCATCACATACTTACTTCCGCTTCACTACAAGACTTGCAACGTTACTGTACATTCCAATGTTCGGCCGCAGGAGACATACTTTCCATAACGGAGCAGTCACCTACAGAATACATACTTTCCAATGTCCAACCCAATACGAGTATCGTGTGTGAGGATGGATCAAACCATGGATTGCAGCAGCAGCATCCTGGGGCGTCGTTCATCAATCTACCATGCAGTTGCTCACTGGTAGAGAACAATCGTATCCTTATTAGAAAAACTTATCCTTGCGATTTAAGATCATCAGATAATCCAATTATCCAACATTTTTTACCTCTTCAATGGTTAAAATTTAATTCTCTAAAGATTGATGTGTTAATTCCGCATAGAAATCCGCATTTTAGTGAATTATCAGATATTTATAATGACAAATGGAATGTAACAATGCCAACCTTATTTGTTCATGATAGAATCGCTTCAGATATATTTCAAAAGATTGAAATTCCTAATGATTGGCAGAGTATTGTAAATTCAACTAGTTTTGTTTTCTATGTAGTTTTCGGTTGGTTGGGAGTTTTGACATTATTATGCACATATTTGGCTATAAAATTGTATATTTTTAAAATAGTAGCTTTCAAGTCTAAGCCAGCAGTGCATATATCAGATAATTTCATGTAAAATATTAATAGTCTAATTTGATAAGCATCTAGTAATATTAGGTGGAATAATTGTTAGTAATTTAAATATGAAAATTGTTATTGTTAGCTTTCTTGGTTTGTTATGGGACAGAATTTGTTTAGATTATTTTTTTTTTATGACAATTAGGTGTGGCGTGTGCCCGAGTCATAATAAGAATGTATTGTTTAATAATTGTTTTCAAATGACCAGAGCGATGCAAGGCCGTGTCCTACTTTTGTAACGTGATCAAATGGTAGTTAAAAGTTTTGAACTATGTGCAAGTTCAGCATTATTATTGCTATGAAAAGTAAACAATGCAACGATTGTTCAACCAGTTGTAAAAAAAAAAGAAGAAAATAAATTAGGTCGCATCCGCTCTTATTTTTAAAAGGTAAATTAGGTTATGATAAGCTTAGTGAAAAGGAAAAAAAGGGAATTGTAAAGGCATGTGGGTTTTATGGCGTCATCATTGAAGGATAAAAAAAAAAAAAAATTTTTTTTTTCTCTCCTCAAGTATGTATAGTTACGACTGAGGGTCCAGTCTTTTCAGCTGGGCGGGTGATATGTCATAAATGACATTTTCATTAAAAATCAAATTTATTATAGAAACGAGAGCCGAGGTGTTTCACTTCAGGCTTCCAAGGCGAAGTGTGTTATTAAACAATGATGACGTTCATGAGATCGACAAGTCTGATAGTGGCACGTTCATGCGAATTGTTTGAATGTGTTGATAAATATTAAAGGTATGTAAGAACGTGTCACTATCCAATCTTGTGAATATTAGGCCTCTTTTCTGGCATTGAAAGGAGTGTATGGACCACTTAAATAGAGAACCAAAATTCATAATCGAGGAGTTCAACTCGAGAAGCCAGAAGATCGCTTCTTTCGACCAGTGGAGTGTTAGGCTTGCAAAACCAAGATCTTTGAAAACTCAATAAGTCTGTTACAGTCCGGGCAGTTTAAAACTTATTGGGGGATCGAAATTTTGGCGTGTTGGCCAGCAATTCTACTGGGCGACAAGGGCATGTTCGGCTGATTTCTGAGAGTTGTTAGAAGTGTTATAAGTGTTTGAAGTGGCCATAGACTCCTGGAGATCAAGGAAAGGAGAGGCAAGAATATCAGGTTAGTTTTTAAATATAAGTTCCAACTCATAATTATATACACGTCTTAAAATAGCAAGCCAAGCGAGTTAAATTTGATATGTTCTTTAATGTGTTGTAATATTATAATATATAATATTATAAATAAACAAACTATAAAATTAGAAGTATTTTGTTGTCTATGAGTTACGACCCCAGAGTAATCATTCAGACAAGTTGTTGATATTAAGAATATCAGGGTTACATAAATAAGTGGTTACATAATACAATCAACAGCCTAAAAAATGATAATTCTAAGCAATTGGGGATTTGTTTTCTAAATGAAAGGCTGAAAAACAAAATTTCACCAATCATGGTCTTTATCTAAATCAATCTGGCAAAATAATATTTTGTAATAGGCTGGCAGAGCTGATTGAAAGTCGTTTGCAATCTACTGTCAATAATTCTCTTAAACAATCATCTAACAAACCTTTTTTAGTAAAGTGGCTCAAAACCGGGAAGGCAAACTAGTTTCAAATGATAAATTCATATCTTCAATTGTATTAAAAGACGTTATGCAATCAGGAAATCAGGATAGCATCAGAGGAAGGAACTCTTGTAACAATTTGATAGGCTTCCAAGGTTCTAAGAGATTATGTAGATGTACTTCAATATGCAAAAGCAACGATAAAGTAATAAGGGATGATAGGGAAGTATCCCCATACCGGTACTCACTGTGTTTCATCAGAATATTCAATTCATTCGTAACAAGATAGAGAGAATCGGAGTATTTTTTAAAGAAGAGGCTCCTGATATAGCTATTTTCACAGAGCATGGTTTAAATCTTTACTAAAAATGCTAAGAATTTGCAAACATTCAATTTAGAATATGTAGAGAAATTTGCTGTGGAAATGGATTTAGAAGTTACTGGGTTTAGAGTAAAAATCTACAATAATTTTGAAGTAGCGGTGTTACAGGTCACCAAATGGGGAAGAATGGACCAATTTTTGTGAACTATTCAATAGGCTTTTAGAGATTACTACTACTCGTTTTACAAACGTTATTGTAGCGGGAGATTTCAATACAGACTTTGCAACACAGAATAAAATGACAGAAGATTTAAGGGATATTATATATATATATATTTTTTTTTTGTAGATTATGTCTTGGAGACTCCAGTTAAGGAGTATAAGACAAGTCAGATCAACAATATTATACACCAGATACCATAATTACTTCAATCAGTTGAGGTGAGGCTTAATTTTGATGTGAAAGGAACTTTTGTACACTATAAAAAGCTTTATCAACTAAATATTTCTTCAATTGTTTCTTAAATATTCACTCATTTTCAGCAATGTCATTCTAGATAATTTAGAAGTAAGTGCCCATATAAGTGTGCAGTCCATTGGCCAATTCTTAAATCAGTTGAAATTAACAATAAATAGTTAAAAATGCCAATACCTCCAATTCAAATGAAGATAGGGCTATAAACGTGTTTGTAAACGATAATCAACTGGACCAGGAAAAAAACATCTTATTTCTAGGAGTTTTGTTGGATAAACGATCGACCTGGGTTCCATACATTGAGAAAATATATTGTAAAATATTTCATCTGGGGTATTTGTCCTGTGACAGCTTGCTAGATTGAATGACAAAAAGTTACTTTTTACAGCTTACCATGGTCTCTTACTGTCACATATTAGGTATGCTATCTTAGTATGGGGTAATTCATCAAAACAGAATCTTGATAGGGTGTTTAAGATCTAAAAGAAAGCGGTTAGGTGTATAGAAAGAGTAAATAGATCAGATTCATGTGGGCTGTTGTTCAAGAGACTTGGGCCTGTATTTATGAATGTGACTTACATTGATCTAAGCACGAGTTATCTAAGACCGTGTTGTAAAGGCTCTATTACATTGAATATGGTCAAATGCTAACCTAAAATTGTGTCATATCATCAGGCACTATTAAACATAAAATAACATACATGAAAAGATAAAGATACTGCACTGCATGTAAATTTACAGTTACTGTTACATAATAATTACCATGCCAACATTTTTCAAATCATTATTTACTGTTTCCCGAATTTGAATAATAAGCATTCAATGCAGTGTATTGAACGCTATCTGCCAGCAGACAAACGAACTTCATCCATTTTATTTCCTAGAAAGAGAATCAATTCTAGTGCCAAAAAAATGTAAGGTTAGAACTATAAAATAAGTAGAAATAATGTCAAAAACTCAAATATACAGTGAATTACAATTCAATGGTGCAAAAATTGAATATGATGATTTTATTTTATTATTATGAACCAATGCTATACTAAAAAATGAAATCAGAATATGATGCAACACAACAATCTAAGAATGGCTTCAAGACAGCTCTGTACCTAGCTTGGCTAAGAACGGATTTGAGACTCCAATTATAAGCACGTCTTGGCTTTTAAGTTAAGAAGATGTTTAAGAAAGGTTCATGAATACAAACTTTATTCTAAGCTTTACTTATACTAGGTGAGTTTACTAGCTGAAAAGTGAGGTTATAAGCTGACCCAGTTGCCCTGCAACATTTATGTAGTGTAAATTAGAGTTGTTTAATGTAAATTATTAATGTTAAATTATTTATCAGGAGTCAGATCTTTGTTGTGGGAGCTGGATTGGCTTTTAGGGTTACAGCTGCTCTCTGGCTTGAACCTGTTAATGTAAGTAAGCCTTATTGCTGCTAAGTCTGACTTATCCGATCTGACTTAAGTCGATCTTTGATAAGTCACATTCATAAATATGGGCCCAAGTCTCCTAACTGTACCTTGCTTATATGTGTATGAAGCTACTTTATATGTAAAAACGAAAATCTTGTTTAACCAAAATCTTGATGTACATGATTATAATACAAGAAGCTGAGGAGATTATCACTTGGTGAGTCACAATAGTAGCTTATTCAAACAAAAACATTTATATTGGTAGGGAACTCTACAACAAGCTACCTCATTTTTAAAGAGTCTTGATAATATAGAAATATTTAAAAAACAATTGAAAAAATATTTAGTTAAAGTTTTTAATAGTGTACCCCATCAAGCGAGGTGAGTTTGAACGCAAGATAGTCTGTTCAGTTTCATTCTATTACCAGAGAAACAACTTGAGATATCGAATCGATCTTGGTATCATAAAATCGATTTTTTCCCATAGAATCGATTCCTCTACTCATTTTGACAGAAAAGTCGACTATTGTCACTGCCATTTCGATTTCCTACTTTCAGAAAAATGTACAATTGCTAGTTCCATCAAAACTTTTATTCACTGTAAAATTCAGAGAAACTTCATGAATATCTAAGAAAAAAAATATATAGCTCAATAGAACTTTTCTTTCTGTTTTGAATCATACAAATCATAATGTTTTTAAAAAGTTCAGTTTTTACATAATGTAAATTTTTTGCATGGCTTGTTGCATGTGGGGTGACATTGAACAATGATCAGCTGATTCATATCAGCCACTTGCTGTCTCTTTTGCTTGTTTTTTGGTTATCGCAAATCATGCTCTAACCTAAATGAGTTTGAAAGACGAAAACGTGTGTTTATGAATACTATATAGAATAAAGTAAATTTTTCACTTTTCAAAAGTCATGTCTTCCTCACTTTAACATAAGTTTTACTAAAATTTTCTACTTATTTATAGGTACAGTACTATAACACTTTAAAATGTTTTTTTGCATGCACAAGCTACTAAACAAGTATTTCAGAGGTATGTGATTGAACACTAGAGCATTTTCTACCTTAACAGAGCCAGAAGATAACAGGTGTTCAAACTCACCCCTCTGCTAGGTGAGATTGAACAGTTACATTTTTACAATTTTCTTGAAAAATTTCTTTTTTAATGGTTTTTGTGATATATGTATCGTAAAGTACTTTAATTGTGGATGATTTTGGTGAATAAACGTTATTATTTATGAAAAATTAGGAAAGTTATGATCAAAATAGAAAAAAAGTGTTCAATCTCACCTCATTTTACTTATACTAGGTGAGTTTACTAGCTGAAAAGTGAGGTTATAAGCTGACCCAGTTGTTCCTGCAACATTTATGTAGTGTAAATTCTCATATTAGTGTAAATTAGAGTTGTTTAATGTAAATTATTAATGTTAAATTATTTATCAGGAGTCAGATCGTTGTTGTGGGAGCTGGATTGGCTTTTAGGGTTACAGCTGCTTGCTGGCTTGAACCTGTTAGTGTAAGTAAGCCTTATTGCTGCTAATTCTGACTTATCCGATCCGACTTGAGTCGATCTTTGATAAGTCACGTTCATAAATACGGGCCCAAGTCTCCTAACTGTACCCTGCTTATATGTGTATGAAGCTACTTTATATGTAAAAACGAAAATCTTGTTTACTGTAACCAAAATCTTGATGTACATGATTATAATACAAGAAGCCGAGGAGATTATCACTTGGTGAGTCACAATAGTAGCTTATTCAAACAAAAACATAGTTATATTGGTAGGAAACTCTACAACAAGCTACCGCATTTTCAAAGAGTCTTGAAAATATAGAAATATTTTAAAAACAATTGAAAAAATATTTAGTTAAAGCTTCTAATAGTGTAGAAGAGTTCCTTTCATATCAAAATTAAGCCTCACCTCAACTAATAGATATAGTAATTATGGTATCTAGTGTATATGACTAGCATTAATCTCACTTGTCTTATACTCTTCAACTGGAGTCTCCAAGACGTAATCTACAAAAAAAAAAAAATTGGAGTAATACAAAATCGAAGGCCATAGGCACTGGCTAGATAGATAGATATTTGTTTTTCAATTGCATACTAGGCTTGTTGCCTATGGTGACAAATACATATTGAATATCCAAATACAAAAATATAAATAGAAACAGATTATTTATACAAGTTAAATTTCAGGAAAACACTTTGGTGATTTTAAAAACAATTTTTATTCTTAATGCAAGCTACAAAATATAGAGAGTGAGTAAAAAGTACAATACTAATATAATTAATACAATCAATAAGATGTTCACTTTCCACTAACAAGTCTCAGACTGACTATGAATGCTCCAGCATGAGCCAAGGCATGAGAATTGTACAGTTCCAAGAAATATGCCAGGTTTGCATAAAACTATAATGAATTCGTATTTTTCTAACATATAAATTACATGAAAAACAAAATAATAACCAAAAACTTGCTATATGCATTCTGCTGCAAAATTGGACTGGACTAACTTCAAAAAATTATAGCTCCTTGTTCAAAAAGTTGAAAAGTCTGTATTTAAATGAATTATAAAGAGGAGAAAATACAATATTTAATGATAAGAGGTTCTAAAGTCTTGAGGCAGTAGCAGTGGAGTACTGACTGCACATGACTGTATGTTGATTTCGAATCTGAAGAAAGAATTCATGTTGCTGTGTGACCCTAGAATGAACGTTTGCAAGAAGAGTAAACCTATCCTTCAAATATTTTGGACCTTTCCTCTCAACAAGAAATACACAACAAGAAATACTTTCTTCTACCCTTCAACTTCAACCAACGCAGCCTTCTCTAGTAGGGTGTTATCTGTGTGGCATCCATTAATTCATTAATATGAACACCGATGAATTGTCACAAGTAGAATTAATACATACAAATGGAAAAGAGAAGAGTGAGCAAAAGAATCAAGAAGCTTCAAAAGCTTTGCAAACTTGAATAGTCATGTCCAGTACTGGTATGTAAGTTACAAATTGAAACGATGAAAGTTTGACAGCACTCAAACTAAATAATTTTATCAAATTCACAGTGGTGAGTGAATGTTATTGCTCTAATAGGTAGAAGTACTATAGCAACGGATGTATGAAACAACTTCAAAGAGTTCACAATAATAACAACAGGCTTACAAAGGATTGCCTTGCAAAACATGAACAGAAATATTTTGTCCATTATGAACTATAAAGTTAATGACAACAGGGGCCTGCTGCATATCTGGGCTAGTAAAACTAGTCCTTTTTACAGGTGTGAGTTTTTCAACTTACCAGTCTTGTATTTCCTGTCACATCAAGAAACATCTATAGCTCATGTTATTATTTTTTTACAGTAGTTTTTTCTAAGCCATATTTGACTATATAAGTTTATCAAAATAATAACTCATTCTATCTAGATGTCTGGTGTTTTGAAACATTCCTTCATAAACAGAAATCACTACTGCCCATCGTTCAATTGGATCTCTCTGTTGAAGTCTAGTGGTTTTCAACTTCAGATTATTTCCAGATTCAGTTTTCAGATCTTCAAGCGAAATCCGTAACTCACTCAAATCTTCTTTAATTTCTTTGATCCAGTGAGGCTGAAATTTTCTGTTCAGGAAGAAATGTATAATCTGATTGGAGATTCTGGAATTGTCAGTCTACAATAGATGTCCAAAAAAGAGACTCTCTTTTCCCTCATCTGGTCCACTATAGGTTCACAGTTCCTGTAAACATCTTTATTTGAGATAGGTTTCCAAAATCCATCAGTGAAAGATCTCTTGTTCAGGCACTTCCTTATGATTTGATGTTCTAATCTATAGAATCTGTGCTCTAAATTGATTTTCCTGAGGTTTGAAATTGTTTCACTATGTGATCACTTGAAGAATGACTGTATTGGAATGCTGAAGTTTTGTGTTAATTGAAGGACACTCATTATAAACATTTTGTGTCTGCTTTGCATATCTTGTGAGTTTGTTGACTTTGTCTATCCAGTTTATTCTCTCATTGTTATTTCTTGTTATGTTTCCACCCAGATATTTGATATTTTCAACAAGACCAATATAATGATAACAAATTCTCACTTTGGAAATTAGAATATTGTCATGGTCATTTCATATTACCAGTCAGCTGTTTACTTTCAGGCCATTTTGAGTGAATTGTGCGCTCCATATAATATGTAATCCAGCCTAGGAAAACTATCTTCAGTCTTTGTAAATCTTGCACTGAAGAGTCTTATGGCTATTCTATATCATATGGGAATATGAGCCTGCTGTGGACATTTTTTGTTTATATTTGGCAATCATGCTGTTGTATAACAATGTGACAGCTTGACTGGGCTTGCTTGGCTATTCAGCAACTTGACAGCACTGTACCCCATGGAGCTGATACTGCAAACTTAAGTTGCTCATATGACTCCACTCAATGATTTTTAACTGGTAATTTATAGAATTCCGTTGCATGAGCAATGGTACTCATAGTATTTTATTATCATTAAAGTCGATGGACTAGTATTACTAGTGGTTTTCACCACGTTCTGTTGCATCAATTTCATGTGATGATATTAGTTACAGCAAAATATTGGTCTGGGCTAGTATTATTTTTGCATGTGAATCTTCACAGTAGTAAATTGCATTCTACCAGTCATTGGATGTGTTAAGCTAGGTAACGACCACTTTTGTATTCACTTCCACTTCAGTGTTCAGTTCAGTTCAGTACAATGATAAAAGATCTTTGCAATACTTCCCAATACTTTCAATGAAAATAAAGATGAATGAATGAAAAATGATTCTCTAACATATTTAGGCATCACATTTGAACTATAAAAAGAAAATTGAAAATTAATTCAATTCTTTTAATTTTACAATTTTTTTTTTAATTTTCAAAAATTCTAAATCAATCAATGGCTTCAACTATACTAACGGCCAGTTGTATGAAAATCAATTGAATAAGGAGTTCATTGTCGGTTAACTAACTGTCATAAGTGTAAACGGTTTATTTCTCTTGCACAAAGATCCATTGGCTATTTTTCGTTAACTGAATGGGCACAATCTGGCAACACTGTAATTCAATCAGCAGCTGATTCTGAAGCTGAGAAAAAAGATGAATTAGAATAATTTTATTTTGAACTATTTGAATCATCATTCAGCTATCTCAATATTTCCATATTCATAATAGATTTTACTGATTTTGAAAGGCTTTCAACACCTACACCCAATTATATATGTATATGCAGTTCCATGTTCTGGTACAATAAGCATAACCTATAAAATGCTACTTAATGGGCATTAGTGAGATTCAATCCACAGTGAGCATGCGGTTGAAATTGTTTTACACTGGTTATCTTAATCAGTGTTATATCTTGTAATTGTTTTTTGTGCAAACAAATTCTCTCCATTAAATTTAATCTGTGTAGAATGATGTCATCATTCCATGGAGATTAAATTCAATTGGCTTCCATGCAACTGGCCAAAAGTGTTTTATGAGGAATTTTTAAAACTTCAAGACTCATTTTTCTTATCAAAACAAACAGAAAATTCCATATTATATAGGTTCAGGAACATTGACACACAATCATTGGCCAGGGGTGGCCAACCTCCCTCAAGCCACTGATGCACCCTCCAAGCCACATGCCACACTCCCAAAAATAAGGCACTCTTCACTCCCAAAATCTGAAGAAAGCCCCCTGTATTCTTTCTGAAACTGAAAAAAGATTTATATAAGTATTCAGAAATTCAAACTCAGTCAATAATATCCAAAATGTATGTATATTTCCTGAGATTCTTTACATAGGTGACATTCTCTTGTGAAGGTGAAAAAAAAATATAAATAAAATGAATATATGAGGTTCTGCTCAATAAACTATTTGCAAAATAGCTAAATAAGAATGTGAAGCTAAATTGGTTTTTGAACAATAAAATATTGCCACTAAGTGATTGTGATGGGGAGGTAAAAAAGGAAATTACACTCAGACTAGAGGCCTCTGACTTCACCAGATAGAGTTTGCAGAGATAAGGTGGTACTGCCCGCACATCCAAATTATGCCACCCCCGTTCGGGGCGCATCGTCGTCACTTCCCGCCTTCTTCTATCCGCAGAGGGGAGTATTCAAGTGGCAGAGTAGCAACTTCACAACACTTCTTTTCGGGAGCTCTCCCAAAAGCGAACAAGTTCTTTCTTGAGGCGAGCTTCCTGTAGGGTCATCCAGGGTACAGCAAACGAGCTGTAACCCTCAACCACCTTGACTTGGTTCTTCAATCTGCAGCCTTCAAGACATAAACCCCTTCATCTTTGACCTCAGTGAGCCATCACAGACAGCTAGCTTCCTCTTCCTCAGACAGTGTCCTTCCACAACCTCAGCAAGCCGTTCCAGACAGCTTGTTTCCTTTACTTGCTGTTTCAGACAGCAAGTTCCCATCCTTGACCCCAAGTAAGCCGTTTCAGACAGCTCACTTCCTTTACTTGCTGTTCCAACCCCAGTATTTCATACCCTTGGACTAGCCATTACAGACAGCCAGTCTTCATATGCAGTTCCAGACTGCATACCCAATCCTTAACGGCAAGCTGTTTCAGATAGCTTGTTTTCTTCTTGCTGTTACTGACAGCAAGTCCTTCCCTAACCCATCACCCTGTACCCTTGGGCTAGCTGTTTCAGACAGCCAGCCGTTAACCGCAGTTTCAGACTGCGCACCCACCCTCCACAGGTGAACTGTTTCCAAGGGAGGGATCAACCTACCCTTAGGAGGATTTTGGACCAACCTCTTCCACTCTGAGCTACACCGACTGAGTACAGTCCTTCAGGAGCAACACCTGAGAAGTTGTCACCCTCCCTTGGGGAGAAGTCAAGAGAGTTTGTGACAATATTATCAAAAATACATAATGGTTCAATAAAAATCAGATACCTATAAGTTTATGTTCGGTGTACATATTGAGTACCAATTACATCAAGGTTAAATAATTCTACAAAGTTGTTCCTTTGAAGGAAGTAAAAACAAAAAGTTGGTAACTTCATTTGTAAAACACAAAAATTCAAAATTCGAGATTTGTTATGCTAATATTTAGCTAGGCTTGAATAATAACTCTCTGCACAAATCCTGAACATAACTATTTTAGCTAATTCATATTCAATAGTATAGTAATAATTATGAATCTATTGCCATTTATTGACATTTCTATCAGGTTACTTCAAAATATATTTTTGAGTGTCATCACGTTAAACACGGTTTCAATCAACTTAACTCCCCCTCCCCAAACTTTTTTTGGAACCCCCCAAGAATTTCAATGACGCAGTCTGTGCCATTAGTTACCACTGTGGGCACCCCTTCATCACCATTCAAGGTAGCTGCAGTTCTTAACAGTTGTGCAGCGGTAACTAAGGCATCTGAACCTATTAAAATATATTCTGAACATCTATTCAAATTTATAGACCGGCTCCTATGGATGCTTAAAAATACGATGTTGAACCATTTTTCATGTAGCATGCAAATAGCACAAAAAAGTGGCTTAGTGAAGGGGAATGTTGATCAGCTGACTTGTAATTTGCATAATGTTCCTGGAATGAAACCTCTATAGTACAATAATTTTAGGAAATTAAAAATAATTATACAAGCAAGAAACTTGGCAAATATTATGTAGTACTTGGCATGCTGAGTAGCATACTGAAAGTCATTGGTGGTAAAAAGTGTGCTCCAACCACCATCTTGAAAATGGCAGCCAAATTTTAGTTTTATTGTCATTTTCTTGAAAACTGTCAACTTCATTGAAAAATGTTTTGAATAAAGAATGTTTTGTGGATTGATATCTAGAACTTTTTCAATTGCATTTTTTTATATCTTCAACCCTCATGCCATAAAATAGAAAATTAAAAATCACCTTTTTTGAAATTTTCTCTATTATAAAGTTTGACTCAGGATTTCTCATTGAAATCAATAGTCTACATGTGGGAAATCTCACCAAATTGATAAAACGTGATAGGTAGTCAATTTTCATGATGGACGACCAAGGCATCAATAGAATTGCTCAACCTTTTACCTCTCACCAAACCACACCCTAGCTTCTAAGGTGAAAACTATCTATGATTCACAACCAATCATATGCAATTGAAATTAAAATTTATTGTGAATGAGATGCAAAATGATAAATTAAAGTTTCTGAATGGAGGAAATAGTTACATGGCCACAATATTGGGAAATTGTGTATAAAATCTTATTTTCTTGTTTAATTGGAAACTATTGCTCAGATTGGAAAACGTATGAATGAAAAATTATCCTAACTTGAAGACCTAAAACTGATTTCCACACTTTCTTGGATATTATCACAATTCTCATACTTCTAACTCATTACCATTGGGATTGAGTCAGTTATAGAGTTATAGAGTTGTAAAATGATCTCAAACAGATTTTGATGTTTCCATTCACAAGACTCAACTTGAAATTCTCAGCAAAACCAACTATTTCATTGTTATGTTCTTCGAACGTATCTCAACGTTACTTTCAATTTTACTTTCAATGCAAATAATGTCACTGAAATTGTTGTGTGACAGTGAGGTGGGTCAAGTAGAAAATATGTGGCTAGTGTTGATATGGTGGGAGAGGGTGAATCTTGTAAGATGATGTATTTATTTTTATTTATCTATTCATTCTTTTTAATTCTTATAATAAAATCAGTTATAGAGTTTTATATCACCCTCTCATCCTAATCAGTTTGTTGGCTTTGTTATCAGAGGGTCCTCGTGTAGGGGGCTAGGAATCACCCCAAGTCTTCAAATGATAAGAAAATTGTTCAAACTGGTATAATGACTGTGTTATTCAATGCTGCAGAATTTCACAATCAGTCTAAAAACAGCGGGAAGTGTACTCAACTTATCTACTTATACAAAGAAATCTCACTCAACTTGAATATTGGTTTTCGAGAAATTCATCAACAACTAATAAAAGATGAAATTATGATCTTCAATTTCAAACCAAATTTGAATTTGTATCTATGAGTAAGACCTTTTTACAAACATAAAAACTGTCATTCTGTAAGTATAGAAAAGCATAACAAGTACCCTCAGAGATTTAATTTTACAACTGAAACCAAGTTTGATATGTGATGAACGAACCAAAGACGCCTTGATGAGCTGAAGAAAATGAGATATTACTCGAAATTCATTCACAAATTGGAGCCATTTCTCACTTGAATTTCAGCATTTTTTGGTGCGTACAGATATGTTTGTACAGCTCTCCCTCAAAAACTACTAAGGATAAGTAGGTGGAATTGCCTTCAAATTCTAGAAAACTTGATTATCCTGAAAGAGAATTTGTATTATAGATGTACAATTGATAATTCTCTAGATATGAAGATTGAAACTTGTCAGTCACAAATCTTCCTTTTTTTGCAAAATTCACTCTCGAAAGGTGAAGCTTGGGACACATACGGCCTGAGAGAATGAAATTGGAACTTGTGGAACTTATAAAGTGTGGAAATTTCATAATGATATTTGTACAGTTCCTTGTTTGGACATGAATTGTAAAGAAAAGCAGGCAACATAGCAGGAATTTTGATGTTTTGGGGCATCTATATCATGCATGAGGGATATAATGTCAAATTCTCCAACTTAGGTCACCTAAGACTCCATGAATATTACCCCAAAAAATTGCTGTGCCACTAATTCTTACCCTGCATCAAGCTTCCTGTGACTGGAGTTGGGATGCTAACCCACACAGCACAAAATATCCTCAGGATATCCTGACCAGTTCCCATATGTCCCATAAAGATCCCGGGATATTGGAATGTCACTGGGATCTCTGAAGGATATTACATATGGGATATGATATCCTGGGGATACCCCAGGATATCACATACTGGGATGGTATAACCCAGGGAGATCCCAGGATATCACATACTGGGATTATAAATCCTGGGGATATCCCAGAATATCACATGCTGGGATGATATATCCCAGGGAGATCCCAGGATTTTATATAATGGGATGATATATCCCAGGATGTCACATGCTGGGATGATATATCCTGGAGATATCCCAGAATATCACATGCTGGGATGATTGTATCTCCCTCACTCAGTCATTCTCTCACTTTCACTCTCTCTCTCTCTCTCTCGTCCTCTCATCCCCTCACACTTCACTCACTTGCTCCTAAATCTCTCTAACTCACTCATTCCCTCTCTCTCTCTCTCACTCTCTCTCTCTCTCTCTCTCTCTCTCTCTCTCTCTCTCTCTCTCTCTCTCTCTCTCTCTCTCTCTCTCTCACTCTCTCTCTCTCTCTCCCTCCTAACCTAACTTCGGAGCCACTAATCATATAATTAAGTATGAATTCTCATTTTGTAGGGAATTTTATTCTCATTAAGATTGAATTGAACATTTTGTCTTGAAAAACTCATCTCTTTTGAGAATAGCGGTTAACATACTTTTGGGGGGTGAAGCCACCCCCGCAATAGGCTACCTTATCCTACCGCAATCTGTTGGAAGTTCTGGTAACTACCATCACATTGTATCAATTGATATGCAATTTCACAATGTTTATTAAATATCCCTTGTAATATTTAAAGTATAAATATTTTAACTAACAAAGTTGATAATTTTCCTATTCTTGGAGTATTTAAAGACACTTTTTCTATGATCCTAGAATCCTCCAGCCTAAAATAACAGATCAAAGTTACCAAATTTTGTACCTCTCACTAGGATTTTTGTAGCTGTTAGATGGGGGTGTCACTAATGCACAAACTATTCAATTTACTTTAATTATTTACCTTAATAAAGTATCAAATCTCAGCTGTTGATCAAGATCACAGTGTAGTAACTGTTTTTTATTTTTACCAGCTTAATATCACACCTCTAATAATAATAGGATAGGGAAAGGATATCCCATACATATCCTTAGGATCTCCTCTGTGGAATTTGGACAGCTTTTCCCTTATCCCTAGGATATCCCTGGGTTTTATTTGGGATATTCTTTCTGGGATATCCTTGTAAACTCAAAGTGGGATATTTTAGGAATATTCTGAAGATATACACTAGAGAATCTTGGGGTGGGATATTTCATCCCCAGGATATCCCATGCATATCCCCTGGATCTCCTTTGTGGGATTTGGGCGGACATTCAGTTATCCCTATGATATCCCTGGGATTAATTTAGGATATAATGGGATGTCCAGAGGATATTCTGTCTGGGATATCCCTGGAAACTTAAAGTGGGATATTCTAGGAATATTCTGAGGATATCCACTAGAAAATCCCATGGTGGGATATTTCATCCCCAGGACATCCTATGCATATCCCCTGGATATCCTTCACGGGATTTGGGCGGACATTCAGTTATCCCTAGGATGTCCCTGGGGCTTATTTAGGATATGATGGGATGTCCTGAGGATATTCTCAATATTCTTGTGGGATATTCTCAGGATATCTTGAGGACATCCTTGTGCTGTGTGGGAAAACACTCTGTCTCTGTCATTTAACTGATTTACCTAAATATGATTATTTTGCAGCCGGATACATAACTTTTCCAGACAATAAACCAGGAGCTTTGAAAAGTGGCACTGAGTCTGTTGTCTTGGACAATAATCTATTCAGGTGAGAAAGATATTCAATTTATTGAGATGCATAGCTTTAAGTTTTCACAATGCCAGTAGACGGTTTAGCTACTAGAGGCAGGTTATTAAAAGCAGGTAACCATACCTCACAAACTCTTTTTAACCATACCTCACAAACTCTTTTCAACATGATAAAACATTCGATGGATACATTCCAAAGTGCTATATGAGATCCATATTGTACATTAACTAATAGGTTGCTCAGTGTGTGTGAAATTACTTCCTGTGGTTGATGTTCTCCATGCCGTATCACATCATTCTTATGTGTCTGAATTCTGTAATTTGTTTTCCATGAATGGTTTGAATAGAAGCTTGAAAATCAGTATAGAAGCTTTTGTTCCCATGCCTTAGTCAAATGACAAACCTGGTTCTCCATTTCTTAGAAGTCCAATGATATCATCTGTAATCTGTTGAGAAATATGAAGATGAAATCATTCAGCCTAGAATTATGTAGACTTACCTGCTTTTATGCCATCCATTGTGGGCCATTCGTTTTCTCATCCATCTTCTATTGTACAAAAGTAATTAGGTTGACAACATTCTCCCTTCACTATAACTTTCGTATGTGATTATTTCATAACTCGTCAGTCTGAAATTCATTAAATTTTGTATCACAATTCTGCTAGCAAATTGGAAGAAACAATGACAAGCAGAAAAACAGACAACAAAGTAAGGAAGATGATAACATGTGGCAGGTATTGTGATGGACAACCAGGATTTTGTTTACCTTGTTCCAACAGCTTTTATACAAAATAAATTAATTTATCAACTCACACTGAAATGCATTTGAATAAGAAACTCACTTTATGAAATTTTAAATTGCTATTTCATGCGTTCAAGACCAAAACATGATATTTTTTTATGGCAACATCAAATTGAAAAATCATAATAACTGATATGGCTATCACCTTGACTATCATTTCTTTCTGAAATTTCTTATCAGAACTGTGATGGTAAGAAATTTCAGTAAGAAATGATCGTAAAGGTGATAGCCATATCAGTTATTATGATACTTCAATATGATATGTTGCCATAAAAAAATATCACGTTTTGGTCTTGAACTCATCAATAAGGTTAAAACACAGTTTTGATAAAATGAAAGGTTTCTAGTTGTTCTATGAACAATACTAAGAATAATGGTACTTCAACAGAGGAACAAACATACTTGATATGCTGAATAATGATCACTACTGGTATCAAAAAATGAAACACAATCATCAGTCCTAACCCTTGATGCGGTTTGTGTAGTCTATTCACAAAAATCCACTGAAATAACCATACAAAAAGCTAGTTTTCTCAACAATAGTTGAGTTTTCTTCAGTCACACACATAAATCACATTATCAAGGCTGTGTCTCCATTCTCCAGACGAATGATGAATGAATTATGGAGAAATATCAATCGAATCTATGTAATTATCATTTACTTACTAAGCACTTGTTATATGTTCTTGAATAAAATATTCAAAATGATTTGTTTCAAACAAATATGTTTTTCTCATTAATGATAACTAAATTCATATGAAGGCTCAACCAGATGAATAAGAGGACCCAAGGGATATCTTCAAATCTGATTCCAATGGCATATGATGAAGAAGCTCATTTTGAAAATCATTTTCTCTATGGAGGAAGGCCTGAGTACCTTCCTTTCCTTCCTTTAAATATCTTTCAAATACGAAGTTTCGAAAATCACTATACATTTGTCACTGGGCATTCAATAAAGGAATTTCTATGCAAATTTCATAGAATTAGGCTCCGCGCATTCAGCCATGAATTGATTACAAACAGACGGACAGACAAACAAATGTGAAACGTTTGGCGTTTATGTAAATGTAAAACAGAGATCTTTCTTTGTTTGGTCAAGAAAACAAAAAAAAAATAAAAAATAGAATACTTGCCTAGAGCCCTCATTACACTATAAAATATCTTTTATTAAAGATTTGAAGAGTGATTATTTCATGAAACATTCTAGACTGGTACCCTGTCAAAAGATCTATTTCAAAGAAGGTACCCACTTGTCATTGTTAAATATTTAAATTGTTGCATTTCATTGTTCAAATACCAAATTGCAATGGATGGAATTCTGTAAAGTAAGCACAAGATGTAGAATGATGAACCATTTAATAAGTGTGTTACACAAACAAGATATACAAAACAGTTGCTAAGTGATGATAACAACAGCTTATACTACACCCTTCTTTTTTCCGAATGACAAAGCATTGGAGCTGGAATCAGTAGTCTTCTATTCCTGTCCAACTTTCCACCCTGGGATGACACTCTGTATCTTCTCTCATTAAGCTTTTCGAGAACTTCTCCAAACCTTTTTATGTCGGGTATCCACACCCTCTCTCCCCATGATAAACTTCTTAACAGTCTTGCTCTGTGTCGTTTATCAAAATTTTGTTTTATTTTATTTTTGATTTTTTGGTCCTTGATTTTAAATTCATTTTCATGGTCAAAGGTGACTCTTTCATATGTATTAGTTGATGGAAGTGTGGTCCTCAGTTTCCTTCCATAAAGTGGCTTTGCTAGAGATAAGCCATTCTCCATTGGAGTAGTGCGGTATGCCAATAAACCTAAGTTAGGATCATCACACTTTTCCAAAATTCTTCAAGGAATGTCAACTGCCTTCTCCGCTTCACTATTGGATTGTGGATTTTTAGGATTTGAAACTTTATGTACAAAGCCATATTTTTCTGCAAACTCTTTAAATCCATATGAAGTGAATTGAGTGCCCCCATGAGAATTTACTACACAAGGAATATCGTGTCTTCCAAAAATATTCTCCATCCTTTGAATAATTGTTCCTGATGTTAATTGAGGGATATAAACTACCTCTATAAACCTTGAGTAGTAGTCTTGGAGCACCAAATACCATTTTCCCAAACACTTGGCTAGGTCCACTCCAACTTCTTGCCAAGTTCTCTCTGGAAGGCTTAATTGCTTTAGTGACTCACTAGAATTGATTCTGTGCTGAGTACAAACTGAACAATTAGTAACCAGAACAGAAATATCCTTTGAAGCTCCTGGCCACCAAACTGATTCTTGGGCTCTTCTCCTGCATTTTACTACTCTCATATGTCCATCAAATTCTCTCCAATATTTCCTTTCTTAGTGCAGTTGGTATAAACAGTCGAGATTCTTCCATAATCAAACCCTCCACTTCAGTCATCTCTGCTCTGTATCTGAAAAATGTTGAATGACTGTCCCAATTTCCATATTCTATCCATTCTTGCAACATTTCACATTCTCCATCTCCTTTCTGAGATTTTCTTATTTCTTCTAACCGTTTGTCAGTACAGGGAAGTGCTTGTATTAAACTTTCACAAAACAATTCTCCATTCAAAACATCTTTGTCCTCTGGTCCTGATGAAATTCCAAAAGGCAATCTTTTGAAAACATACCTCTCAAAAGGCGTAATGAGACTGGTTAAATGATAACTGTCCTTATGCAGTGGTACTTGCCAGAATCCATTAGAAGCATCCAGTAGGGACATGACTTCACATCTTTCAATTTTTGCTAATTTCTCATCTACAGAAGGCAATATTGATTTTTCTCTTTTAACAAACTTATTCAATTTTGTGTAATCTACACAAATCCTGACTCTTGTTCCCTGTTTTCTTGGTACTACCACTATAGGAGAACACCACTTCGTTGGTTCTATAGCACCCTCTGAGCACATTCTAGATAGTTCTTCCTTGACTTTGTCTAAAAGAGGCAATGCCACCCTGCCAGGAGCAGTGAGTGCATGAGGCACAGCATTGTCAGTCAAAGTAATTTTATACTCACAATTCACCCTTCCTAATTCTTCTGAGGAAACCTCATCAAATTCTCTCATTTTGTCACAATTTTCAATAGAATTAACTGTTGGCTGAAGCAATCCAAACTTCAAGATAGCCCCTCTTCTAAGCAAGGGTGTTTTTTGATGTGGTAGAACAAACAACTCCTCAGTAATTTCTGTTCCTCTGCAGGTGAGAGACACTGTCACCACACCTTCAATGCTAAGCTTTATATTATTTGCTCCAAACAGTGTTTTATCTGCAGGTCTCACAGACAAACCTAAACTGTCTGACAATTTGGTCCCAATCACTGAAACATCAGCACCTGTGTCCATCAGCACCTGTAATGCCCAAGAATGTTCAGGAGTTTTGAAAAAAATCAAAAGGCGGTTTTTCTTACTTATTTATGTCTAATGAACTCATATCAGTACAAAAAACATTTTTTTTTCAGTCACTACCCCCTCCAAAATACATGTTACATATCTGTCACATTGGGCATTAAGAGATACAAAATTTTATTCACATTAGACAAACAGGAGATACAAAATGTTATTCATTTTGGAGTTTTAGCAAAGCAAAATATGGTAATGCTAATGATAATTTTGACCTCTCCACTCTAAATGCCTCAGCTTGCTCTTTATGCAGATGCTGTAGAGCAAGCTGAGGCATTTAGAGTGATAAAACAAATTTATAATTAGCGTTAACATATGTTTTGCTAAAACTCTAATAAATTGTAATGATCTGTTTCAACCCAGTTTATACATGGAATCTCCTAAAACAATTTCTATGTTTTTTATGTTGAAGCACAAATAAACCTCACACTTTTCACACCAGACAAACGAGTTTAGTTTGATACAGATTTTGCACCGTCCTCGTGCTTCCTTCCACACAGGCCAGTGCTCATATTTGTCCTTCTGGCAGTCGAAAACTGGCACAACTGTTGAAGCTGCTCTTCTTTTCTGTGGAGGCATGTCATCTGCACTAGGACGTCCCCTCATCATTTCATCAACACTGTGGTTTTCCTCTGCTGCTTCAAGGAGAAAGCAACTTCTCAATTTCTCTAGGCATGGTCTTATTTTCCACAGTCTTCTTTTTCTGCATCAGATACTGTTAGATTATTCTTGAAATGTAGACATGTCATTAGTTTTTCAAACCTGTTTCTAGGCATTACTTCAGAAACTAGTGAATATGCTAAGTTGGTTCCCAATAGCAGCGGATACTAGGCATTTGACACAGACCCATTCTCAAGTAAATGCCTAGAATCTTCATAATTTCTGGTCGATTAGTATTGACATTAATTCCTGTTTTTTGGGTACTGTATATATTTGTTTCTTCAACAATCATATCAAGCATTTCATCAGTTACCAATTTCCTAAAATATTCCAAAGGCGTCAGCAAATGATCTGGAATATCCCTGGGGACCTCCACAAAAGGTGAAATATTTGAATTGAAAATACCTTCCTTCCATGTCAAACGAGGGAAAATACTGTAAAGAAGCTCCTCTGGATCGTTGTCTTCCAATACTTGGACCTGATCTTCAAAGGCAGTAGTCTGTGGTTGAGGTTGAATGTAATCCTCATCTTCATCTTCATCATCTAAATCAGATAGTTCAGACATATTTCCATCAATATCTTGAAGAATGTCAAGAATATCTTGTTCATCCAACTGAAAAGAAACAAAAAATTGTGCTAGAATTGCAAGTTACAATATAGCATTATAGAATTATAATTATAATAATTATCTATAATAGCTTGTACATTCAACTGAAAAGATACAAAAAATTATGCTAGAATTGCAAGCTACAATATAGTATTAGGTGTAGAATTATATTTATTTATTTATTTTATAGTGAATTTTGATTATTTTAATCTATATATTTATTTATATATTTGTTTATCCATTCATTTTGGCTAGATACAATCAATATAGAATTGAAGAAAGGTTATAATGCCCAATAACCCAGAATATTTGCAACCTACAACGAATGTCAAGTCACGCCCAAGGAATGCCCACTGTGACATATATGTAACGCTTTGTAAATCATGCATCTCAACATCCATTATGAAAATATAATAGCAAATAAACGTATTTGATAACATCTATATAACATTATTATTGCATTTTGACAACAAAAAACAACCTAAATGATGATTTTACTTGAAATATTGTAATTATATACATACCTTGCAAGCCATGGCTTTCACTAGCAAAAACCTGCAACTTTGAACTGCTGTGATGGCGGCTGGAGGTATGCAGTTGTTCAAAAAATCGCTAGATGGCGTTGCAGACCTCTTTACAAACACTGTCACACCGGGCATTAGCGGAAAAATCAATTTACTACAGAGTTAGAGCCACTTATGCCTCATGTTACATATCTGTAACAAGGGGCATTATAGGGCAACTTCTTCATATTTTATTTTTACCTTTACTATCCAAGGGTCAGATTTCAGTTTCTCTAACTCAAGCTCTCCTAGGTAGGAGGGTTTCTCACTCAATCCACTATCTTCAGACTTGTGAGTCAACTGCCTCTGTACAACCCTATTCACTTTACCAAACTGTGACGTCTTTGTAGTTGGTCCAGTTCTTAGTCTACAACAACTACTAAAGTGACCAGTTCTGTTGCAATTCATTATAACATTTCACATTGGCTACACTACAGCTGTTTGGTGGATGGTTCAAACAACAATATGAACACTTCGCTTCTCTACTACTATTGAATTTATTATTTTGAAAAATAGCATCCACTGATGACAAATGTAGTGTAGCCAATGTGAAATGTTATAATGAATAGCAACAGAACTGGTCACTTTAGTAGTTGTTGTAGACTAAGAACTGGACCAACTACAAAGAAGTCACACTCTGGTAAAGTGAATAGGGTTGTACAGAGGCAGTTGACTCACAAGTCTGAAGATAGTGGATTGAGTGAGAAACCCTCCTACCTAGGAGAGCTTGAGTTAGAGAAACTGAAATCTGACCCTTGGATAGTAATGGTAAAAATAAAATATGAAGAAGTTGCCTTTAAGATGGACACAGGTGCTGATGTTTCAGTGATTGGGACCAAATTGTCAGACAGTTTAGGTTTGTCTGTGAGACCTGCAGATAAAACACTGTTTGGAGCAAATAATATAAAGCTTAGCATTGAAGGTGTGGTGACAGTGTCTCTCACCTGCAGAGGAACAGAAATTACTGAGGAGTTGTTTGTTCTACCACATCAAAAAACACCCTTGCTTAGAAGAGGGGCTATCTTGAAGTTTGGATTGCTTCAGCCAACAGTTAATTCTATTGAAAATTGTGATAAAATGAGAGAATTTGAAGAGGTTTCCTCAGAAGAATTAGGAAGGGTGAATTGTGAGTATAAAATTACTTTGACTGACAATGCTGTGCCTCATGCACTCACTGCTCCTGGCAGGGTGGCATTGCCTCTTTTAGACAAAGTCAAGGAAGAACTATCTAGAATGTGCTCAGAGGGTGCTATAGAACCAACGAAGTGGTGTTCTCCTATAGTGGTAGTACCAAGAAAACAGGGAACAAGAGTCAGGATTTGTGTAGATTACACAAAATTGAATAAGTTTGTTAAAAGAGAAAAATCAATATTGCCTTCTGTAGATGAGAAATTAGCAAAAATTGAAGGATGTGAAGTCATGTCCCTACTGGATGCTTCTAATGGATTCTGGCAAGTACCACTGCATAAGGACAGTTATCATTTAACCAGTCTCATTATGCCTTTTGAGAGGTAGTATGTTTTCAAAAGATTGCCTTTTGGAATTTCATCAGGACCAGAGGACAAAGATGTTTTGAATGGAGAATTGTTTTGTGAAAGTTTAATACATTATATTGTGACAGTATTAGTGAGACTTCCTTTACATTTTATACAAGTAGACTTTTAGCTATACTTTTAGCTATTATTGTAATATGGACTTGTGCTACGTGAGTTTCAATTGTTCTTTTCAGTCGTTTCTTCTTAAATTGGACAGTTTATTGAACAGTTATTATTTAATACTCTATCGGCCTTTTAACAGTGAGTGATAGATTTTTGTACAGTAATATCGCCAATTCTTAATTAGCTGGAAATTATCAATTTATCTGCTTCTGCGTGTTGTGGATAATTTGTGTAAATAAAGTGCGAGTGTTAGTTTGTAGTGTTGCCAGCATTATTTTGAAGATAGAACCTGTGACCTGAAATATATTTTATCATATATGATATATGATTATTTTTCATATGAGAATGTCTTATTCTGGGTATTTTCGATTCTTGGAGTAACAACACAATAGGGTATAAGTTTTACTTATTATGGAATGTTTGAGCCATTGACACATGCTCAACATTTTTTTTGGCAGACCCACGTTTCCCCAGAAATCTATTAAGGGCAAATCACTTCAAAAGTTGGAAAGAAAGAGGGTCTGGGAATTTTGGGAAGAAGGTCATTGATGGACGACTTCTGGCCAGACAAATTTGGAAACACGATTTCATGCATCTGTACACTTGTGTTGAGGCACTATTATTGTGATGAGGAACTGGCATCAAAATAACTTCTTCCTGAAATCCTGAGACTCTAAACAATAGACCGTTACCGCAAGTGACCTGAATGAAATTCCTAGATCGACTGTCAAAGTATTAACCGCATGTATATTATATAGTTTAGTAGAAATAGATATGTAGAACTAAACGGTGTAATATAGATATAGAAGTAACATTACTAAAATATAGGTATGTTGGAATGTAGCATGCTAACAAATAAATTATTATCTACTATAATGATAAATATACTTTGAAAAAATGCACTTATCTAATAAAATCTATTTAAATTGTAATCTTAATTTGATAAATGAATAGAGAAAGATTTTTAACTTATGACATGTAATTAATTTATTGTTATAAGCTCTTAGAATGTCGTTATTTGTAATAAATTGAATCCGGATTCAGTTAGATTTAGATTGACTTTATTATATTGATTGGTTTAATTTATATTGACACAGCAGTAATTACAGTGGAAATTCCTGTCCATTCTTCCTCAAATGTTTCATAACAATACTATAGTACTTTTGAACTCAAACAATTAAAGCAATACAATTCTAGAGAAGTCAATATTATAATACCTAGGAGACCAAGATTATAAAATGCAGGAGATAAAATCTCATTGAAATAAATCAACTTCATCCCCAAAGGATTATTGAATTTTTCTGAAATATGCATGACAGAAGAACCTTTCAATGTAATGACTGTTGAAAACTGGATAACTATTATTTTCTCGACTAAAATCATCGAAATGACTAGTGATTATTATCACACTATGCTCCACCATCCTGTTACTTTTTACGTTACTGTATATTTCAAGTATTTTTCCCTAGTTCTCAGTGTGTATTTAGCTAGCTAAAATAGTAGTTGTTTATTTATATTCGTAAAGCTGTGCTTAAGTGATGATTACTTCAGCAGATGAGCAGAGCTTATGCTGAAAAAAAATATATGGTATGTAAATTTTATTCATGTATTCATCATGAACTTAAAATATCGTAGAATTACATTCTTTGCTCATCCAACATAGTACTAGCAGTGACATTTTCCAAAAATATGGATGGTTTCTGAGTGAAGGATGTTTAAACAATTATGAGGTCAATATATTGAGAAATATAGAATTTTTCAAAGAAATATAGGAAAATAATGACATGTGAGCAGTATGAATGCCTCTCTTTCATTTTTTTCCATATTCCATTATGTCTTCTAGGCAGGGATTTCACATCTTGTTAGTGATAATATAATTTATTTTAATTTTCAATATGCTTTCACTGGTTTTAATTTCAATTCAACTAGTGATAAATGTATAGCAACAAATTCACCATTGATGATGTTATAATGATACTGATATTAATTCTACATTTATATTTTGATGATTGTCAATGTTTGGTGGTATGCAAGACTTGACTGTCTCAACGCAAATGAAGAGTCTTCAAAGCTGCTGCTTGTCAAACCCCTTATTTTTCCATACTACATGTATTGCAACTAATAAGCTATTAATGCCCTGAAAGTAAATCTAAATGAACGACTACAATGTAGCCGGTGCTACTGCCTATTTTTTGTCTATGTTTCACAATGTCACGATCATTATCTACTCTGCTTTATTGGAAATACTGCAAAATGGGGTTGAACTGAAATGGTTTGAATCATATCTTATTGAGAGAAAACAATGTGTAGAACTAACAACTGTAGTTGGGAATAGTATAGTAAAGAGTAAATCTGATAAATAACAGGTCCAAGCTGGAGTGCCTCAGGGTTCAATACTAGATCCATCGCTGTTTTTGTTATATGACAACCATTTACCTAAGAAATTAATTAGTGGTAGAGCCCTCTTATTTGCAGACGATTAATCACTCATTTTCAGCAGTTCCATTCTAGATAATTTAGGAATAAATGCCCATATAGGTGTGCAGTCTATTGTCCAATTCTCAAATTAGTTGGAATTAACAATAAATAGTAAAAAATGCCAATACCTTCAATTCAAAAACAAACATAATTAAAATGAAGATAGGGCTATAAACGTGCTTGTAAACGATAATTGACCAGACCAGGAAGAAAACATTGAATTTCTAGGAGTTTTGTTGGATAGACGATTGACCTGGGCTCCATACATTGAGAAACTATGTTGTTGAATTTCATCTAGAGTATTTGTCCTGCGACAGCTCACTAGATTAAATGACAAAAAGTTACTTTTTAAAGCTTACCATGAGCTCTCACTTTCACATATTAGGTATGCTATCTTAGCATGGGGTAATTCATCAAAGCAAACCTTGATAGAGTGTTTAAGGTCCATAAAAAGCGGTTGGGTGTATGAAAAGAGTAAATATATTAGATTCATGTAGGTCGTTGTTTAAGAGACCAGGTCTCCTTACTGTACCCTGCTTATATGTGTATGAAGCTACTTTATATGTAAAAACGAATGATATTAACAAAAATCTTGATATAGACGACTATAATACAAAAGGTCGATGAGATTATCATTTGGTGAGTCACAATAGTAGCTTATTCAAACAAAAACCTAGTTATAATGGTAGGAAACTCTACATCAAGCTACCGCAGTTTTTGAAGAGTCTTGAAAATATAGAAATATTTAAAAAAACAATTGAAAATTATTCAGTTGATAAAGATTTTCATAGTGTACAAGAGTTTCTTTCTCATTTAAAATAAAGCATCACCCCAACTGATTGATATAGTAATTTTATGGTAACTAGTGTATAAGAGTATAATTTATTGTTGATCCGACTTGCCTTATACTCCTTAACTGGAGTCTCCAAGTGGATATTCTACGAATATCGTGTGTACCATACCTTCTGACCTCACTAACCTAAAACTCACACTGAATTAAATCCTTTAGTTTAGTTAGTAAACTGTACCCTGCTCATATGTTTATGAAGCTACTTTATATGTGAAAACAAATGATATTAACCAAAATCTTGATGTAAATGATTATAATACAAGAAGCCGAGGAGATTATCACTTGGTGAGTCACAAGAGTAGCTTATTCAAACAAAAATCCTTACTATCATTAGTCTTGAAAAATATCAATCAAGAATAAGTTAATGTGTTTTGTTTTTGTAGTGGTGGAGGTGAAATTGCGGAAGATATATATAATGAACAATAAGAAATAAAGTTGCCACAACCTTATTTATTTATAAAAAATAGTGAGTTTCTGTTGTTATAACATTATCAATCTCAAACAAACTCGGAGTTTGGTGTCTCTGATTCCAATAAATGTGACTGTGACACCTTCTTGTCTGGTTATTCATCAATAATAATGAGCTAATGTAATTCAAAATTTCCAGACAACATATTGGAAGAGGACGAATAAGAAACAAAAAGGACATCCACTACACAAGTTACATCAATGAGGACGGTTTTAATTATGAACTAGGCTCGAAATGGCAAATTAAAATTTCATCTGAGGAAATGAAGTGAGTAGAAACAACGGTAGCAAATCCATTTCCATCTGTGACCAGGTTATAAGAGGTTAGAAAGTGATGTGATAACAGCTTGCTTCATCCATGTCTATTCTGACCTTTTGCATAATATGAAGCTATTACAAAAACAATATCACATTTTAATAGTGGCTCTCAACCAATGATGAGCAAACTATGGCCTGTGGAAAATGAGCAAGTCTTTTCTGGCTCATGACATGGTTTCAAATGGACCTTGAAGTCACACTTCTAATTCAAATCAAATATAGAAGATATAAGTGGAAAATTTTATTCAATATTAATAGTTATTCATGTATTAAGAGTGTTTAGAGCCACTTCACCACTCAAGCTCAACAGATACCTCATGATGCATGTGGAAAAAGCAGTCATTTTGTGAAAGTGATTGAAAAGCTTTACACTCGAAATATGTACAACATTTCTATTAATACTGCAGTTTTGGATTTCCATTCTATAGTTGTATGAAACTGTCATTTGTGTATAATGTGCCATAATTGATGTTATAAAATATTTATCTTGCAGTAATCAGATTCAGTGTTGCCAGCCATATATATGATAACTATATGAATGTCCTTTTGTACAATGATTTGTTGTCTCATATGATGAAGGATCTGGATAGTGCTTTTGTACAATGATTTCAGAGGAACATCATCCCAAAAAATGACTTTTAAAATTATGAGTCTGAATTCGCTGGCTCACTGGATTTACCTCACTCCTACTTCACTAAGCCTCAAGAGACAAAATAAAGCATTGATTTTACATGTAATGACTATTCCTGGTGACATGAACAGGCAGAACTAACAAATATGGACTCTTAGGCGCCAATATGTGTCATCTATATAATAAGAAAGTCAGATTAGGCAAATCAAGAGAAACAATTTATAGAAAAATGTTTTTTCTGTCAATCCCTCCAACTAAAAATATTGAAAAATGAATGGGTTGGCAAGAAGGGATCCTATATGGAGAAGGAAATGTGGATTCAATCTATTTATTCGAATAAATCTTCCATAGCTTTTCATACCACAAGCTCATATAGTGTTCCCCCAATCCCACCTAATACATCATTCAATCATCATTTTTTTTTTTTTTTTTTTGAGGATGAAGCCCACATGGGTCTGAGACCTGTGCGTGGATACAATAAGGTGGGTTCCGAACCACCGGGAAGTGATTTTCAGCAGAGAATTTGGATTTCACCTTCATAAAACTGTATTATTATTATTATCATCATTATTATTACGTTGAGCCACAGATCTGAGCAGTGCTCAAGTGGCATGTAACATGTCATAAATAAAAAGATAAGAAAACAAAGAAATTATAAATGCATTTGTGTAAAACAAAAATGTCAAGCCATAAAGGCACTACAACATTCCTCTACAGTATAGGGACACACATCCACCAGCACATCAGTAATAGATGACAAGAATAGCCTATGAGCACCACATAACCTTATTCTTTCAGGAAGACAATTGAAAAGCTTGAGCCCAGAATAATACGGTCCCCTTTCCAAAAGACTAAGTCTGTGAGCTGGGTACTGAAAAACAGCTGAACTCTTTCCGCTTGTGCCAAAAGTATGGCCAACATGGCTGCCTTCAAATATTGCCGAATTTTTGAAGACAAAAATCACGGTCTCAATAAAGTACAATGCTGGAACTGTGAGGAACCTGTATTTCCTGAAAATGGGCCCACATGAATTAGATGGACCCAAGCCTTCCAGAACCCGCACAGCCTTTTTTTGCATCCTGAATATTAGGTTTAAATTATTTTTTCCAGCCCCCCAGAACAAGATACTATAGCATATGATATTATTGTTCTACTTCCAAAACTTTGAATATTAGACTATGATAAATAACACTTAAGGTGAGTTAGCTGCCCTGAAATAACATCCATTCTGCGCCATAATGTGATATACTATGCAAACTCTTAATTTGGAAAGCTCATAATGGACTTGTGGTTGGATTGACAAAAAAGTGCATGATATAATTTTTGTCAGTTTCTACTTTGATGAAAACAAAGAAATCGATATAAGTTATTGTACCACCTTCCATGATTAAGCTCCTCTCACCCATGAGAACTTTCGGTAAGTTATTACCAGAGGTTGAGGGAGGCAATTGGCAAGAAAAGAACATTTCTGTATCAATTGTTTCTCTTGATGGCAATATTTTGTCTCATTTGACTGGGCTGAGACCATCACTCTGACACTTGCTCCATTCAAGTTACTATACACCCACCAGTTTGCACAGCTCAAATGTGCAAATCAAATACTCAATCAAATCACATAAACATCACCTATTTTACGAATTTTCAAAATTAACTTCTTAACATTACAAAAATACACAATTTAAGCAAGCAGCAGGGTACCTAATGCTATCAACTCCATTAGAAATTCATATAAATTTCAGGTTAGGGTAATGGAAGGGAATCATTGATTTGTTATGAACAAATCAACCATCTCTACCATTATATGTATGATATATAGTATTCAGTTGGGATGGTTACCTCATTTTCAATTTCAAATGCAATGATTCAACTTTCTCTGTTTAAAGTTGTCATTTGACGGAAGGAAATGCTAAAAGCACAATAAAGAACAAAGCGTTCAGCACAAGATTTGTGAGAAATAATAAGGAATTGGAAGCGGATGAATTTTCAGAATATATTCAGAGTTGGAGACAAGAAGTTTGGGATTGTATTGATGAGGTGAGAATTGATAGAAAAGCTGACCTTCAGAAACCTATTACTGTACTTATGTAAAATCTAATCTTTCCATAACCTGCAAAGTATTGCACCAATCTTTTGCAGTCCTTATTGAAAATTTCACCATAGATTTCACAATTCTTCCAGTTTGTTACTGTACGTGGTTGAAATGAGTAGTAAGCGGTACGGTAGAGCTAGAACCTTGCAAGCTTCGACTTGTTCAGGTGTGACTCAGGGTGAGTCCCATCTACCATGTGATTTGATGAGTTGGTTCACACTCCATTGTTACTGTGCAGTTGAGTTGATTGAAACGTATAACTGGAAGAAAGGGCCACTGCGAAGTTTGCCTATAGCTTTGGATGAGCCGGCAGGCGTTGGCTGTTGAGGTATCAGATGCAGTGCTAGCATATTTAAGGCAGGCTGTCTGCAAGACTGGCTTGTCAGCTGTGAAGGCATCGGATGTGATGCTAGCATATTTAAGGCAGGCAGTCTGTGTTTCGTTTGGTGCTGTAGACAATTTGGGTGGTCAGATACAGGTAGCTAATTTTGGTTAGATAGGACTCCATGTGTGATTGGATGCAGTAGGCGGCAGCAGAAGAAGTTGTGGCTGACTCAGTGCTGGGTGTGAATGCTGCTTAGTTGATTGACTCTTGGCTGTGCCAAGAGCATTAAGCATAGGTGGCGGCAACAAGTGTGGAGGCTTCTCAGCTGGTGGAGGAAGCTGCTCAACCAGCAAACTCTTTGCTGTGGCAATTGTGTTGAGTGTTGTGGGTGATGACAAGTGTGGAGGCTTTGTGATTGGTTGACTCTTCACAGTGATGACTGTGTTGAGTCGTGGAGATGGCAGCAAGTGAGTTGATTGCACAACCGATGGCGTCTTGGTTGGTGGGACCCCTAGTTGCCTTTCTGTAGGGGCGGAGTCCATTTCTTTTCAGTGTGCTTGTCTCTCTGCCTGTTCTGCATCTTCTGTTGTAGTACTGGACAGTCACAATGAAAGTGGTGTTCAGGGCAATGATAGCATCTTGGGAGTGTGTTTGCGGTTTAGATACTACTGCGGCGGTGGTAGGTGCTGTCTGCCTGGGCTTTGGGCACTGCTGTATGTCGCCTTTGAACTCAGTTGCAAGTTGAATCAGTTCCTTGAAGATGGTTGGTCGAGTGGTGCAAACTAGCATCTGGAGCTCGTGACTGAGTTGGCTGATGAGGAGAGAGACTACTTCTTCTTTGGCAAGGGTGGCCCCCAGCTGTCGCTGTAGTTGTAGTTTCTGGCAGAGGAACTTTTTGACTGGTTAATTTGTTTTATGAGCTGCCCCATAAAATTCCTTGTGCACCTTTAGGATGTGGTGAATGCTGGAAAAACGTGTCTAGAGCTGATCCCATGTAGAGACAAACTCTCTGTACTTCATCCACCATGTAGCTGCATCTTCCTGGAGCAAGCCAGGTGATTGAATATACATTTTGATAACTGCTATTCTGTGTGTTTATCGGTTAACCTTGACTGCATTCCAGTGAGCTTCAAATTCCTGATTAGAAAATAATTTAATTCTAGCATTATTCACTTGTGTATTGTTCTACATTGTTACTTTCTAGATGATCTTGTTTTTCAGTTCTGGATTTGATTGTTATATTTGTTTGTTATTCCTCCCACCAGTGTGTGTGACTTGTTATGACCTTCATCCAATCATAAACTGTCAATGAAGGCCAGCCTATTCCTGAGTCATCAATATCATTCTGTGTTTAGTATATATTGAGATGCTCTGTACTTTAGTTTTAGTCTATTTGAGATTGATAATGAAGTAACATTTGATACTAGTATCTTTATATTTTTAATAATTGTGGTTGTGACAACTTTGTCTTATTGTTCATGATTGTTATCTTCCACAATATCACCTCCACCACTACAAAGAAATATTGTATTACATTTCCAATGTATGAATTTCACTATATAACTATAAATAATGCACCATATACCAGCAAAGTCCTATTTGATATATTTCAAAACTCAATTCTGATTTCTCCTTAATTTCAATGTTATTGGGAGGTCTCCATTGTAGAGCCTTCAAGAGCCAGCTGCTCCTGGACACAGTAGGTATTTTTGTCTTGATGCCATCTCTTACATCAAAGACAATTCAATCCCATTATAATTGTCTTTGCTCACATACACTTTAGACCACAGCACGCACCCACTTTATTCAACCTATCATTGCATGAAAGAGTATATCCTGATAGAGCCACTTGAGATGATGAAATACTTGGTTTTAAAAAAGATTTTGAAGTTCTAATTGCATCAAAGTTGTTGAACTGGAAGAGTGCTCTGAGTTTTTTGAACATTCAAGTGACAAACCCCAAAGTAATTCTTATCAAAAGGTAGTAGATCGTTTGATAGCATAAGCCTAGTACCTATTAATTAAACTGTTAGAAATGGAACAGATTGAGGCCGAGTGAGCTGGTGTGTTAGGAAGCAACATCAAGAGGATTTCCGACCTGCATCAACCCAACCAAGAAGCAATGCGTGATCTCTTGACCAAATCAATACTAGAATAACTGAACCTGGGAGGGCTGAAATTGAATTCGTATGTCAGCATAATGGTGTTAGAATAGGATTCAAATCGGCTCCATGCTTAAAAGTTTCTTAGTTGAAATAATTATTCATATGTTAAGTTTCAAGGCAAGAGAACCAGCATGTACAATTCAATTCAATTTAATTCTTCATTTCCAAGAAGAATAGCACTTTATGTACCGTACAAAATATGATCAATGGAAAAACATTTTCCTGCATTGAATATTGATCCATGCGTGGGGAAAGAGTTCATAATCTAAAAGACATAAATTATAAAAATGTATAAATATATATATATATATATATATATATATATATATATATATATATATATATATATATATATATATATATTATAATTCATAAATATATATATATATATATAAATTTATATTTATGTGAGTGCTTAAATAAAAACGTAAAAAACACTTTTCAGTGGAAATTATGACTCACAATATGATGTGACGGCCATTTCACTCTGTTGTCAAGAGCATTGTCATCACTTTGATCAGAGTTCTCTCAGAGTGACAGCAAGAGGCTTGAGCAAAGCGGCTGAGGCACCACCTCACGCCACTATACCATGTTGATGCAGTGACTGCACATAGGCGAAATAAATAGTCCTGCACTGATCCACAGTCAGCACCCATCCAAGCTGCGAGAAGGCATAAATTAACTTCCTTAGTCTCTGCTTAACATTGACAACGTCAATATCACATTTATTGAGATGTTCAGTAGCAGCCGAATATAATAGACACAGTATTTCAATTTAATTTATATTGTCTTTACTCACTTATATTGGAGATAATGAAGGGATATGCATTCCACTTCTGAAAAGAGGCTTTGTCAGCCTGCTGCAAATGGTCATGTTTCGTTGAGGTTAGAATGAGCGGCCATTATATAGTTGAAAATTTTCATAGGATTTGAATTGTGTTTGATCATTGAGTAAGTTGGTTCTATCTTGTTTGAATATTTCATATTGTTTCAATGAAACAATAAAGTGGCCATTATATAGGTGAAAATTGCATTGGATTTGAATTGTGTTTGGTCATTGAGTAAGTTGGTTCTATCTTGTTCATGGTGTTTGAATATTTCATATTGTTTCAATGGAACAATATGATATATTCAAACAGCATAAACAAGATAGAACCAACTTACTCAATGACCAAACACAATTCAAATCCAATGCAATCTTCACCTATATAATGGTCACTTATCATATCCTCAACAGAACATGACCCCTGGTGGCCAGCTGATGAAGCTTCTTTTCAGAAGTGAAATGCATCCCTCTAGTATCTCTGATATAAGTGAGTAAAGACAATATATTTCTTTGATGTTTTCCGACATATCTGAACAATTTAAGACAAGGGAAGAAATCATGCATATTTCTCCATTCTGCTTGTTGCCAACATGAAATGTCATTTGTATAATAATATTAAATCCATAGCGCAACTAGTACTCTCACCTCACTCATACATTCAGTTACTGAAATCCATAGTTTTGGATTCCTGCTCAACTACAAGAAGTGAAATCAAATTTATTAAAAAAAAAATTATATCAATCAATTAAAAAATAAAACAAAATCAACATATCTTCAAATATGTGTTTCCCTATAGGAAAACCTGTGTGGGAACACTTCAATACATCCTTAATCATAAAAGCTTACTGAAACCTCATACACACACATTCACACACTCATACACACATCCACCCTTACTCTTTCACACAAAAAAATACTAAATTATCTCTACAGAGTGGTAGCTGCTTTTCCCTTATTTTAGTTCTATTCATCTCATTCTGGCTATCGTTTTCAATGTAATACTTTAGTGATGTTAACCAGTCTTTTACAAATTGAAAGTAATTTTCAACTTTTCCAATGATTTAGAAATAAAGTCACTTGTTTTCTCTATTTATAGGGTACCTTATGCTCAATATATTTTCAAATTAATTTAGAAAAAAAGGCAATTGCGTTATATATTCCTAAGATTATTTTTCTAATATTTTTCCTAAATGATTGATGTGACATTATTTCTCTTGATGTTAGTGGAATTGGATTGTACAGTTTTATCGCTATGTATTTGAAGTGTTGCCTGAAATGCTTTAATCTAGATTTTGGTAGGTTGATGTCTTGTGAATTCCTAAGGTTTATTTTTCTCTTCATCTGATGGAGGTCTAAATTATTCTCAGCTAGATCCAGAATTGATTTGTATAGGAAGAAGTGTCTAACTGGCAGTTTTGTGGCCAAAATACGAACATTCAATTTCTGCTAACAGAATGTAAATTGACTCATGTGCAGAATAGAGTGCTGAAAAGCTGATGCATGAAATCTGCGTAGACTCGACATTCTGGAAGACAAGTACTTCTGAAATTTGGGTGGGCCCACACACACAAATTAACATACAGACAGGTACTATCTGACACTGCAACGGAAGTTCTTGTAGATGAGGAGCGATTTGGAGCACACGTGGACCAGTAACAGGATGGTGGCATCAAGACTGTTTTAAGCGATTACAATCAGAAAACATTGAACAATGAACACTTCAAGTGGCGAACTTTTCGACACACATTTACTGATCAGACTTTCTGAAATAACCTGGATATAAGTACACATACAACATAGAAGACAATTAGCGAGAGGCAATAGCACAACAGGAAAAAAATGACTAGTCTCGTTGCAAACTAATACCAAACAGACTTAGTCGTAGGCTAGGCAAGAAGATGTCGATCAAGGGGCTGTCATTGCGAGCAGCACATACAGGAACTAGCAATGATACCACAATTATCAAAAGACCAGAGAGCAAAAATTCGTACGTAAAAGAACTGGCGAAAACAGGCAGTATTGATAATTCTCTGAAAAGCGTCATTGAACTGAATTGTTTAGGCTTATTACAAATTATTTTGATTATATATCTCTGGCCAGTGATCACAGGTTTAATATGAACATTGTATGCACTTTCATAACATATCAATCCATAGTTTATTCTAGAATCAATAAGTGCATGATGTAGCTGTAACAACACCTCCTTTGGACATAACTGTTTGAGGTAATAAGATTTCCTGATGTATACAAATAACTCATTTTTTACATGATCTGACCAAGTAATCCTGTCATCCAATACAACGCCCAGATACTTGACCGTATGGGTTTACTTTGTTATCTCACAGTTACATGCATCATCTACCTTCTGACTACATTCTAATGTATGAAAATAAATATTTTCCAAATCCTGATGTGAGTTTTGCAGGTTAAATTTAAAAATATCAGATTTATCCGTGTTGATGAATGATTTATTTTCACTGAACCACCATCTAAGGTGTTTGAGATTGAATTTCAATTTGCTTTCAAGCTTATGATTGGTTTTTGCAGAGTAAAATATGACTGTGTCGTATGCAAACGAAATAATCTTTCCTTGTAGATTGGAATCTGTCAAATCGTTAATAAAAACCAGAAATAGACTCGTTGATAACACAGATCCCTGGGGAATACCGATGGTTATGTCGCCAGGTTCAATCAATGTATGATTTATCCCGACTCTCTGACTTCTATGAGTTAGGTAAATCTCCAGCCATTTGGCTATTTCTCTAACACCTGACATTCCAAGCTTTTTTAACAGGATATTTTTGTCAATAGAATCATGAGCTTTAGAAATATCTGAAAATAGAGCTGCACATTTATTGCTGTCACTGAAACTGTCATTTACTTTTGTAATAAGCATTTTAATTGCTGTTTCCATATTTTTCCTTCAATATTATATACTTCTTCCTTCAATATTTCATATTATATTGAAATACAGTGCCAGTTTTGATATAAGATTGTTCATGAATATTATATATCATTAAGAATTGACAGTATTAAAAATTTGAAACTTTTGAAGAAGGATCATCCAATATAGGGTAAATGAATAAATAAATTGAATAGGAGGGAAATGAAGTGGATTTATCACAATCTTTGGTATAATGTTCAATAACTTGGACCATCAATTATCTATTTATAATTCAGGAATTTCATTATCCACAAACATTCATATGGGATTGCAAACAGGGCAATGCTAAGTCATTGATAGATCCAAAAGATTAATGAGCATGAAGGAGAGTAATGCATATCCATTAAATTGATTAATATACAGATTGATAGAAATAATCTGACAGGATAATTTAGTTTCTAGCCTATAATCCTTGGTTCAGATAGTAGCAGTGAGGCACAAAGCATAGTTCTGTTAGAGCTTCAATGGGTTATTCAAATCATGTTGATCTTTGGCATGGAAGAACATTTCCAATAAATGAATTTTTGGAAGGAAAAATGATGAAACATGGAAATAAAATAACAAAATAAACAAAAAGATGATGAGGGTCTGCATTGTTAGTTTGAGCATGCTGGGCCTGTATCAACTGCTAAATTACATTTGTTCAGAAATCTTCTACTTATCCTATTTGTGTGAGGTCTGAGAGTCTTCTAACCATGTGGATCCTCCTGTTTTTTTCATTGCTGGTGGCAATCTTGAAGCGACCTTCAGATGACCAGACCGCCCTTATCCTAAAACGTTTTGCAGTGGCATCCAGAATGGCGAGCTGATGTTTGGTGAGATCCTCATGGATCGTTATGTTTGACCCCTTCAGCTTTTGCTTTGTGTCAAAAACCATCTGGCGGCTCCTGTAGCTGAAGAACTGGATTATAAAAGGACAGGGGCACCTAATGGTGTTTTGTTCAGGCTTTTGAAGTTTCCTAACCCTGCAAGAATGATTGATGTCCTGGAGCTGAACATCCACATTAAGTTTCTCTTTAAAAATGACCAGACTCTCTCTTCAACATGGCCTTCTCTTTCAACATGGCCAGAATGTCAGTGTCTTCATTCTTATTCTCCAGATCTCCCAAACTCTGTAGGCAGTGTCTTCTGTAATACTGATCCAGGTTGTCGACCTTGAGCTCCATCAATTCTTCAAGGTTGGTGGACTTTTTTTTCAGAAACTCATTCCCCTGTTGCAGTTCTTGTAGCTTCTCCGTAAAATTCGTCATAGCATTTGCTATTGCTGCTTTTACCTGGCTCTTCATTCTCAATAGAATTTCATGAGCAAGGCTATATCAAGCACTTGGGCTGGTTGGATGGTCAACATGAATAGATGCATCAACAATCTGCTGATGCTTTGAATGAGCACTTACTCTACCCATTGTCTTCAGAACTGGTTGTAGCAAGCTGGGTGAAGCCAAGTAATGGTGGTACTGTAAGTCGCTCAAAATTCACTTTTCAATATGATAAAAAAACCATTCATTTGAGAAAGAGTGTTATCGACTGAGGGTAAGTCTAGGAGTTGATTGAGATGTAGCGAAACGAGTTGTCGAGGTGAATGGTATCTATCTTTGAGCAGGTTATAGGCTACCTGATAATTAGCAGCTGAGATAGGTGAAGCTTAAATTAAATTAAGTGTTTCATCTGAGAGAACACTAAGTAGATACTGGAATTTCATTAGAGAGTCCATGAATGCATTGAATGCATGTTATGAATAATCAAACATATTTATAAATCAGACCCATTCAAGCATGTAGCCGTTTAAATACAACTCGAGTTTCAGTGAGCGAACAACAGATGTTTGTTGTGGAGAAGTAGCGGATTCAGACTTATTTTTAGCAAGATTAATCCTAGTTTCACAATAATCGAGATGAGAGTTGATATAATCAACTAGTTCATCAGCACTATTGAGTGGTGCATAATTGGGAACAAACGTCTTATCGGCTTGTAATTTGAGTTTGTGATTTGACTCGAGAGCATCAGCAATCTCTTTGCAAAGCTTGTCAACTGATTTTGAACGAATCATAAATTTCTTAAGTATTTCTTTATCTGTTGTTTTCTTTGTTATATCATAAATTATTTGAATTTGTGAGAAGGCATTATCCTTCTTTGCTTCTATAACAGGCAGAGATGAAGCCATATTTGAGAGTATTTAGCAAGTAGAGTGATAATTTATACAAGAAGAGTAATAGAGAAGTCAAAATGTAAACAAAAAACAGCTGTTTGTCGCATTCACGATTATGATAAATGATGAATGGCGAATGAAGTGCAAAAGAGAATGATAAAGGACCGAGCGCCAGAGAGAGAGAGAGAGAGAGAGAGATTGATTGAGAACGCCATTGAGGTAAGAGCACGAGAGTGTGTGAGAACGTACTAAGGAAATAGACTGTCTGTTTTAGTAGAGTATAGAAAGACAAAGAGTGATTGTCTGTAATGGGGCACTACAAGAGCGAGAGAGAAAGAGAGCAAGAGTGCGTTAAGTGAGAGAAAATGCTTGACAGATTGAGATGATGAGTTGAATTCAGAATAATATTTTTCAACTTTGTAAGAAGCCTGCTGTAGCTTACCAAAGAGCTGAGAAATAAGAGCAAGTTGCAATTGCAGGTTACAGCGATAACCCTCTCTAAAGTGAACAAAATTGAGCAAATTATGAAACGGCTTAAAGAGTATTTTTGAATAGATTATTATTCAATGTTCAAACTGATTCAAATCCACCGGATTCTATAGTATCTGGGGGGACCAAATGATAATCAATATCTGGGCCATGAAAGGACCAAATGTAGGGGCATGGCTCATCAGAGACCAAATATTGGGGCAGATGAGTATTCGGCATAGAAGGAGCAATGTTACGCCCTTGGTGTTGTTGTGGTAGCTTAGAGGGGTTGAAGAGAGAAAAGAGCAGTGGAGGACCGTATGAGAATATATAAGGAAGAGTAATAAATGATAGTTGTAGACTCGGGAGGTTTGAAAAAAACTTTTTTTTATTTCAGATCGCTATAGTGCGCAAAAGTTGCGATTAGTATAGAAGCACTAATAATTTTATTTTTATCAATTTATCTTCCGGTCACGCAATGTCATCAAGATAGCAAAAAATTGTGAAAAACCTAAATTTTTCATAATTTTTTCAAGCATGCCAGGTGGTTTTAATTGTGTTCCTATATCATGAATTAACTACTAAAAGTGTGTAAATTCAATAAAAAATATGCACTCAATATACATTTGTATCACACTGGAAGATGTGAAACAAATGTAAATTACATGCATATATATTGATTCAACATATGTTTAGTCATTGATTCATGATATAGAAACACTATTGAAAGCACCTGTCATGCTTGAAAAAATTATGAAAAATTAAGGTTTTTCACAATTTTTTGCTAACTTCGATTGCATTGCACGACCAGAAGATGAATTAATAAAAATAATAAATATTCATTGCTTCTTTCACGTCTATACCAATTGCAACTTTTGAGCACTATAACGATCTGAAATAAAAAAAAATTCTCAAACCACTCTAATGTAGACTTACCAGACGTTGACCTGAGTTGGAGTAAAGGGAGGTACCCTGAGTTACCTGCTGCTGGTCGTTGTCCATTCTGTAGTATGTGGTGAATTATATGAGAGAGGAGGAGAGGAAGTGAGAGAGAGAGTTTGAGGAAGAGAGTGAGCGAGGAAAGTGAGAAAGAGAGAGAGATAGAATAGAGGAATCACATTTTGGCACTTGAGTAACGAGACAGAGCGTCTCTACAATTGCAACTATTGAGTGTCTTCTATGGCTCACTAAGATGAACTGAACGAGAGGGAAGCTCAGAGCTGAGGCGGGTGGATACTATCTTATTGCAGATAAGATTGGCCATAACAGACATCAATGGTAAGCTGCAGGAGAATATTACATCCATGGAACAAAATTTCACATCAATGAAGGAAGAAATGCAGGAGAATATGACATCCATGGAGAGCAAAGTACAGGATATTTGGCAGAATTTGGCATCCATGAAAAAAGAATTACAAAAAGCCAAGAAGGGAGAAGTAAGGGGTCTTGCTGATTCTGTGAATTAGGAAGTCACTAAGGTGAAGGAAGACTTACAAACTATAAAGGAGGATTTTAACGCAATAGAAAATCGACTTGAGCAGCTGGAGTATGGTACTGGAGCTTCAAGAAACAATGGAGAAGTAAGTAAATCTTCTAGTTTTCCAGGAATAGTTATCTCAGACAAGTCAATGATGGCAGCCAAGAAGGAAGATCTCCAGAACCAGCCAGTAGTTATACCTCAGCACACTGGATTGCCTACCTATGAGAGAAAAACACTTCTAGATGACTACCAAACACTGTTTGAGACAGCAGACAGGTTCCATGGCTGTTCATCCACAACAAAGGCCCATGTTTTGGTGATAAATCTCAGAGGAGGAGCATTAGCAACTCTTCATTCAATTCCTTCAGCTACAAAGTGAAACTTCATTGAGCTGTGGAAACGCCTGGAGATGAGGTTTGGCAACAAGCACTTGGAGCAGTTATATCGATTCTAACTCGACAAAAGAGTTCAAGGTCCAAACGAATCACAGCAAGAGTTTGAGGCTGCTATTGCTTGACTTGTGAGGAGTGCATATCCCTCTTTTGATGACAACATATATGAAAGTACAGCAGTAGAAAGGTTTCTGAGTGGAACCAGACCTAGTGCTGAGAGGCTGAAACTATTAGAGCAAGCATCATTCAGAAGGTTGTTGAATTAGTTCTGGAATAGTTGGGAGTTGCCAAGAAGGAGGTTCGATACTGTTCTTGTGAGAAGGAAAGGCACACCAAGAGAATGTGTACAGATAGAGATATCCATCAATCAGGAATCAGTTACAGGGATGTGGACAGAACTTGATGCAGAAAAGTCCCAGAAGGCTTCGCTGGGGAAAACTACAGTGATTTCTGGGTTGACAGGAAGAAGCCAGTTCTAGAAGAAGCAAAAAGAAGATCCTGGCCAGAAACATGTGAGTTCCAAAAAGCAATTGACACAAGAAAGATTAACCTGGCAGAAAAACGTCAACAGCTCTAAGGAAGCAGGCAAGAACAAGAAGAATAACGAGGAGCACAACATCATAGTGGACCAAAGTAGCATTGAAAAGTCAGAGAAAGGACAAGCAACTGAGGTTTTGTGCACCCCACCATCAGAAAAATTTGTGAGATATAACTGATTAGTGTGTAAAATTTAAGTGTGTTAAATTTAAATTTTGTCAGTGTTATTTTTGAGATAGAACCCATGAGTCTTTTGCAATTTTGCAATAAGAACTGTTTGATTTCAAAATGGCCAATATTTTTTTTTTTGTCCAATTCAGCTCAAAGATCACTGACTTTTAAATCAGCTAATTTTTTATTCCCCATCATTCAATTGTTTTCTATTTGTCATTTGTATTATTCATTTCATCTTTGGTGACAATTGCGAATTTTCTCTTCTTTTCAAACAGAATGATAATTTTCTCACCTCAAGAGTCATCTCATTTTCAAGGATTCGTGGCAAAGATGATGTTGATCCAGTTTGTTTGAAAAATGTTTTATTTAAATATTAAAATTCTCACATCTAGACAACTTAATGCATTTTTCATGTTGATTTCACCCCATTTTATTCCATAATAAACTTCTATTCTGTTTACTATCATATATTCAAACATTTACTCTTCTTTTCAACTGTTTCTTTTTTCAAATGATATTTTATGACCTTATGAAAACTTTAGGAGCATCTCAAAGGGATGGATAAGAAAAGATATGAAAGGCAGGGAATGCTCAAACAGCATCTATGGAGTGGAGCAGAGTGAAATATATTGCAGAACATTGATTGTTTGCAATTATAAGAGCAAAAAGACGATCTCTTACAAATACAAAATAGTCGGGAACTTCAGAAGCCCATAGTAGATCTATAACAGCCCTGCCATATTTTATTATGCTCCCACCACTCTATCTCTTACCACTCTAATAAATTGAATCAATGTAATGGGAACTTTCTGCTCAATCTAATGTAGTATTTTACCAAGGTAAGGAAATCAATACTGGCATAGACTCAGAATCCACCGAGTTGTATATTTTAATGGGATAATTTATTGAAAGAAAATTTCAATTTACTTTACTTTGCCTTGAAACTAACTTGATTCACTTGAAGTTTCCAAGAATCCTAGCTGTGCATCAGCTGCCATCTTGAAAAAGCTGAGGAATTTTCCTATCTTAGTAGAGTTTTCTTTAAATTTGAGACCAAACTAAGCGTTCTATAGAAAAAGTTACTCCAGCTTTTTTAAAGAAAAAATAATTCTTGAGATTTTGAAACCATACCAAACAACTCTTGTGTGAAAGTTATTTTTTATCCTATTAACGCATTCACACAATGAAAAATTGGCCAAAAATACATGGAAATTGATTTTAAAGATGCAAAATTTAATTTTGATTCATGCACCAGCTGTTGGTTTCGCATCATATTAGTACTTCATTATTATACTATCTGATTCACCAATGTTTTCATCGCTACTCAGTTATCTGAAACAGGGAGAAATCCAATCAATAAAAATACTTTGTAATAGGTTTAGCTGTTCTTGAGTTATAAATTATTATAGTAATGAATAATTGATGAATCATTCACATTACCTGATTGAAAAGTTTTAAATCGAATTGCGTTTTTATTTGAGTTCAAGCCCTTGATCAACTGTTAACAAGCAAGCATCATGGCAATGTTGGTTTAAGTGAGTTATCAAAGTGATCGATAAGTGAAATTTGAATTAAGTTATTGATATTCGAAGATGAAAGTAGTGTATACAATGATTTTATCAACCCTTTTTAGTAACTGAAGATATTTAGAACACTTCTGTACTAACTTACAACTCACTTGCGGCTTTAGATGTACAAAGGCTTTTGAAGTCATGATACAATCCTTGCCTAGACTACTATTATAATAACAGTATTTTTATTTTTATCTGATATTCTCTGGTTTCATCCTTTGCAGTCTGGAAAACAGATTATGTTGCGAGTGGTGAATCGGTTCCAATTCAAACTTGAAGAGATGAATCAAATACAGGAAATTCACTACTATGATGGACTCAGCATCATATTGGGCAAGACTGAAGAAAAACTATATCTAGAAATAACAGAAGTTAAATATCTTATGCCAACTTCAACTGGCTCAAAAACCTGCCAAGATATGTCCAACTGCAAAGTTGTAAAATATGGTAAGTTCCTAGGAAGGCACAACAGGTTTTTATTGGTAATGCAACTCAAAACTGGCCAATGTCGTGCAGGTTTACATAATTGTAAGGTATGAGACTCCAATTATTATCTTTCATTGTTGTTACCAATAATGTTTGAGAGGTTTCGGGATGTGCTAAGCCAGTCGTAAAATAAAGTATTACTGATAATTTTTGGAATAAGCTTCCAAAGCCGCATTCAAAAAAGTGAATTCTTATTGAGCACCAGACATGAAGGAGCAATTGGAACAAATAATTGGTAAGGGTAGGAAAAAGAACTAAAACTTAGATTTCTCATCTAAACAGAAAATCAAGTTTCATGTAAAACCTGGCATGCTCATAATGTTAAATTTTTTTTCCAAATTCGATAAAGTACTACTGTGGTTTGTTTCATAAATTCTGTGGTTTGTTTCATAATCTGTTTATTGCTTTATGAAAAACTCTATCTTGCTATTGACTGTATCTACTGATGCCAGGGAGAAAACAATTCGGAAACTACAACAACCAATAAGCTCATCTCCTTTATTTGACAAACTAAGATAAGAAAGACTCTCTTGGACTACCTCCATCATCCATGAAAAAAACTGTGGCACAGAAAGTTGACCTCAACAAAATGCTAGAATCATTCCAAAAAAAGAAAAAAAAGTAAACACTAAATTTTGTTTATCAATCAAATTTTGACCCATGAGAATGTAGCTTTGGTGATTTTTCATTGAAATGTTTGGATTCATGTTTATAACAGGTTGAAGTTATCATGTTCTTGATGAATCATTACGTCTCATAAAAGAATTATTATGGGTGGGGGAGGAACGTCAAAATGGGTTGTTGCCCTGGGCACTGAATAACTCAGCTATATTTTCTGATAACTATTAGGGTGCTACACCACTGGACGTTGTGCTGCACTGCACTGTGCCACTTGCCAGGCAGTCATTGTAAACCATTGGTTCAATTTTGAAAACTGTCATCGCAAAGCACAACACAACACAGCATTCAGTGGCTGGGCACCCTAAATGTTTTCTGATGTAGTGAACAGTTAAATTTCAAATTACACGAACTTTTTGACCACTTTATACAAAAACCACAATTCTTCTAACCAACAAACCAACATCGATATCTAGGATGCCTTGAAGATGGGTTTCAACAACTCGAAAACGTTTGGCCTACTGAGTAAGTAAAATACTACTCATTCTCAATGAAAATTAGACTGCAAGTCGTTGAATTCACTTGGAAAGTTAATATTAACAACGCAGTTCATCATGGAACGGGAGATCCAGGAATAAATCATTTCCAAATTAAAACAGTTGATAGTTTTCATGAGAGGAATTGAAACATTGTCTTTCCTAGTCCAAATCTTTGATGTGGGCTCGATTCTAAGGTTGACAATGACAGAAAAGTATGTCCTCAACCTTTTAGTTCTTATAGACATCTTCCAGAATCAACCATCATTCTGACTTGCATCAATTTACACCAGAAAACATTTAGGGTGCCCAGCCACTGAATGCTGTGTTGTGTTGTGCTGTGCTTTGCAACGACAGTTTTCAATATCAAACCAATGGTTCACAATGATTGCCTGGCAAGTGGCACAGACTAAGTAAAATACTACTTATTCTAAATAAGAAATTGACTGCAAGTCGTTGAATTCACTTAAAAAGTTAATTTATTTTATTTCTATAACTTATCAAGAAATTTTATGATTTTCATTTAAAAAAAATCATTTTAAAATACTGTAACTAAATATTCGATCTCAAATTTATTATTTCATCTTTCTTTCTGGAATAATCCAACTATAATTTTTTCTGTATATTTTCTTCATTCTGTTATTTATTTATTTTTTTAGAAGGTGAACTACACTTGCCTGAACCCCCCACAAACAAGAACTGGTTAACAATTGAACCAAGCAAGTAAGTATCTCTTGATGGTTAGGTATCTACCTAGAAAATAATTTGTGTGTCGTTTTGATGCCAAAATAGGCTACTTATTCAACAATATTGTTATGCAGAGGGTTTCAAGCATCCAATTCTCGGGATTAAGTACTATTACAAAATCAAACTCATGCTGTGGAATGCTAGTACTCATGCTGCTCCGGTCTACACTATTTCACAGCATGTGTTTGAAATTGCGATGTTGATTATCAAGATCACCCACCAAATGCCACAAGGCGGCTTTGTGTCGAAGGTGTGAGTCAAGTCTCAACAGTCAACATATTCTATGTTCATCCATGTATATCAGAGCCTTATTATACAAAAAGCCACTTCAGTCGCCATCGCGCGCGACTTTCAAGGCTGAATTACACCAGTTGAATAGATTTGATTGGAAAATCAATCAGCTGTTTCTAAGTCAAGGACTATTAACAAATGTATGTCTTCATATTGAACGTTAACATTGTTGAGCTGAGTCAAACACCCAGCTGATGTGATTTAGCCATAGAAGTCGTGCGCAATGGCGACTGAAGTTGCTGTGTATGATACATCTATCACATTGTCAGGTCTAAAAAGAATACTCAAAATTATAACATGAGAAAATATTAGTCACGAATAACATGGATAGAGCTGGATCTACTTGTAGTATCAATGTATGTTGGCTCCATACCTAGTAAACTATCCAAATGCAATTTATTGGAGCTTTGTACTGAACTAGCAGCTACCCGTCCTTCGTACGGATTATGTTTAGAAAAAACACTAAATATGTTTTGGCCTCTTTGATAGCAACGATCATGAAGTTGTTAGCAGCTTAGTAAACAACTTTGAACGTAAACAATTGAGTGACAGTTATCAGAGAGAATATTTGAGAACAGCTGATTGATATATCATGATAAATTACGTGATTTGTTCTTATGTAGTAAAAATAGTGCTACCTGGCGAATTCCCAAGAGCCTAGCACAAACCGCACCTTCCTAAAATGTTAATTTTTGTTTTGATAAATTGAAATTAGAAAATTTTGTTTTTTTTTCAACATAGAAATAATTGATGAAACATACGATGAGCTTTGATTCACCAGTCATATGTTTCCTAAAAGACTGCAATGCTCCGACTACACAAGTCTGCAGACAGCGTAGATAACGCCGCGAAGGGCCCACCATTCAGATTATATTTGAGAACAGCTGATTGATATATCATGATAAATTGTTCTTATGATTTGTAAATTGTTAATTGATGTGATTTGTTCTTATGTGGTAATAAAACTTGGAAGAAATGTATCCAGAATCGCACAATACTTGGTTTTTAAACGTTTATTACTCTGTTAAAAAAAAGTTAATTCAGTTTTTTATAGCTGAAGACATTGTCAATAAAGCTTTCAATACTGTTCAATAACTGAAATCCCGATCGATGCTCTCGTTTTTGAGGAGAAGGCCGCGTAAAATGCCTTTGGGGCCATGACAGACAGACAGAAAGTGAGATAAGACTATTGTCAGGTTATTTAATGTATAAAACGTGAAAATAACCAAAAAATATATAATTCTCATAAATGTACAGACAAAACTCTAATTTTATTTATATAGATGAACTTTTTCCACTCGTTGAAATGATGCATAGTATATAAAGTATGAAATCTATTTTAGATTCTTTATTGAGTGTTTTCCTGGTACACAGAACTAGAAAATCGTCATATTATTTTTTTATTACTGATGATGCCCACATGAGCTCAAGACTTGTGCGTGGGTTAATGAGGTCTCATAGATGCCAGACGAGGGAGTGGGACTCGAACCCACGACCGCTGAATCGAAATTTAACCGCTGAATCGAACCAGAAATTTCCGAATAATATGTCATGAATTGATGTTTTTTGAAAACTGAGCTTTTATATTTTAGCTTTTCTTGGGTGATACGTGGAGGAAAGAATTGAAATTGGTATCCATATTCGATTGAGGACCAAAATGCATACTAAGAGAAGATTTTTTAAGATTTAACAGAAATTTGTCTGAAACTGCCTTCCTTGAAAATTAAGTGATTATTTAAAAGTTTCTCTAGATGGCTAAAAAATTGATGGAGAAATCGAATATTGGTACATGTGTATGGGTGAGGATTTGGACTGAGAGGAAAGTGTGAGCCGTGGTAGGTTTGTTCAATCAAATTAGATAAGCAGCGCTCTCCTGAGCCCTCTTGGTAAGGGCGACCAATTGGATTGACCAGCAGAAAAACTGTTCTTTTTTGTAAAATAACTTCCCGGTGGTTCGGAGCTCACCTGTAACTGTAAGTCAAACTGATCAATCACCATCAACCAACTCATAAGCCTAGCCACGCTCAGGTCCTATGTGGGCTATATCCTTAAAAAAATGTTTTTAAAAAAACACTTTGCAGAGAATACACCTGAAATAAACGGGTTTCCAAAATTTAGTTCATTAGAGTATCAAAAGAGACATGGAGTCTGGGAAGTAAGAGTTTGGTACACATGTTCTTCAAGTGAACAGACAGAACACATAAGCTTTCAAAATTTTTCGAAAAGACATGATACTTTTCAAATAGCGTATTCGATGGTGGGATCAGTTGGACAAGTTGAGAGAGCGATGCAAGCATGCTGACTTTATTGTATTCATTCCCCACCCCCTCATATTTATGCTGGGGTCCAAATAACACAGACCTCGGTTTATACTATTAGGCTAGGCGCATATTGAGACGCGGCTGGCACGTGTGACACGACATGACACTATCGCGCCGCACGCGTAGCGTCTTGAAACGCATATTGCAACGCAGTTTTGTGGGTGAACTCTTGCCTGTTAAACGTGTTTTTTATTTGTTTCAAAATGAATAAATCACAAATAAAATTATGGTTATTAGATCTAAGCTCGGATTCTGATTCGGATAGTGGTGCTGAAGACGAGATGTTATTGATTTTATTAACAGAAAAGAAACTGAAATCTCTTATAATGTTAAACTCAATGTTCTGGACAATGTAACATTTATTCAAAATTTGTGAAGGGAGCAGTTTTGGACTTGAGTCTGTTGCGCCTTCACATTCGTTGTAAATTTGTCACAATAAATAAATAATAAATAAACAAATAATACATTGGTAATGAAATTCCATTTCATCTTTATTAGCACTGATCAGTTGAAGCAGTAGCAACAGTTAAAAATTAAATTTTTCCAATAGATTAAACAAATTTTTGACAATATTTTAATTTTCTACTTTTATTATTTTTCTTGTCTTTGAAGTGAATTTCATTGAGCTTTTGTGGTTGAAACTGGCAGAAATCACTTTGATACAAGAACCAAATTATTAGTAGCAATACGACCTAACCTTATCAATATTACAGTAAAGAAATAATATAGATATTAAAAAGAAATCTCTCGAAGTTACATTACTGCACATATTTATTATATCCTGGGAGTCTGTACTGGTGGATCAAATTAAAACTAAGCATTTGATTGGTCCAATCATATTAATAATTCCATGAGATGCGTGGGACATGGGACGCGCGGCGCGACAAACTGTGGCTCTGCCACAGCGCCACGCGTGTCGCGTCTCGCGACAATAGCGCTGCGTCGTGTCGTGTTGCTAATTTGTGTTGATTCATTCCTTCGCAAGAGTTACAAAAACTCGCGCTGTGTCATGTCGCGCCACACGCGCTGGTCGCGTCTCAATATGCGCCTAGCCTTAAGGCAAGCAAAGCAAGCTTGCTGACTAGAAGACTGACTAGATAAATTTGAAATCTTCAGATAACAAAAATTTCGTCAAACATGAGGATTTGATAATCAATAAATGTTGTTTTAATAATAATCGAGAAATATGAACATCATTTGAAGATGACATATATTTTAACACTTACATTATCAACCACATCAAATAACTTAAATCACATTCAAATAACTTCAATCACATCTAGATTTTTGATCATCCATCTTTTCAGTCCAACATTTCAACACCGAATAAAAAACTATTTCACCAAAAACTTCTGTACAAATTACCAGCTGTGCTATTTTGATAATTTATGTCTCACACATAACAACACTTCCCCCTGAGACATAAATCCATCAAAATCAAAACATTGATTAATATAACAAAACAAAAGAAACAAAATTAAATTATCAAAACATCAAATCATTACATTACAAACTTTGGAACAAATCAGAAAAATACAAACAAACTAAAATCCTGCATTAAACAAAATATTCTCATTTTTCATTTCTAATACCCAAATACAATCTGATATATTCAACTTTAGCTTTAGACAACGATTTTGTCAAAATATCTGCAACATTTTCTTCTGATTTGATATATTCAAAGTTAATCAATCCATCCTCAACTCAACTTCTTACAAAGAAACAATATATCTACATGCCATCAACATTCTCCATCTCATCAACATTCTCTATCTTATCAACATTCTCCATCTCATTAACATTCTCATCATGACAGATCCCATCATTCTGAATTTCATTATCAATCTCAATTGCATCTCTCATTCTCAATTGCATTTAATTATTCATATCATCATTTTCAACAATAACATCATAAACATCCTCTACCTCTCCGTTTGTCTCTGAAATAATATCAAATTCAATAATCTTTGTCCTTTTAATTTTCTTCTCCAACTTATAGGGGAAAACACATTCATCAAACACCACATTATGAGCAATCTTTATTTTTCTTTCATCTGGGAACCATATTCTGTATCCTTTTACATTTTGTTCATAACCCACCATAACTTCTTCTCTCCCTTGGCAATTAAGTTTATCTTTTCCGTTCTCATGAACCCAAGCTCCACCTGTACAACCAAACACTTTCAGAAAATTATATGATTCAGGTGTTACATTTTCATTTTTCCATAATTCAAATGGAATCTGAAATTCTACAGCCCTAGAAGGACTCAAATTTTTCACAAATGTAAAAGTTGAAGCTGCTTCAGCCCAAAACTCTTTGGGTAAACCAGATTCATATAACATGCACCTCACAGCATTCAATATAGTTCTATTCATTCTCTCAGCAATGCCATTTTGTTGTGGTGAATATGGAACAGTTTTTCTGTGAACTATTCCATTACTCTGTAAATGGGACTCAAACTCATTACTGCAGTACTCTCCTCCACCATCTATCTACAAACATTTTATTTTTAGCTCATTACTTCGTTCTACTTTATTTTGATAATCTTTAAAAATCTCAAGTACATCACTCTTTTTAGTTGCAACTGCGATTGTAAGGTGGCATGAATGATCATCCACAAATGTTATCAAATATTTCGCACCTCCCAACGATCTAGGAAATTTTCCCATCACATCTGAGTGTATCAACTCGAGTGGTTGTACACATTTTCTTAAGCTTTGTTTTGGGAATCCTATACTAGTCATTTCACCCTTCGTACAAGAAATACAAGTCTCTTTCATTTTATCATTAACAATTAAATTTGGAATTTTACTTATTGTTTGTTTGCTCAGATGTCCTAACCTTTTATGTCATAATACCATACTTTTGAGGGCTGTCGCATTCTTATCATCTGAATAACAATTTCTATCAACTACATTTGCTACAATCTTGTTTCTTTTTACAACATGAAGTACATATAATCCATTTTCTAATGTAGCTTTGAAAACATTCTCTCCATTATCAAAACCCATAGCATAATTTTTCTTGAATTGCATACATACACCTTTAGATGTTAACTGATTAACAGACAACAAACTAAAATTAGAATCAGGTACATACAATACATCAGATAATGTTATGGTGTAGCCGCCACATTCTTCAGTCATCTCGATCTCTACTTTTCCACATCCTTTAACAGTCGTGTTCCCTTTTCCCATAGTTACTGTACCATTACATTTATCTATTTCTACAAAAAATTCCTTTCGTGAACAGATATGATTTGTTGCAGCCGAATCTACTACCCATTCAATATTATATTCTGCATTTTTCGATAATAGCCCAACAGTACTTATATAAGCTTTATGTTTAGATTTGTTATGCTCTCTAAATACAATCTCATTATTTGCATTCTCAACACAATCATTAGCCCAATGACCAAACTTACCACATTTAAAACATTTAACCTTATGACAATGTTTAGCAATATGTCCCACACCTTTGCAAAAAAAACATCTCTTACTGTCGACCTCATCCCAGTTTGTTCTTACGTTCTTATCAACGTTCTTAGCTCGCCTATTCCTATTATCCTGCTTTCTGGTTGGAAAACGCATCTTCTGCCCTGCATGGTGTTCTGTGGAAGTCAGCGTTACGCCTTCATCTGCATCGCGAATTTCATTCCCTTCTTCTAACAATCATGCTTTTACAAGTGTAACTGTCAAGTTTTCTTCTCTTCCCAATTCTTCAATTATATTTCCATAACGCTCAATAGGTAATTCTAACAATATTAATCCAGCGATCTGTTTATCTGTGTATGTCCATCCAGCTTGTCATGCTCTCTGGTACTGATTTTGAATTTTAGCAATATATTCATGTAGCTCTTCCTTCTCTTCTTTCTCAATCGAAAATGGTGTTTTTAAATGTCTCAATCCTTCTAAAAAACTGACTTTAGTATGAATATCCTCTAATATTTCCACGCTTCTGATGCTAGTTTACTTTCATAAATATCATTCAAATAGTTATCACTTACACTTTTATATAAAAAGGAAATTGCTTTTCTATTGAGTCTCTCTTGTTCCACGTTTAACTGACTGGTGAAGCCTGGTTCAATCGCATTCCAACAATTTAATTGAATTAACTCAGCCTTAACTCGTAATTTCCATGAGAGATAACTTTTACTGTTCAACATAGATATTCCGTTAATTTTATCAAATTCAGCCATTTTACAATATTAAAAAAAGTTCAACTCACCATTTACAATCACTAGCAATCCAATCAACTCAACAATGCACTTTTCATGTTTATATTTCCCGACTTAATAATTTCTCTTGTTCGTGTCTAGGCCCATAACCTGTTGTTTTAATAATAATTGAGAAATATGAACATCATTTGAACTCACATATATTTTTACATTTACATTATCAACCACATCAAATAACTTAAATCACATTCAAATAAATTCAATCACATCTAGATTTTTGATCATCCATCTTTTCAGTCCAACATTTCAACACTGACTAAAAAACTATTTCACCAAAAGCATCTGTACAAATTACCAGCTGTGCTATTTTGATAATTTATGTCTCACACATAACAACAATAAAAACATTTAATTAAATCTTCCAGACTGAGACAAATTGCAAGAAGAGATTTTCATCATACACTGCAAGAGAATGAATTGCTTAGAAAAGTATTGAATGTCTTCGGAGACATTTTGGAAATTGGGCAAACATTTTATGAACAAGTGCCAAATGTTCTTGAACGAATAACGTGAGTAATATTAATAATTATTCCTTGATTTTCCAAAATTCTCACTTGTTCACATTAATTTTTTTTATCAACAATTGCTATAGAGTAGATATAAAATTTGTATAGAGTGATTATAGAGGTAGGAAAGTGATGTCAAATTAATGCCAAACTAGAACAGTTGCACTTCTGTGCAGTGGCTAACCCAGACTTTTAGTTTGGTGGGGCGTACCCGTCCTACTAGATGAACTTTAAAGGGAGGGGGTTCAATTGGGATTTTCCCGACCTCATTTTACGAGATTATTGCCCAATAAAATGCCTTGCTGGTTGGTGAAGGGGGTTATTATTTCATATTTTTAAGGGTATTAGCTAAGGGGAAACAAAATGTGTCTTTTTATTTAGTGTTTCAAGAGTTCAAGATGATTATGCCAGAATGCCTGAACATATTCTAACAGAAAAATGAAAAATCACATGAATGCAAGTCTGGAAACGCTTTGTTTCAAAATTAAAGTGGGCGGAAGATTCCTATCATCCATTGAGAAATCTCTAAGGACCAATTCCTTAGATCTCTAAGTCGTAGTCCTCAAATTAAGTCTTCATTCGAGTAGTGTGAATACAATTAAATCAATGGAATATAAGCTTAGATGTGCTGTGGGATCTATTGCCAAGAATTTCTATGATGCATTCTGAGACTTGTACGTGGGTGATGAAATGAATGAAAAATTTCAGTATAAACGAATTGAGCTAACCTAATCTTTTTATTGGAAGGATATACCACAAAAATTCAAAAAATGATCAGGAGAACACTTTTTTCATTGTATGCCCAGTGGATTAATTAAATTAATCAACAATGAATCAAAAAATAAACCAATTCACCACCGAAATGAGAGCTCTTGAAGCCTTGAGTTTTCTGAATGTGTACTAATTTATTGATTTCTTGTTGATCAGGATATGCTATAATCTCATGCTTTCATTATTTCTGCTATTAAGCGTTTCCGAAGAAATATGCTTTTGCAATCTGGCAGATTCCTTGCGAATTTTTTCTGCAAACACCTGTAAACCGGTATGGTTTCAGGAAAGTGATAGCCGCGAGCCATGCCAGGTATCTGTTCAGTCAGATAAGATTTTTTTTCTTTTTGTAGATTACGTCTTGGAGACTTCAGTTAAGGAGTAAAAGACAAGTCAGATTGATACAATTATACACTAGTTACCATAATTTCTATATCAATTAATTGAGGCGAGGCTTGAATTTGATGTGAAAGGAAATCTTGTACACTATAAAAAGCTTCAACTGAATATTTTTTCAATTGTTTTTTTTAATTCTATATTTTCAAGACTCTTTAAAAACTGCGGTAGCTTGTAGTAGAATTTCCTACCAATATAACTAGGTTTTTGTTTGAATAATCTCCTCGGCTTCTTGTATTATAATCATGTACATCAAGATTTTGGTTGATATCACTCGTTTCTACATATAAAGTAGCTTCATAGAAATATAATCAGGGTACAGTTAGAAGACCGAGTCTCTTGAACAACGGCCTACATGAATCTAATCTATTTACTCTTTCTATAAACCTAACAACTTTCTTTTGGATCTTAAACACCCTATCAAGATTTTGTTTTCATTAATTACCCCATACCTAATATAGCATGATAATATACCTAATATACCTAATGATAGCATACCTAATATGTGACAGTAAGAGCCCATGGTAAGCTGTAAAAAGTAACTTTTTGTCATTCAATCTAGTGAGCTGTCGCAGGACAAATACCCCAGATGAAATTTTACTACATATTTTCTCAATGTATGGAGTCCAGGTCAATCGTCTATCCAACATAACTCCTAGAAATGCAATTTTTTCTTCCTGGTCTAATTGATTATCATTTACAAACACGTTCATAGCCCTATCTTCATTTAAATTATGTTTGTTTTTGAATTGAAGGTATTGGCATTTCTTACTATTTATAGTTAATTTCAACTGATTTAAAAATTGGACAATGGACTACACACCTATATGGGCACTTATTTCTAAATTATCTAGAATGGAATTGCTGAAAATGAGTGATGTATCATCAGCAAATAAGAGGGCTCTACCACTAATTAATTCTTTAGGTAAACGGTTAACATATAACAAAAAAAGCAATGGACCTAGTATTGACCCCTGAGGCACTCCAGCTTGTACCTCTAATTTATTAGATTTATTCTTTACTATACTATTACCAACTACTGTAGTTAGTTCTACACATTGTTTTCTCCCAATAAGATATGATTTAACCCATTTCAGTTCAACCCCATTTACACCTACATTTTGCAGTATTTCCAATAAAGTTCTATGATTAACACAATCAAATGCCTTTGACAGATCTAAGAAGATTGCAGTAGCTTTATCACCTGAATCTATTATATCTATTAGTTTTTCAACTAGAGAAACTATGGCTGTTTTTGTTGATCTCCCTTTCTGGAAGTCATGCTGTTCATCACAGATAAAGTTAGCTTCTTGAAGGTCCAGAAATAACCTATTTAGAACTACTCTTTCAAAAATTTTACTTATTACATTTAAAATACTAATGGGTCTATAGTTTTCTACCTTTTCTCTATCACCACTTTTGAAGTTTGGCAAGATCTTCCCCTCTTTTAAGTTATCTGGAAAAACACCTTGTTCTAATGAATGATTGATCAGATGAATCAAAGGGTCTAACAATTGATCTTTACATTCTTTCAGAATTTAACTGGATACTCCATCCATTCCTACAGTTTTTTTATTATTTAAACTATCAATGATATTTGACAACTCGTCTTGGCATACTGGGTGGAATTTTTATTCGTTCTGAATCCCCTCAGTATTCCTCATGTTTGCATCACTAATACCCGTATTAATAGATTTTTGAAGATTCTTAGCAACCAGTTGATAATATCTGTTAAAGAAATTACAAATGTCTACACTATCATCAATATATCTGTTATTTTCGTTAATTATTCTGGGGAAACTAGTATAAGCATCTACACTAGCTACTTGCCTATTTTTGTTTATTACATCCCACACTGCTGTATTAAAGTTCACACTATCATTAAAATTTAAGCTGTTTTCTTACATTTCACTCTTTTCACTTCTTTTTGAAAAAGCTCTGAACTTCATACTTATTTTTTAATCTTCTATTCAGTAGGTCACTGCAGTCTCGTCAATGACTGGATGTCAAGAGCAGTACTCTACTTTTCCTATTGTAGAATCCTATTTCCCCTCACTTCAGTTTTAGTTGCTGTTTGCAAAACCTGACTATACGTTTCAATTTGACCAATTTTCATGATTCCACCATTTCTTTTAGGTTCTAATTTCTTGTATTGGTCGGAGGTTGAAATCTTACATTAGCTGAGTTCATCTTTGATTTGAATATTATGATTTTCTCTGACATACACCTACATTGACTCGTGAGATCTAGTATTTCAGTTTTATTGTCTTCCTTCTGCAATTTCACAATAACTTCCAGAGATTTTATGTGATCCACCAACCCTATTCGTTTTTTCTCAGAATTTTTCAGTGATGATTCTTATTTTTTTTTCAATCTGGTGTGATCACTCAATAGTTTAGCAACCTTTTCTTCTACATCTACAGTAGCTTTAAGAGCTCTTGGAGATTCTTTTTGTTGATAATTTTTTTTTTTTTTTTTTTTTTTTTTTGTAGATTACGTCTTGGAGACTCCAGTTAAGGAGTATAAGACAAGTCAGATCAACAATATTATACACTAGATACCATAATTACTTCAATTAGTTGAGGTGAGGCTTAATTTTCATGTGAAAGGAACTCTTGTACACTATAAAAAGCTTTATCAACTAAATATTTCTTCAATTGATTTTTAAATATTTCTATATTTTCAAGACTCTTCAAAAACTGCGGTAGCTTGTTGTAGAATTTCCTACCAATATAACTAGGTTTTTGTTTGAATAGGCTACTATTGTGACTCACCAAGTGATAATCTCCTCGGCTTCTTGTATTATAATCATGTACATCAAGATTTTGGTTAATATCATTGGTTTTTACATATAGAGTAGCTTCATACACATATAAGCAGGGTACAGTTAGGAGACCAAGTCTCTTGAACAACGGCCTACATGAATCTAATCTATTTACTCTTTCTATACACCTAACCGCTTTCTTTTGGATCTTAAACACCCTATCAAGATTTTGTTTTGATGAATTACCCCATACTAAGATAGCATATTCAAATTCAAATTCAAATTCTTTTATTGTTGTAACATTTTACAAAACGCATAACAAAGTCAACAAAATGAGTAAAATAACAGCATTGGCTAAACAATACATCATAAATTCATTAGCAAGTCATTCTTATTGTAAGGACATATATTGAAAAGTAAAAATTTCAGATTTTTCTCAAAACAATCAGTATCACAATTTGGTAAAAATTCAAATTCAAATATATTTTTACCTACAAATATATACATACCTAATATGTGACAGTAAGAGCCCATGGTAAGCTGTAAAAAGTAACTTTTTGTCATTCAATCTAGCGAGCTGTCGCAGGACAAATACCCCAGATGAAATTTTACTACATATTTTCTCAATGTATGGAGTCCAGGTCAATCGTCTATCCAACGTAACTCCTAGAAATGCAATTTCTTCTTCCTGGTCTAATTGATTATCGTTTACAAACACGTTTATAGCCCTATCTTCATTTAAATTATGTTTGTTTTTGAATTGAAGGTATTGGCATTTTTTACTATTTATAGTTAATTTCAACTGGTTTAAAAATTGGACAATGGACTGCACACCTATATGGGCACTTATTTCTAAATTATCTAGAATGGAATTGCTGAAAATGAGTGATGTATCATCAGCAAATAAGAGGGCTCTACCACTAATTAATTCTTTAGGTAAACGGTTGACATATAACAAAAAAAGCAATGGACCTAGTATTGACCCCTGAGGCACTCCAGCTTGCACCTCTAATTTATTAGATTTATTCTTTACTATACTATTACCAACTACTGTAGTTAGTTCTACACATTGTTTTCTCCCAATAAGATATGATTCAAACCATTTCAGTTCAACCCCATTTACACCTACATTTTGCAGTATTTCCAATAAAGTTCTATGATTAACACAATCAAATGCCTTTGACAGATCTAAGAAGATTGCAGTAGCTTTATCAATTGCTGAGATCGCTAATTGCTGAGATCGCGTAGTTACCTGAGTTTTAGTTAAACAATTAGACTTAAATGCCTTGTTTGGACTCATTTTCCTAGCTAGAAATTGTTTTCAATAGATTCAAGTTAAATGTTCAATGAAATATTACTTAATTTATTAAAATTGTCAACTTGAGACTATTTAATTACAAAAAAATTCATCAATATCGGTACACCTAACCTCGAAAAATAGAATTCGACTTTTTATTAAGATACTTTAAATTATAATAGACAAATTAATAAGATATTATAAATACTAATAATAATAAACAAAAATTCTACCTATCCATTCGAATTGATATTCTATTTTTCAACATTCGCAGAGCACGTATCGATAAGCTTAGAATTCCTGGGCCCTCTTTGTAAGGGCGACCAATTGGATCGGCCACCAAAAATTACTATTTTCTGCTATGGAATAACTTCCCAGTCATATGGACCTCACTTCAAACTGTGGATCCAATTCATCAATCACCATAATACAATCATCATAGTAAATTATGCACAGGTCTCAGACCTATGTGGGCTATATCATTGAAAAAGAATGCTCCAAAATAAACACTTTGCAGAGAACACTTTGAATAATCGTTTTTGTTTCTCATTTTATTCAGCATTCTGTCTATAAGATTTGTGTTGTATTCTTTTGTTGTGCTAAGTATTTGATTGCATCGATTTCTTCTTGGTGGTCAGCTTGTGATAGTGGAACATCCAAGAGTCTATGGATCATGAAGTTTAAAGCAGCAAGTTTGTGTTGTTGTGGATAGTTGGGTGAGTTGTGAATGAGTGAGTCTGTGAGAGTTGGGCTCCTGTAGAAAACTAATAACTGAATAAAACTAAAAGCTACATAACATGCACAAATTAAAAATTTACAGGAAACCAACTCTCACAATCACACTCATTCACAACTCACCCAACTATCCACATTCTTCATCAACATAAACTTGCTGCCTTAAACTCCATGATCCATAGAGATAGACTATTGAATGTTCCACTATCACAGCTGACCGCCAAGAAGAAATTGATACGATCAAATACTTAGCACAATAGAACAGATAAAACTCAAATCTAACAGACAGAGTCCTCAATTAAATTGAAAAATATATATATATCTAAAACATGAAATCCAAGACAAATTTGTCACATACATAATATGGAATAGAAAATCACACGAAATAGCACACATCTTCCAAAAATTCAGATTTATCACAGCATTCAGAAACACAAACAGCCTGAAACACCAACTTCAACAAAAAATATCTTACCTAACAAACAGAAAAATTTGCAATTTCAACAAACCGGGAATATATAATCTTAAATGCAACACATGACTCAAGTACTACAAAGGACAAAGAGGCAGATCATCCAATACAAGTGTCGTGAAAAACAGGATATTTCTCAATATCAAATAAACACAAAAACATTAAAACTAACTTGGAAAGTTTACACATATTCCAAAAAAAAAAACACACAATAGGATTGTCATACATCATTGCTGTCTACTTTAATAGTCATTTCTCAAAATTGATGAAGAAATTTCATTATCGCATCCAGCCTCTTATTAAAATTCCAATCATTAACATAAATCACCATAATTATATTTACAGCTATTGTTACATTATTATTACTAAACAAATGTTTTCTCATCATCATTGTTCAATATTTTTTTGGTAATGAATGTAGTTGCTAACAGCGCCATCTGACAGGATACCAAAGAACTTCATGCAGTCACAGAAAAATTATCAAGCGACTGCACCTAAAGTAATGATTAAAATGCAAATGAATGAAAATAGTCTCGATCGGTCAAATAAACAGTAAGTTGAATTTCATTTGTAGAAAGTAATGAAATGGTACGTTGTTATTAGATTTTGAAGAAGTAATTCTGCTGCAATATAATGAAAAAAAACACCAAGAAGGGCTTTTCAAGGTAGTGAAGCTCCTGTACTCGGTTTAGAAAATGTGCGATGTAAAACCATTAGGTAAATATAAAAAGATTTCCATCATTCTCATGTAGAATAAGGTCTGGAGATTTTTGGATATTCTCATTAGTAATCCTGTATCAAAAAATCTTTCTTGGCTCTGTTTCTCTAGCTGTGAAAAACAGCCATACCAACCAGGAGACGAAGAATTGAGACCAAAAATTGTGATCTACAAAAACAAAGAGAAACGTTTTTTTCCTAAGGCAATGAATGGTACAGAGTTCTCAGAATATTTTGATTTGACGACTGAAGTTTGGACATGCACGGTAAGCAAATGCTATAATGCTGATTTAATATCATTTATTGTGTTTTCCACATCTTGATTATGATACATGAAACTCTAGTTGTCTTCTATGGGAAATAAACAATGAAAAACCTGTGACATAAAAATGTTTATCCAAAGACAATAATATATAGTTTAACAAGGAAGTGATTTTGCACAACGAAGTAATAATTTCAGGCTACTTGATCCAATTGAATCCGGATTTTTAGAATATGTAATCACCTAACCACAAAGTCAATTTATTATATTTTTCTCCTGCTTCTTTATTAGTACTTCTCTCTCTCCTTTTCCTCCTCTTCTTTCTTCTCTCTCTTTTCCTTCCATCTTCTTCTTCTTCTTTCTCTTCATACTTCTTGATTATTCTTCTTTTTCTTCTCTTCTTCTCCACCTCACGCTCTATCCTTCTCCTAATTCTTCTTCCCCCACTCCATTCATCCCTTACTCTTCAGCATTGGAGTCTCGTCAACAGAGAACCTAAGAACGCGAAAAATTCACAAATGATAATAATTCTAATATTATTATCATCAGTTGTGCTGCTATGCATATTCATCATTTTACTTTTTTGATTTCTATAAACACCATTTGCTTCCCGATTGAAAAAAGAAATGCACATCGGCAATTTTGAAGAAATCGGTTTTTTCTATTTGTTGTGCAACAAATCTCATGATACATATTATTATGTCTCAATATTTCATCCATTTCTCAATTCAATGATTCATGATAAATTAGAATAAGAAGGAATTTCAACAAAATCAAAAATGAAAATGTCAGTTATTGCACTGTCAAAATATTATAATGAATTATTGGGCTAAGCAGCAAACATTGAAATACCTATTCTTTAATTTTTTGTGTTCCACATCGACCAGCTGTAAAATGTCTCGATTTTCACTAGCCAAATCTAACCTTGATCCCACAGTGGAGATCGATTTTGTATCATAATTATTTTTATATTCTACCCCCAAACTTCAAAACCAATATTGATCTCATTTGTGACCTATATAAGGAGCTACATATCAACTTTCAAGAGTCTATAATCTTTTTTTTTTGAGAGCTGGAGCACGGATGGACAAACGGACAGCAGAAAGATTCAAATAAGGTCTAGTTGGCTTATCAATAATAGAAAATGCAATGAGAATTTTGAACCAATTATTTTTATGATAGATTTTTGTCTTGATGCGATAAACTTTGAGGAAAAGTTGAATAATCCTGCCCACAGAGACAACAACTTAAAACAATGTATCGAGTTAGGAATATTTTGAAGCAAAAAAATTCTATAAAAGGAGAACTGACAAATACAATATCACGTGTTTATCATCGTGATGGTATCACAGTCATTCCTGGTGAAGAAGTAACAATTGAGGAAATAAAATATGTATCAAGACGTGGTGCAGATTACAAAATTATGAAATTTGGTAAGTTGAATTATTTTCACTCTTGAAATAATATTATATAGATTCAGTGCTGTTTCTTGAAAATATACATTCTCCACAAATATACACATTTTCTTTGTTTTGAAAGTGGGTATGAAGTATATTAGGAGTTGATAGAACTTTCCCAGAATGAAGGAAATATTTTCTGAAGATTTGGGTATGGAACATCAAATTTTTAATAGTGCGAAATTTGTAAGTTCGCCTCAAATAGCTCAGAAGGTAAAGGTATGGAGTGCGACAGGCTGTTCTTGAGAGAGGGGCACAACAATGTTAGGTTATTGGTACCTCCGTCTACGGCCCTCGTCATATCAATCAGCATCTCTCATCTCGAGTATGATGTCATACACATTGTTGGATTCAGAAAAAACAGTCCCACAACTTTTATTTGAAGCTAATTTCTGTGAAATGACATACAAAAATGTCTCCCTAGTCAAGATGATGGAAAAAACTAGTTCGTAGAATTCTCTTTTTTGGATATTTAAATTTTTTTCAAGAGAAACTATCAGGCTTAACGGAGAACTAATAAGACATTCATCGCGGACCATCATATGACTTATATTATAAGAGAAGAATCAACTCTGTTTCATAGTTAGTTACAGATATATCGAAATTACAATGATTAGAAAATTTTTGGAGAATTTTCGGAAAATGTACTTCTAAACGTGTACTTTCAATTGACATATTACAGTTCAGCCTGTCTCTAATTTGTTCTGACAATAAAAATTATTATTTATTGGACTGGTCTGGCTGGCCAAGCGCCATGCAACACACAGTGCTGTGGGTTCGGTGACTTGTCATTATCTGCTTCTACATCATCACTCACTATGACACAATAACTTGAATGATGAATGATGGAAATCAATAGACACATCATTTTTAGAGCTGATTAGAGTATATATGAGTTTCCTCGGGAACCCTAGAACCAATTAATTATGCAATGATAAGTTGATTAGTTGATTAGTTGAAATTGATTTTTGGGTTTTGTGGTGACTTTTTTTTCTTATAAATTCAATTATCACTGGAAATCTAGGCTATGTACATATGAAATGTGGAGAACATGTTTTTTAAAGAATAATTTCAAGTATCAAATGAGATGAGGATTACAAAGATTTCCAGATAAGTCTCAGAGTTTTAAGCCTTGAACTGAATTACTTCCCTTGCAATGTTGCGATGATGCAGAGGTGCAGAGGGTTACAAGCGGGGTGGAGGTCGAATACCTTTGGTTTTTTCGACTAAGTACTTTTGATACCAACTTCCTGCAAGAATTCAGCTTTCCCCTAATTTGTTACACAACTCAACATTCATTGCCTGGGCTATTACATCAATTAGTTGAGGTAGGGCTTAATTTTGATGTGAAATCAACTCTTGTACACTATAAGAAGCTTTATCAACAGATTATTTTTCCAATTGTTTTAATTTTTTTTTAATTTTCATGACTCTTTCAAAACGTTATTACCTTGTTGTAGGGTTTCCTATCAATATGAATAGGTTTTTCTTCGAATCAACTACTATTGTGACTCACCAAGTGATAATCTCCTCCTTATAGTATTATAACCATGTACCATGTACCATTATAACCAGGTACATCAAGATTTTGATTGATATCACTCTTTTTTAAAGAAACTTCATACACAGACAAGCAGGATACATTTGGGAAACCAATTCTCTTGAACAACGGTCTATGAATACAAAAGATAGAGCTATTCCAAGACACTGTTGCTGGAAATCTTATTAAAGGCATAGAAGAATTGGATATGAATAAGTGAAAAAACAATAAATCACAGAATAAACAAATATCTGTCAAGATTAGGCTTCAAGTTCTTCAATTCATGACAGACCTAATTGTTGATCACCATATTGAAAGTAAATAAAAATAGCTTCATAATATCAGCTTTGCAAATTTTATACAATAAGTGGACAAGTTATTGTTGATTGTTTTCAAAATGATAAATTCTATGATAAATTCAATATTGGAATCCATTGATTGATGTTTTCATTTGTCAATGTTGGATTTCAAATTTTGTGGGTGAAGCAAATATGGCGTTTCAGCTAGCTATAGAGTTTAAAGGGAAATATTTGCAGTGATTTGCAACTCTCTACTCAATGTATTGTACTTTTTTCTTGTATTTTCTGTATTCTGAAGTTTCTACTTATATCATATTTTTTATTTATATAGTGGATATTGCCTGTATGACACTCTTTTTAAATTTGAACGCTAGAGAAACTCGACTGTTTTTCAAGCACAGGCTCAGAGCCATTTGGAGAGTATTACTTTTTTCCATCAGTTTGGATGTATGTGAACTGATATAAATGGAGTGATTAAGTTTAATTTTTTTTAAATTTTGATTTGATATTTCACAGATGGCTTCACGACATTATCAGATAAGAAACAAATACCTCCTGAGTTCAAACATGGGTAAGGCCACATCTACTTGTTTTGTTGAATAATTCACTGATCATTATTGTTACCGTATCAAAGAATGCGCAGTGATTTTCTGTGTTATCTGCCTGTGTCAATATTGATTTCCAGAAGCAATTAATTACTTTTCTCCTGTTCCTGCTCGCCTTGCGGTCCATCTAGAACTTAATGGAATTTTCTTTTCTTAGCAATTAGAGTGGTCTCAATGAATGAAGAATATTCAACTGTTTATTTTAGAGTTTAATAGAAAAATGGAAAGCTGTCTAGAACTCTCTAGAATGTTTAAAATTGATAAAAGGCAGGGGCTCTCGTAAATGACAGTCTGTTGTGATTCAATTGTCAATGCAATGAGTGGAAGATTGACAGTGACAGTTTCCGCTCATACAAACTAAATTATCAGTGAGTGCTAATTCAAACTGTGTTATATGAACGTTCAATGTGTTGAGTGATAGTTTATTATTCAGGCTTCTTCAACAGTTTATACAGTGACTCGTTTCGGCTTCTAGTGTTTCAGCTGTTATGTTTTAGACGTTTCTTCAGAATTATTGGACAGTTTATTGAACAGTTATTATTTAATATTTTATCAGGTTTTCAACAGTTAGTGATAGATTTTTGTACAGTGATATTGAAAATATAAGTATACACTGTATACTTGTTTCATCCAAAGTTCCGGCGGTCTCCCTCTTCTTCTCCTGCCAGGAGGATTCCAGTTCAATATACTCTTGGGCCACCTTTCATCGCTCATCCTTTGTGTATGTCCCAACTAGAGATGGGTCGTACTAGGTTTTCCTGATACTAAGTATTCCGAGTACAAGTACGTTGTAATACCTATTCCAAATACCTGTTCCAAAATACTAGCTAGTATTTTATATTAGCCAGTTCGCCAGAGTAAGAGAGTACACGTACAAGAGAGTATCGTACAGTATCGAGTATTGTACTGCGGTACTGGTACTACTACTGTTTCTTGCGTTAAATACAGCACAAATCTAATTATTGAGTTGCTCTCAAATGTGCTGTAGCGAAATGAGATGCGGACGGCAAGACGTGAGTATTGAGACGCTTGAGTAACAAACTGCTCATACTCAAGAAGTATTTGTACTGGAAAAGTACGTAGGTATGCCATACGCAACCAAAGACAATCTAATGTAATTATTTGACACAACTGAGCATGCGCCTACAATCGAGTATTGTGAATAGAGAGAGAGGGTGAGTGAGCGAGGAAGAGAGAGTGAGTAGTCGAATAGTTCTATAATGAGAAATGAGCTACAAAGCTCCACTCCCACTCCGTAAATTGGAGTGGGGACTTGAAGTCACTGGCCATACTGAAGTCGTGTAGTTTACTCGTTTCTAGAAATACTCACAGATATCTGAGTATTTTGTTCTTCAAATACTAGGTGCTAGTCCGTATGTTCAAATACTCAGTAAAAATACCTGTTCCAGTAAATACGCCTCATCTCTAGTCCCAACCATATAAGGTGCTTCTTCTCAATTTGCTCCACTGTCGCATCCAGTTTCCCTATTCTGTTCCTTATCTCCGAATTTCGAACTCGATCCATTCTTGAAACACAACAACTCCTGCGCAAGAAATCCATTTCCACAGCATTTATTCTTTGTCTGTCTCTTTTGGTCAATTCCCATGTTTCAGAGCCATGAAGCAATATACTTTGTATAATCAAATGATAAATTTCAATTTTTGTGAGTTTTTTTATATTTCTGGACCAGAGTATTGAGATCAATGTTTGGATTGCTTGCCTGGCCTGTCCAATTCTACTTGTGATTTCTTTTTTGGAATTGCTCTCTGATGATATCATGCTGCCAAGGTATTTATATTCATCACATTTCATCACAGTATGAACTCCTACCTGTAAATCCCTTGCTGTACCTCCTGAAACCAGGTATTTGGTCTTTTTGAAATTCATTTTCATTCCGTTTTTTCCACAAGTATCAGCAAGCTTCCTGATCATATAATGTATATCATACTCATCACTAGCCATTATTACCTGATCATCGGCGAATAGGAGTGAGTGAATATATTCGTTATTTATTGGGATGCCCATACATTCACATTTCCTTTTCCATTCTTTTAATATTCTCCAGATAGATTTTGAACAGGGTCGGGGAGAGGCAACAACCCTGACGTACGCCCTTATCTGTACCAAATGGCTTTGACATTACTTGATGGATAGGAATCTTATGGATGGTGATTGGATAGACCGAAAAAGATGGCAGTAGGATGCGAGAAACGGCTATAGCTGTAAAATAAACTCGTTAATATATATATATATATTGAAAATTCTTTATTAGTTGAACATTATCGATTCATCTGTTCCTGATCGATGATCTATTTTGTGTTATATAACTGATTATTGCGAGTTGTTTGTAAATTCTTCCTATAAAGTGCAAGTGTTGCCAGCATTATCTTAGAGATAGAACCTGCAACATTATTATCACTGTAGTTTTACTTAGGTTGTTACTAGTGCCATATTATCAAACCTGGCAGACGTGGCGATCACACAATAGATCCAGGGGCATACTCAGCAGCCAGAGCGAAGCACTATGTATTGCTACAGGTTCTATCTCTAGAAAATGCTGACAACACTTTAAATTAACACTCGAACTTTATTAGCACAAATTATCCACAACTCACACTAATCAGTAATTTCTTACACAAAAGAAGTCAATCAGAACAGATAAATCGATAATGTTAAGATAATAAAATATTTGCAATATTAAAATAATCACTTAATGTTAGAAGGCCGATCTACTATTAAATAATAACTGTTCACAAGTTAGTTTGAAGTGACTGACAATTGAATAAACTGACAAATATACATAGACAGAATTTATAAATTTCGAATTCCTTTAATTGCTATTACTTTATACTGAAGACTTCCGCAATGGCGGATATTGACAACAGTATTGAACAGCTGATGGGAATCAATGAATGCTACTGTACAAAAATATCGGTCACCACCGGGAATCGAACCACAGACCTCTCAATTGCCGGTTGAGCGCCCTTAACCACTAGACCATGGAGACCCTTCTGTACAGCAGCATTCATTTTCATCTTGGCCATATGAAACAGTAGCATTGTACATTTTTGTACAGTAGCATTCCTTGCAGGTGGTAGAAGTGAATTCCTGAAGTTCTTCTGGAAGTTCATTGTCAACTTGCTGAGATTTTTGGATCTGTCTCACCACTGTTGAGGCTGTTGAACAGCATCCAAGCATGCTTCCTTCTTTGAGAGAGGTTTTGTAGTCATTCAAATTCATAATGAATACTGGGAACTTGTTGCTGGTTCAAAATAAAGTTCTTGCCACTAAGACTCCTAGATGGAAGTTGTCCTCTTGTCCTGTTTGTACTGCCTCTCCTACATTTTATCCTGCATTGTTCCATAAGTCACAACCAAGCTCCTAGCTAGTAGGTTGAGGTCAGTAAGTAACAATACTCTGCTACTGCTTGGCTTCCCTGGGTGGAGTATGACCTCTTCTTCTCCACTTACAACAGTTTTCTTATCCAAGTCCAACTTGAGACCAAACTTGTTGAAGATATCCATTTTAAGTATAACATCTTCTTGTATATCTGCCACTAACACTTGATGCTTGAAGTTACTGCCACCAATAAAATTGGTAGCAGATGTCTCCCCAAAAACTGTAGCTAGATCCCCTGTAGCTCTTCATCTTGTTGGCTCAATTTCCTTCATATCATGGACTGTGCTCTTATTCAGGATGGTCATGGTAGCTCCTGTGTCAAGAAGTAGTTTTCTTGCTTGTCCATCCACAATACCATCTATATACAAACTACTTCTGCTGCCAGCAAGAGATGCCACCTCTTCTTCTCTTACTGGGGTTTTTTGATTGTGGGTTGATAGCTGCCACTTCCTATCAACCCTCTTCAGTTCACCTGCACCTTCTTTTCACCTGGTTTGACTGCACACTTGCTTCTAACATGTCCAATTCTTCCACAAGCCCAGCATCTATCCTACTTCTTCCTGGGTCTCAACTTCTCCAGAACCTGTTCAACTATCTTCTGGATTGTGCTTGCATCCATGACTTCAGCTTCCATAGCTTGTACCTTAGAATGGCAAGGTACTGACTGTCAAACTACTTCAGACTCCAGTGCCTGGGCCAAAGAATCATTTTATATCTTGAGTCTGGCTAGTTTGATGGATCTCTGGTATTCTCAATCTAATCAAAATATTTTTTACTGCCAGACTTTTGTATGTGTTGTCATCGGCAGATGGATATGCAGTCCTCACAAGTCAAGCAATGTCAGCCTCAGACTCTTGCAGGAATTCATTGCATCTCCTCACCCTATTATGGTGCTGAAATCGGTACAACGTTTTTGGGTGTTTGTTGCCAATTCTCATCTCCAGGCGTCTCCACAGCCCACTGAAACTCCACTTCTCAGCTGATGGTATTGAGTGAACAATCGCCAATGCTTCACCTTCGAGATTCATCTTCAGGACATAGGCCTTTGTTGCTGGTGACCTCTCCTGGAACTCAGCTGCTGATTCAAACACTGTGTTTTTGTCTTCTACAGGTGTTTTTCCATCAAAGGTGGGCAGTCCAGTGTGCAGAGGTATAACTAATTGCTGTTTTTGAAGATCTTCCTCCTTGGCTGCCATTATTGACTTTTTTGAGTTAACTATTTTTGGGAAAGTAGAAGATTTACTTTCTTCTTCATGGCTGCTTGGAGTTTCAGTACCACACTCCAGCTGCTTCAGTTGATTTTCTATGGTCTTTAAGTCCTCTTTCACCTTGTTGACTTCTTGATTCACAGAGTCAGCAAGATTCTCAACCTTTTCTTTCATGACCTCTCGTTAATTCATTCTTCATAGATGAAATATTCTCCTGAACTTCATCTTTCATAGATATAATATTTCCTTGTAGTTTACCTTCCATGGATGAAATATTCTTCTGCAGTTTGCCCTTCATGGCTGTCATATTCTCTTGTAGCTCACCCTTCATGGATGTGAAGTTTTGTTTCATGGAAATCATGTTCTGCTGTATATCCTTCTGTAGTAGAATATTCACCTTTCTCCTGTAGTTTGCCCTCAATGGTTATCATCAATTTTGTATTTGGAGTCTCAAAGAGGTACATAGCTGTGTCTTCTCCTTCTTTTGATAACGCCTCACGAAGCTGATCTTGTAGAGTTGACTCCTTTCCAGATGTTTCCAAATCATGATCTTTTAATTCACGTTTCAGATCGGCCACTTTTAAATCGCACAATGTAATTTTGCCAGCCATTTCCAATAAAAAACAGAAATCCCCAACTTCCGACACTGATTGTTTTGGGTTCTATCTCTAGAATGATGCTTGCAACACTTCAAAATAGCACTCACACTTTTTTAACCCAAATTATCCACAACTTGCACTAACCAGTAATGTCTTACACAAACGAAATCATTCAGAACAGATTGATTGATAATGTTCAGCTAATGAAGAATTTGCAATATTACTGTACAAAAAAGAATCACTAAATGTTAAAAGGCTGATCTACTGTTGTATAATTACTGTTTACTGCACTGTCCAATAATTCAAGAAGAAATGTCAAAAAAAAACATTCAAAATTACATAGCACGAGTCTATTATACAATAAAAGCTAAGAGTTCACTCGTTTGAAATGTAAAAGAATTCTCACTGATACAGTCACAATATATGGCGATTGAACTCTTCAAACAAACGTTTGTACTATGAACGAAATTGTTATTTTGACGAGATTAAAACAAGAAATGAACGATAGGTTTTTCAAAATCTAGAAAGAGCTAGATATCTCTCCATTATCCTATATACTTCTATCGAATTCTAAAATAAACAGATAAACATTCTACAACTTTCGATAAAATTCCATGAAGTTCCAATTAAACATTCTACAGGTGTCACAGATGAACTACAAGGGGAAGAGGAGAGTTATTATTTGCAACCATCAATATTGACACAGGCAGATAATTATACTTATTTCTCTTTTGCCTTGTCCACAACAGTATCATGCATTTTTCAGGAAACACATATATTCATTTATTTTTTTCTCTGTTGAAGTTGTATTTATAATTCAATTATCAAGTTTTCAAAGCTGAATCGATCAAAATTAACAATCGAAGCACTGCATGCATCAGGCTAGACTAAGTGGTTCAGCTATTATCAGGTTATTCGACCTGGATTGCTTAAGTCCAGCCAAGCCGCTATTTTTGTGGATTAGATATCCTCAGAGAGTGTAAATCTGGAGCTAACCTCACAGTTTCATTGCATGAGATTGGACAATAGTAGGGGGAAGTGGGAATTCTGGGCCAGTTTTACTTGCCACGCCCTTTCTAACCTAACAAGACCCGCTCAACCAAACTCATCCTAACCTAATGTAGGTAAGTCAAAGTTGATTTAACCTAACATTTTAGATCCTGAAAATACCCATTTTCACAGGAGTTGAAAATCACAAAAAAATTTGAACTTTTCAAGCCCTCAAAGTATATTAAATTGAAGGTGCCTTCTTGTTCAGCTTTTTAAGGCACCCCAAATTCATGTATCAAATACAAATTTTCAATGATAATTAATTGAAAAAATTATAATATAATTTTTGGGCGAGGCCACCTGCACAATAAGCAGTTGAAATTCTGGCACAGTTTTTCTTGCCACACCTTTTTCTAACGTAATGAGACCTTTTTAACCAAACCTAGCGTAGGTTTAGCTGTATAGTCCAAAGCCAATTCAGTGTAACCTATCAGATCCCGTAAATTTCTGCTCCCACAGGAACTAGCACTCCCTGAATAATATGAACTTTTCAACCCTCCAAGATAGGACAAATCCAATGGTATCATCATGTTTAGCTTATCAAGGCAGCCCAAACTCATACATTAAACACCATTTTCCGATGATAATTAATTGGAAGAAAAAATAATAAAATTTTTGGGTGTGTCCACCACACTATAAGCACTGCCGGTTCTGGGCCAGTATTCTCAGCCACACCCTATCTAACCTAACAAGACCCTCTCAACCAAACTCAGCATGGGTATACCTGTATGGCCCAAAGTTAATTAAGGCAAACATTTTATATCCCAAAAATTCATATTCCTGTGGGAACTAACATTCCTGGAAAAATATGAACTTTTAAACGACTCAAGTTAAATTGAATTGAAAGGTGTCATCTTGTTCAGCTTTTCATGCCAATTCAATTTCATGTATAAAACCTCAATTTTCCGATGATAATTACTTGGAAAATAAATAATAAAATTTTTTCTCACACTCACATGTTTTTTCCCATGCACTTTCCAACCCAATGAGACCCCAAAACGAAAATTTCCATTCCTGTGTGTGGGAACTATCGTTCCTGGAAAAATATTAACAAAATCTTGCTATTTGGAATTAAAATGCATAAGTTTAAAATAAGGAGACAATTCCACACTCTTCTAACCTCAATCTACTCTCAAAGTTCTGATGTGAAAAAAATAGTATGAATACAAGGGAGGGGCTTGCACAAGAATCACACGCAAGTGTTAGATACAATTTCCCCACACATTGTACAGAAATCAAAGGTCTAACCGATCTGTACCAGGCCGATCTTGTTGCTATGTCAAACTACAGTACCACCAATAGAAATTTCAAATTCATACTGACAGTAATAAACTGTTTTAGTAAATTTGTGTTTGCAATACCATTGAAAAGTAAAACAGGTAATGATGTTGCAAACGCCCTGAAACCAATTCTTGAAGAGAATAAGATAAAAAATTTTCAAACTGATGCTGGTAAAGAGTTCTACAATGCACCTGTTCCAAAACTCTTTAAAATGTACAATATCAATCACCATATTACTTTCAGTAATAAGAAGACGGCAATCTGTGAACGTTTCAATAGAACCCTGAAAAAGCACATGTTTCGTGAGTTCACTGTACAGGGAAATTATAAATGGTTGAACCTACTTCCAAAACTCTTAGACAAATACAATAACACTGTTCATCGAACCACCAACATGAAACCGAGTGAGGTGAATACTGAAAATGAAAGTATGTACTGATGAATATTGATAAGGCTACCTTTAAACATAACATTACAAAACAAAAGTTTAAAATCACATAGCATGATACAGTTTGAATCACCCATTACAGGCGAATATTTGATAGAGGATACCTAGCAAACTATACTAATGAGATTTCCACTGTATGCAATATACTACCAAGCATCCCCTTCACCTATCATCTCAAAGACGATAACAATACAATTATCAAGGGTGCATTCTATGAGTATAAAGAAAACCAAGTACTTTAATGTGTATCTTATTGAAAGAGTGCTAAAAAAGGAAGGCAATGAATTGTATGTGAAATTGTTGGGCTTTGATTCGAAATACAATTCATAGATTGATAATGATACATTATATTAAAAAATGAAGCTGAAACTGCACATATCAAAACTACCTCTGATAGTATTTTAATAATGATAGAAAGCAACAAATGAGACACAGAGTACTTCTACCAAATAGTGTAAGATGCATTGTGTGTGGGCTGTCCAATGTTGGAAAAACAAATACTGTTTTTAATTTATTATTTGCAGAGAATGGTCTCAAGTTTTCACATTCATATGTATTCACCAAATCTCACCAGCAAGACAAGTATCAACTTCTCAAGGAAATTATGAGTCAAGTACCCGAGGTTGGATTCAATTTGTACCAGCATAATAATAAAGAAATACCACACCCAAACGATGCACACCCCAATTCAGTTATGATTTTCGATAATATTTGTATGGAAAAACAACAGAATATTCGAGACCATTTCAGTATGGGTAGACACAACAACATTGACATTTTCTACATTTGTCAAAAATACTCTAGTACTCCTAAACAATTGATCAGAGACAACAGTAATTTAATTGTTATATTCAAACAGGATAATTGTAATCTAGAACACATATATCATGAACATGTACATCTGGATTTGAGTAGGAATGAATTTAATGAAATGTGTGCTCAAGCATGGAATAATAATAATTTACTAGTCATAAACAGAAATTGTGCACTGGATAATGGGAGATACAGGTTTGGGTTCAATAAATTTATCTTATTATGAAAATGATACTGAAAAAGGATCTAAAAGAATTGACGGCTGTCAAGAATAGTATTAAACAGTAGCATGACTCTATATGTCAAAAACATCAAGAATTATTGTATGATGCTATTAGTGAAGAAGAAAATTTACAGAAACAATATAAACCCATTACCGAATCATTGAATCAATTTAAACAACAACAACAATTATTTGGTGTTAAACAGGAAATGAAAGAGCAGGAGGAGGAGGATGAGACCACCAATTTAGATACAACAGACATTTCCAATTTAGACACCATGGATGTTTCCAATTTAGACTCTTCCAATGTAGATGTTCCCAGTTTTAATGTTTCTAATTTAGACACTTCCAATATAGTTGATAGAAGTGTGGATGAAAGTAGAAGAAGAGACAGTAGATAGTCTAGTCAGAAAGTTGCCTCTAGAGAAAGTATAGGTACATACAGCATTGATAATTTTATGAGAACAACAAAAGGTCAAAATCTGTATGGGGTTCACTTCAATCCCACCATCAATGAATGACAAATTGGGAACAAAGTTATCAAGTTTGAGGATGAAAAAATCATTATTGATGGTGATAAATCATTCGCCCTTACACAGGGTCTACTTGAGCTGCTGTTCAAAGCAATTCCAGATACATTCATCTATAGGAAAGGTGATCTTGTTGACTACAAGCGTATACTTGAACTAACTGGAGTTCATCTTGATGCATTGGGACGTGTGAAAAAAAATATCAGTTTTAAATACACTCACATAATTGAAGATTTGTTTCCACCAAACTTGTTGAAAGAGTTGAACAAAAGCTGGGTAGAGGAAGGAGAATACAACAAGATAATATGCAAATTGAAAACAATCCCCTCACCCAAGAGCACCTACACCTATTGGGATAATCCAAATGAATTGTGTTAAAGATTGCAATTGTTGATTAATTCAAAACTTGCCGGACACACCGGTCATGATTCAGAAATTGCATCAATAATTAAAAAATTATGTGAAATTGGTATCATTAATGGTGGTAATACAGTATTATAAAAAAAACATGACTATTGATAAATTTGGATGATATTTGTATAGAAGTAGAAGAGCAAATATCAATGAAGAATTGGAACAATTGGTACAAAATTTAATTGAAATCCCACAATTGATACCACTTGCAGCACATCATCCCCCAAGAGTTGATCTCAACAACATTGATCAGTAGCGAGCAATGACAGACCCAAACCTATTTGATCAGTATAGAAAATATTCAGAGGAATCTGAAAATCCATGGTTTTTTAGAGCATGGTTTAAGAGATGAATTATAATAAAAAACAAGCATGACTATTCATAAATTTGGTCGACATTTGAGTAGGAAAGAGACACTGAATATGGAGAGAGAAGAGATGATGAACTTGTTTCACCATAACTCTAGCACAACAAATAGATACAGTTGAAGATTTCTATTCACCAAACATTGATATTAGACAACAGTGGAAAAAACACATAACAGATCCACAATTACTTACCAACTACAAAGAGGCTGTGAAGGGTCTCTCAAACTATAATTCCTCATTTAAAAGATAGTATGAGAAAAATTGTCCATATAAAAATGAATAGAAAAACTATCATACCCCAATAAAGAAAAAAAGTCAATGAAAAAGAAGAAGTTGGGATCTAGTTTATTGGGTTCCGTAATTAATAAAGCAGTTGACCTACTGCCCATAGAACTGCATATTCCTGGCTACCAGTCTGTGGTGGGGGGACAAACTTGAAAAAAAACGATTAGCAAGAGGAGATAGAGGAACAAATAGATTAGATGAAGCCTGTCGAGAGCATGATATAGCCTATAGTGACCCAACACAAAATCAAACAGAATCTGATAGGAAACTTGCAGCACTCGCGTGGGAAAGAGTAAAACCACCCAATGCTAGTCTTGCTGAACGGTCAGCAGCCTATGTAGTTACAAATCTTATGAATGCAAAAGTGAAGTTTGGTGGAGGAGGAGGAGGAAAGAAACATGGCAAAGGTGTCCATTTGAGACCATACAAAGCTTGTGGTATAAAAAAGAAAAAGAAGGTTGAGAGTGCATTGAAAGCAATTTTTAAAAAATCCTCATTATCAAACATAGATATTGTAGAGTATGCAAAACAACTTGACCTACCTTTACATGGAGTTTATATGTGAGATAAACTACCAAACACACCACTCAAACACCTAGAAATTGGTGTAATCAATCTGGACAATGAAATCGGTGAGGGTAGTCATTGGACATGCCACATCAAAAATGCTAATCTATGCTACTGTTTTGAAAGTTTTGGTAATCTAAGTCCACCACTTGAAGTTATGAAATATATGCGAGGTGTAAGAGTCTGATAAAATGACAAGAAATATCAGCAAATGGAAAACTTATGCGGACACTGTGTCTATTGTGGCTGTATAAGATATTGATCTAACTATGAAGGATAGCATTGGCCCAATACTTGGATTTCGACATGAAAAATCACTAGCAAATAAATGGCATATATAAACAAAACCAGTTCATATAATGCGTGTGAATAGTATATGTGAAGGATGCAATATTGCACAGCGTTCATACAATAATGGCAGTGAAGGTCACACAATTCATGAGTTTTACACAATTATACCTCCAGGCTATAAAATAATTGAATCACCCACAACTGTGGTGTACATGCCAATCAATACAAACACAATAGATCAAATTTTTATAAATATAATTCATCAGGATGGGAATGTGGAAAACATTTGTGGAGAAACAATAACAGTACACTTACATGTAAGAAAAAAACCAGTTAGTTTATAATATTATGGAAAATATGCTAATATTTACAAAAAATCATCATCCAAATATACAATAACCTGGAAATCTATATTATACAGACGAACATAGGAGATTAGTTACACCTAAAAATAGACACCTAATGCAAAGATTAGGTTTTTCTGTATATAATGAAAATATGAACAAAAATTGTGAATCATCAAATTCCTCACGGTATGCAAATTGATCTAATATTCAATGTTAGTGAGAAAGTACAATTCGATGAGAGTATAACTCAATTTGAGTACCACACTCATACACCATATGCATCACAAACATACAAAAATAATGATGTATCAATGTGAATCAACAGGATGTCTGAACACTACCATGTAAAAGCTATCTTCTAATAGAGGGTAATGTTAAAGTACAAAAAGCAGACAATACTGAAGTTGACTTTGTATTAGTGAACAATGGAATAGGTTATTTGTTTGATGAGATTAGATATGAGGTGGGTGGAGTCATAGTTGACCGCACACATAACGTTGGCATGACAACATCAATGAAAAACCTCTTGTGTGAAACTCCACAAAATAAATGTATATAGGAGAATGCAGGATTGAATTGTGATGGTTGGGCAAATAAAAAGAAATTCAGCTTTTGTATACCACTGGAAATGTGGTTAGGTTTCATGAAGGATTATAGAAAAATTATTCTGAATGTAAAACAAGAATTGATTCTGCTTCAATCTTCATCTGATATAAATGCAATTCAAACCACTGCTGGTACTAAAATCGAAGTTAAATTAACAAAAATACAATGGAAAGTACCCTACATACATGTAGCAGACACAATTCATCTTAATCTACTAAAATTATCTCACAATGATAAACCAATCAGCCTTCATTCAGATCTTGGCAATTACATGAGTATCCTACCCTACCGGAAAGCACAAGTCATCAGTGGACTGTTAAAACTGCATCACAAGTGGATAAACCAAGATTTGTCATACTAGGATTCCAAACTAATAGAAAGAATTGCCTTCGTATTTATATATCTCAATTTTATTTTTGTAATTTCAATAATGTGCGCTTGTATTTGAATGCACAATACTTTCTCAATGATAATATTATGGGTAATAAACACACATTGTATCAGATGTTTGCCGCTTTTCAACATGCCTACTACCCACACAAACAAATAACTAGTGGTAGTAATGACTTGGGAACATCAATAGCATTTGATAAATTTGAAAAAACACCAATAATTGTAATTGACTGTTCTTGTCAATGTGAAATTTTAAATTCGGGAGTATTTGATGTGAAACTCTCATTTGACACAACTGCAAATATCCCAGAAAAAACATCTGCATACTGTCTCATTATATACAAAAATATTTATGAATATACACAATTGAGTTGAGTTGTTAGAAAAGTAATGTAAATAATGATTGAAAGTATAAATAGAATAATTAAAAAAATTTTTACCTACATACAGGTACCCACATTTACACACCTACATGGGGTTTGGGTACCTACATTTACACACCTACATGGGGTTTAGGTATCTACATTTACACACCTACACCTATCTCGTAACATAATAAGCAAGAAATTTTTTTTTACAATATTAGTTTTTGAAAATTTTCAGGTTTCAAAGTTTTTGTACTTTTCCATGAGATGTTGATGGCTCCTCCTCACTAATTTCAAGTTTTCTTATTCCTTTGGGGATATCTTTGTGACCTCAAGCTAGAGTATCAATGTGGTTTTGGTAGTATAAACGTTTATTGTCATGAGGTTGAAGAGCTAATTTTTCACATTGAACAATATAGACATGATGCAGTTCACTTACAATTGCTGATGATTTTACATTTTTGTGTTCCACTTTTTATAGTTCTCAAATCTCAATTGGTTTCTATTTGCACTTTTTGGATTCCTTTTTGCAACCTTGTTCTCCAAACTATCTTTGCCTACGTGGATTGCATACATTTTTGCTTGTAGACCAACTAACTCTGTAATAGTTTGACCACCACACTCATCCTTGAACTTTCCCAGTTTTTCTTATTTTCTAAACTATAACATTCATGGTCTTTCGGATAGTTGGATGTGTCAAATAGGTACAAATTTGTTTTAATGTCTTCAAAAATATTGTGCGTTTTGTATCAGGTACATAAAACTGTCTGTATCAGACATTAGCAATTCAACATTTTGATGGGGATAGATTTTTAGAATTTTGACGCGTTGTGTGCTGTGTGATGAGCACAATTCAATATGTTTTTCTGAATTACGTTTTGCATTTGTATAAGTGAATCTTTGGAAACAGTGGGGACAAATTTCTACTTTATGATCATGTTTTGTTAGATGTGATAGTAGTTTGGATGGATTTTTAACAAGAGTGTAGTGTTTTTGTTCTTTGTTAGATGATAACAACAACAGGGTGATTGTGTGCTTTCTGTTTCTGTGATGGGATGCAAAGATTGGATAGAACATGTTTTTCTCTCCTTCATATGCAATAAAATTAACAGCTATTGTTGTGTTTTGGTTCTCAAATTTGGGTATGCCTTGCAATTTTAGTGAGAAACATTAATTTTATGTTTTATTCTTTCAAGTGCAGATACACAATAATTCTTTGTGGTGTTGAAATAGGAGAGGATGGACCAAACAAAGCAGAGATCATCTTTATTTCTCACATTTATTACAGCTTTCCTATTAATAATTCTATCTAGGGTGGGAATGTATGACCCAGAACCACTTATTGTTCTGTATCCAACCATGTTGAAATTAAATTGCTTGGATATATATACAGTCCAACCACTCCCAAACTTGGTAAATTTATCCATACCTTTCATAATTTTTCCCCTCACCTCCTGCCATTGCGTGTTGAATTTTTGGAGATTCTCATGAACTGAGATTATAGACCTCGATTGTCCATGGAATGTTGGTTCTATAAACAGCTCTTTATCACCTGAAATCTTCTTCAATTCAATAGTTAAGCTCACATATCACTTAATATTATAATTGAATATTTCAGATTCTTCAAGTATCATATCAATTATTTTCGGTTTAAGACTCTCAAACAATATTTTAACATCAACTGTGTTGGATGAGTTTCATATGAAGAAGAGACCCATTTTTGTTGATACCATGTTGTTGAAGTGGTGATGAGAGGTTTCAGGTGGGTGAAATTATTTCATCCATTTTTATATATAACATTTTTTGTGGTGTTGCTCAAGTCCATAGGTGTTGTCTGATACTTGGTCTTGCTGCTCAAGTCCACTGTCTGCTGGTTGGTGGCTGCTGCTAGTTGGTAGTTGGTGGCTGCTCATGATCCGGCGAATTGAGAACTCTCTGCTTGAGCACCTCTATTCATACCCCTCAGGTGGTGATGGGAGTGGAGAAGGAACAGGTGGAATCTGAATCTTAAAAAAATTAATAGATTTTTCATCTGAATCAGTCACCAACCTTTTACTTTTTACCAACTTATTTGACTGATTAGTCATTGAATAGGATTTGCTATGACCATGAGAGATGCGCAGTGGCAAATGTATTTATGACAGTGGTGGGGGAAGCTCTGGTCTCAGTCACTCGCCAGCAGTCTTTGAGATTGTTTCGTGTTTTTTTACAATAGGCGAAAGGCTATTAGAGAATATATTCTCTCCTCTCACATTGAAGGCCAGGAAGACTCTGTATGTAGTTGCAAGCCTATAGTGGCAGCATTTGATACAAAACACATTTTTATCCTATAACCATCATTGAAAATCAGTGTGTGATATATGAATTCAAACAACCTTAGTGAGACAAACAAGATGATAATTATCATTTAATTCATTCTATCTTAGATGGTTGAGAAGTTTATATTTTTCTGGGTGTGCTAGTTCTCATGAGAATAAAAATTTTTCAGGATTTGATAGTTTTTTAAATCAGCTTAAGGTTACCTCTGTTATTATATGATTAGGTCTTAGCTCTTCATATGGTGTTGGTGCTTAATACACGAAGTTTTGATCTGTATAATATTTGATACGAAACTTCTAGAACTGTATCATATGAAACTCCTGAAACTGTATCAACAATTTATTCCATAATCAACATTGGAAAATGGTGTTCAATATGTGAAATTGTCTTGATGAGCTGAATAAGATAATACAATTTAATTGCACAAATCTGTGCATTTTCAATTCAAATAGTGGGATTCAGTTAATATTTTTCCAGGAACGATAGTTCCCACAGGAATGAAAATTTTCGGGATCTGTTATGTTGAATAGAAAGAAATTGGACTATATTGCAAACATGCTTATGTCAGCTCAGGTTTGGTTGAGCGGGAGGTCTCATTGGGTTGGAAAGAGCATGGGAAATATTTTATTATTTATTTTCCAAATAATTATCATTGGAAAATTAGGGTTCGATACATGAAATTGAATTGCCATGGAAAGCTGAACAGGATGACACTTTTCAATTTAATTTACCTCGAGTGATTCAAAAGTTCATCATTTTCCAGGAACGATAGTTCCCACAGGAATATGAATTTTTGGGATCTAAAATGTTTGCTTAAACAAACTCTGGACTATACAACTATACCTATGGTATTTCAGGATTAATTTGGTTGAGCGGATCTCGTTAGGTTAGAAAGGGTGTGGCTGAGAAAACTGAGCCAGAACTGGTACTGCTCATAGCGCAGGCGACCACACCCAAAAATTTTATTATTATTTTTTCCAATTAATTATTATCTGAGATTTTTATTTGATACATGAATTTGGGATGCCTTGAAAAGCTGAACAAGATGGCGCCGTCCAATTCAATTTACCTTGAGGGGTGAAAAATTTCAAATTTTTTGGTGATTTTTAACTCCCGTGAAAATGGGAATTTTTGAGATCTGATAGATCACATTAAATCAACTTTGGACTGTACAGCTATACCTATGTTAGGTTTGATTGAAGCGGTCTTGTTAGGTTAGAAAAGGGTGTGGCTGAGAAAACTGAGCCATAATTGTCACTGCTTATAGTGTGGGCAGCCACATCCAAAAAATGTATTATTTTTTTCCAATCAATCATCATTGGAAATTTGTATTTGATATATGAATTTGGGAATTAGAGGTGTCTTGAAAAGCTGAACAAGATGACACCCTCCAATTTAATTTGACTTGAGAGGTTAAGAAGTTTAAATTTTTTCGTGATTTTTAACTCCTGTGAAAATAGGAATTTTGGGGATCTAAAATGTTGGGTCAAATCAACTTTGACTCACCTATGTTGTGTTGGGTTGGGTTTGATTCAAGCGGTCTCGTTAGGTTAGAAAGGGTGTGGCAAGAAGAACTGAGCCAGAACCGGCAGTATCCCCTACTGACAATGACTCACTCTTCAACTGATAATGTTACAAATGTTACTCTTTCTTATTAATTGGGTGTCAGTCACTTATGAGTTTAATAAATTGTTTCAGCTTAAAATTCACTTGCATTTCTCACACACAATTGAATTCCACCTTTAAAAACTGCAATTTCTAAAAATCTGTATTTAAAGATCATTGCCTATATTCACAAATGGGGCTCAATATCAAAATATTAATAACTTTATTTAGAATTCCATCATTTGGTTTGTACCCAGTCAATTTTTATACTCAGTGATTCTCCCCATCAACTCATATTATTTATTTCCTTCTCTTCAAGTATGTTTTCAAAAAAATACTAATGTTCTTCTGATAATAAATTCTCAAACAGTAAACCTACTATTTCTAAGTAGAATCAGTTACTTTTAATAACAAATTCGATGTGTCAAATTACAAATGATACTAACAAAAGATTTCAATATTCAGAATTGAACAACAATATCTACAATATTTTTTTAGTTTTCTTTCTGTTTCTACCTGTTATCCTCAAACGTCAACAAGGTTAGGTTTAGACCTGTTTTGGTTAGCTTAAATTATGCCTAGTACAACAAATATCAAATTCAATAAGAATTTATTATGATATAGCTTAATATGTTGAAATATTATAACATATCACAATCATTATGGTACTAAACTAGTTGCTCACAAATAAAAAATATTAGGTCTTTGCTCCGATTCTGTGGGCCTACTTGCCTTCACTTTGATTCTATTCAATATAAATGTGAACCATCTTCTACTTCATGTTAAACACGGAATATATAAAGGTCAACCCAGTCAGCACAATCATGTATCTTATATGTATTATTTACATTCAAGCAATATCCATATTACGTGAATGATATGTAAACTACAGCAATGGGAATGTAAATTTCATGTATAAGAAAGGTTCATAGGTTCGTCTATAGGACATATAACAAACATACGTATTTACGTATTATATTTACATAAATTGTATGTGAATTAAATATGTAAATAATATGTGAATAAAAGCAATGGTGTATATGTATATGAAATATGTAAATTTTATGTGAACAGAATATGTAAATATTACATAAATTGAAGGTCTAAAATATACATATCAAAAGTCTATTATATGTAAATGTGATGTAAATAGTACATAAACAAGATGTGTAAATGATGCATAAATTTAGCATCATATAATATATGTATATTAAAGATCTATTATACATAAACTTCACATAAGATTTATATTTGAAGCTGTTCAATGTATACAGATTATGTGAATAATATGTACAAAATATATACAGTAGACCTAGGTGTACATATATTGAAGGTCCATTATATGTAAAGTGTACATATCATTTACATAAGTGGTTGAGCACTACATATAAAATATGTATAGAATCGTCAATAATAGGTCCAACATGAACATAAAATTGGTGTAAATAATACATAAACAAGATATGTAAATGATACATATATTTAACCTGATATATGTATATGAGAGATCTATTATACATAAAATTCACATAAGATTTATATTGAAAGCTGTCCAATATATATATTAAATTTGTGAATCATATATACAAAATACATACAGTAGACCTAGGTTTACATATATTGAAGGTCTAATATATGTAAAATATACAAGTGATTTATATTGGTGGTTGAGCACATTATTATAGAATGTGTATAGAAATGGTGGATGGTGTAAATGATATGTAAGCAAGATATACAGATAATTCATTTCATTTATTATAACACAATAATCACAAACAGTTGAAAATATTTACAAACAAAATATACACAAATATCATACTTTATTGAGCGCTTTGTTTCTATTGAAAATCCTTGTTCCTGCCTGTCTAAACCATTCCCGCACCCTTGTTTCAAAAATCTTCTGTGTGAAACTCTTGTGATTCGCACACAGAACACCTGAAACAAATAAATGAGTTACACAATTACTTGAATTATAAGCAAATAACATATTGATTACAGAAAGCAAAGAAATTAGTTGATAAAATACTGAAGAAAACAGCCAAAATTTAGATTGGTCTCTCTGGTAAAATTTGCACAATAGCTCTACTCAAAATGATAGATGCTTAAATTGGATGCAGACAATAATTTTGTTCCATTTGTTATGAATGAGTTCAGAGTTCATCAGAACAAAATCTTCTTAAAATAATAATTCCAATAAATATACCTGATAGATATTTTATCTAGTAATGAAACTGCCCCTGGTGGGCTGCTAGGGAAATTATTCCCACATTGATATATTATCAAGAGGAATATTCCTGATTCAAATTACATATTAAGAAGTAACATATTATTTTGGGGGTCAATTGAATTGAGTATAATATTTTAATGTTTATTGTTACAGGTATCATATGATTATCATGCTAAAATAGGACTGATAAAGTGCTAAAAAAATGTGCTGGTGGATTAATTAGTTTTCTTGTACAATTTGCACAATAGCTCTACTCTAAATGATAGATGCTTTAATTGGAAGCAGACAATAATTTTGTTCCATTTGTTATGAATGAGTTCATCAAAACAAAATCTTCCTAAAATAATAATTCCAATAAATATACCTGGTAGATATTTTATCTAGTTATGAAACTGGCCCTAGTGGGCTGCTAGGGAAATTGTTCCCACATTGATATATTATCAAGAGGAATATTCCTGATTCAAATTACATATCAAGAAGTAACATATTATTTTGGGGGTCAATTGAATTGAGTATAATATTTTAATGTTTATTGTTACAGGTATCATATGATTATCATGCTAAAATAGGACTGATAAAGTGCTAAAAAAATGTGCTGGTGGATTAGTTTTCTTGTACAATTTGCACAATAGCTCTACTCTAAATGATAGATGCTTTAATTGGAAGCAGACAATAATTTTGTTCCATTTGTTATGAATGAGTTCATCAAAACAAAATCTTCCTAAAATAATAATTCCAATAAATATACCTGGTAGATATTTTATCTAGTTATGAAACTGGCCCTGGTGGGCTGCTAGGGAAATTATTCCCACATTGATATATTATCAAGAGGAATATTCCTGATTCAAATTACATATCAAGAAGTAATATAAATTTTTACAAGAAAAAAGTTTAGTAAAACAATCAAGTAACATATTATTTTGGGGGTCAGATGAATTGAGTATCATATTTTTATGTTTATTATTACAGGTATCATATGATTATAATGCTAAAATAGGACTAATAAAGTGCTAAAAAAATGTTTTGCTGGAGGTTAGTTAGGTGAGTTATGCATCACTCATTTTTTATGCTTGGGCACAGGTGTCTGACCGCGACTCCAACAAGGTTAATTGGCTCTGCATTGCAATAAATGTTGAAGTTCCACACATTAATAATGGGAATGCCAACACTTTTGAATTTTAAAACCTAGGACTAGGGAGATTTAACCCTTCTGCAAGGTTCCCGAAATTGATATCTACAACTACTTCTGATAAATATTCCCAATCTATTACTATACTGCATGAACATAGAACGACTATGTGTTTAATATACATTTCAAACCATTTTCTTCCCATAAAATATGGCAAGTGCTAAAAGTGGGTCATGTCTCTAGTTCCCCCTATTGCCTTTTTAAAAATAGGGATGGATATATCCTCTAAGAAATTTGAATTAGTAGTCTATATCATGTACATGAGGGGAATTAAATGAATTGAATTACTTGGGATCTGTACAAGAAAATGTGCAGAATTCAAGACTTAATCTGTTTCCTAGATGAAAGAAATAATCTGCTTTTCTAATACAGCTGACTGATATAAAATATCCTTAAAGACCATCATAAATAAACAAGCATACGGTACCTTCTAAATTCTTAATTATGGAAAGAGTTTTTAAGATTCTCTTCCCCTCTCTTCCCTCCCAACTGAAGTTCACCGCCACTTCGTTGGTGAGAAGCCTCAACAGTGATCTTCTGACTGCCTCCTCCATCGACCCTCCTCCAATTTTTGTGAAGAAATCAGTCTGAAAATGAATTAAACTATTAGTCTTAGAAAATTAAGGTTATGTAGGCTAAGACTTGGAAAGAAGAGTTTGAGCCGAAATTTTACTAAACTAGTAATGTATTATGGGTACCTAATTTCTTCATTCAGAGGTGGTTATTAAGAAAAGAACAAAGCCTCTATGATCAGCTGGAAGAGCCCTAGGACTAACTTCTTTCCTAATTGGAAATGTAACCTCAGCGGGAGGTGGCGAATAATAGAATCAAGGATAATTTTTATGAGAACGCAGCAATGCGTGTCAGGCCAGCTAGTATTTTATAAATACATACATACAGTATACCCTTCTAAATAATAATTATTATGGCATGAAGACAATTTCAAAAAATCATGGAGATTTTATATTTGGTTTTAAAGGAGGCAATGTTGCTCAATAAAATACAGTCATTAGTCATTTACTTCACTAATTTATTTTGCTATAACTAATAATAACAAGGTGTTTAGTTTCAATTCAAATTCGATTACATAACAAAAATGTACTAAGTTTAGACACATGTTTTTGAACGTTTACTGCACTGCAATGAATAATTAGAATCTATTTGTCTGTAGTAGTGGGCCTACCCTACCAGCTATCAAAAGCACATTCCAACTGATGAATTAGGAAAAAATGATAACATTTATGCAGGGGGTCCACCTAAAAACGAAAATTACAGCAAGGGGTCCATAAGACAAAAAAGTTTGGGATACCACTGTACCATCACCATGATCTGACTACATAAGTGACATAAGTATAGTGACTACATAAGTATAGTAGATTATACATGGCAGATGAGATTAAAAAATGGTGCCTAACACAATTGGAAATTAAACTCATTAAAAGTAGTTTTTCTCTTTTTTTCAGAGGCCGAAGCCCACATAGGTCTGAGACCTGTGCGTGGGTAATGGATTGGATGATGGTGAATGATGAGTTGGACCTACAGTTTTAGGTGGGTTCCGAACCAACAGGAAGTGATTTTACAGCGAAGAAAAGATACTTTTTTGCTGGCCAATCCAATCAGTCATGCTTACAAAGAACGCCCAGGAGTTTCGTAGCGTATCTCTGATTAAACAGATACCTGCTACGGCACTCGGCTATCACTTGTCAAAGTTCAATTTCCGATTCCGCTAAATACAGTTTTTTCATCTCATCAACCATGTACAATTTATAGGCTTATGTGTCCAATCATCAAAATTTTCAAAACAACTCATGAAACGACTCATGGAAAGTCTCAAGATTATGAGGATGGATAGAAATAGCTTTAAAATGTATTTTACCTCCTTTCCACTCTTAGCTTGCTGGATCCATTTTGCAGCCGAAAGATGCCATTTTGTCTGGTTTGCACTCTCTCCAAAAAGCCCTTAGACAGCAACTGCAAACAAAAAAAAAAAAAAAAAAAAAAACAATATCATCAACATTTCTTAATTTTTTTATATCAAACTTCATGAAACCTTTCTATGAAGCCACTTTTGGTTGAAATACAGAGAATGTAGGTAAACTGGAAATGGAAAAGTAAAAAATATATTTATTTTAGGGTGAACTCTCAGAAATCATTGAGAGTAATTAGATATATAGAGTATAGAATTTGAGTAAATCGGCTGCTAATTTCTTCTTGTCACAAAGCATCTGCAATAGGTTAGTTCTAAGAATGCACCAACATCACCATTAATATTTTTTTGTGTGAGAATACAGTACAATAAAGAGGCTCACATTATTGAACTATTGGCTCTATTCTACCAAATTCAAAATGATACATAATACAATACATGAAGATATATGCAGCTACTTTAAGGCTGTGCGCAGGGTTTCGGGTCATAATTCTTTTTCATAGTTTATTGTATTGGATATTTGTAAGGTATTGAAATGCTACCTATTGCCACAAGAAATTATTTTTTTCATCAAATATTTTATGGAATATGGGAGTTCAAAGTTGAAATTTTTCGGTTTTTGGGGGCAATTGAACTCACCTACAAGTTATTTTAAACATTTTATAATTTTTTTTATAACTGAAAGACACCTTTTTTATTTCAGTTTAACAATAAATTGGTCTTTTCAAAATAATTTTTTGAAAAACTGAAATTTATTGCATGTTTTAAAAAATTTATTTTGAGAAAACTTGTTTGATCAGAATGAAAATAAATAAATAAATTTTATTCCCAACCTGACAACTTGACAAAAACATTTTGTATTTTATATAAAATAAGATACTAAGGTACAAATCATATACAGTATATTACATATTAGATACAAATTATTGAAATAATTTAGTATCGCATAAGTATACTAAAAAAAAAAACATAAATTATTAAACTATAGTCATTACAAAGTGATATAAAGTAGAATACATGTTACAGAATAATAAAATAAAAAAAGTAATATAATAAATATGATAATTATGTTATAATGATAAGGTACAGACATAGTTATTTGCCATACATAAAATTATTTACTTTTTGTGGAATACGCTGCTTCTTAGGCTTTTGCAGCCGAGTTGAAGCAGCTATACGATTTTATCCATTTAAAAGGAAGAAAAACAAAACACCGGGTGGCGGGCACAAAAAAAACGTAATATTATTTAATTAGAATGAATGATTATGAAGAAAACAGGAAAATATTTATTTTTTACCTACTTTCTAACAAAAAAATCAATAATTATTTGATTCAATTTAACACAATTTATCAAATAAGCATGCTTTCTACACTATTCAAAGATTGAAGCCATTCCTTAACATTTTTAAGAAATTTTTGTAATGTTATGCAATCAATACAAGAAGGTGGTAACAAGTTGAAAAGTTTTGGTGCTAAATAAGGAAAAGATCTACGAAATGATTCTTTATAAGGTCTTGGTACCCTAGTTCGGTTTGTTGCTCTCAAGGATTGACTGTAAATATTCGTTTCACCAATTTTATTACCACTCATAATATAAAAAATTCTAAGTACTTTAAAAATATATAGATGCCTTAAGGGCAATATATTTAGAGATATAAAGAGTGGCTGAGATGGAAATCTCCTCCCCTTATGAAGTATTACTCTAATAAGTTTTTTCTGTGAAATTATAAGAGGCTTTACTGATGTTATGTAGGTACCTCCCCAGCATGATAACCCGTATTGGAGTCTGGATTCAACTAGAGAAAAATAAAGCATTCTTAGTACTCCAATTGGACACATATAGCGTAAAAAATAAAATTTTCTTAAAATGGATACCATTTCACATCTTATTTTTTTAATATGATTTTTCCATGTTAAATTTCTATCAATGATCACGCCAAGGTACTTAATTGAGTCACACTGATCAACTTGCATACACCTGCTACAGGACACATTGGTTGCTGAATCAATACAATTATCACACTTATAAAATATATCAGTAATAGCATTAGCCTCTCCTCTTAGATTAAACGAGATAAATTTTGTTTTGCTGCTAATAATCATATCATTAATCTCAAACCAAAACTTCAACCTATTTAAATTAAAAAATATGTCATTTTGTTCCTCAATGGGTCTTTCATTTAAAAACAAATAACCAAAAGTTTAAAATAACTTAGTGGAGATCAATTGCCCCCATAAACCGAAAAAATTCAACTTTGAACTCCCATTTTCCATAAAATATTTGATGAAAGAAATAATTTCTCATGGCAATAGTCAACATTTCAATACCTTAAAAATATCCAATACAATAAACTTTGAAAAAAAATTATGACCCAAAAACCTGCACACAGCCTTAATAAATGAATAAAATATTTAGTCATAAATGGGTTTCAAGATTATGTTCTATCATCTTCAGTGTTTAGTACAGACTAGTTGTGCCAAGCTCTAATGGCGTGAAAAGTGTAGCTCAAAACGCTTCTGCTACTCAAACAAGGTCAGGTCTATGATGGAATTAGACATTTCCACTTTATTAGTTGACAAATTATTTTTTTTTATATGACATTGTACCCTTATATCACTTTATATGCCACCTTACTAAAGGGCTAGACTTCAGTCACTCTTATTTACGACAGTATTTATGATATGATGAATTATATAAATGTAATACACTCATAACACATTTAGCGACATCAGTTCTGCCAAATGCAACTCTCATCTTCCCAGTCATCACTACTTTTCCAGTTTATGAAAATTGCATTGCCAGTTCATCAACCATAGGAATTTTGCATCGATGTTCCTTTTGGGAATGTGCAGCAATGTATGTGTATGGACTTGAAAAATGTGCTTGCATTTATTGGATATTAATTTGAAAGGATAAAAGGAAAGGCACTCTGACCTTCTTCTACAAAACATATGATTTATGATGGACTATTCCATCATAATATGGGATCAGCATCAGATTTCAAGATAGTAGGCTACATCTCAGGATAGCTCTCAGTCCCTTTTATTCTTCTAGTCAAGGCTCAGATATTCATGAGAATAACAGTTTTGCCTAAGAGGAACTGAATAATTTTCCAATTTAGTAAAATAAAGATTTATTACTGAGTAAATAATTTTGTATATGGTACCTACATATTTAATTATTCTATGAATTGATTTATCTGAAATGTGAAAGGCGTTTTGAGATAAAATTTATGAATCAGCTATTTTTTTTATTGCTGATGCCCACATGAGTCCGAGACTTGTGCGTGGGTAATGAGGCCCACATGAGTCCGAGACTTGTGCGTTGGTAATGAGGTGAATGATTACACATAGATGCCTGAGGGTGGACCGGGATTCGAACCCACGACCACTTAAACGACATCATATAAATTTATGTTCAGCCTATAAGATCTATTAGCATATTATCATATTTATCTGAGCATGTATTATATAATAGCATATTTGTATATGTATCTTTTAGGAATAGATTCAAGATGAATACATAATAATAAGCAAACACTACATCAAAATAGGAAACACTGTAGCCACTGTTATGCGCTTCACGTGGAATGCATCATGGAAAATTAAATGTAACTATATATCAATTGCTGTAAAATCACTTCCTGGTGGTTTGGAACCCACCTAAAACTGTAGGCCCAACTCATCAATCACCACGCACAGGTCTCAGATTTATGAGGGTTTCATCTTCTAAAGAAAATTTGTTTTAAAAAATAAGCAAATTTACCTTATAATTCCATGGCTGCCACTGGATACTTGTCTCACTGGTCATAATTGGGCTCCATACATTTTTTCAACAATGCTGTTATATTTCTGCTTTGTGGCTTGGATAAAATGTCTCTGTATTGCTGTCCACTAGCCACCGTGTACGACCAATGCATTCTCTTCATCTGGGAGTTTGCATACAACATACATCTGAAAAATGTTTATACTGTATATTGATATGCTCTGCTTTATAGGCTCTTAATAATTATTATAATCAAGTTTATTCGTAAATATATTTTTTGAATACAATATTTTTTATATATCCCATAAATAATTTATTCATCCCCTGCCTTTTCGGAGATACCCTATCAGTCATCAGCATCAATCATATTCTCAGCTCCTCATCACAAATAAATGACGAGGAACGCACATGAAAATACGGGATAATCGATTAGGGAGTCAATGACATGGCCTATTCATTTCTCAATTAAAACATTTTTAAAAATATTTCTTTCAACCTGAAATTTACCAAGATATTTGTCATGAGAAACAAATAAATTAAGCTGCTATAAATAAAATAACTAATACGATAACTTTTATTAGTAGATTCAATTGCAGGTCACATACTGTCAGCTTTTCTCGCACTATTCAATCCATAAAAGTTGAGACACAGAAATAAATTCATTCAACTCCCAATAAATTTATCAACAAAGCAGTTGTGTTCACAGCTTTAATGGAAAATTATTATCAATTCAATCAATACTTCAGTGAGTAACATCAATAATTAGGTAACCATTTATAATAGCTCTTCAGTTTCATTAATAAATCCATTTATTTGATGTTTTCATATTACTTTTCCACTTGAAATTTAAACATTTTTTTTGTTGGAAATACTTTACTAATAAACTGAACTCTTACTTATTCGTGTAATATCTATTTCACATTGCTGTAATGCTTCCTCAATCACAGTTGGAGGTCTATTGTATCAGGTTTTGAGTATTTGGCTTTGAAGAAAGTTTTACATGTTTCAAAGCCCAATTTTCAAGACCTGATTCAGTACTCTCCAACCGTATCTGAGGAAGCATTAGAACAATTTGAAATAGCTATCACACAGATATAAGTAAATGTTAAATTCACCAGTAGAGTATTTTCACCAATTATTCATGTTTGAACTCATTTATTTTTATTACGTTCGATAGCCCACATACTGGTAGTCATCTTTCAAAAAATAACTATAACCAACTAACTATAACTATGAGAAAAATGTATGACCAAAGGCTGCATTATTTAGTCTGAAATAACTACGGAAAGGTTTTAGAAAAACAAAGTTTTGTACCGCCTTTACGTTTAAAATTATTTGCAAAAAATATTTAAGTAGCAATTAAAATACTGCAGACGTTCTGTGTGTTCAATTAAAAAAAATTTAATAAACTGGTTGATGTAATTTTTCGATCTACTGTACAATGAATTTGTAGGCTACATGAAATAAAAAACTATTTCTTATTGGACAAATGTTCCATGAAGTAGCCTATCATAGATGAAGACCCTAATTTTTCAATAAGATACTGTTTACTCTACATGCAACTTGCAGTCTCCATTAATAAGAATTTAACCAAAGAAGTATTATACTAAACTGGTTATTTTTTGAGACTCGCGCACCCGGTTTTGTATATTTTCTCTATAATTAACACACCAATCCCTTCACTCTCCCAAAAGCAAACAAATTTGATAAAATTAGATGAAATACATAACTTAGTTTATTTATAAACGTATGTTGACTTCACTATATTAGTTAGTTATATAATTAGTAATAATTAGTTATTATCCAGGCTACAAGTTGTACTTACCGTACTCAATGTGCAACTCGTTCTTGTCTGGGTAGTAATACAAAAGACAGGAACAACTTGTCGGAGCTCACTTCACAAATTTAATACTTTCGCCTAGCAAGTCCGAACTAGAAATGGTTAGTTGGTGTTTGATTTTACCAAAGGTGAAGAGTCTGAAAATCCTCAAGTGTTGGCGGGAACAAAACAATGAAGGAATTAGTTTCCATAACCTTCCGGCACAGCATTCTTGGATAGCATCTTCAGTATGTGACAATGGGCCTGACAACAGACATCCCCTTACTAATTTTAAAAATAGCAGCCACCCTGCCCCCATGCTCCCTTTCCCATCATAAGATACCTGCCTTGCCAGCTTTTACTCGAACGGTTTTCGGTATGACAGTTTGCTTCTCGGTATTTCCATTCCACGCTAGTGTCCGAATTTTTTCTCTCACTCTAACGCGCTCTTTCTTCTCTCTCACTCCCTCCTCTCTACAACTACTCACACTCAGGACGGTATAGTTACTATAGACTCACACTCCAGCAACAAACCAAAAACAGCTTCCAATCACCTGGTTAACACTATTTTAAATTGCATCTGCTTCTGGTATAAGGGTTTAGGGTAGCTATTAGTTTTTCATGTACCGAAATTGCAGCTCAGTTCCACTTGTAACAGGTTTAGGTTACCACCTACATGACATGCCACTGACTAGTGCACTGTATATAAATATATTATGCATATTATATTGATAATAATAACTGACTTTCATTCCACATATAGCTCATGTATTGACTGTAGGCTACTTAAATGATTATTTCTGATATTATTTTGACATTACTGCTAAGTAATACACAATTCACAAAATTATTTTAACATGATAGATAAGTAAGAGGGAGGAAAGACTATGGACTTTGACAATAAGTATTTTCTTTTTATGGGTTTGAAGGGCCCTCTGGCCACTTGCATGAAGTTGACACAGTAGGCCTGAAAGGAAAAGATCACTTAATATTTTGCAGACGGGCTTCAAATGCTCATTTCTGACACTGTTCAGATTTAATCTCATTTTATTGATAACCAAGGCGCCCCAACACCAGTGGCCTAGCCAGGATTGAACTTCGTGGGGGGGGGGGGGGGGTTGATATCAGGTGGTGTTGAGGGAATGGAATCTCCCCCTAGAATTTGTCATGCTATGAATCAATCAACAAATAATACTAGGTTATCCCGGGTCGCACGAATGTGCGACTTTATTAAATATTGTAAAATACATTTTCTTCTTCTTTTTCTCCTTTTTCTTCTTCATCTTCTTTTTCTACTTCTTAATCTTCTTTTTATTCTTCTTCTTCCACTTCTTCTTCTTCTTCCTCTTCTTTTTCTTTTTCTTCTTCTTTTTCCTCTTCTTTTTATTCTTCTTTTTATTCTTCTTTTTCTTCTTCTTCTTTTTCCTCTTCTTCTTTTTCCTCTTCTTTTTGTTCTTCTTTTTCTTCCTCTTATTTTTCTCCCTCTTCTTCTTTTTCTTCTTCTTCTTTTTCTCCTTCTTCCTCTTCTTTTTCTTCTTCTTCGTCTCCTTCTTCTTCTTTTTCCCCTTCTTTTTATTCTTATTATTTTTCTTCCTCTTTTTTTCTCCCTCTTCTTCTTCTTATTTTTCTTCTTCTTTTTCTCCTTCTCTTTTTCTTCTTCTTCCTCTTCTTTTTCTTCTTATTCTTTTTCTTCTTATTCTTTTTCTCCCTCTTCTACTTTTTCTTCTCCTTTTTCTTCTCCTTCTTCTTCTTCCTCTTTTTCTTCTTCTTTTCTTCCTCTTCTTCTTCTTTTTCTTGTTTTTCTCCCTTTTCTTCTTCCTCTTCTTCTTCTTCTTCTTCCTCTTCCTCTACTTCTTTTTCTTCTTCATCTTCTTTTTCTTCTTCTTCTTCTTCTTCTACTTCTTCCCCTTCTTCTTCTTTTTCTTCTCCTCTTTCTTCTTCCCCTTCTTCATCTTTTCTCTCTCTTTCCTCTCGCTCTTCCTCTTTATCCTATCCTCCCACCCTCTCTCTCTGAATGAACAATGAAAAATAAACTTTTTGTTTCAAAACAGCTGATCATCAAATCATATGTTGAAATGTGAAAATTTTCAGCTCGCCGATCCCTATGTTGAAGCAATGGCAAAAATTGAAACTTTGATCGTTCATTCCTCATGTCCACGATGACTTTTTTCAAAATGTAAGACCTTATCAAACATCTACTCGATGAGATCTTTCAAATGAGACGTGAACGAACAAAATCGGTCGAGAAACCACGGAGGAGTTGTCATCACAAAAACATGTTCGCCTATTTTATTTAGATGAGGGAAGAGGTTGATTACCACAGAAAAGCTTAGAGTTGCACTTTCAAGACCTAAAAAAATTTTTCTCCAGGGGAGAAACGTCAAACCTGATTGTAATAATAATTCGAAACCACTATAGCTTGTTAAATTGGCACTATAAAAGTAGTAATATAAACTTAATAAAACAACTTTTGAATGGAAATTAACTCACGTTATGGCGTGACGGCCGTTTCGCTCTGTTGTCTAGAGCATCGTCAGACGACCCACAGTACACTCAGTACACAGTGTACTGTGGGTCGTCTGACGATGCTCTAGACAACAGAGCGAAACGGCCGTCATGCCATAACGTGAGTTAATTTCCATTCAAAAGTTGTTTTATTAAGTTTATATTACATATTAGTGGAAACAAGATGGATCTTCAACATCATAAAAGTAGTATTTTTTATATTTCATGAACTAAGCATATACAAAAAGTGGGTTCAAGTTCTTAAACAAGCGATTCACAAAAGAAATTATTTATTAAATTTAAGCTTCCAAATTTATAAACTTCATTTTAATAGATACTCATAAAAATGACTGTTTTTGAGCCTCAAATCAAGTTTTCAGCATCAAAAATTTTTTAAAATCCAATAATCTGGACTAAAATTAATGAATTTAAGCTTTTCTAGTCATGAGTCTAGAATCTGTTAAATTTTAAAGGGACTATTTATCAAAACTTTCCCGGGGGAGGACCTCCGGACAACCCTCGCTGGGGGGTATTCCATACCCCCCCCCCCCCCGGGAGGGCCCCAAAATCACAAATAACACCCCCCCACCATCATATCAAAATGTTTGATATGCTACTGGATCAGATGATTACGTTTCCGCCCCCTGATTAGAGAATAAAAATCTGAATTGAATAATTATAATTTAATAACATTATTTTGAATACGGTAATTTCTATGTTGAAGAATCATCAGTTTGTGCATGGAGAAATATTGAATTTTGTAGCTCTTCAAGAATTTGTAGCTCATTTTTAATTTTGTGAAAATTGAAGCCAAGAATCATTTTAATCAAGAGTGCAGCATGTATCAAGTGAGTACAAACGCGAATCTAGGAAATTATTTGACATTCATTTATGAATAGAATATCCAACTTGATAAATTTTCAGCATTCGTTAGTTGAATACATCGATAAAATAATTATAAAATCAGGTTGAGTTAAAAGTTGATATCAAATTCATTGACTTTTAGGTGGTATATATGATGATAGATGAGAGTGGTGAGAGTCGGTCCACTACAATTGGAAGTTCCCAATCATTTTGCATGTTTGACTGTACTGATATTTGTAAAGTAACAAACTGACATCGTAGTGCTGCAATGTATTGACTCTGCTCACTTTCTAAATGTTAAACTCCTTTATTTGTGTTGTAAATTTAACAACGCAGATCGTTATGGAACAAGAAATCCAAGAATTCCTTTCTTTCCTTCAGAATTCAAACATTGGCGCTCAGCTTCTTAAATGTGACGTTAGTACTGACTTTCTTCGCAGAAGCGGTATAGGACGACTTCTTATATATCACCAATATTGAGAAGTGGAGTGCTTGAATGTATAGGAATGGGATGGGTGGTGGAGTGTGTGTGCGCATGCGAAAGTCATACAGTAACACAATGCCATCCTTTATTATGAAACAGGGTTCAGGTAGAAGATTGGTAAAGGATGAATGCTCAAATATATATATGGGGACTTGAGACATATATATAGGATTATTTTCACCCTTGTGTATTCAAGGGTTTGCAAGCGAATTGACAATGACAAGTTAAATGCATTCTATTCCGGTTGGATACACTATCCCAACTAGGAGAACGTATTTGTAGAGCTTGTAGAATTAGCATTGTTTTATTTATTTTTGTATTCTGTTGATTGATGATAAGCTATTATGTTAGCTGTAACATTTATATAAAACATAAATTATATGCAATAAACTTCTGAATGCTAGTAAAGATTCCCGTGAAGTAACTCACTTGAGAGTGAAAAAAATTGCATGGTTTCTTCGAAAAATAAGTGAGAGGGGAAAGGGCATTGAAGCTCACATAACAGAAGCTCCAACAGACATAAGCGCCAAGAGTCAAACAAGCTGTACAATCTAGCGAAAACTCTCTCCTTCCCTTAATTAACTCGCTGCTCACTCGCTCTTACTCATTCGGTCACCAGAGTCTTAACATGAAATTATACCGCTTTTTATTAAATTTATATTTTAAAATTTTGAAAATTGAGCTGCTAGCATTTATTTTGGAACGAATCTTAATTTTTTTTCATATTCACTCGTTTTTGCCATTGCCCAATCCCCTCCAGGCGGCTACGGCACTCGACTCATCCATCCAACGGCCCTGAGTGCAGGCAAGACAATTCTTTTGCAACGCGTAAAGAATTGGGAAAGAATAAAAACAATCTCAAAACGATAAAAATATACTTTGACAGCTATCTTGGAAAAAACAGGATATTATATTTCTTCAAATTCTATTGATTATTAGCTAGACCTGCCTTCTAGCCAGTTTATATTGTTTCCTGAATAATACTAAACATTTCAATTATACGTGCACAATAATAGTGTAGAAACCCACCTAAAATAGTAGGTCCACCATGCATGTTCCCCGTAACATGGCACAAACGGCGAGGTGGAACTACCCCTAAGGGTCTCCCCACCATTAAAAGCCATACGCTTATATTATTAATAATAGTGTAGGCATTTCTCAAGAATGTGATAGCCGCGAGCCGTAGCAGGTATCTGTTCAATCAGAGAGATAAGCTGCGTTCTCGTAGGTCCTGTTCGTAACGGTGACCGATTAGATTGGCCAGCAAAAAAGACACTGTTCTCTGCTGTAAAATCACTTCCCGGTGGTTCGGAACCCACCTAAAACTGTAGGTCCAACTCATCAATCACCATCATCCAACTCATTACCCACGCACAGGTCTCAGACCTATGTGGGCTTCATCCTCCAGAAAAAAAAAAAAAAAAAAAATGATTTTACAGGTAGGTCTATTTAGCCCAAAAAGGATTTACCCAGAATTAATAAGGGCCCTTAATTCTGGGTAAATCCTTTTTGGGCTAAATAGACCAAGAATTACTTACCTAGAATTACTTGGTGCCAAGTAAGTTTTGTACTTTCTACAATCTAACTTATTATTACTTGATAGCAAGTTTTTCCCAGGCTAAATATTCTTAGTACTCTGTTACTCACGAAACCTTTAGGAAACCCTAGGACAAAATTATTGTATGTTATGTTTCAAGTGAGGACTTCAAATTTATATTTATTGTATGTTTATTAATTCATGTACTGCTACTTGATACATGATAATTTAAATTGATATATGTAAAATTTATAAATTTACTTACTGGTACTTGATATATTAGGCATATTTTAGAGTCATGTATATTATATGTTTGTAGATTCACATACCAATACTTGATGTATGATACTTCAGATTTACATAAATAATATTTCTACAGATTCACATACAAATACTTGATATTTGATACTCTAAATTCACATATATTATATGTTTCTAAATTTACCTACTGATACTTTATATTTGATACTTTAAATTCACATATATTATATGTTTCTAAATTTACCTACCGATACTTTATATTTGATACTTCAAATTCACATATAATATATGTTTCTAAATTTACCTACCAATACTTGATATAAGATACTTAAAATTCACATATATTATATGTTCATGAATTTACATATTGATACTTGATATATGATACTTTGAATTCACATATATTATATGTTTCTAAATTTACCTACCGATACTTGACATTGGATACTTTAAATTCACATATATTATATGTTCAGAGATTTACATACTGACACTTGATATACAATACTTCAAATTTACGTATATTATATGTTTCTTAATTTACTACCAATACTTGATATATGATACATCAAATTTATGTATATTATATGTTTATGAATTTACTTCACCTTTAATTGACATAATTCACTCAAAATATACGTATTTTTGATGTTCTGTGCTGACTGGGAAGCCTCTCTTTCTACTGCTACCAACACTTCATGATTCATGAAACAAATTTTGGTTGTTTCCTGGGCCCACATCTTCTGGATCAATTCCAATGAGAAAATTAGGGTCTTGATCATCAGAGTTGACATCTTCTACCCCCAAATCATTGTTATTGTTCACAAGCAAATGTTCATCTCCAACTTCAGGCTGCTGATAAATATGATAATGTTCATCACCAACCTGATCTGCCATCAATTGTACCTCTTCAAATTCACGTAATCTCTGTTGAAATTCTTCCTCAGTCGTCTTTTGTTGGGTTGCTGAAACCCAACACACATTATGGCACACTATTACCAGTTCATCATCATCATTGAAGTTTTCCATGTTAGATAAGTTCATCATCATCATTGAAGTTTTCCATGTCAGATAAGTCGCCCGCAAAATGTCTACTACTTTCTCAGGTGATAGAAATGATGCACTAATTTTACCTAAAACAAAATAGCACAGAGATTATAAATGAATAATGCTTCTGACTAAGTGACAGTGGAGTTGAATATGAAGTGACGTTGATAATAGTAGGCTATAGTACGAAATTATTACAGTATAATTATTGAAAACTAGAATATTAACTGAGAAAAATTGTGTTGTTAGCATGAGTGTATAAAATTCCACAATAACCCGAGCAGTATGGTAATAAGTTTGCAGTAGCCTTGCTCATATTTTTGTTATAAGTTATTACAGAATGTAAATTATTTGATAAAATATTAGTATGATTCACTACAGTAAATTGGTAGTAGATTATTTGTGAATGCATTACAGTACCATGATTGAACACTAGAATATTCACAGAAAGAAAAGCCTGAAATTCCATGATAATGCATGAAATATGATATGATATGTTTGCAAAAACCTTACAAATATATTTGTATGGGTTTGATTCTAATTGAAATAAAGTAGTTCACTATGAAAATTTGATTTATATGCTATTTATCAAGTGCTCTTCAAAGTTGATCACATTATAGTGTATTGGGAAAGAACAACAACTGAATCAACCTCAAATGCCCAATGATTACTTTTTCCATCATGGTACATTTCATTCCAAATAATGGCTCATGAATGATACAATGAAGTTATGATTGGATAAGTTGACAAATGAAACTATTATCTGTACTAGATAATTTATAACAATACTTATTTTATCAATATACTTACTTCATATCACTTTCAAAATGCTATTCCATCTGGCAGAGCACACACCATAACTTCCTTTGCAAAAAAACTCGAAAAACATAAATGAAACCGCTTCTACTGCAAGAACAGGACTACCAATAGAACCTAGAAAAACTTCCCTACCAACCTTTATAGAAATGATAGTCAATGGGAGCTAGAGCTAAGAAAAACTGAACCAATAAAACCATGATCATAATTCTACTCACTGGGCTGGAAAGGGTTAGACTAGTATGACAAAATGAATTTTTCCCACAGTGACCCAAAAAAGTGCCTAAGTTTGCCCCTGTAGCATGCGAAATAGCATGGCCACCTCTAACAAGGCCCGGCCACGCACAAACTGGCAACACCGCGCACCCGGGTTACAGCGGTATAGCACAGAGAGTCTTCCTGAATAAGTGTAGCAGCGCTCGTTCTGCAGTGTTTTTTTCAATAGTTTCGTGAAATTATGTAGTTAAACTTACACCTTGTTTGATGATGAAAATAATAGAGTAAACAAAAAATTAGTATGTTTTGAAACAAATGAAACTTTACATAACATTTTAGAAACAGATTATTTAGAAAGCTCTGTTTTTGATAAGTCTGGCTTAGTTCATGTGTGTGGATATGTGGGTTTTAAGTTGTCTAAAAAGACAAACTGTAAATATTGTACTTCTTCACTTGTCAGCACAAATGAGCAAGACGATGTGTATTTTAATACTCTGAATAGGGGAGGACTGTCAGTGCCATCAGATTTTGTTGTATCCATAGCTAAGCATGTGGTAGGGATCATGCAGTCTTTAATAAACTGTTTAAATGAACCATATTTTTTAACAGGTGACTGTCAAAAACAGGTCCTTTGCACATTGTCAATGTTGGGTATAGGACAAGACTTAAGTTTATGTGTTGATTTGCAAGAATTGTGCAATTGTGGCGAAAAGTTTGCAAAATTAGCCAGAAAAGTAGTAGGAATTATGTCCAATGTTATGCTTAATAACTACTCAAAACAAAGAAATGATGCACTTAAATCTTTACCTGGGCCTGCATCTAAACATAGAAATAAGTAACCATTTTATCTTAGAGTACTATGGTGTACTAAGCACTAAGTACTAAGCTTATTATATTCACCACAGTAATGTTTTTTATTTTTTTTTAATTTGCAGAATGTAATTGGGAAGTTTTTTGATTTATGTAATTTTTTAGATGAATTTCAATACAATATTTTAGGCCCAATGAGAAACAAAATATAAGTCAATTTAATAAATTATTCATTTTATTGTAAAGAATGTTATTCTCATTAATATATTTTCTTACCAGCTGCTAGAATTAAAATAGCTACATTAAGTGTTATAATGAGTACAATTAATAAATAGCCTACTAGCAGTTAAGAAAGCCTTCTGTGATAATTGCGAAGATGGATGAATTCAATTGAAGAAGAGAAAGAAATGGTATAGCAACAGTGCTGCACTGACCCTGATGGTGGTGGGGAGAGCGGCGTTGCCGGTGCAAAGGACCGGGCCTTGTCTAGAGGTAGCCTTGGAAATAGTCTATTCCTGCACCAGTGCGGGAGAGTAAATTCTAGTGCAGGAAAGTACTTTTCCGCACTCCAGATTTGCAACCTAGCAACACAAAATAGTGAGCATGTAATACGCAGGTTCCCTATTCTGCCTTCAAAAATAGGTTGGCTACTCTGCTTCAGCTGCGAAATAGTCGTTGTAGTTGTTGTTGTTGAAATCGATTTGATTCGAAGATAGGTTATGTGAGGAAATGTCAGGTTATGTATGTCCTGTTTTGTTCTGTTTAAATTATTTTATACACTACTGTAGGAAAATTTTAATGTGTGATATGAGTGCAAAGTATTGTTCCTGCACTTGAGAAACTTTTTTCACTTGCCTTCGGCTCATGAAAAAAACTGTTTCTCTCAATGCAGAAAACCGCCACTTTGTGCACTAGTCACACAAATAACTAGTACATAACTCATTCAGAGACTCATATGATGATACCGCACTTGACTTCGTCTCATGCATTAACTTATCATACGCATACAGTAAACACCATTTACTGCACTTGTAACATAATACACTATTACCGCTCCCAGCTTTTTTCATTACACTTCTGTTTTGGTTTTGATGTCTTCTCATTGGTAGATCAACTGCAGTTGTTGGAAAAATATTGTATGTGATTCGCATGTGAAGCTTCTTTATTGTCCTTACAAAATAACTGCGCTCCACTAAGCATTGTGCAGTAACTTTTTTGGCTTGAGTGATAAAGTTGGGCTTCACACATACATGAATAACTATTTAATCAATATGATAACACAAGAGTCTAGTGCCAGAAACTTTTTTTTCTACAAGATTTCAAAGTAGGTTCTATTAAAATCTTTGGTTAGGGCTGTTTTAAAAGAAATTTCACCTTGAAGCATAATAACTCACTTGGATGATAAGCTATGGAGGTACTTCCATCAGAATGAAAATCAACTTCTCAAAGGATGCTCCCAGAAGAATTATTGTTGAATTAATATTGTTATGTCAGCTTTGATTTTACAATCTTGTCCTTGAGCAATCATCCATAGAATATGTAATATAATTTTCATTCTAGTCATAACATCATTTAATCTTCAAATTTTTTAATACTTTTCTACTGCCAGTAACTAATTTTATAGTTTTTTCTCTATTAATGCCTCCTTACTTGTTTTTGAGGCTTCTTTTAGGGGCTCAAGGGTGCTTATAGCCTGAGAAACCCCCACACATGACAACGTCAGTTATTAAATTTGATAATTAATGGAACCAATTTTATTCAAAAAAAGAAGATAAGAAGGAGATAACAGAATATTCAAATAATGTCAATTATAGAACATTATTGGATGCATAGTTCGAGACTTTCAAACTTAGTGATAGGAATTGAGGTTCAACTAACCCAAATGTGTTTTTAAATAATATACTCAGCAAATTCTCATATGATTAGAAATCAGAACATAGCTAATTATTCAAGTAGAATATACCATACAATTTCTGCAAAAGACCAAGAAAAGTTCAACTCAAGTTGTATTGATTCATATTTCTCATTTTATCTACTTATTTATTTATTTTTTTTGAAAAGGGATCGTGTAGACCTAGCTTTATTATGAAAACAATTGTCAACATAAACAAAAATAATTTGTTTTAAGTTGATAAATAAATTCAGATAAATCAGCATCAATTTCAAATCCATTCAGACAATCCATTGAATTGTCCATTGAATTGAAATTGAAGAGGCTTCAGTGGTGGTGGAAAGAAAAATAAGTTTAAATAAATCACCAGTACAATCACAAGTTGGTACATCCTCTCCTCCAGTCAGAAAGAGGAAAGAAAATTTTTCACTAGCTAAAGGCGAGTGGAAAAAGTTTCTTGAGTGCAGAAACAATACTTTGCGCTCGAATTATACATTGAATTTGTCCTACAATAATTTATAATGAAATGTGAACAACAAAATAGGACCTTACAACATGTCACATAACCTATCCTCAAACCAATTCGATCTCAACAATAACTACAGCTGACTGTGAGCTCGATTTTTGTGCTGCTGAAGCAGGGTAGCCAACATATTTTTGAATGCAGGATAGGGAATTATCGTATTATGTGCCCACTATTTTGTGTTGTCAGGTTGCAAATCTGGAGTGCAGAAAAGTATTTTTGCATATTGGAATTTACTTCCCCAACATGGTGCAGGAAAAGACTATTTTGCATGCTACAGTTAGTGCAAAAATAGGCAATTTTTGGGTCTCTGTAGGGAAAAACTGTTTCTCTCGGTGTAGAAATCTTCCACTCTTCGCTCTAGTTACACAAATAGCTATTTTCGAGAGATCAGAATGAGAAGAAGAATAAAGAAAGGGTGGAAAGAAAAAAGGGAGATGTGGGTGAATGGTTGGTCACCATAGAACTATAAACTTGGAATGCTGACTGAATGCATCGAACTGCGAGCTGGCTGTCTCACTGCTTCCCCCACCAAAGCGCAGTGCTCGCACCGGCACTGACTGAACTACATACTGTAAAACTAATATGATCGGCCAGAGTAATTCAATTTCATAGTCTCATAGAAATGTGAAACACCATTAGAAAATTTTGAATAAACATGATTTGAATTTTCAGTTGAAGAAGGTTTCAGTACATGTTTCAAATACTTCCTATCTATTCAATTAATTTATAGAAAAAAAGGTTATTTTGAGTAAATACGAAATACAATTATTTTTCGTGCCTTTTTCAATGATACCTGATATTCGAATTCTTCGAAATAGATAGAACAATATTTGAAACATGTAGTGGAACGTGAAACCTTATTATTATTACCGGCGATTCATATAACTTTTATTAGGAATTTATAGGAAAAGGGTTAAATTTGAGAAAAATACGAATTACAATGATTTTTCGTGCCTTTTTCAATGATACCTTATGAATTCATCGAAATAGATATATAGAGGAACTTTATTATTATTATTACTGGCGATTCAATTAACTTCTATGAGAAAGTTTCAAACAGGTGCAAGTTTACATGAATTTTTTAAATAGAATGTTTCTAACTATATCATTGTTAGTAATTGCATATTAATGAAATAAGTTATGGATATTACAATGAAACAAAAAATTGTTACATGCATTGAGAAAAGTAGGCTACACTCTATATCTATACATTTTCTATTTATTGAACAATATTGTGTATTAATAAGAAATTGGTTTATTTTACAATATTTTATGAACAATTTTTCATTTTACAATAAGAAGTATTTATTCTATTCAACAATAGTATAGTATTGAACAGGTGAGGTGTTCTTGAATAAGATAAGTTGCAATAATGATAATAATAATGATCTTTATTTCCGCAAATACAAAACAAGAATAAAAAACACAGAAAAAATGATACATGATAGAAAAAAATATTATTTTCAAACAAACAATTTTTAGGAGAGAAACCAAGAAGTTAAAAAGAAGAAATACTTAGTTCAACTCGAATATCATGTATAAGAGATTGATTGTTACAAAAATATCTGCAGAAATAATACTACATACAAATAATTTCATTGTGAAAGTATTTATAAATACAATATTTTTAAAATCTATAAATTGAAAATCAATAAACATATACTGAGCTCTAAATAATATAAGACAACATTGTCACTGAACTGAAACTGAACTGAAACTGAACCGAAACTGAACTGAAACTGAACATGAAAATAATAAACCAACAACACCATTCATTTTCACATTAAAAAAATCTAATGTAACAAAGCAAAACAAACAATGTGTTGTTTCACATGTGTTGTAAAGACTGACTCTGATAGCTATATTTTTGAATGACATAATAATTATTCTTTAGTATGTCACATCGCAAATTGCTGTATAACATTCTAATCAATCTCAAAGTTTTATTATAATAGATAACTAACGTAATATCCCAGAATATCATTTTGGATAATTCAACAATAATGGAATATAATATTTTACATTAACATTCAGTCTATCTATATACCGTACTGAACTAATTGGAGAAGAGTTATCTTAATAAGGATAGCAATATTAATAGCACCAGATTTATAGACAATGATACGAATAACAAACGTAGAGTGTCAGTATCAAGTATATTATGTTAACTGTTACAGTATTATGTAGATTTACCTATGGGCAGATAATCCAGATTGCTTTGTAATGTAGTTTTTGCAGCCATAGGCTACACAGTATGCTGGCATTCTTCTTTTTCGTCGCCAGTACAATAAAATAAATAAATTCTCAATACTCATATCTCAAAACTTGTCAAATAATGTTGAATATCCATGCAAAATCACCATGAGATGTAGCTGTCTACATACCTGGAGTGCAGAAATAAGTGTCGTTTGCACTGCACTGTGGTGGGAGAAACGGAACATCGGCCGACTCGCTTCTAGTTGCGAAACACCGCTTGAGTTGGCGTTTCAACTTTATAGTTCTATGTTGGCCACCCATCCATTCACTTGAGATAAATTAAGAGATTGAAAATAAAATGTTGCTGTATGACCAAGTCAACAATTCATTATTATTGCAAATGCATGATTATTCAGTTATTGCAGTTTATTTTTTTAAATCAACAAATGAATAAATTTTCTTTTTCAGGCTTTTATTAGTAAATGAGATGAATAACTATTATTTGGATGACATTACACAAGTAGCTGGTCCTTATGGATGTGGTTTAGACGATTGTGAACCAAGTGACTCAACAGGTGGTTTTATTTACGAAGTGGGCTCTCCTTGGACAACAGAACTCGAAGTCACTGATAAAGTCTTGTGAGTATGGGTTTTTGAATATTGTAACTGCACTGAAAATTTTCTTTTACTTCTCTTTCCATTCTTCCACCATTTCTGTAAATTTAAAATGGGGAGCCTTACAACAATTATGATAGCCTAGGTTAGGTTCCTTCTCTTTCAACATAGATACCAAATTTCAGGAAGATATTTGATGAACAAATTTTTTTTGAGTGGAAATCATTCGTTACTTTTCCTCTGTTTGACCCATTGCTCGGGACTAGCTACCTCATTTGCCACAGACAATCACTGGTATCTGTGATATCTCACCTTGATTCATTGTATTAGTTATTCATGTTATACTGTTACTAGCAGGTAGGCCACTTCATTACATCTCCTGTTCTTATCATTTTCTCTCTCCTTATTTTCTCTAATCTACTATTTTTTCTATTTCTCTACTTCTCTTTCTTCATTTTCTTCTCTTCATTCTTCTTCTTCCTCTCCTCCTTCTTCTTCTTCTTCTTCTTCTTCTTCTCCTCCTTCTTCCTCTTCTTCTTCTTCTTTCTCTTCTTCTTCTTCTTCTTTTTTTCTTCATATTCTTTTTTGTGTAATCTTCTACTCCTTTATCTATTTTTTTTTCTCTTAACATCTCATGCTTTTCTTCTTACACTTCATTTGTCTCCTTCTTTTTCTTCTTCTTCTATTCCTCTATCTTCCTTCTTCTCTCTTCTTCTTCTTCTTCTTCTTCTTCTTCTTCTTCTTCTCCTCCATTCATCCTTTTTCCTGCTCATTGCACTCCCCCTCCTCTTACAATCCCTTGCTCTGAAGCGCTGGAGTTTCATTGACATGGCAAAGCATCTAGACGTTTATATATTCGATGTTATAGACCAAGTTGAATTGGGATATCTATACGATGGCATAGGGTATTGCGCCATCGCCATCGTATCAGTAACTGCGTGGCTGGAAAACGGTCTTACTGGGCCATTATAAGTGTTATACAGGTCCCCCGGTTCCCGTACGGATCGCCAGCCTTTGCTAAGCTATATGTGTGAAGAAGTAGCCATGGTGCTTAATGCTTTCTATGCATCATTTCATCATCAAACACGTTCTGAATTATATTACTATTTTTGCTCTCCATAAATAGGTCTTGTAAGCATAGAAAACATTATGGGACCTTGAGGTCCCGTATAGCACCGGAATGATGAACTTTATTCTTTAAAGGCTTATCATATCTCAAAAGTCACGTAAATTTGCTTGCAGTTGGTTGAAGAACAATAAATGATGACATGTTTAGCATTTTCATGGCAATTCATAGCCTATTATCCACATGACACATAATGTTTCTATCGTTTCCAGACTATTTACTTTCCAAGTTCAAACAAATTATTCAACAACAGCTTTGTTACATCTTCCTTCTCCTTTCCTCATCATCACACCATTCTCTCATTCATGATTACTTTAGGCCTACTTGATTACTGGATGATATATCTAACTCAGAACACTCATTCACTTATAACAAGCCTGCAGAAGAAAATCGTTCCTATTCTTCAGTGACAGTGGAGGCGTAGTGTATGAAAATGGAAATTTGAATCATAGCGTATATAACCATGCTTCATGACTTACATACAAAACAAATAAAAACGTAATAAATTCAATCAAATATCAATTTCCACTTGCTTTATTTGTGGGAAATTTCTTCGCAATAATATTTATGGCTACTTTTGCTTTGCTCTGTAATCCAATAAGACCTACCAATTAGGAATAATTGTTACATTGAAAAATACATATATTCACCCAAAATATTGTAGGCCTACTGGTGGATTTGAAATAAAATGAAACAATATAAAATTCAATGGAATATCATGATCTAATATTAAACCTGACACTGTACTTCAATCAAATTTATGATCATCACTTACTTTTACTGCAGATACTGGAAGGTTGCATTTCATTTCTAAACCGGAGCTTCTCTTTAGAATTGAAACGCATCCCTCCAGTATCTTCAGTAAAATTCAGTGATAATCATGTAATTATTATATTGAAATACGGTGTCAGATTTGATATTAGATCGTTTATCAAGTATTCCATCATGGAGAATATCACAGAAAATATAATAACTTTTCCAAGTATGGTCTCCAGTGCTTCAAAGACGCTAATGCGTGCTATGAGAAATTTAATTGGATATATTCATATTATAAGTAGTACAAGCCTGTGAGACTGGAAATAGTTAACAGATTAGCTACCAGATGACAGTAATGTGCAGATGATATACAGGAGCCACACGACCCGTATAGCACAGCCCCTGGTGTGTATGCAGTGTCTGACAGACACTTACTGATTTTCAATTGAGTGTGTTGATAAAACTGCATAGGATGCAACTCCCTCCTCCACAGTTCTTTTGCTCCCACTCTTCCTAAACACATTGTAACCTTCAGTTGAGTGATAAACCTAGTGGTGTGAACACGATATGAGTTTGAAGCTTACAGTGACAGAAATAAGTGTCTAATAGACACTGCATACACACTCTCCAATATCAGATGTGTGTCCAACAGACACTGCATACACAACAAACAACAAAATTGTGGTGTTAGCCAGACACTGCATACACAGCTACTTTAAAAACTGCTAGTTACTGAATAGATGTCATATTACATTCGATTATTATTATTTTTAAAAATAAGAAGATGGCCAGTTGTTCTCAGAAAAATTGTGATCCAGACATTTATGATGTGAATGATCCTGCATTCAACACAAAACTTCATCATCTGCTGTTTCAAGATAATATCCCCCTGGATTTTTCTGACAATAATTATGAAAGTGATAGTGAAGAAACTGACCAAACTAAGCCCCTTCCCCCTTCACATGAGCCTGATGAGGTGAATCTTCCTCACGTGAAGTATTATCACCATCAAATGATGAGTGTATAGATATATTTTATTTTGTTATATTGTTTCTATATATTGCAGTGTATTGAGAGTTAAAATAAAAATAAAATAGAATTTAGGACAATATTATGTTATGATAAAAAAACTGGAAAATTAGCAAATGGTCATATGGAGATATCTTTCAATTATTGAGGTTCATATATATTTTATTGTGTATTAGTTCCAATATTCTGTAGGGCAGACTGAGAATTGAACAGTGTCATGAATCAAAAGTAAAACCTGTGTAAGGTGGAACTCCACCGGACTGGAAAAAAAATTCCGTTTTGGCAGGTTTCTGGGCTAGACAGGATCATATTAAAATCATGTGACAGGTAAAAAAATTCTTCAATTCAATTTCGTCTCATGAAAAAGCTTTGGAATTCATTATAAATTATACCTACTATGACGTTGAAGATTTTGTTCCCACCAATATGATGAAAACTTAAAAAACAATTTCAAGTGTTTTCCAAGTTTTTATTATACTGTACCTACTGTATTAAAAAATTTTCCTCCACTAACCTATTTCATTTTCATCCACATAATTATTTAAAGACAAAGTTTTGTTTTTAGATTTTCTATTTCAAAATTAAAGAACACTACCAACTAACATTCGCAGCAATTAAACACAATTTTTTAAATAAATAAACATAAAACACTGATGAAACAATCACTCATTACTTTAAATGACAGAACTCGGAATGAAACAGAAAGAACGTACCGTATAAAAGACTTGCTGATGTAGAAACTGTTATGTCTTAAATAGGTAATGAAATACTTCTGTATAATTCATCAACCATCTTGTATTGAAACTTATTACAGAATGACTTGTTATCAACAACATAAATTATAACTAATGCAAAATCATATGTATTCTAATCATCTGATATATGGCAATCCTCCCCCTCTAATTGAGTTGTCTTATCTGGTCGCAATGTCTTTTGAATACTTCATCTTCTGTCCTTACAAGGTATATAACTTTTCCAATATTTTTATCAATTATTCCTGACACCCATTTTTTTCCTGAACTGCTGGAGTAATTTTTTATCAACACCCTTTGACCTTTTTGGAAAACTCTTTTTGGTGCTTTATTTCCTTCCTGTGCTTGAAAACCTTGTTCGGTTAACAGATCTATCTCTGTTCTCACATTTCTCCCAAACATCAGAAAGTATGGAGATTCTCCAGTGGTTGAGCTACTTGTCTTCCTGAGTTGTTTCAAGATTATGTTTAGTTTGTCTTCAGTTTGTCCTCCCTCTCCGGCTCCGGCATGTAAGAGAGACTTCACTGTTTGAACGGTTCTTTCTGCTTGACCATTTGATTTTGGACAAAAAGGGGCAATAGTTTTATGGATTATTTCGTGTCTTTCCAGGTATTTTATAAAAGTATAAGATTTAAATTGAGGCCCATTGTCTGAAACTAGGACATGGGGAAAACCGAATGTTGTGAATAGTTTATCCAGTTGTTTGATGCACCAATCAATCGTTGTTGATTTCGTTGGTATTATTTCCACCCACTTGCTGTAAGCATCAACCACAATAAAATAGCTCCATCTTTCAATTGGTCCTGCGAAATCAATGTGAATGCGTTCCCAAGGTTTGCTTGCAGGTTGCCAAGGATGTATCGTTTCTTTTGGTGGATTGTTTAATTTTTGTTGACAAGAACTGCAACGTCTAACTAAATTTTCGATATCCTGATCTATGTTTCTCCAGTAACAGTAGCTTCTAGCTAGCAGTTTCATTTTGGTCATACCAATATGACCGGCATGCAGCTCATTTAGAACTTGTTTTTGTAATGATAAAGGAATGCAGATCCGATTTCCTCTGAATACACAGCCATTCATTAGGCAAAATTCATTGTCATTTAAGCCAAGCACTTTTAAACTTCTTCCTGTATTTAAATAGTTCAATATATTTTTCAACATCTCATCTTTCCTTGTTTCCTCTTCAATCATTCTCTTTGTTACAGGCATTGTTTCCACTAGATTCATCATGTACTGTTCATGGTCATCTATTAAATTTTCAGATATCTTCGTAGTAGGGAACCGAGATAAAAAGTCTGCATTAGCATGTTTCTCTGTGTTGCGGTACTCAATTTTGTAATCAAATCCTGATAGAAAATGAGCATAGTTGAACATTCTTGATGCTGTCATTGAAGGTAAAGTTTTTGAAGGGTCAAAGATAGAAACTAGTGGTTTATGATCTGTAATTAAAATAAATTTTCTTCCATAACAGTATGCAAAAAACTTTTTCAATCCCCAATAAATTCCTACAGCTTCCTTGTCGATTTGACTGTAATTTCGTTCTGCTTTTGTGAGGGTTCTTGAAGCAAATGCTATTGGCCTTTCTAATCCGTTCTTGTATCTATGTGATAGACAGGCTCCCAACCCAGTTAGACTTGCATCTGTAGCTAAAACCAATGTTTCATTTGCATCGTAGTGTACTAATGTTTGATCACTTATTATCTCAGTCTTTATCTCAGTCATAAATGCGTCTTCACATTCTCTATTCCATGTGAATTTCTTTCCGTGCCTCAATAGCCTATTCAATGGTTCTAGTAAGGTAGACATATTAGGAACAAATCGAGTATAATAGTTAGCTAGGCCTAGAAAGCTTCTGAGCTGTGTCATATCCTTAGGTCTTTCTGTTTTCATAATTACTTCAGTGTTTTCAGCAGATTTGTGAAGTCCATTTTCGTCTATGACGTGGCCTAAATACTTAACACGCTTTTGGAAGAATTTACATTTGTCACGATTTAGTCGTAAATTGTATTGTTTTATTCTTTGGAAGACATTTTTCAGTCGGTCTTGAGTTTCTTGGAAATTACTACCTTGGATAAGTATGTCGTCAAAAAAACATACTGTACCTTCCAATCCATGCAAGACTTTATCCATAAATCTCTGCCAAATTCCTGGTGCTACTTTAATTCCAAACATGAGACGATTCACTTTATAAAGTCCTAGATGTGTACTTATTGTTTGTATCTCTTTTGATTCATCGTCCATTTGAAGGTGCAGGTAAGCATTACTGATGTCCAGTGTACAGAAGATTTTTCCTTTGTTCATATGTGTAAAAATGTCTTCTATACGTGGAATAGGATAGTTCTCATCATGAATTACCTTGTTTGCTGTGACTTTATAATCTGCACAAAGTCTAACGTTTCCATTCGGCTTCTTAACAGGAACAACAGGTGTTCCCCATTGAGAGTTCTCAACTTTAGAAATTATACCATTGCTCTCCAATCTATGTAACTCATCTTCAACGGACTGTTTTAGGGCATAAGGTACCTGACGTGGTTTAATGAAAATTGGTTTTGCTCCTTCCTTCAGCTGTATATGTCCTTTTTCTGTGCGTATTTCACCAATTCCTGGTTTGAAAATCTCTTGAAATTCTGTGAGAAGTTTTTCAAGTTCAATTGATGTGTTATTATTACTTTCAGCATATTTGATATCAGCCCAATCTATTTTAACTTCTCGGAGCCATTCACGACCGAAAATCGGTTCTACGTTTTGTTTCAGAACGTACAGCTTACCATGAAAACTGAAATTCTTATATTTGCATTCAACAAAACAGATTCCTGCTGGTTTAATAATTTCCCCCGTGTAAGTTCTCATTTCAACAGCTGTCTTGAACAGGCGTTTATTTATATTAAGTTTTTGGAAATCGGTGTATGACAAAGAACTCAATGCTGCACCTGTATCAAGTTCCATGTTCAAACTCTTCCCTTCAATTTCAACTGTAACCATAAATTTATCAGTAATGGCCGGTGATGTTCCTACTTTATAAATTTCATGATTGTTATCGTCGTTAACTTCCGTTTCAATCATATTTGATCTTGAATAGTCAGATTTTCCTGAAGGGGTTTGTTTTGCTGTATGATAAGCATACAGCAGCAACGTCTCCTACCTTGTTACATTTCTTGCAAAATTCATTAATAAATTTACAAGTTTTTGCTGTGTCGGTTACTCCCGCTTCTGTAACATTTACCTTTTAGATCTTTGAAGGTAAATGGCTCTTTTCTTATATTTTTATATTGATCATTAACTTTGGTTACCTTGGATTGTTCATTTACGTAATTAATGTCATTTCGTGAATTTTCGGTAAAGTTGGCATGTTTGGGTTTTATTGTACAACTTTCCAATCTTGATTGTTCCATTAATACAGCCGTCTCTACAATTTCCTTGAACGACTGATTCTTATCCTTCTCTTGCAGCAATCTCAATCTAACCTCATTGTCCCTCAAGCCTCTAATAAATTGCATCTTCAAGAGCATTTCGTTTACTGAGTGCTCACAGTTGTAGCACTTGAAGTTACAATTTATTGTTAGACGTTTTAACTCTTGTGCGTAAGCTGCAATATTTTCATCCATATCTTGTGTTTTACTTATAAATTTGTGTTGACTAGCAACCGTACTTGGAGCTGGATTCAAACTGTTTTCCAATATATCCGAGATTTCTTCATATGACTTGTCACCTGGGAGTTCAGGAGCAATTAAATCACATAACTTTTGATGTAAGTCTGGAGTAAGTGTGCTAATAAACAGTTGAACTTTGATTTTCGAATTGCTAATTTTTCTTAATTCTACAAAATTCTCGAATCTTAATAAAAAATTTCTGAATGATTCATTTTCGGAATAAGGTGTAAAACTTACGTTAGTTGTCGATGTTTCTGTGCTTTTCAACTCTCTTACTTCTGCTGCTGGTCTTACTGTATTATTTTTGTTAATCTGTTGTGTTATTAGTTCCTCCAATTTTGTTCGTGTCTCCATGTATTCACTATCTATTTGCCATCTGTACTCCATTTCAGTTTCTAGCTCCTCTTCTTTTGTGTGCGAGTCTATTTCTTCTTGGACCTTGTTGTAGTTATTCCAATACAATTCAAGTGTATTTACCTTCACCTTGATTGCTGCTACTGTTAGATCTTCATCGAACCATTTCTTTGCTCGTGTGATTTGGCCTTTAAGCACAGCTCTACTCTTCTTTAGTTTCTCCATTTCTTTTTCGTCCATTTTAATCCTCGTCGCCAATTGTTATGTCTTAAATAGGTAATGAAATACTTCTGTATAATTCATCAACCATCTTGTATTGAAACTTATTACAGAATGACTTGTTATCAACAACATAAATTATAACTAATGCAAAATCATATGTATTCTAATCATCTGATATATGGCAGAAACAGTTCCAATTCGAAATTAAAACGCCAGGGATGTTATGACTAATGTGATGGATGCTATGGCGTCAAAACACCGAGTGAACAGACTTTCAGTTCCCCTTAAAATGAATGTTTGGTTGCTAATCGCTCCGATTCTTGGAAACAATTACTCATCAATACGTACGCGGGAAAAACATATAAAATCGAGTGGGACACTGTGCCTTATTTATTTTGCAATTACCTTCTAAGACCTAATAAGGAATAATGTATTGTAGTGTACTTGTTTCGTTTAAAAACATCCTGCTGTCTTAAAAACAAATATTGATCTCTATATTTACTTTATACAGAAAATAATCCAGAATACAGTGCACTGGCAAAAGCAAACAGCTTCTGTAAATCTTTATCAAATTTCCGTTTTACACAGTTTTGATCATTGCAAGGGACTTTTTAAGCATTCCGTTTCCGCGTTACAAAGGTTCCGGCTTAGAAAGGTCTTTTTATACGTAACTATATACAATATTCCTAGGGACCAGATGAAACATTCCGTTTCAGCAGGTTCCCATCTTACAAGGGGTCCGTCTTAGGCAGGTTTTACTGTATTATGTTGGTAGTTCATATATCATGTTGGTATGGTATAAGCTTAGAGGAAAAAATTTCATATAAGTTCTATATATTCACATTTTATATATTTTTTTTAAATTTCAAGTGGAAGTTGAATTCTATTGTTCAACATATATTTCTCTAATAATTATATATGAGATATTCAGTCATTTTCATTTAATTTCAATCCCTTTCAATAATTTATAAGCTTAGTTTTGTCTTCAATTGTGCGTTATATAGAGTTGGTGTCTGTTAGATACTGCGTGCACTCTGGCCAAGAAAAAGGTAGCATACACACTGAGGGTTGAACGGGCGTTGTATGGGGACCTGGGGACCTGTATAGCCTCTAGGGCTGGCAAAGAAAGATTGCAGTTGCGCTTAACGTGTTTGTAAGACAAGAAAAGGCTTGTAAGACAAGATGGCTACTGTGCCTTGCTTCCTATACAAGTATGGCTACGTTGTTGACACAGAATCACTTGAATCAAATTTTGCATCATTTTTTATATTGAGCGAAGGTGAAAAAGAGAAGAACTAGATGTAAAAAAAAATGTATTATTATTTCCAGCACAATAATCTTTATACATTATTAAATAAAATTGATTTCGTACATTTTTGCCCAAGCCTTAATTTTATTCAAATTAACCATATTTGATTTTTTATTGGCTAAATGGTGGCCAATGATTTTCAGAAATACTTTATCAATAACATTTGCTAGGCAGAGTTGGTGATTGTTTTCCTGAATAGAATTATTGCATAAGTGGGTTTAAAATAATACGTTTTTGAAATACATGCATGTTTTTGTAATGTTCACTGTCGAGTTTGCTATACAGTTCGTGATAGAATAAAATGCTATATAAATATATTCTACTATTTTTATGACACCTCCAGATAGCCTTGAAAGTTTCCCTCTTGATACAAAATCTGTGAAATGTGAATTGCTACTTAAATATGCATTGCTTGTTAGCAATGCACTACAACATTCCTCACATTTGTAGGTGTAAATGGGGTTGAACTGAAATGGTTTGAATCATATCTTATTGGGAGAAAACAATGTGTAGAACTAACTACAGTAGTTGGTAATAGTATAGTAAAGAATAAATCTAATAAATTAGAGGTGCAAGCTGGAGTGCCTCAGGGGTCAATACTAGGTCCATTGCTTTTTTTTATATGTCAACCGTTTACCTAAAGAATTAATTACTGGTAGAGCCTTCTTATTTGCTGATGATACATCACTCATTTTCAGCAATTCCATTCTAGATAATTTAGAAATAAGTGCCCATATAGGTGTGCAGTCCATTGTCCAATTTTTAAATCAGTTGAAATTAACTATAAATAGTAAAAAATGCCAATACCTTCAATTCAAAAACAAACATAATTTAAATGAAGATAGGGCTATAAACATGTTTGTAAACAATAATCAATTAGACCAGGAAGAAAAAATTGCATTTCTAGGAGTTATGTTGGATACACGATTGACCTGGACTCCATACATTGAGAAAATATGTAGTGAAATTTCATCTGGGGTATTTGTCCTGTGACAGCTCGCTAGATTGAATGACAAAAAGTTACTTTTTACAGCTTACCATGGGCTCTTACTGTCACATATTAGGTATGCTATCTTAGTATGGGGTAATTCATCAAAACAAAATCTTGATAGGGTGTTTAAGATCCAAAAGAAAGCGGTTAGGTGTATAGAAAGAGTAAATAGATTAGATTCATGTAGGCCATTGTTCAAGAGACTTGGTCTCCTAACTGTACCCTGCTTATATGTGTATGGAGCTACTTTATATGTAAAAACGAATGATATTAACCAAAATCTTGATGTACATGATTATAATACAAGAAGCCGAGGAGATTATCACTTGGTGAGTCACAATAGTAGCTTATTCAAACAAAAACCTAGTTATATTGGTAGGAAATTCTACAACAAGCTACCGCAGTTTTTGAAGAGTCTTGAAAATGTAGAAATATTTAAAAAACAATTGAAGAAATATTTAGTTGATAAAGCTTTTTATAGTGTACAAGAGTTCTTTTCACATCAAAATTAAGCCTCACCTCAACTAATTGAAGTAATTATGGTATCTAGTGTATAATATTGTTGATCTGACTTGTCTTATACTCCTTAACTGGAGTCTCCAAGACATAATCTACAGAGAAAAAAAAAAAAAAACATTTCTGTCTTTATTGAACGCCTTTGACTATGTAACCTGCAATATAATCATCATAAAGTGTTATCTTTTTAGTAGGATTCTTCATAAGAATATGCAAACATTTAATTTAGATTATGTAGAGAAATTTGCTGTGGAAATGGATTTAGAAGTTTCTGGGTTAAGAGTAAAAATCGATGATAAATTCGAAGTAGTGGTGTTAGGTATTTATAGGTCACCAAATAAGGAATGGAAACATTTTTGTGAACTATTCAATAGGATTTTAGAGATTACTACTACTCGTTTTACAAACGTTATCGTAGCGGGAGATTTCAATACAGAATTTGCAACACAGAATAAAATGACAGAAGATTTAAAGGATATTATATACATGAATAACTTGGAAATAAAAGTTCATGAATATACCAGAGTCACAAGAACATCACAAACAATAATTGATAACATCCTTACTAATATAGATTACTCTAAAACAAGATTAGGCGGCTCGGAACTATCTGATCATGACTATCAAATCTTAGAGGTGGGGTTGCAAGGTCATAAATCAATTAAAAAGAGTAGAGTAATGAAAGAAATTCAATAATGTGAACAGGGGAATATCGATTGTTTGAAAACTGGAGTAGGGTTTACAATAGCAATAGTTTAAATGACAAATATAATAGTTTCATTAATATTTTAAGGTTTCATATTACTATGAGTTGTCCAGTTAAAAAAGTCCCTGTAAATAACAAATTAGACAAGATTGAAGAGTGGATAACTGATGATATCCTTGCAGAAAGAAATAGGGTTGAAGATGCATATGATGAATTCAAACTATCTAGAAATATGTTAAGTGAAGATAATTACAAAGCTCTAAAGAAAAATTATACAAGAGAAGTAAAAAGAGCGAAATGTAAGAAAACAGCTGAAATTTTGAATAATAGTGTGTACTTTAACACAGCAGTGTGGGATGTAATAAACAAAAATAGGCAAGTAGCTCATGTAGATGCTTATACTAGTGTCCCCAGAATAATTAACGAAAATAACAAATGCATTGATGATAGTGTAGACATTTGTAATTTCTTTAACAGATATTATCAACTGGTTGCTAAGGATCTTCAAAAATCTCTTAATACAGGTATTAGTGATGCAAACATGAGGAATACTGAGGGGATTCAGAACGAATTAAAATTCCACCCAGTATGCAAAGACGAGTTGTCAAATATCATTGATAGTTTAAATAATAAAAAAACTGTAGGAATGGATGGGGTATCCAGTAAAATTCTGAAAGAATGTAAAGATCAATTGTTAGACCCTGCAATTCATCTGATCAATCATTCATTAGAACAAGGTGTTTTTCCAGATAACTTAAAAGAGGGGAAGATCTTGCCAATCTTCAAAAGTGGTGATAGAGAATAGGTAGAAAACTATAGACCCATTAGTATTTTAAATGTAATAAGTAAAATTTTTGAAAGAGTAGTTCTAAATAGGTTACTTCTGCACCTTCAAGAAGCTAACTTTATCTGTGATGAACTTCCAGAAAGGGAGATCAACAAAAACAGCCATAGTTTCTCTAGTTGAAAAACTAATAGATATGATAGATTCAGGTGATAAAGCTACTGCAATCTTCTTAGATCTGTCAAAGGCATTTGATTGTGTTAATCATAGAACTTTATTGGAAATACTGCAAAATGTAGGTGTAAATGGGGTTGAACTGAAATGGGTTGAATCATATCTTATTGGGAGAAAACAATGTGTAGAACTAACTACAGTAGTTGGTAATAGTATAGTAAAGAATAAATCTAATAAATTAGAGGTGCAAGCTGGAGTGCCTCAGGGGTCAATACTAGGTCCATTGCTTTTTTTGTTATATGTCAACCGTTTACCTAAAGAATTAATTAGTGGTAGAGCCCTCTTATTTGCTGATGATACATCACTCATTTTCAGCAATTCCATTCTAGATAATTTAGAAATAAGTGCCCATATAGGTGTGCAGTCCATTGTCCAATTTTTAAATCAGTTGAAATTAACTATAAATAGTAAAAAATGCCAATACCTTCAATTCAAAAACAAACATAATTTGAATGAAGATAGGGCTTTAAACGTGTTTGTAAACGATAATCAATTAGACCAGGAAGAAAAAATCGCATTTCTAGGAGTTATGTTGGATAGACGATTGACCTGGACTCCATACATTGAGAAAATATGTAGTAAAATTTCATCTGGGGTATTTGTCCTGTGACAGCTCGCTAGATTGAATGACAAAAAGTTACTTTTTACAGCTTACCATGGGCTCTTACTGTCACATATTAGGTATGCTATCTTAGTATGGGGTAATTCATCAAAACAAAATCTTGATAAGGTGTTTAAGATCCAAAAGAAAGCGGTTAGGTGTATAGAAAGAGTAAATAGATTAGATTCATGTAGGCCGTTGTTCAAGAGACTTGGTCTCCTAACTGTACCCTGCTTATATGTGTATGAAGCTACTTCATATGTAAAAACTAATGATATTAACCAAAATCTTGATGTACATGATTATAATACAAGAAGCCGAGGAGATTATCACTTGGTGAGTCACAATAGTAGCTTATTCAAACAAAAACCTAGTTATATTGGTAGGAAATTCTACAACAAGCTACCGCAGTTTTTGAAGAGTCTTGAAAATATAGAAATATTTAAAAAACAATTCAAGAAATATTTAGTTGATAAAGCTTTTTATAGTGTACAAGAGTTCCTTTCACATGAAAATTAAGCCTCACCTCAACTAATTGAAGTAATTATGGTATCTAGTGTATAATATTGTTGATCTGACTTGTCTTATACTCCTTAACTGGAGTCTCCAAGACGTAATCTACAAAAAAAAAAAATAATAATCCCTCATAATTCCTGCTATTGCATCTATTTCAGAGTCAGTCTCATCATTCATTATCTTCTTATATATCAATGGTTATATGATAATAATAATTAACGTAAAGTTCTAGGTGCTTTCCGAACAGTGATATGTTGATGTGAATAAGAGTAGTCAAAGATATTTTGATTGATATGAAACTAATAACTTTATTCTAATTACTGGTAGCATGAAATTCCTTTCCCTTTCTTCTGTCTGTTTGTGCAGTTGTATGCCACACATGCTATAACCATGTATTTTTTTGTTGTGCCTTTCTTCAATTTTGTTAAGTTCTTGTTGCACACATGTGTTTGTTGTTTCTTTTAATTCAATAAAAAAACTGTATTCGTCTTTTTGTGTGATAGATGGATGTAGTTTGACATGTACCAAATGAGTGTGTCTTCCTGTTTGTGTGAAAGTTTGATGCTCGCCTTGATGAAGGTAGTTTCTTCTTCAGTTTCAGCTATTCCAGCTGATTTTGCATTCAGCATAGTTTGGTGTAATTTTGAGTTTGTGAAAATTTTTGTTGAATTTAATTGTTTCAAACTCAAAATTACACTAAACTATGCTCAATTCAAAACCAGAAACAAATCAAAACCAGCTCAAGTAGCCAAAACTGAAGCAGAAACTACCTTCATTGAGGAGAGCATCAAACTTCCACATAAACAGAAAGACACTCATAATTTGAACTTCTTGGACTGCATCTATCTATCAAACAAAATAAACACACAGTTTCTTTCTTCAATCAGCAGAAATAACAAACACTTGGGTACAACAACAAAAAATACAGAACCCATCACTTCCTGAAGCAACCATTCAATCTGCTCACACTTTTTACCATAGAACTTTCAACCTAACAAACATAGATTCAAAAAAGTAAAACAAAACTAATTGAACAAAGGTCTGAAACATAACCTAAACTACAAAAAAAAACAAATTCACATAAAAAACATCTTTATTGGAATAGAAAGAAGCATTTCACACACAGACCTACGAATACAATGGCAAACTCAGACTAGAAGCCTATAACACAATAAAAACTAACAACTCACAACATCATCCATCCATAACATCAGAAAACCACATCATAAAAGAATTGAGACAGAAAGCTCAAAGTCACAATTTTTCCCATATCAAAGCAGACAAAGGTGACACCACAGTTATAATAAACAATGAAGAACAGAAAAACACTTGACTACATAAAAAAAATAATGTAAAACAACCACACACTGATCCCACAAATGTATACCAAACAAAAATCAAGCAAGTAATCAACAGGACAAATCATAAAATTAGTGACTCACAAAAAAAAGACTGAATCAAATTGAACACCGTTCTGCATCATCACTTTAAAACATTCTTCAAAAGCCACAAACTCAACATGCCTATGAGACCAATATTGTAAACTACCAGAAAGCCCCAGCTCATGAACTAATAAAACACATAGATCAAACACTCAGAAAACTGATTAACATCAACAATACATGAATAAAAAACAGAAGCAAGCTCATCACAAAAATTGAAGACACACAACTCCTTATAACCCCACTAATGCAGCTTTTGATATAACAAATCTTGACACCAACATACCTATCAATTTTACTTCATAAGTAATACAGAACATCATCATTCACAACATACTCACAGAACATATAAATGAAATAATAGACATCCTAAAAACCATAAACACGAACAAACAACACAGCTCCAACATTTACAGAAAACCAACAATGACAGAATGATACCCTGTAACGCAGAACCTCCAATCATCCAACACAAAACAATCACTCAGCATTCAGGTCAATGCTACATTGACTGAAAAACACAACACTATTTACCAACAATAACAACACTGAACTAAATACAACCAAATACCTAGCACAAGAAAAAAATTAAAAACACTACCTAATTGACAAACTCAATCATAAAATAACAACCATAAAACGAAACATCAACACCACTGACAAAAAATACATCACAATGACATACAATAATCCACAATCAAAAAAACTAGCAAAATTCTTCAAAAAAGTCGGCTACATCATCACACTCCAAAAATAAAGTGAAAAATTCACTTGCACCCAAAACCACACTGAACACAAACAAAGACGATCTCCCCGGGAACTATGACCTGAACTTCTCTGATTGTAACAAATTTTCCATAGAACAGGCCATGCATTCAAGCTACACTACAGATAACATTTACAAGCTTCAAATACAGAAAACAGATTTACTTTTGCAGACCATAACATTCAGACTGGACTGGACACTTTTACTGACATCACTACCAACCTACACATTCTACATATAAAATCTACAGGACAGAAACTCAATACATTGGAACCATTTCAAACACACTATACACAATGAACAAAACATCCTTGATGAACAATTAAATTTGAATCTCAGAAACTTTTTGATCACATTATATGAAAACCACAACTCTTCCAACCAAAAAATCGACATGCTGATCAAGGTTGCCTTTCAAGATGAGTCTCTGTGACTTGAAAACGTAAGGTCAAAAGTAAGTAGAAATATTATTCATTGGGAATTAAAATTGACTGGAAGTCGTTGAATTTACTATAAAAGTTAGTATTATATAACATTTTTTTTAAATATAATATTATAGAGAAGACTCATATATCCAACACATAGTTTTCATTGTGGGGTTTCTGAAGGTGGATTATTGATATAACATACTCTGTATTCATTAACTTCAACTATAAGGATCTTGTGATTATGTTTTTGCCAAATGAATTTCGATTTGATTGGATTGATAGGCTTATGATTATTTTTTACAAAGGAAATGAACCTTTTAATTCAACTCAAATCTCCTGATTGGCTAGAAAAAGATATTCTAGAATCAAAATACTGTTTGATTTTCATAATTTCCTGTATCTTATAGCTTATAAGCATTGCCTGTTATGAACTTATTTCCATTTTATATTTCAACAGTCAAGGAGGAAATAGAATTCTTGTTCTAAAAATACACTAAAATCATCATCATATTGAGAGCATTTCTTGAAAATTGATCCCTATTGGACAAATATTGGGAAAGGGATGGCCATAAGCTATAGCAAGTATCTGTCCAATCAGATTAGATGAGCAACAGTCTCCTGGACCCTCTTGGTAAGAGTGAGTGATTGGATTGGTCAGCAAAGAAGACTCTGTTCTCTGCTGAAAAATCACTTCCTGGTGATTCAGAACTCACCTAAAACCGTAGGTCCAACTTATTACCCATGCACAGGTCTCAGACCTATGCAGGCTTTATGTTTCAGAAAAAATTTCTCACTGTAATCTGTAAGTGTCATTTTTCTCTCAGTTCATCTGCGGACTAAGAAAAACGAATGAGAACAAAATTGATGATTGATCAGCTTAATGACCAATGGGTTTCAATACTGGAACATATTTTTCCGAGTGAGTTGAGAATTCACAGAGTGCATAATCAGGCTGTTAAGTTCCTATTGGCCTTTCAAAAATACCTTGCAAATAAGTATCAGTCAGCTTATAATCATTGTTCTAGCAATTTAATAGCAATTCTCATGCCTTGGCATAATGATCTTTTGGTAATTGGACAATGGAATTCACTGACAAAGCATCTCATTTCAACATTTACCAAAGATACAATAATATGCTTTTGTACGTCCACAATTTGCACATTATTGTATACTTTTGCTTCAAACAAACCTTCAAAATGATTTCAAATCACCATCAAATGATATGAACGATTGGACTGGTCAGCAAAGAAGTCTGTTCTCTGCCATAAAATCACTTCCTCACAGTGCAAGCTTTGGAAGCGCAAATACAAATTTTTCCTAATTTTCAGGTGTAAAGGATACATTTTGTGAAATGACTTTTGAATTTGACTGACTGATAATGATCCTTTAAAGTCTGCCATCATATTGGAATATAGGGTGTGGCACAGACAGAGACGTGCCATTTTGTATTTTGTGCCAAGAGGTGAGAGGTGGTCATGAAATAGTGGGAAGAATTTCAAATGAAAGGCAAGGACATGAAGCTTTGTTACTAGAACAGTCAGTTCCTGCCATGCATTAGACCAATGAGCAGCATGCGTTTGCCATAGAGTCATACTTTTGTAATGGTAGTCTCATCATCACAACTCAACAAGCTTTCTGTAGTCGGCTCAATACTCGTCCTGAAGGGTATTAAACATTATGGTTGTGGTTATCCATTTTTCGTGACTTGCAGTAGAACTACTCATATGCATTATCTTGCTGTGCAGAACTGACCTTTTTGAGTCACGGCGGACGCGTTTCGAACTATGTTGTTCTTCTTTGGCGCTTGGTTGCAGACTGACTAGTTTTCTGGTATGTAAGGTCTGGTGGTCGTAGGAAGGTAGTGGGAGGAGTGGAAGTGGTGGGAGAAGTGGGTGTGGTGGAGGTGTTTTTAGGAGGGGTTTGTGATGATGTTGAAGAGGGTATGAGATTAACTTAACTTAACTTAATGACCAACTTAATTTGAAATCTCATACCCTCTTCAACATCATCACAAACCCCTCCTAAAAACACCTCCACCACACCCACTTCCCCCACCACTTCCACTCCTCCCACTACCTTCCTACGACCACCAGACCTTACATACCAGAAAACTAGTCAGTCTGCAACCAAGCGCCGAAGGAGAACAACATAGTTTGAAACGCGTCAGCCGCGACTCAAAAAGGTCAGTTCTGCACAGCAAGATAATACATATGAATATTAAACATGCTCAATGGGTCTGGTTCCTGCTCAGCAATCGATTGCTCCGTGGGTGGACACATTTAAGACAAATGGAAGTGTAGAGAAAAGTGGGTTAGGAGGTTGGCAGACTGTCACTAGACCCAAAAACGTGGAGAGAGCATGTAGAGCACTTTTTGAAAACTTGCCTTATGATGCAATCGTTTCTTCTAGGCATTGGGCTCACTTCCACATTTTGGGCTGTTTTGAATTATTGGAGAGATAACTTACAATCCACGTGAACTTCATCAGCTGTCACTTCATTGTAAATGTGTGACTGTGTGGTGTGTGGTGTTGAAAGTAGGCATAACTGTTTCTTATTTATTTGAAGAAAACAAACATACAGTCATGGTGACTGCTGCTCAGTCCAAATAACTGATTGAGGCTTTTTTCTCCCTAGCCTAGCAGAAATGGATGTCGGGGATGTCTGTTTCAAACAGGATGTAGCCATGGCACACATAGCATGATGTTTAATTGATCTTCTGAGACAACACTTCACAGAGTGCCTCATTCCCTTGAGAGAAGATCTTTTTTGGCCAGCCCGTTTTCCTAATTTGGCTCTGTTTGATTTTTTTCATGGGGTTCACTGAAGTCAATTATTCAAAATGTCCATCCAACGCCAACGCCAATGATCCCATCAATATCCATTAACAACAAGTTGAACAGAACTTTAGAAATTGTGTAGCTCAATACAGTGACAGTAAGGGCCATCATCTGACCAATGTCATGTTTGAAACTATATGTGTTAGAAAATTCTGATGATTATTCATACATTTATACATCTGATGTATATTTTACAATGAAAATCATATTATAATGATATCTTTATAGTTGAGCTTTGGATGCTGAGCGGTATGGATCGATATTGGTATTGCTGCTGATAAGCCGACTCAGCCAGCTCACTGTTATGTTGTGACTAAATTGCTTCTAATGCTATTGCTGTCAATTCATGAATAATCTATACAAATTGTAAAAAGTTTTCAAGTTTAAAGTGATACAAATGTATAAAAATGGCATCATGCGGTTCATGTGATGTAGAAGTTAAAAATTCTGATGTGTCTGTGTTGTGCGTTAATTGTAAAATGTCTTTTCATCTGATGTGTACAACATTACAAACCATTGACAAATTAAAAAAACTTGGAGTTAAAAGAGCTTCTTGGCGTTGTGATTTTTGGAGTGATGGTTTGAATGAGGACATTTCTGCTGATGCTAATATACTACTTCAATTTTCGAGGCCATTAAATCAGTGGAAAACAAACTTTTACAAACTTTGACAGACTGGATGAAAAAATATTAGCGATTTAATCCTCAATATCCCTGCTTCATTCAAGGTATGATAGCCTTAAGTCAAATTTAGAGGGTCTTAAAACCGATCATCAGTTAATCAAATCGAGGACTTGTGAAATGGAAGACAAAACAAGGCACCTGGAAAAAGAAAATTGGGAGTTCAAATCGGAGATTAGGGAGTTACAACAATATTCACAAAAGAACAATGTTGAGGTCGCAGGTATACCTTTCACTGAGAACGAAAACATTTATTGCATATTAGAGGACATCGCGAAAGCCCTGAACATAACATTCAACAGGTCTGATATATCCACCGCACATTGCGTACCATCAAAGAAAATACCACTCATTGTGATATGTTTTTTATTGCTGTACGTGAAAGACTTGTGGCTGCCTGCTTTAAAGGGGAGGGAAGGTGGTCTGAGCACCCAGGATATCAACAAAAAAATTGCCGTTAAATACAGTTTTCCTTAATGAACATATTTTGCCCCATAACAAGTTCCTTCTTGTGGAAGCACAGAAGATAAAGAAGGCATCAAAGATTTTATTTGCATGGCTGAAAAATGGTCGAGTTTTCATAAAAGTCCTGGAGACCGACAAGTCAATCTGGCTCAAGGACAAAAATGACCTGGTCTTGGGGTAGAGTATTTTCATTATCATTCTTAAAATACATTTCCATAGTATCATTATACAGTAATTTCTGAAAGACGGTTTTCTTTTTTCCAATGTCATTTATATTATTTTGTTTATTATCCAATGAAAGGACTGGATGAATAAGTCCAATAGAACATTTTGTTTCTCCTCCTTGATATCTATCTTAAAATTAAATCATTATAATAAATTATACATTGTAATTGATGATTGATGATTTGTCTGCTAGTCACAAATCAATTTATTACAAAATGTTCTAGACTTTCAGTGTGTTGGAGACAATTTGAACACTATTGCAATACCCTAATAAAAAAAATACTGGGAAACTTGACTGCTAATAATGTTAATAAAAAACAGATTGCAATACCCTAATAAAAAAATACTGGAAAACGTGACTGCTAATAACGTTAATAAAAAACAGATTCAATTAATTGAGGAATGGGTTAGAACAAAACTTTTCTACAAAATGACAATTTAAAGACAAGTTAACAATAACTCATGAATAAAATAGATGAGTTAACTGAATAATATAGATTATTAATAAATATTAGCTTTAGCATTGTCATATAATAAATTCCATACAAATTCAGTGTATTAATTTGAGCAACACTCATCTGTGAGGTATGAATGATCTTTATATTATTATAATTAATTATGATGTTGAAGATCCATCTTGTTTCCACTAATATGTAATATAAACTTAATAAAACAACTTTTGAATGGAAATTAACTCACGTTATGGCGTGACGGCCGTTTCGCTCTTTTGTCTAGAGCATCGTCGTCAGACGACCCACAGTACACTTAGTGTACTGAGTGTATGGCCGTCACGCCATAACGTGAGTTAATTTCCATTCAAAAGTTGTTTTATTAAGTTTATATTATATAATTGATTACTATTTAATAAAAGGAAAAAGTGGCATAATATATGAGGGAATTGAAGATTATTAATGAAGCATTATACCTGATTCACAATAATTGATATACTTTCTACACATGCATTCAGTAAACTAATTTGTGATAAAAATGTACTAGCTCAACTCATTGCTGGCACACAGACAATAATTATTGTCTATGCTAGCAATGCATACAGTTTTCTCTTTATATTGATCACATTATGTATTTTACAATTATTCAATAGTCTGTTCTTAGTTTTTACTCTTTTGAATCATGAAGTCAATCTTCATTTGTGTTAAATTTTTGACTTCATTTGTGTGTTAAATAGTCTTAAAATGTGATGTAATATAAGTTATAACATGAAACATTTCAAGGCTTAAAATGAAATGTATTATACAAAGTGTTAAATTTTTCTGTTTGTTAAATTGATGTACAAGTCATGTGAGTATGTTATTTTGTACTTTGTATAGAAAGAAAAGGGCAATAAATAATTCTTATTCTTATTCTCAACTACTTCTTAATTTTCATTGCTGATGATGCCCACATAAGTCAGAGACTTGAGGTGGATGATTACACATAAATGCCTGACCACTTAAACGACAGCAAGATGAAGTTGCGACGCCCCAACCAACTGCATCAAGTGGCCTGCTTTTTTTCATTGACCTTTAAAATCTGAAAATTTCCATGCTGAACCCTGTACATTCCAACTAATTTGGACATTGAAGCTTTCAACTTTGTTCTCTTCAACCACACTCGTAATAATAGAATCGTATTTCATTGAACTCAACAAGATAGTGATCAACTTGCTCACTAGCTCACCCATAACTTTCATTTAATTTCTTATTTTTCTATCCTCTGGCTATTTTAAGACAGATTCATCTATTTCATTGACGTATCTTGCTCACACTTTTTTCAAACATATTCAATGAAGAATTTTTTAAATGAATATTGTAGAACTTTTCCAGTCACACATACATTTTTCATAATATATGCTTAAGAGTGAAACACCAATGATATTATACCCCATACCGCAAAATATTGCTAGACCTGAATCTGAATTTGAGGGGTAAGGTTCCATTGCAAGTTTTATTCAAAGTAAGGGTAGGATGGGGTCATTTTTTCGATACAAATAGGATAGGATGGTATAGGGATTTATTTTAATGCTATTTGAATTTGAATCAATTTTGTAGTTGGCTCTCCTTCTGTCACAAGTCACAATTAAACAAATAATAAGATTAATTCAATGTAGGGTATAACCTTCAATAGCAGAGTGATTTTCTTTCAAATATTTATCATCTGAAAATAGTGTTTGATATATGAATTTGAACTGGCTTCATGAACTGAGCATCTCGCTTCTCTTCAGTCTAGATTCTAGTGAACAGTTAAAAAGATCAAGTTTTTTTTGGGAGCTATTTCCATTGAAAATGAGATTTCCAGAATTTTTTGGGGAGTCATAAGGATTGGTTATGTTTAGTTTCTTCTTCACCAGTTGTGGATATGGTAGATGTGAGATGTGATTTCTAACTTTGAATCAAGATTTTAATTGTGAGAACACAAAGCAGGACATTATGTTATAGTTTATCTATGATAACTGAGATTGCTGAGTTATTTTATATGGATTTCAACTAGTTGAATGAGCTGAACTGAATTGTACTTTGCGGTTTGTGCTTCCATGGATGGTTAAGGAATTGAATTATTTGGAAAATTTAGTTTCCTCAAAAGCTGAGATCCTAGGTTTTGGAAAGTTGTGTTAGCTCAGGGTTACTTGAGTTGAATCAGGTTTGGCAGTGAAGTTTTGAGATGCTTCATATAGGCCCCAGTGAAAAAAAATGCCAGAACACATTCTTTTCCATTATTCCTTTTTGAAATTATATTTTTTCTCAAGAAAATTCTTTGTATTATGTTTTTTACTATTTGTAGGATATGTGAAGAGGATCTGTCTGCTTCAAGGCTAAATTCTGAAATAAGTGTACAAGTGAGTATCTCATTGGATGAGGATAAGAAAGCTTGGAGTGAGCTGCATGATGCTTCTGATCCAAGCTATGAAGGAATATCACAACAAGTTTGGATTTGCAAAAGAAATGTAAGACAATTTTGCTGTTATAATTCTTGCTTGAAGCAACTGCCCAGCCAATAAACCTTAATCTACAGATCCATGATTTCTCTAGCATGATGTCTTTTTCTACTTCATGACAGTGTGGATGAATCTCATCATTCCAAATACCTGGAAGTTATTGACCCAATTCTGAGGTGGGACCATCATATTGATGATTCATACCAAAAGTTGATTTATCTCATATTCGAATTTATCAAATAGCAAACATGATAAATGACAAAATGCAAGCTGCCTATGTTCAATCCATCCTGCAATATGGCTTTTATGCCATTCATAAAATGTTTAGGATATTTTCTTGCTCATGCCCTTACATCAATGCCTATTTCGGCTTTAAGGCACAAATATAGTTATTGCATAATATAGATATTACTAATTACTTAATATAGTCATTGCATTAACTAGTATTTTCTTTATATCACAGAAGCCCAGAGCTCATGAAACTTGTGGCAGAAGAAATAAACTTCTACAGAATAATTGTTTTTTTAACATTGGCTTTTTTCTTGTCATACTTACAGGATTTAATGATCTACAGAGTGAGGAACTCTATAATAGTTACTGAAAGACTTGCTCGTATTTATCACACAGATGGAGTATTGGTCAATTGGCTAGAATTGCCTGATACAAGCCGATATGTTCAGATAGTAGAAGATAAGCTTTTTGACCCAGAGGCAAAAGAAGTTTATAAATATGGTAAGATAAAGTTTTTTCTATGCATACAAAGAGATAGCATTATATAATACTTCAGATTGATTCATTTTCTCATTCAATACAATGTAGAAGAGCTACAGGCAAAATGTCCAAATCAGCCTTCAATTTGATAACACAAAATGCTACATTGATGTAACAAAATGTTATTTATATATTCTGAAATAGAATAGAGAGAAATATATATTTAATATGATATAGAAGCAGATACAAGATAGATCAGAAACTGGAGCAGTTAAAGGACACCATCAACCGGCAATAATAGTTCCTTGGCGCCTACAGCATGAGGGCCTCAATGTTTGAGGGGCAACCAGAGGTCTGCAGTTAGGGTCCTTTGAAGCCTGCATTAGGTATGAGGACTCTAAATGTTTCAAGTGGGGAGATCCTCAATATTAAGACTTATCATGAAAGAATAATTTAATTGCATAGTAAATTTTTAGCTTAATATTGGAAATAAATCTTAATTGTTTGGTGGCCCTTGAAGGCTTGCAACAGTATGGGTGTGCCCCTGTTATCTTGCAACTCAGTACTATGTGGTGCCCTGAATGACTGCAATATGAGTTTTTAGGGCCTATGATGTGGCTTAATGCTTGAGCAGCTACTGAAGGCCTTAAGCTCAAGCCAATAAAGGGCCTCTGGTAGACTGCAAATGAACCAGATATATGGACTGTGAGGAGTTCCTGAATATTCACCTCTACAACTCATTATTATTTCACAAAATTTGAAACAAACTCAATTTTTATGAATCAATTTTCAAACTCAATAATTATTCTTAGCCTCATTGATCTCTCTATTCATATAAATGCAGGCCAAGTACCACTCATTCATCATGGTTTCTTGTGAACCACTTGGCCAAAAAGTTGAATTTTGTGGAAATTTTCATTGATACCCTGCATGCTAGGAATCATTTTAGAAAAATTTCATAAAACATCCTCAAAAAATACATTTTTCCAAATTTTTTCAGTGTTCCAATAACTGCTTGATCAAAAATGTTGAAAATTCATATCTGAGTTTAGTTTTAGATTGAGAAGAGTGGTTTCTCCATGTTTTCTGAAGAATATGCCTGAACTTTTTCAAGCGTTTTTCAGGGTTTCAAGAGTTACATGGTGAAAGAAATTGGAATTTGGTATATTATATACAGTTTGGGACCCAATACATACAAAGAACAGGTTTTGAAAATTTCCAAAAGTATGCCAAGATTGTTTTTTTCCTATGGTTTCTTAGCATTTTCAAGAACTACATACCAATGCTTAAGTATAATAACAGGGTCTGTTCTGGAAGTAGGAGAACTGATTTTCTCAGAAAAAGCGGTTGTATGTGGAGATTTTGAAGAATTTCAATTGTACTATTTCCATCAATGGATTTCTCAAACAAAAACAAGTCCTACTTCTTTCAGAACAGACTATTCTGTTTGGAATGCACCAAAATTGTTGCTTCTTGTATTGAAGTAGTCTGTATTATCCAACCATTATGCTGCAGTGTTCATCTGGATCTTGGAACAGTAGAGGTACATTAACACACATAAAAGGTTCAACCCTTAGCACTCGGAAGTCACACATGCTGTGACACAGCTAATGTTTGCCAGAGAACAGGATACTATGGATGTGGAAGCGTTCACAGCTCGGGTGTCATGCATGCTGTGCCTTCCTCTATAGTCGCTACAGGTCGGCGCTGAGCTCACTGCATTTTACTGCCTGGCTCGGAACATGATGCATTCTGCTCTCAAATCAAGCAACTTCATCTATTCGAATAGCTTCATCTTTTGTGGGCAAATAAGTTGATAAAATATGTTATTGTAATGTTGAAATATTTATTCATAATTATAAATGAATAATTACAATTATCAATAAAAATTGCAGCAATATGAAATTAATATAATAATAATGTAAATGAAGCTTCACTCTATGGATAAGGTTAATGAATACCAGTGGACTGTATAGGATTGAATGTATTTATTGAAATATCTCAAACACTTTCACTTGTCGTCTCCTCTAACACCTATGAGCGAGTGTCTGATATTTCAGCATTTCACACCCACAGTCTCTCACGCATGTGCACATAACATTCACAGAAGCTGTCAACCCACACACACTCTCAAATGCACACAACAGATGAAATATATGGATAAAAGAGTTTTTCATATTGAATTCTGTCCATGCCCCCCCACCTTGAAGACTTCTCTTCAACACTTAAATCAAATTTAAATTAAGTGCAAATCAAATAAAATAAAACAAAATTAAGTGCAAGCTAATGAAATAAAACATTAGAAAACATAATAAAAATCTTGAAGTTTCTGTGGGAGGGCATTTCTCTCAATTTTCGAAGGTAGTTTACACAATTTTGATACTGGGCGCTTGTAGACCCCACTGGTTGTTCTCACATTCACAACTTGTGTTCTACGATCCTGGCCTGGAAAGGTGTCTACCACTCATCCAGTTTTCCAGTACAGTGGTGGAAGATTGTCCTCCTTGATAATGACAAGATCCGCAACTTGCAAATCAGGGGTTGGTGCTCGCCATTTCTGCCGCTGCTGGAGTTCAGCCAAGTAATCCTTTGACCATCTCGACCAGGAGTGTTGAAGATGGCTCTGAATGAATTGCCAGTGGTCCAGCTTATTTTCAGGAATGGATATTAATAGTGGTTCAGGATTCTTGGTCAGGACGTCACCTATCAGGAAATGTGAAGGAGTCAAAGGAGCCAAGTCATCAGGAAGGACAGACATAGTTGTAATTGGACGGGAGTTAATACATGCTTCTATTTCTATGAGCAATGAATTGAACTGTGGGAATGTCAACACTGTTTTCCCTAGTAACCTCTTCAAATGTGTTTTCACCAATTTTACTGAAGATTCCCATAGAGATCCAAAATTTGGTGCAAAGGGTGGCTGGAAATGCCATGTAATTTCATCCCTTGTTAATTCTGTTGTTATGTCATCATTAAAATGCTGTGACATCCAGAGTGATGTCAATTCCTTGAGTTCCTTGTTTGCAACAACAAAGTTTTGCCTATTATCAGAATATATGTTGTGGTTTACCCCGCCTTGAAATAAATCTATGCAATGCAGATAGAAAGGATGCAGTTGTCATGTCTTCACACAATTCTAAATATATAGCCTTTGTACTAAAACACACAAAAAGAGCTACATAACACTTGACAGGTTGTGCTTTTCTTTGACTGTTCATTTTTACATAAAACGGTCCACAATTGTCCACTCCAGTGATGTAAAAGGCCCGAAGAGGTGGTTGCACATGTGATTGTGGTAGTTGACCCATGAGTTGGCATTGTATTTTTGGATTTGTCTTGAAACAAGTGACACATTTCCTAAAAATACTCTTTGCAAGGTTTCTCCCATTGATAGGTCAATATTTTTGTCTGATGGCACTCAAGAGTGATTGTGGTCCAGGGTGCAGGTTCTTCAAGTGTATAAATGTCTAGCAATCAACTCTGATAAGATATGATGTTTTGGCAAGATCATTGGATGGATCCAATCATAAGTAAGGCCTGATTGTTGAAGTCTTCCACCAACTCTCATTATATTGTTTTCATCCAAATAAGGTGTCAGAGATGAGAGTTTGCTGGTCTTGGATATCAATCTGCCAGCTTGTAACATTTTGAACTCATTCGCAAAAGATTCTTTCTGCACCATTCTGATAAAATAGAATTCTCCTCTTTGTAATTCTCCAACTGTTAGAGAATCACTTACATGTTCTATCCTTTGACATTTTTGAGAAAAACGAAAACAATATGCAACAGTGTATAATGCCTTGGTGAACCTTGAATATTTGTTCATTTCAATTATTGGTTTGGTCTTATTTGCTATAGTGACAGTTACAATGACATTCTTCCGTTTTTCTGGCATTTCATCTTCCTAAGGGAACTCTATTCGATTTGTTGGAACTGAAGAATTTACTGAGTGTAGAAGTTCTGGACCATGCCAGTACTGACTAGCATGAAGAACTTCTGTTGCTAGTAGCCCTCTAGAAAGATAGTCAGCTTGGTTATTCTGACTTTTCACATGTTTCCATGCCTTTGTGTCTGAATTCTGTTGAATCTTTGCCACTCTGTTGGCCACAAACGTTGTCCAATGAGATGATGGAGCATTGATCCATGCTAGCACAATTGTCGAATCTGTATAGTCATGAACAGCATCAATCTTGAGGTGTAGAGCATCCACTGTTGTCTTGCACAATTGTGATAAAAGAACAGCATCACAGAGTTCAAGCCTAGGGAGTGATGTCTTTTTGATTGGTGCTACACATGTCTTTGAAGTGACCAAATTAACACTGATTCCATCATCAGTATACATGCCCTTCATGTAGATACAAGCTCCATAAGCCTGTTCAGATGCATCTGAAAAGCCATGAATTTCAATGGATGATATTTCTCTTCCTTTGTCAAGAAGAGAACGTAGTATTCTCAGTTTGGATAAAGCTGGCAATGTATTTTGAAATTGATTCCATTTTTCACTCAAGTCTTCTGGAACTTCTCCATCCCAACCCACCTGAAGGAGCCATACAATTTGCATGATGAATTTTGCTTTGACTGTTGTTGCTGCAATCAACCGAAGTGGATCAAAGATCTTCCCAATAGCTGAGAGGATAGCCCGCTTTGTTGGTCTTCTTGATGTTGTCATATTCTCCTTGTTTATGAAGAATTGAAATGTGTCTTCATTTGAGTTCCACACAACACTTAGTGTTTTCACTGTTGTGTCTTGATTTATTAAAAATGAGCCTGCATTGCTGTCACACTCAATGTTGTTGAGAATGTCTGGATGATTTGATTTCCATTTATGAGGATTAAAACAGCCACTTCTTGTCAACTCAATGAGCTCCTTACAAAGTTGTGTAGCCTAACAAATAGTCTTTGCACCAGTCATGACGTCATCTGTAATGTTGAGTAGGATATGAAATGAGAATATGAAATATGAGCAACAACCTTTAAGTGAATGTTTTCTCCAGTGAGTCTTTATTTCGATCAAATAACAAACTCCCATCACTAAGACAGCTGATAATATTAGTGATGAATACATCTGTGCTTAACACTACATCTTCCATTCTTTACAGTTTCATCTAAGTTTGAAATCTTAATGGAGGTCTAATATTTCGGGACTGTCTAATTTTTCTGTGGCAGTTGTTTGGCATATCTTGAGTATGTTGTTCATCTCCATTTGATTCTGCCATATCAGAAGTATGGATGAGATGCCATCTATTTCTTCTCAACTCTGTTCCATTTTGAAGTGTTATTATATATGACCGGGGCTGCTCAGCTTCACCTTTGACAATCTCATATGTGCGCATATCTTTTATCCAGACTCGGTTTCCAACTTTCAAGGGTGGAAGCTTCTTTACACCTCTTCTATAATCAAAATTTTTCTTATTAAGAGCCTTTATCTCATTGTCACGGTTATGAAATGCTTCAACTTCATCTTTTTCAACCAGCTTGAAATTGTCCAAGCAAGGTAGGGTCGATCTCAGCTTGCGACCATACAGCAGTTCTGCTGGTGAAAGTCCTGATTCTAACTTTGTGGTTCTATAAGCCAGCAGACCCAGGTTTGAATCAGGACATTTCAATAGGATTCTCTTAGCAATAGATACTGCATTTTCAGCCTCTCCATTGGATTGTGGGAAATGGAGGTTGCATGTGGAAGTTTTGAATCCATAATCTCGTGCAAAACTTTGAAACTCATCAGAGGTAAACTGAGTTTCTCCATCCGTCCTAATTTCCAAGGGAATTCCATGCCTGGCAAAGATATTTTTCATTCTTTCTATCACAGACGCAGAGGTGAGTGAATATAACTGGATCAGTTCTAAAAAACAGGAATAATAATCCTGGATGACTAGGTACCACTTTTGGTTGCACTTTAGTATATCTGCTCCCAGGTATGTCCATGGTTCCTGTGGCAAATTTGTTGTCATAAAAGGTTCCTTTCGCTGCTGCCGATTTGTAAGACAGACTACACAGTTTTCTACTGTAGCTTGGACATCTGTTGAGCAGCCTGGCCACCAGACAGATTCTTGTGCTCGTTTCCTGCATTTGACAATCCCTTAATGACCTTCATGTAGTCTTTCCAGTATTGTCTTCCTCATTGCCTTAGGTATGAACATTCTTCTTCCCTTCACAATCAAACCGTCTTCCAATACCAATCCATGACGATACTTCCAAAAGGTTGAATTTCTCCTCCATTTATTTCCAGAAATGGATTTTATCAGTTCACAGCCTTCTGGGTCATCTGATTGGGCTTTCTTTATCTCCAGCAGTCACTTGTCAGAGCATGGCAGAGCCTGTATAATGCTTTGTATGAACCATTCCTCATTTGATGCTTCATAAGGATTGGATTCTTCAATAATGTTTGAGGTCTCAAGAATTCTTGATAGACAGTCTGCTGTATGATTATCTTTTCCGGGAATGTAGAGAACTTCATAATCAAAATTTTGCATTCGCAATCTGAATCTCTGTAGTAGAGCTGAGAGGTCTGAGATTGACTTTGTTCCCATTATTTGAACAAGAGGCTTATGATCTGTTTGAATCTGAAACCTCTTACCCAGAATGTAGCTAGAAAATTTCTCACAGGCCCATGTTATGCTGAGTGCCTCTTTTTCAATTGGAGCATACCTTGACTCTGTTTCTGTTACAGTTCGAGAAGCAAAGGCAAGTGGCCGCCATTTATTGTCCTGGAGTTGCTCAATAACAGCTCCCAAACCATAGCCTGAGGCATCAGCTGTGATTCTTGTGACCGCATTTCTGTTGTAGTTTGCTAATACTGGCCCATTTGCAATAGCCTCCTTCAACTCTTTGAATGCTCTAACTTGGGGCTCATCCCAAGTCCAGTCAGAATTTTTTTTTAGAAGACACCGAATCGGTGCTGTAAGTTCTGCCTGGTTTGGGATAAACTTCATCAGGTGGTTTATCATCCCTAGAAATTTACGGACTTCCGAGATATTTGTTGGACTTTTTATATCCAGAATGGCTTTTGTTTTATTTGGATCCACACTAACTCCATTCTCGGTGATCATGTGGCCAAGGAACACCACACTTTTTACTCCAAATTCACACTTGTTATGGTTCAGTGTAACATCATTATCTGACAACCCTTTCAACACCATTTTAACCCGTTGATCATGCTCTTCCTCTGTCTTACCCACTATCAAAATATCATCTGCCTGATTTACTACCCCTGGAAGGTCGGCTAGCATTTGGCTCACCCGAAATTGAAATACTTCGGGTCCTGAACAGATTCCAAAGGGTAATCTTTTGAAGAAGTATCTTCCAAAAGGTGTGATGAAAGTAGTGAGCTTGAATGAATCATTGTCAAGTGGTATCTGCCAGAAACCGATGGCTGCATCCAATTTACTGAAGTATTTACCTCCCTCCAGTTTGGCCAGGGACTCTTCTACAGAAGGAAGTTGAAGCAACTCCCTTTTGACATATTTATTCAGTTCAGTATAGTCCACACATAGCCTTACTTTACCATTGCTTTTTGGTACGACTACAATTGGTGCACACCACTCTGTTGGCTCAGAAATAGGTTCAATCACACCTTCACTGACCATACGTTTCAATTCCTCTTTCACTTGTTCATGTAATGTTACCGCTACTCTCCTTAGAGACATAACAGCATAAGGTCTTGATTCTTCCTTTAAGACAATCTTATAGGAACATTTCATCTTACCCATACTCTCAAACACGGCAGGGAACTGGGCTTGAAGACAATTCATGTCTACCAAGTTCACATTGAATGTGATCAGGCCTAGTTTTAACAAAGCATTCCCACTCAGAAGAGGAAATTCTTGTTCTCGTAAAATATAAACATCTTCTTTCAAACACATATTCTTGTAGTTAATATTTACTTTACTAACTCCCTCAATCTCTAATTTTGTTTTTCCAGGGCCAAAAAGGACTTTTTTTGTAGGATTGATTTTCAACTTCAAATTATGAGCAAGCTGTTTCCCTACAACTGAAACATCAGCTCCTGAGTCCATTTTGAATTTTACTGGTTGGCCACAGATATTAATAGCTACACTAGGGCATCCCTTGTCTTGCAAAAATTCTATCTCCCCCTGATAACACTGTCAGGTTCATCTTTATCTTTAGTTTCAATTTCCTGCACTCGTTTTGACATATAAGGACAGAATTTTGCGTAATGGCCTAATGATTTACATTTATGGCAGTTCACTTTGAATGCTGGACACTCTCGTATGCCATGTGTTATCCCACATTTTCGGCAATTGTACTTCTTATTCCCAGAAAATTTATTTTTGTCAGTTTCAAAAGTTTTGGCCTTCACTGCGCCTATATCTTCCTTGGAAGACTCCCCGCTGACCACAGACTGTTGAATTGAAACTCTTTCTGCTTGTCGTGCTCTGGCTATAGCTTTTTGCAGTGTTAGAGACTCGTCCTTCTGCAGAGACTCTGACAACTTATTATCCTTGACACCTATGACTATCAGATCTGCAATTAAACTATTTTTTAGTTGATCAAGTTCACAACTTTCAGCGAGCTCATGCAAATCATTGATAAAGGCATCCACCAGTTCTCCCGAACCCTGTCTACGTTTTAAAAACTTAGCTCTTTCATAAACTATGTTTTTTGACAATCCAAGATATTTTCCAAACGCCTCTACCACATCTTCATAACATAGATTTTCCTCATCCAGACCAAATGTTTCAAACAGTTCCCCACTTTCCTGGCCTAATGTGTACAGTAGAGTACTGATTTGCTGATGATCGGGTTTAAGGTATAGCTCCGACCCAATTCTGTATCTTTCAAAACGTTTGATCCCCCTAGCCCATAAAGCCGGGTTAGTAAAGTCAAAATTTTCCGGTGCAGTTAACTGGGATTGTAGCCCCACAACTACTTGAGTAGGTACTGGAATAGAATTAGGCCTAGTATTATCCTCATTGGAGGGTTTTTTTACTTTCTTCTGTCTTGCCTTACCTCTAGTTGCTGGTATCCTCTTTGATGCTACACTGCTCAGGTCTTCGTCATTTATTTCTTCATGAATGTCTGCCTCAACTTCTGTGGGTTTCTGGGTGTTCTTTTTTTTCCATATTAAAAGTTCACACACCTGACACCATGTAATGTTGAGTAGAATATGAAATGAGAATATGAAATATGAGCAACAACCTTTAAGTGAATGTTTTCTCCAGTGAGTCTTTATTTCGATCAAATAACAAACTCCCATCACTAAGACAGCTGATAATATTAATGATGAATACATCTGTGCTTAACACTATAACATCCACATAGACATCTTCAATTAGGACCTATGATGCTTGAGGAAATTTATGTTTTTCATCAAGTGCTAGTTGTTTTAGTACACGGGTTGCAAGATATGGAGCACTTGTTTGACCATAAGTTACAGTTGATAAACAGTAAATTTTTACTAGATTGCTAGGATTCTCTCTCCACAGTATTAATTGAAGGTTCTGGTCAGCTGGAAATATGTTAATCTGCCTGTACATTTTTTCAATGTCTGAAATAATGACATAGTTGTGAGTTCTGAATCTAGCTATAATACTGATCAAATCAGATTGGACTGTTGGGCCAACAATGGATATATCGTTGAGCGATTTGTTTGAAGTTGATTTTGCTGAACAGTCAAACACAGCTCGTAACTTGGTTGTTAGAGAATCCTCTTTGAGAACTGGGTGATTAGGTATATAATAAGCCCTTGATGTCTCTGCTTCTTCACTGGAAATTTGATGCATGTGCCCCAACTTCTCATATTCTCTCATAAATTTAATATATTGTGAATGGAGCTCAGGATTCCTTTAGAAACGCCTCTCAAGATGTTGCAGCCTTCTCAGTGCAGTAGGCTTAGACTCCCCAAGATCATCAATGCACCCCTTCAGAGGAATACTCACACTATATCTTCCCTTTGTGTCTCTCACCGTTGTTTTCATAGAATGATCTTCACAAATTTTGTCATCACCTGTAAATTGCTTCTCACTTGAACATCCTCCAATATCCCAAAATTCTTGTATATTGTCATTGAGTTCATGAAACACTGACAATTTACATGACACTATGCTTGATGAGTCTGATAGTCACATCCAAGAAGGAGGTCAATGGATTGAGGTTTATTTAAAGATGGATCAGCCATATGGAGATTTGATGGAATCTGCCATGAAGAAATGTCAACATGGCATGTTGGTAGTTTGTTTGTAATAATGGGTAGCACAATGCAGTTAATATTTGCTGAAAATGATGTGTAACGTGATATAATAATATATTGAACAGTTGAATATGTTTTAGTGACTGATTTCCCAATACCACTCACTTCAACAGCACTTGGGTATGTCTGTAACCCCAGTTGCTTAGCTGCCCTTTCAGTTATGAAATTTGACTGTGAGCCACTGTCTAACAGAATACGACACAAATGTTGAGACCCTTCTCCATCTAAAAGGATCACTGCACTAAGCTCCCTTCTACTTGTTGCAGTTGTTGATGTTATTTGATTCACCTTTGGTTGATAATGTAACAGACTATTGTGTTTTTTTCCACAATGCTTGCAGGTACCTGACTTGCAGTCCTTTGATTTATGCTCAGTTGAAGATATGCAGATAAAGCATAGTCCCAGTTTTTTTACATGGACTTCACGGTCTTGCACAGTTGAAGTTTTGAATTTGTCACACAAATAGATTGGATGCTGAAGATTTGGACACAAGCTGCACATTTTTGTTGTTGTAAGATAGCTCCCTGAAGGGTTAGAAAATTTGGGTTTCACAGGCTGCAATGCCTTTTTTAATCCACTCCTGTTTTCTACTGACTCTAATAATTGACATCTTTTCTCAAGAAATGTAATGAGTTGGGAAAGTTTTGGTTTTTCTTCACCCTTGATTGACCCTTCCCACTTCACAAACGTTTTAGTGTCAAGATTCTGTGTAACTAGATGTATCATCATGGTGTCCCAGTGCTGTGTCTGTTCACCAAGATGTTCCAATGCACGAAGATGTTTTTGCATGGTGTCCATAATATGTCTTATAGACCTTGCAGATTCCTTCTCTGATTAACAACATAAATTAAAAAGAGCCTTCACATGCTTATTTATTTGGTACCATTTATTTTCAAAACATGAATGAAGAAGAGTCCATGCTGTTTTATAACAGTCTGGTGTTCCCTCTAAAGAATGAAGAATTGAGATAGCTTCGCCCTTCAATGCAGATTTAAGGTAGAAAAATCGCTGAACGTCTGTTAAAGAATCATTATCATCAATTATTGACTGGAATGTGTTGGCAAAGGAAGTATACTCATCGAAATTCCCATAAAATACAGGCAAATTAATAGGAGGAAGTTTCACTGGAATATTGTTGACAGGGTTAATCACATTAGAAACTATGCATCCCAATTCATTATTGTCAATAACCCTTTGAACCTCTTCCACTAGCTCAAAATACGCTGTTTCAAATCTATCATGTTCATCATAATCTTCTTTTTCATCGATAATTTCCAATTCTGACCGCACATCGGAAAATTCTGATAAATAATGTTTGAAAACTTCAAAACGCAGCTTCAATTGACCAATGGAATCTGGATTACACCTTTTTTCAAAGAATGTCCTAAATCTGGTTACCCTGCTCTTTATCAATCTACGTTTCTTCTTCAATTCATCTCTTTGTTGAACAATATCAATTGTTTCATCACTCTCCATGCTCATTTTGAAATATTATAGAAGCATGCAAAGATATGGAAGAAAGGAAAAAATAGGTTTTGTAGGATTGTATGTAGAGTGAGTTATATTGTTGAGGAAATGAATATGATGACATTAAATGAAAACAAGAGTTTTGAAGGAAGGAGTGAAAGGATAAGCAAGAGAGAATAGTTAAGCTGTTCTTTGGACTTACAAACGGCGCCTTAGGTTTATGACATGTTTTACGAGTTTGACTTCGGTCTGCTCGAGACGGCTGGATGGCTGGAGGAACAAGGGTGTGGCAATAAAATTTGGAAGCTAATGACGAAACAGTTCGTTCAGAAGCTGGACACAGTTATGATTTTGTCACACACGAAATGAATGAACAGTACTTGTTCCACTTGTACGAATTATTTAGTCAATTTCAATAAATATACACTTGATTCACGAGATCCGGTCGGAGCAACCAAAATCCTTATGGATAAGGCTAATACCAGTGGACTGTATAGAATTGAATGTATTTATTGGAATATCTCGAACACTTCCACTTGTCGACTGCTCTAACACCTATGAGCGAGTGTCTGATATTTCAGCCTTTCACACCCATAGTCTCTCACACATGCGCACATAACATTGACACAAGCTATCAAACCACACACACTCTCAAATGCACACAACAGATGAAATATATGAATAAAAGAGTTTTTCATATTGAATTCTGTCCACTCTAGACAGTTGAATATTGAGTGGCTATTTTGTTTAGTTTTTTTATAGAAAATAATTGTCTCTCAAACCGTATTTCTTCAGAATGAAGTTCTTCTATTACTTGTCCTTATTGCAGAGCTCACATGCCACTTCAAATTAAGTTATGAACGTTAATGATGAGCGTGACATGCAGTGTCTACTGCCTCGTCACTGACTCAACAAAAATCTAACCCTACAACAAAATGGAGGGAGAAATGTTGTGCTGTCAAAGTAGTTCAGATGTTTCCTGAGGTAGGGCAGCACTTGTTAGGGATGTGATATGAACAACTAAATTAGAAAACTAATAACTGCGTATCAATACACTGGTCACAACGTATGTGCTGTACCGAGCTGTAGTGGACGAAATAGGATGGCACGGCATGTGTGACAACCGAGCTGTGGGCGCTCTCACTCCCAAAGTAACCTGATCTCTGGCAAGCATTGGCCGTGTCACAGCATATGTGCCTTCCAACCTGAGGGCCAAAGTACTATTTTCTATTCCGAGCGCCAATGGTTAGTAACTATTTTGAAATAAATAATTCTTACATATGGATGATGAGCAGAGAGCATTCTTGAGCTACAATTAGTGAAAAATGCAAAAGTATTTTATAGCATCTCTATACCAAGCACTTCCACATCACAACAAATTATGATACTTTTCTGTTGTTATTTACAATAAGCAATATACAACATCTATTACATAAATATTTCTGTGCCTCTATGCTTTCCTCAGTTGACAAAACTTTTGCTCTGAAAAATAAGTGATTAAAGGTGAAGGAGAGGAAAAATTGGGATAATGGGACGAGAATGAATGAGGAGAAAAACGAAATGGAGAAGTGAGAGATTTAGATAATGATCTTTAGGATTATGATGATGAAGTTGGAGGAGAAAAAGGACAGGAGGAGAAAGAAAAGAAAATTTGAAAAAGAAGGAAACACTGACAATGAAGAAGAAGAGGATGATGATGATGGAAATAAGAGCTAGAAAAATACCAATGAATAAGAAAAAAGTCTTGAATTTTCAAATGGTTTTGTCCAGTGGCGAACCCAGGAACTTATTTTGGGGAGGGGGCATATTCCAAGTAAACCTTAAAAATGCATGAAGAATTTATCCAAGTATATGAATATGTAGGGAGAGATAGGAATAAATGGAAAACGAATAAGTAATGTATGCAACAAATAATAAAATGATATTATGTTTTTATTTGAAGCAGAAAATCTTTAGAAAATCATTAATAGTTAATTCAATATGAAAGAACTTTCATTAAATTTTTGTTCTCTTACAAATGATTACAAAATAAAATCAAGTCACCTTGATTTATCGCATGCTAGCTTGTTAAGGATTTCTTCCGGGCTTAGAGGAACATCTCTTTGTATTGATGACAGTGTCAAGCCAGTCGACCGATCTTGTCCTGTGGATCAAATTTGACTCCACTCTTCTGATAGTTGGAGACAAACATTCACATGTTGCAGTTATGACAAGAATTGTGGCATCAATTTTCAAAATCATGTGCATAGATGGATATAATTATGTACTTATCACATTCATTCAGGCAAGGAATAAAATATTTTGGTTTCTTGCTCTCACATTCTAACAATTTTCTCCTCCACATAATCAACTACTCTGCTTCAAAACTTCTGCTGTAGCCATCTGTTTCAGTAGGCCAAAGCAATTTTATTTCATCAGATATTACTATCCTGTATTTTGTGATCACCAAGAGAGCAACAGTGATGAGGAAAAATAAACTAGAGCAACTCTAACAATGTTTTGTGTTCATGGATTTCTTGTTCCATGACGAACTGCAATGTTAATATTAACTTTTCATGTGAATTTAACGACTTGCAGTCAAATTTTGTTTATTATTATTTGACTGCAAGTCGTTAAACTCACATGAAAAGTTAATGTTTTGTGGTTGAGAAATCGTATATTGAGCTGTTGCAGAAAATAATCCAAAAAGAGAATGAAAGTTGAACATTGATAGTAAGTTTCTGGTTCATCTGAAGTGTTGTTATCTTTGTGGGTTTGTCTTGAAGCTCTTCTGGGGACATCAATGTTGATTTTAGCCGCTTCACAAAGAATAATTACATCTTTGGAAATAGACTGGAATTCTGTCTCACTATGCATCCTTATTTATCTGAAGCTTTTTCTTTTGATCATCAGTGTGTTTGTGGAAATATACAAGATCAAAGGTTTCTGATTGAAATGATGTTGAAAAATTATGTGATTGGCCAAAAATCTTGCTCACAGAAGTCATGACTACCAAAAAAACTGTATCTTTTGATAGCAGATAACAAAGAGTAAGCTGGGCTTGAAGTGTCAGAATCTGAGTCATGATTTCCTTGAATTTCTCTCAAAGCCTTATAGATGATTTCAAACATGTCTTTGAACAGCATTATTGCATTTAAGTGCTCCACTCACCTGTATCTCACAAAACTCTGTTAGCATAGTTTTTCCTGTACCAGTAGGATTCTATTCTTAAATGAGTTTCATGAATGCAGCAGATCGTTTGGGTGAAACTCAAGAAATTAATTACTTCTTTCATGGTTCCAAGGCAGTTTCTTATAACAGGTATATTACAAAAATGGCAAAGAGCCAAATTGAATGAGTGGCTTGCACAGTGTATGTAGACAGCTTAGAAAAAATGCTCTTGTATTATAGCAGCACATCTTTGAAACTGGTCACTCATAGATGTAGCCTCATTGTATCTTTGACCCTGTCCTGTAAGTGTTGTCAATTGATTCTCATTATTCACTCAATGACTGTATGAGAGAATTAGCTAGCCAATACTCTAGTGTCAGTCATTTAAACAAATCAACACTTTGAATGCCATTTACGTCATATGATGGAATGTGTGGTCTATTCCAAAACTGATTTTTATGTCAATTGGCGGAGTTCACTTTTGAACATAATTTAATAATGGTTCAACGTCTTTAGATGTATTTAGTGGTGTTTGGTACGTTCCATGATTCATCTATTTCCATTACAAACCACTAGAGCGCATATACATGCAGAAATTAAATGTTTTTCCAGCCAGCTGCTTCATCCGCTGTTTGTTTTGTTCAATCATTTTAGTGTACTGATGTTTGGTTGAATTTTTGAAAAACTCAAAAACCTTCCTCTTTCAATCTGATGTTATGCAAATTATATTAAAATTCATAATATGGAAAATGTTATGATGAGAAAAAGAAAAACAGAAGCTTTAAAATAAGGTGAGTGACATAATCCATGGGTTGGGTAGTTATTTTGTTATGGATGTTCAAAAAGTAGCAAAAATTGCTGGCATTCTTGGGATGGCCACGTGAAAAACGGCCAGCATGCCAAGTGTTGAAAAAAGTCTTCATGCGAAATATTCTTATCTTCATTATCTTCACAAGTGTATCTGACACTCAAATCAGACTATCCTTAATCTGAAATATCCGAGGTTTTATCAGCCAAAACACTAAAACACTCTGCTTTGTCAATATTATCATTTATACAAGTTTGAATTATACTTATCCACAAGTTTCAATTATTTTATTCTGTATTTCATATCTTAGGTATTGAGCGTTCAATCCACAGGTTGTTACATGTTGCTTTGAAGTTACATTCCCTCCATCTATACAATATCGAAAAAGTTCCCCAATATTACCATCATTTTCACTTGGCTCTTCTGAAACCAATGTCACTTGATCCCATTGTCCTCTCAGTGCAAGTCCTTGTCTAGATTTAAAAAGACTTCCATTGTTTTTGTTCATTTTTGTTCAGACATAATAAACCATGTAATGATACTCGCACAGAATCATAGTCAAACACTCTGTAATAACACAGCACAGAGATAATAAAGTGATGAAATACACAAAAAGTATCAAATAACGACTTGTTCACCTTCAAGATCAAGTTGTCTGTCGCTGAGAACTGAGGAAGACAGAAGACATTGGCGCAAACTGTACTGACAGCTGTGGGAACGCCAGTATTGCCAATATCGAAAGTTCTATTTACAGAGCTTAAACTACCATCCCAACAAGAGAAATAATATTCTTTTACTGTAAAATTCTTCAGTTTATTACATTTATCAACTGTTAGTCTCACCAAACAATTATATTTAAACAGAATTTTTTTTGGAATTTCAAGTAGTAAGTCTGTATAAAATGTGAAATTGCATTTATTGAACAAAAATATTTTGAAGGGAATATACCCCATGGTCCCCTCCTAGGCTCGCCACTGGTTATGTCAGGTCCATCCTGGTAGCCTTCTAAAAGAGGTTAAACATCAGAAGAGATCACATCTTTCCATGAAAAATTGTACAGAAAAGAAAATACTGGAGAAAGATGGGATATACCTGTTTGATGAGAAGTCTGGAATGGATCTGAACAATATGATGTGATGGAGGAAGAAATGAGAATTGCCACAAAGTGGTTGAAGAGGGAAAAATCCCCTGGAGATGATACAATTACAAAAGAAGCACCAATAGCAGATATTCAGATTCTGATGAAACAATTGATTGACTAAGTGGTTCCCAGGAGTTTGAAAACTGGCAAGATTATTATACTATTTAAGAAGATATCCAGGTATGAGCTCATACACAAATCACTCTTGCTTCAGTCCTGTACAAGGGCTTTGCTTGCATATTGAGAAGTAGAATCATCAATAAAATATATGAGAAGCACCTAACGAGCAAGCAGGATTTAGACCCTGATTTTCCACTATTAAACATTTGCAAGTGGCTAACCAAGTTATTTAAAATGCATAGAATATATCATACCTGTTTAATACCTATATGAATATATCATATTGGATTTGTATACTTCCACAAAGCTTTAGACAGTCTGAATCATCATAGAATATGGGATGCCCTTTGAGAAGTTGGAATTGATAATCAATAAATGAAAATGATTGAAAGAAGTGTATGTTGAGCTGGAAAGGAAAGGGGGAAAGATAAGAATTGACAGATGAGTAGAGCAGGAATGTCCATTGTTCTCAATAATATTCTACTGCTTCTTGCAATATATATTTTAAATGGCATATGATAGATGAGCACAGATCTGCACAGAATGGCTGCCCAGGGACAGAATGAGGAAGAGAGGACATCCACCAACTGGATAGAGAGATAAGCTGATACAATAAATTGGGCATGCATGGTGAGCCTCGGCAAAGGACCAGATGTTATGGAAAAAAATCATAATGAAACTGTGATATGATAGCTTCATAATAATTATATTATTTCATTCTCCTTCCAAAATTTGTTGCAAACACTGTTAATATTTTTTCTAGGAAAATTCCATGTCAACCTCAAAATGTAAGAAATATTCCTCTTAGAAGAGGCTTTTGTTCCTGATGAACATAAATGAAGCAAGTAATTTTATTAGGTCAGGTCCCAGATATCCCGATATTACATCAGGTGACGTTTTTGTATACTATACATGCTGAACGCAGTGATTTTTTGAATAATTTTTTTTCAGATGGTGAATTGAGATTCCAAACACAGAGTGGACCCACAATAAGGCAGAGGTTCTTTCCTTTGGACTACAAAAAACAATTATTGTAAGAAATTATACTCTTCATTATCAACATCAAAGCTAGTGTAAATCAAGGGCGTTTCCAGAGGGGCATGCTCACCCCAATATTCGCAACCACACCAAAAGGGGGGGAAAGGCATTCTTGCAAAAGAAGATAAGAACACCCTCAATTCGTAACCCCAAACTTCCAGCTTTGACCTTCTCTAGTGAAAATGTCATAGAGGAATAGCTTCAAACAGATCTCTGAATCTATGATTTATAATAATTATGATGGTGACTAGAGACCAATTCCCATCACACAATCAGTATTTGGACTGAACTCTACAATCTGTTCACTATAATCTGATCTGTATATGAGTACACATTAAAAAGCCTGAGATTTCAAATTATTTTAGAATAGTTTAAATCAACGATTTTGAGTGATACAAGTTTTGCAGATTCATTACAAGTGATTCGAATTTAATTCAATTGAACATAAACTGGGAATTGATTGGACTTCAAATTAAATACATCAATGAACTTCAACTCTACAACTGTTGACAAAGATTGACATTGAAGATTTTCATGTTATTGATTGAGTAGTTTTTTATTGGAGGTTTCTTGGACTATGAATTCAATAAATTTGACATCAGCTGATTCAAACATTTCTAAATTGAATTTTAGTTCAAATTAGTCCCAATCATAAACAACCACACATTAAAGGCTTTTCTCTTGTTGCACAACCAGATGATGATGTATCTTTGCCATTATGATTATGAGAGCAACAAATTATGAATGCCTATACCTATGTACATGCTGCCATTCATATGAGTGATCTATATATTGTGAATGGAAGGACCTTTATCAGCTGAGCTTGAAAATTTTTTTTTGCTACACTACACAGTGAGCAGCTGGTTTTCTGGTCTCTTTGCAGAGCAGAAAATCGTTGTTCACAGCTGAAGTCAGGTGAAATCTGCTTTTTCTAGTCTGGTATAGCTATTTGTGCAACTTGTGTGCAAAGAAGGTTATTGCTGTACGAGATAGAATATAGCCATACAAAGCGCAGCTGAGTACGGCCATCTATCGAGTATGGCAAGACATTTGCACAAGTGTTGCACAAATCATTTCTCCCAGCACCACAGTTATTATCATTAATTTTAAAAATGGTTTTACACCAACCCCAAGTAGCTCAGAGCGCCATGTCTTGAACATCAGGTGGAGTATTGTTTTCTTGAGAACTGAATTTTCTTGAGAACTTGTTCCAAATCGATACAGTACTCAACTTTTCAGCTGTTGATATAAAACATCAAGATCTTATTGATTATTCGGAAAATTATTATTATTACTTTGAATAGCAGATTGAGAGTATCAAATAGCAATGTTTGATATTATTATTGATATTGGACCCGTCCCCAAACTAATCACTTTGCACATGTGCACAAAGTAAACGAAATGCGGGAATCAGCTGTATTGCAAACTATTCACAGTTGAGGAATGAGAGTCTTTGCAATTGAGTGTTGGGAAAAAAAAATTTACCATACACTTTTCAGTTTGAAGAACCAACAACTAGATATCAATACAATGCATTTCTCATTCAATAATGTTTTTTTTCCAGTTCATTCAAATGAACTTGATTGATGAACGCTATTTTGTATGAAGTGTGATCAAAAAATATGGTGGATAATTTGTTATTACAAAGTAAACCTTACATAACACTTTAATTCAACCCCTTCAAAATGCGGTCCTTGGGTAGAAATCCACTTATCCCAATGTTGAATCTACAGAATGTTCAAGAAGGAAAGGTTCAAACTTTGGCAACTGATTCTAGATCTAAAAATAAGAGGAAAATTCATAATAATAATAATCATGTCTGGAAACGCTTTGTTAGCAAGTTATACAGGTTGAAAGATTTCGCCCAGAACTCAGCACCCCCGGTAAAAAAAGTCATACTGAAATTCTGGGAACGTAAACTAAGGACCACAAACGGTTATTTCTTATGGTTTTTGATCTGAAAAAACGAATAAAAAGGTCTCAGAACTCTATCTTCAGTAGTTTTAATGATACTCTGATGTAAAATAGTAAAATCTGTGCCAAAAACAGGTTTTTGTACTTTGAAGTGCAATATTTTTGTTAAATGTTCCATAAATGCCTGATATTTGAATTCAAAACTTGTAGAGAATTAAATTTTGAAAAATCTGATGCAAATGAATCCAACAAAAAACAAATACATGTTTCAAATATTCGTCTCCAATGAAAACTTTCCTCTAATGAAGATTTTGTAATGGAAGTGCGAGAGCCGCAGATAAATTCGGTATCATTGACTGTTTTGACAACGATTTGTTCCTTGATTATGAGAATCCTTAATAATTTGAAAGACAGTGGCACGTTCCCGAACACACATATTACTTCAGAACGCCAAGATTTAGCCTACAATGAAGTGGAAGGCATTATCCAAGCTGTGGAACGTAGTCCATCAACAAGCTGCAGAAGAATTTCCGTAGAACAGAATGTTCCCCATACATGAGTGTGGAGAACTCCATGTAAACATGGAATGCATCCTCTTCATACACAAAAAGTTCAACACCTGAAGCCTGAAGACTATGGTGCATAGTTGCAGTTTTGTCATTGCTAATGTGAATCTCATTTCATCCATGTTATTTACAGATGGAGCAACGTTCAACAGAGATGGAATTACCATCTCCCATAATTCTCATAAATGATGAAAAATCCGTAATTCTCATAAAGGATGAAAAATCCATTTTCTTTTGTGGAAAGTAATTTTCAGAATCGTTTTTTTGTAAATATTTGGTGTGGCCTCATTGATAATATTTTAATTGGCTGATTTATTTTAGAAAATTGTGTTGATGCAGAAAGCTATTTAGACTTCTTACAAAACAATTTGTTCAGTTGTTAGGACACGCCCCACTTTCAAAACGCCTGAAAATGATCTTTAAGCATTATGGAGCTCCAACCCACCAAGCAAATTGTGTAATAGAGTTCTTAAGTGGGAAGTTTGATAACAGATGGATTGGTCGAAGAGGCCTGGTAGATGGCCACTAAGGTCTCTGGATCTCAACCCCGTGGACTATTTCTTGTGGGGGTGGATGAAAATGAAGTATCCAAGGAAAAATTCAATTCAAGAGACGAATTAATAGATTGTATTTCCATTGCTGCTGTTATAATAAAGAGAGCAGAAAAATGCTGTTCGTTGGGCAACTACAGCAATTCAGGAAAGAGTTTTACAGTGCATGGAATCTAATAGAGGGACTTTTGAACACCTGTGTTAAAAAAGAATTAACATTTATTGTTGTGCTTTGAACCACTTGAGTGCATTTTGAATTTAACATGAGTAAAAGTTGCTTTTTTTATTGTCTCAATTTACATTTTTCTTTGACTGTTGGAAGTTTTCAGTTCAATTAACCTTTGTTTAGTTTTCATTAGAGACGAATATTTGAAGAATGTGTTTGTTTTTTTTTATTTATTCGCTTCAGATTTTTCAGAATTAAATTCTCTACAAGTTTTGTATTCAAATATCAGGCATTTATCAGACATTTAACAAAGTTATTGTACTTCAAAGCTGAAAAAACGTGTTTTTGGCACAGATTTTTCTGTTTACATCATAATATCATGGAAACTACTGAAGATAGAGTTCTGGGATCTATTTTATTCGTTTTTTCAGATCAAAGCGTTTCTGGACATCTGTTTATTATGAATTATTCTCTTATTTTTAAATCTTGAATCAGTTGTCGAAGTTTGAACCTTCTCTCCTGGAACACTCTGTATAACTAGAAACATTTATGGAAGGAGTCTTTTGAAAGGGCTTTTAGCTGCTTAGTCATGTCTTAGTCAGGAATGGTGTAAGAACGTTTTCCTTTAAGCACAGATTTACTTTTTGGAAAAGCCACAAGTCTCATGATACTAAATCGTGTGAGTATGGCAGATGTGGACAGACAGAAACACGTTTTGGCCAAAAACTCTTGAATGAAAAAAAAATAAATAAATGAGAAGTGAGGTGTGATATGGAAATCCAATGCACAACAGACATGATGAACACGACCTCACTCTAATGACTCTGGCAGTTGACAGGCAAGTTCCAGTTTATTGAAACCTGTGACTGCCTGTCTCAACAGATAATACTAATAGGCAAATTATATCATAGACTACATGTCCAGCATGTCTACATGAATCAACAGTTACCACTATAACTAGTGGTTCTGTGAACAGAAGACTTCACATACAAGAATAAGGGTGCTTGCACAGAGGAATATACTTGATGTAATTCCTGGATTTCTTGTCTCATGACGAACTGCGTTGTTAATATTAACTTTTTATGTGAATTCAACGACTTGCAGTCAAATTTAGAGAGGCCTCTAAAAACGGATCTCAAAGATTCAAAACCGCACGGCCTACAGAGTAAGTAAATTCTACCTATTCTCAATGAATATTTGACTGCAAGTCGTTGAATTCAAATGAAAAATACTTGATGTACTCGATGATAATATTATCATCACGAAATCAAGCACAATTATTTTGATCACCAAAGCTGTGTTTCTATTTTCCAAACAGATGAGATTTATCATGTCTGATGCTGATTCCAATTGCACATGATAAAAAATCTCATTTTAAAAATCATCAGCTCATAATATAGAGGTAGGCCTAATAGCCTAACCTTTAGCTCTCACTGTATGGAATACATGTAAGAGGACAGCATTATGCGTAGGCTCTGTACATCGGTCTATCTGTACAAATCAAACTTCAGAGCAAAAATTTCAGGGAGTAGAGTTATGGTTCCAAATTCTGAGGAGGTAGTAGACACCTCATAAGAAGAAAAAAAAATAGAATTAAGTTCGTCATTCACCCCCAACCTTTGATGAGGGGGCCATCCTCTTCAGAAACTAGACTTCAAAAAACTTGTTTGTCACAACAACAGTTTGATCACAACAACAACAGAGGAAAGTGAGTTTTTGAAGTGTTAAACGATTGCGAAGGATGTTGAATTTATTGCTAAAGGAAAGAATTGGTAGAAACGTTTAATTTGATAATAAATGTTGTAGAAAAAGTTGGTATTGAAGTTATAAGGACGTTTGTGAAGTTGTTTCAATCCCATTGCATATGTTGCTATGGGAATATGAAATAGACAGTCAAGTGCTGAGGTTAGGTTGTGGAAAAGTGAATATATCAAATTTTTCATTCTTCTTTTTACCCCACGTTATCTATTAGTATGTTCAAGACAGTGAGAGCGTCGCCTTTGAGTTTACCATTAGGTAGATCTACTGGGCTTTCTTTCCCTTTTCAAAATATCCTTGAAATGAAAGCAAATTTCAAAAATCCTTACATATACATAGCTGGGCATTTCTTGAAGGAACACCCACATTGTAAAGCTTCATTGAATTTGGTACTTGCGTTTAGCTGTGGATGCGTTACAAACAGACTAGCAGACTGAGCTAGGAAGCTTGGTTAAAAAGATAAAAAATCTGAGAGTTGAATAAATTGGGACTTTAAAAAAATGATTGAATTCCAAAAATAAATCAAAATTTCGAACAAGTGATACCGGTATATGAAGTAAGACCGCCTTGGAGCGCTGAAAAGAATGAGCTCCATTTCATGTTATCGAATTTAGTTTTTAAAAGTTATGGTGATTTCAAGGGTGAAATTTCCAAATAAAGGGCTGCCATCTTGAAATCGAAACGAGTCTCAAAATTCCATGTTCATATATGTCAGTCGGCTATAAACAAAGTATAATCATACCAAATTTCAAGAAAACCGATCAATCCGTTTGGCTCAAACTGTGAAACACACCCACACATAAACCAAATGTCAATCACTAAAGTTGAATAAGAGACCTCTCTTTGTTCGGTCAAAAATTCAATCACCATACTTTTTGACTACACCTTGTATTTAATTTTTTGTATTGTTAACATTTGATAATTAATCAATTTCACAAGTATTATAAAGTTTTTCAAGTTTCAAGATGCAATATGATGGAGAAATGTATAGAATTCCACAAGACATTATAGATAAGTAAAAAAAATGAGTTAAAATCTACAGCCTAATAAGTCAGAAGACAGGTTGAAAGACATGAAATGGAATATTTATTGTTTTCAAAGTGTTTTACTTTCTCTGTTAATTTTTTTGTTTCTGATGGAGTAGCAAAAAGTATTGTATGCGACTCACCCAGGAAGGTGTTTATGGTACTCATATGAAATCCCTCACTCGGCAAGCCTCTTGACAAGAATATTTTTGTCTGGAATGATAATATATTGTCTCTTAATAAAAAATAATACATGAAGTTGAAACAGTACAGATCATATCTATCACTGATTAACTTTGACAAGTATTCAAATGAGAAGAACAGTAAGCAGCAAATATTATTATTATTATTATTATTATCATTATTATTACGTTGAGCCACAGATCTGAGCAGTGCTCAAGTGGCATGTAACATGTCATAAATAAAAAGAGAAGAGAACAAAGTAATTATAAATGCATTTGTGTAAAACAAAAATGTCAAGCCGTAAAGTCACTACAACATTCCTCTACAGTATAGGGACACACATCCACCAGCACATCAGTAATAGATGACAAGAATAGCCTATGAGCACCACATAACCTTATTCTTTTAGGAAGACAATTGAAAAGCTTGAGCACTGCTCAGAGACACAGTGAACTTTCACCAAATAGTGTAAGATATTTTGTGTGTGAATCATCCAATGTTGGAAAAACAATGCCGTTTTAAATTTATTATTTGCCTAAAATCAGGGGTGCCCACCCCCCTAAGCCTTATGACGCACCCCCCTCAAATTTAGCACTAGCCCACCCCCCATAAATTAGGCACGCCTAAAGCCTCATGACGCACCCCTCCCTAGATTTAGCACGAACCCATAAATTAGGCCCCCCAAAAAAATGCGAAAAAATAAGCCCCCGTATTCTTTCTAAAATTAAAAGAAGATTCATATAGCTATTGGAAAAATTCAAACCCAGTCGATAATATACGAAATGTATGCATATATTTCTTGAGATTCTTTACATAACATAAGTAATATTTTTTTGTAAATGTAAAAAAGAAATATCAATGAAATGAATGTATGAACTTCTGCTCAATAAACTTAATTGCAAAATAGCTGAATAAGAATGTGAACCTAAATTGTTTTTAAACAATCAAATATTATATCAAATGCACAATGGTTCAATAAAAATGAATTACCTATAAGTCTAAGTTCGGTGTACCAATTACATTAAGGTTAAATAATTCTACAAAGTTGTTCCTTTAGAGGAAGTGAAAACAATGAGTTGATAACTTCATTTGTGAAACACAAGAATTCAAAATATCAAGTCGTTTATGCTAATATTTATTGGACAGTAGTTAAACAACAGGTTATTTACTTAGTGTAGTATCTTGGGAGAATTTATGTATGGAAGAAGTATATAAAAGGCACACATTTCATGTATAGTTATTTACAACAAACAATCTAGAGAAGCGTCTTTCAAAAACAAAATAATAACATAGTTATGAAAAATCACGTAATTTTTAGTATATACTTGGTAAATTTTGCTATAGCTGTCTCACTTGTTAGTAAGTAGTTATCGTGAAATACATGAAGAACATCAACAGTTAGTAGTCAAGCATTTTAAATTTGTAGTCTGTGACCATCTACAAGTTAGTTAGCCACCTTTCGAGCTTGTTAAATCTAGTTCTTCAAACCCTACATAGCAGTTTCTGTCTTTGGGATGAGGAAACAGAAAACCATTCAATTATTTCTGCGTTGGAAATAGACGAATCTTTTTCTGCAGCTAGAACCATTAGATTGGACAACCATGAGTCTCCCATAGCTGATCTGAGTCTGTTTTTTGGTAATTTTAACTCGACTCATTGCTCTTTCCGCTGATCAACTAGTAACTGTTGAGGAGAGTAAAGTTGTATAAACCACTTTCAGAGCACTCGCTTAGTGTCTCGCTAAGCTTGAATGATAACTTTCTGCACAAATACTAAACATAACTATTTCAGCTAATTCATATTCAATAGTATAATAATAATTATTAATCTATTGTCATTAATTGACATTCTATCTGGTGACTTCGTAATATATTTTTGAATGTAGTCACGTTTCACACGGTCTCAATCTACTTTACCCCCCCCCCAAACGGTTTTTGGAACATCCCCAAGAATATCAATGACGCAGTCTTCGTCATAGCCCCCCTTGTGGGCACCCCTGCTGAAATGGTGTTGAATTTTCACATTCATATGGATTTTCATCCAGGCTCACTTTATTCAAGCCTTTCACTATTTGAATGTCATTGTCTGTCTGTACAGCACAGTCAACCATTGATTTATCAGTGAAACTTATTATTTTTTATTCATTCTCAATGGATCAGCTTATTGCTGACTACCATTCATGATGCAATCTATCTATCTCTTTCTTGAGCTGTTGGTTCTCAAGCTGCGATTTCGTTTCTTCCTCTTGATACGTATTATTTGGTGTTGTTATTTCTCCTAGCAGCTGACTACTGGGAAAATTTCAAGAAACCTCAGGCGTATGTTGAATTAACAAACATGGAATATCTTCCAATCCTACTGGTGTAGAGCAGAAACCAATTTCAGTCTTTCTCAGTTCTCTTACACCAACAGCAGCAGAATCATCAAATTTTCAATTCTCTTCTGCTATAATATTCTGATTCATAATATATGTAGTAGGAGTATGTTGGAGTCTTGAGACGTGTTTATAAAATGAAGATTTCAAGTTCACAACTTCTGTCATATATGTGAGTTTGTTCTTAAAAGCGGCTCCACACAGTCTTTATTAATGCATCTTCACAATAATCTACCGCAAACCAAATTTCAATCTTTTCCACGTGGAAATCCTTCAACCTCTATTCAAGGATGGTTTTAAGATGTTTCAGTCATCTCAAATTCCGCCGTTTTCAATCCAGTCAACAGTATACAGTATATAATTATCATTAGATTTAAGCCTGGACTTTTCATGTATCATAATTTATTTCCTCAGGTTTTATTTTACAATTTACTGGACTATGGTATCATTGAAATAATTGATTTGAATGTGCCAATGAATGAATAGTAATCCCAACTACTTAGTATTGCCATTTTGTAGCCGTTATCCACAATCGTGGTGTTATAGGAATTGTATAATTAAGAGAAAACTCAGCTAGAGATTGAGATGATAAATCGGTTTTTTCATCCATTAAACACTGCATATCAAGTCGATAACACTAGAGTTCTGTTAGAATAAGTTTGTGTGGCGGGTAAGTTGCCTGCAGGCCAAAAAATTCCAAGAGAATTAAACACAATTTGGTAGCCTTTGAAAAGTCTTTGAAGTGATAGCAGCGAGCTGTAGCAGGTATCTGTTCAATCAGATAGAGATAAGCTGCGCTCTCGTAGGTCCTGTTTGTAACGGTGACCGATCAGATTGGCCAGCAAAAAAGACACTGTTCTCTGCTATAAAATCATTTCCCGGTGGTTCGGAACCCACTTAAAACTGTAGGTCCAACTCATCAATCACCATCATCCAACTCATTACCCACGCACAGGTCTCAGACCTATGTGGGCTTCATCCTCAAAAATAAAAGTTTCCAACCTAGGTCAACTTGAAGAGTACTCTACCTAATCATCCAAGCACTGCATAGCAGTCAGCCTCTGATGATTCTTACCATGATAAATCCTAATAATTCGGCAATCATATCCTCCTCAATTAAAAAGTCACAAGCTATTCAGACTATTTTCTGAACTCCGGCAGCATTTTTTGTACAATATTTCCAATAGAATAGATCACAAAATCAATTCATAAATGTTAAGAACCAAATTTCATATCAACTCTGAATTATTAGAAACTTTTTATTGAGCCATCGACCTTTTATGGAGCCATCAACTGTTCTGGACAGCACCAGCTGCAATCAACCTTCACCAAAGATGATTTCGACTGTGAATAACTCTCCAGACCTCCAAATTATTATGTTTGGTTCAAAGTGCTTACAACGACGTAAGGAGGAGTGAAGTAGGTTGTGTTTACATTCCTCTCTTAATCACTTTATAATATTCTTGTTGTTAACTACTATTTATGTTACGTAATTTGTTTTATTTCTCAATAAGAGAGCCCAGGTCAACTACTGATACAAATCACTACATGTCAATGGATGATGCAGTAATTTTGTTCAAAATTGCGGGAACAGGTCCCCTTAGGAAAGAAGAAGTGAAAAGATCAAAATTGCAATTCATGTATGTGCATAAAAATGGCACCCGAACCCTGAGAGTTGGAGCCAATGGAGAGGAAGTGTATAGCCCCTCCAGACTAGTATCGTGAGTTATTCATTTTCATTCGACTTCTATCAAACTACTGGATATTTTGCTTTATTCTTCTTCTTTATTTTATTCTTCTACTTTTCTTTCTTGTTATCTCCTCATCTTTCCCCTCAATTTTCTTTCACTTTTATATAGAAGTCTATACTTTCTTCTTCTTCTTTCTCATTTCCTTTTTCCCTTCCATTTACTTCATTTTATTCTTCTTTTCTTCCTCTTCTTCTTCTCCTTCTTTCCCTTTGTTCTCTTATTTCTCTTTTACTTCTTCTCTTTCTCTTTCCCCTTCTTATCCTCTTTCTACTCCCCCTCTTCTATCTTCTATAACTTTCTTACTCTCTTTTAATCCTTGTTATCCTCATTATTCTCTTCTTCTCTCCTCTCCCCTTCTTTTACTTTTCCCAGACTCTTTTCTTTCCCTCCTCATTTTTCCTCTTCTTTGTCTTCTTCCTCTTTTTCTTCATCTTCCTCTCCTTCTTCTTCCCATTTTTCTTCTCCTTCTTCTATTTCTTCTTCTTCTTCTCTCTCTTCTCTCCCTTTCCTATTTACTCTTACTTTCTTACTCTCTTTTACTCCTAATTATTCTCACTTTTTCCTCTTCCTTTCTATTTTCAACCCTTCTTCTACTTTTCCCTGACTCTTTCCTTTTCCTCCTCATTTTTCTTTTTCATTGTCTCCGTTTCTTCTTCTCATTCTAAGTTTTTTTCTTTCCCTTTTCTCTCTTTCCCCCTCTTTCATCCATTCTTACTTTTTTCTTCTCTTTTATCCTCATTCTTACTTCCTTTTTTCCTGAATCTTTTCTTTTCCTCCTCTATTTTCTTCTCCATCTTCATATTTTTTGTTCTCATCTTCTTTCCCTCTTGTCTCTTCCTCTCTTTTCTTCTTCTCTATTTTCTAATTCTCCACCACTTTACACTCCTACTTCACTAGAAAAAAACATATTACATTCAAAACACAAATTTCATCATGCACCTAGTTTATTTCTGTCTGATAGAGTGTAGAGTTTTGTTGGCAATGGACAGAGGTTTCTAATATTGAGTTTTCCATTAAATGTAATTTAATATTCTCGATTGTTATGAATTTGAGAAATATACAAGTGAATTTATGTTTCAAGGTGCACTTTACATACATGGAACTTGGACATCCGCACCAAATACATTCCAAAATTAGTGGAATATTATTATGACAGTCTGTATGAGCTTGATGAAGAAACGTTCCACTTCTTCTTCAATATTATAGAGCAAAACGTTTGGCTTTGTGCGAGTTATATGGTAAATATATTGGATGATCAAAATTCTCTATCAGCACACAGATGAATAATGAAACTTCAAATTTATTAGATAAATATTTAAAATCTCATCTTATTGTTGGGTGGCAACAAGAATAATTTAATAATATTTATCAATTCACAAAGGGAACTTTAAAATAGTTTACAAAGCTCAGGTAAAAATGCAAATTGGAATGGAATGATATAGAACTCAAATGGAGAGCATAATGCCTGCACCTTGTCTACAGGTCAAATCACTAATGCGGCAACTAGGCTACTATGTAAATAGTTGACGTGTTGTTGTTTCTCGCTTAGTTTCCTCATTCTCGCTCACTGTTTTTATGTTAAATGCAAATTTAGAGAATTCTATTTCATTCTACCTTGTTCCAAAAGGTACTGTGTGAGCAGAAAAAATATTTATGATGGGACTGGAATGTTCAGAGACAACATAATATTATGTGTCAATATCACTTGAATTATATTTTATCTAGAATTTCTAGTTCTTGTTAAGAATATTTCTTCATATTCACGTTGATATCAATCTTCTAAATTTACTTTCTTGGGTATTTCGACCACACTTGATGGTAGTGACTTTGATCTGGTGTGATGGAGTACCAGACCGCCAGGATCAAAGGAAGTGATGGAAGTGAGCTATTGTTGGATTGATTCTAATGGCGCGAGCGATCACATAATTGACCAGGTCTCAAAGCCATGTTTTGCTCTCCCAAAGCAATCTAGACTTGCAGCACGAATAATACCATTTTCAATTTCAAATGCTAGATTCAATCTAAATGCGCGAGTTCTTGCAGAACGTTTCATAGTGTGAGTGATCCCGGGATAAATATTGTTGTGGACATGAAAAGAAGAAAAGAATAGTGATTTCCAGCATTGACTGCTGTGTCAATATTGATTTCTGGAAGCAATTAATTACTCTCCTCCTCGCTGGGTAGTATTATCATGTAGAATGTTTAATTACAACTTCATGAAATTTTATCGAATATTGTAGAACGTCTTATCTGTTTATATAGAATTCCATAAAACATTTTAGAGAAATCTTCGTCTTTCTGGATTTTGAAAAAATCCTATTTAAGGCGAACGCTTAGGTCAACATTAGTTTCATTCATGGTTTGAATCTTGTTGAAATAACAAGTGACAGTTCTGTTCACAGTACAAACGTTTGTTATTAAAGTGATAATCGCTATATATTGTGACTGTATTAGTGAGAGTTCTTTTACATTAATTTTATACGGATACAAGTGAACTCTACTCTGAGCTATTATTGTATTATGGACTTGTGCTACATGAGTTGATTGTTCTTTTTAGACGTTTTTTTTTAATTATTATTGAGCAGTTTATTGAACAGTTAGTATTTAATATTAGATCAGCCTTTTAACAGTAAGTGATTGATTTTCGAACATTGATATCCCTCAACTGCTATTGTCAATTTCTGCCACATAACAGCTATCGTTGGGTCATTTTTGACCCGACATTTTTCTAAATTTCCTATGTTAAATGTTTGTGGATCTAATGATCACGTATCATAATACAACTCTTAAGGATCCCAATAATTTTTTAAATATGAAATAATTATACATTCCAATGTTGGAAACGTATTTTTTCTGCCACATAAAAAAAGTTGTTAGAAAAAATCAACAAAATGAAACAAAGTAATGAAAAATTTATTTTTTATAAATGTTATTCCAATCATTTAAATTATAAAGAAGTATGAAATTCAAAATTTTCCCCCAAAAAAAATGTTTTTCAATAAAATTGCAAGCATACTATTTGGCTTCTAATAGTGGAGTGAAATTTAGATAAAGCAAGTTTTAGAATAATTTGAAGAATGTTCTGTAATTTTTTCATTTGTCCTGTCAACAATGATATATAAAATGATATCATATGTATTTGTCAATAAGAACACTCCAGAAGTCAATGGGCATATTAGTAGGAATATTTCGCGCATCGCCAGTCAAACCTGGCAAGTGATGAATCAAGTTGTGTCTTTAGTTTGAGAGTCTGGAAATTGTTCCTTACAATTTCACTCTCACAGTCATGGTCAGAAGTAATTATTTTACTGTCATGATTGTGCTCCAAATAATCAATAATCTCTTGTTCATTCATGGTATTATGGAGTAAAAATAAAAAGAGTCTTGGATGCAAAATAGCAACGTAAACAATATTGTCGGGTCAAAAGTGACCCGGAACAGAAATAGCACACGACCTATAAGTGTCACTGACTCTGTCTCAACGCCAACTACTTCCATACCGCCTCAATGAGGATTGCATAGAGTTATAACGCAATAGCTGCAGGATTTATGCACCTACAACAAAAATAAATTACACCGGGTCAATATTGACCCGATGATAGCAGTTAAGGGATATAGCAAATCTTTGTTACCTGAACATTATCGATTAATCTGTTCTGATTTCTTTATTTTGATTCAGATCTCCTGATTACAAGTTCATGTGGGACAGTTCTTTTTTAGGCAATCGTACACTTTTCCATTGTTACAGTACAAAACTGCAGTTTTATACACAGTACAGTTGTAGCCGCCTGGGCTATAATTTCGGTGGAAAATAGGCTTAGAACCAAAACAATAAGGATGAGATTATGAAAGGAAATTTGACATTTACGTGGATCCAGCGAGGGGTCACTTGCACGGTAGAACGAAGTAAGATCGTATACAGTAGTGATGTAAGTTGAAACAATGTAGGAATTCGTCGGCATTGGACGGACACAGCACGGTGTTTTCTGCTCGGCGCGGAGCATTCGTAGACACTGATGTAATAATTCGATGCTTGTAGTAGCCTTGTCTTATCGCTACCCCCCACTGTAGGGTAAGGCCAAGGGAAGGGTGAAGGGGAGGAAAGGAGATAGAAGGGTGAATGAATAGGAAGGTTCGAACATACCCCCCACCGAAATCAGTCTGATTTCAAAATAAATATATATAAAAAAATGAAAGATAAAGAGAAAATAATAAAAAAATGAAAACTTAAAAAAAAAAATGAAAAGCTTCTTGCACAAGTATTTAAAATAAAAACTTAAAGAGGTAGAGGACATACCTTTACCACAGGGCGAAGGTAAGTCCCAGTTGTGGTTCTAATTGTAACCACTCTAACTACACCGTCCTCTCCTGGATGAACAGTTTCAATACGCCCTAATCGCCACTTGCGAGGAGGAGTCTGCTCTACCAGTAAAACTAGATCTCCAACTTTGATATTTGGAGTTTCAGTAAACCACTTATTTCGTTGCTGCAGGGTGTGAAGATATTCACGTGACCAACGTTTCCAAAAATGCTGGGTTATTTTAGAAAGGCGCTGCCACCGGTCGAGGTGGTTATCCAGTGAATCACTATAGTTATGTTCAGGAGGCGCAAGTAAGGGAGCTCCAGTAATAAAATGTCCTGGAGTTAAAACGTCAATTTCGGTAGGATCACTTGAAAGTGGACACAATGGTCTTGAATTAAGAACAGCTTCGATTTTTGTCAGGACAGTAGCCATTTCTTCAAACGTCAAAGCACGGTCCGCAATGACTTTATAGAGGTGATATTTGACAGAGCGTATACCACGCTCCCAAAGGCCTCCTGTATGAGGAGCTGAGGGGGCATTAAAGTGCCAGTTTATTTCTCTCTGTGCTAAATCAGCTTCAATGGAGCAAGAAGAGGAATTCAAAAAATTGAATAAAGCTTTGAGACGTTGACAACCACCAACAAAATTGGTTCCACAATCAGTATAGACATTGTGACACAATCCTCGCCTAGATACAAAACGGTCAAAGGCAGCAAGGAAGGCGTCAGTTGTCAAATCAGACACCACTTCAAGATGTACAGCCTTTGATGAGAAACAAACAAATAATGCAAGATATGCCTTAGAAACTTTAGCATTACGGCGCTTACTCTCTCTAATAGAAAATGGGCCACCAAAATCGATTCCAACATTAATGAATGGACGACCCTGTATAACTCGGTGTTGAGGGAGATCTCCCATCTTAGGATAATTAGGCACTGCCCTACTCTTGAAACAAGTGATACATTTTGACAAACGAAAACGAATAACATTTCTGACTGACAAAATCCAAAATTTTCGAACTATCAATGACTGTAATGCACGTGGTCCAACATGTAAATATTTTAAATGATAAAAATCTATTATGAGATTTGTGAGGTGACAGGATTTCGGCAACAACACAGGATGCATAGACGATTTAGGAAGATGAGCATGTTTCAATCTTCCCCCCACCCTGAGAACACCCGTCTCATCAAGGAAAGGAACAAGCTTCTGTAAAGAAGTAGTACACCTTTTGCTTTGGCTTACCAGATGAATATCGTCAGAAAAATATTTCTGTTGAACAACTTTAACAAGAAAATTCAATGAGGTTTTAAGTTCTTCACTAGAAAGTGGTCCATAAAGTCGTTTATCTTTAGCTGACATTAAGTTAAATTTGAAACGTAAGCACCATGCTGTCATGCGCTGTAGTTTAGTAAAAGAAGAAAACTTTTCAATTATATCCCAAGAAGTGAGTGTCGTTAGAAAAGAGCATACTGTTGACATTTGTTTCGTCTCATTTGAATCTGTAATAAATAGATTGTCAGAGTCATGAAGTGGCCATTCGTTCAAAGGTTGTGATAGCCACTCGGGCCCGTTCCACCAAAGTGGGTGGTCCAGTAATTCTCTTGGTAACAAACCTCGAGAAGCACAATCAGCTGGGTTTGAATGTGTGGAAACGTGATACCATGAGGAAGGAGAAATAGTCTCCAGAATTTTACTAACTCTTGTAGCTACAAACGTTTTAAGCAAATGTGGTGAAGTTCGCAACCAGCCAAGAACATTATTTGAATCTGTGAACGCATAAATTTGAGAGATATGAAGAACCTCTTTAAAAATATTATGCACATAATCAAGAAGACGACTCAGTAAGAGAGCACCACATAATTCTAGACGAGGAATTGAAAGTGTTTTGACAGGAGCCACTTTAGATTTAGCAAGGATAAGAGTGGAAGTGATTGTTTGACCATGAGTTACCAAATAAACAACCGCACTAAACCCTTTTTCGGAAGCGTCAGAAAACCCAACTAAATATGTGCTATTAATGCCAGCTTGGGACATCCATCTTTTAATATATAATTGTTCAATAAGTGATAATTGTTCACAGTAATTATTCCATTCTTGCAAGATATATGATGGAACATCTTCGTCCCAATCAATACCTGAACGCCATAAGTGTTGAATAAGACATTTAGAACGAAAAATAAGAGGCGATAACCAGCCCATAGGATCATATAAACAAGCCACATGTGATAGAATTGAGCGCTTTGTACAGCCAGCCTCAGACAAAGTAACCTTGTAAGAAAAAGAGTCGAGTGAAGAACTCCATTGTAGACCTAAAACTTTAATAACTCCATGACCATCATCATCAAAGCGTAGGGGTGTTTCAACATGGTCAGATGGAAGACCAACTAATAAATCAGGCATATTAGTACTCCACTTTCTCAATTCAAAGCCACCTTTTGAGAGCAGTGATATGACAGACGTTTTAAGATCATGAAGTTTCTCCTTAGAATCTGACCCAGTTAGAATATCATCAATATAAATATCTTTAGTGATAACCTCACTAGCATTGGGATACTGGAAGCCTTCATCAATCGCAAGTTGATGCAAGGAACGTTGCGCTAAATAAGGCGCTGAAGATAAACCGTAAGTCACAGTATTCAATTGATACTGTTCAATTGGACCGTTTGGTTCTGGTCTCCAAAGTATCTGTTGAAAAGCACAACCTTCATTACGCACCCAAATTTGACAAAACATTTTAGAAATATCAGCAGTGAATACAAACTCATGAAGCCGAAAACGACAGCAAATATCCACTATATCTCCTTGGAGTTTGGAACCAGGAATGAGCAAACTATTAAGAGATTGGCCATTGGGTGGCTTTGAAGAACCGTCAAAAACAACACGTAATTTTGTAGAAGAACTTTTTTTTTTGATCACAGCATGGTGTGGAATGAAATAATTACAAGACTGATCATGAGTATTAGAACATTGAACACGTGTCATATGTCCCAAACGTTCATACTCTCTTAGAAATTCATGATAATCATCAGCAAGTTTGGGCTGTTTAATGAATCGTCTCTCCATAGCTAACCAGCGGTGTAAAGCATGTGAATAAGAATCACCTAAACAAGAGGGCTCAGCTCTAAAAGGTAAAGGAACAATATATTTTCCATCGTCAGCACAACTAGAATTTTTAACAAATATATTTTCACATAATAAATCATCTGGATTAGAAATAGGCTTAGCCACAGGGGGCTCTTCAATTTCCCAAAATTTTCTTAAAGTTTCATCAATAGGTTGAGTGCAAAGATGAGTTGTTACGGTTGTAACAGGTAGAGATGATAGTGAGAATCCAATCGCTCCTGTGATGACCCACCCAAAAATACTGTTTAATGCCGATGGAACACCATCTCCTCCAAGAACACGTTGTCCATCATACAGGAATGGAAACAGATCGGCAGCAATAAGAAAATCTATAGACGAAGGTTTATCATAATTGGGATCAGCAAGGATCAAGTGACTAAACCGACGACAGACTGCATTCGGTAGAGTGAAAGAAGGCATTTTACTTGTAATTTCTGAAATTATTACAGCTTCAGTTTTCAAAATCGGATTACTAGAAATTCGTGGTTTAATTGTACAAGAAGTCGAACCTTTAATATTTGAAACAAGACTCTGACCTAATCCAGCAATTGGAAGTTCACATTTTTTAACTACTAAACCAAGACGTTGAGCGCAAGCAGTAGTAATAAAAGAAGTTTGAGCTCCAGAATCGATAAGAGTTCGCACTGGTACATAATCTCCTAACTTGTTTTTTATATGTACAACCGCAGTGCCTAATAAAATAAATTTGGTTTGATTTGAACCTAGACTGTGAAGGCCAGCAGTAGGTGAATCACAATTAGACTGAAGCTTTGAATTTGTAGGAGATGAACTAGATTTGCGATTAGCAATCGCCTTATCATCTATAATTGTAGTCTTGTGTAGTGAAGTATGATGCCGCAATGAACAAATTGAACAAGAACGTGTAGAAGGACATGAATTTATCATATGACCTCCTTTAAGGCAATTAAAACAATATTTAAAACTTTTAATACAAATTCTGCGTTGAGTTGGAGTCATATTGGCATAAGAAGCACAGTTATAGATAGAATGATCATCAGATTTGCATACAGGACACGTTTTTGAAGAAGAAGAACGTGTCATAGTAGAGGAAAAGGAATTACTATTAGCAGTAGCAGTAAAAACATTTTTCAAACTATTAGACGATCATTGATAAGCATTTTTAAGAGACGGCTCTTTAGTTTTCACTTGTATATCAGAAGAATGACTAGAAACTTCTAGAGCGTGAACTTGTCTTTGAATAAATTTAGATAAAACATCAAATTTAGGTAGATCATGAAAATTAGATTTAAGCTCGAATTGTTTTCTAGTTTCTAAAGGTAAACAACGCAATCCTAGATGAGTCAATATAAATTCACTTAAGTCACCTATATTGAGAGCTTTCAATGCAGTAACAGAGTCTTGAAAGGACGACAGAAATAAATTAAAGTTTACAATAGATTCTTTATGCATCGGTTTGAATGATAAGAGAGTTTCTAATAGATCAGCTCCCAACACCCTTTTATTTTGATATCTAGTTAATAGACTATTCCAAACGATTTCATAGTTATCTCCAGTAAGAGGCAGGCTTTTGACAATCGAAAGAGCAGGACCGCTTACAGCAGAAAAGAGATAATGAAATTTTTCAACTGAGTTGATAGATATGTTATCATGAACAAGTGACTTGAATTTATCGTGAAAGCAAGGCCACTGTTGCAACGTACCGTCGAAGCTTGGAATACTTATCTTAGGCAAGCGAGGTTGAACTGGCTTGACTACCTCACACGGCTTAACTTGCAAAGTTTCAATTGTTGAAAAATCATAGCCATCATGAAATGATTGAACTTGAAATAAAACATCTTCAAAGGCAGTCAATGTTTGGAAATCAATTTCTTTTTCAGGTTCAGCAGCAACTTTAAGTAAATTAATTCGTTCAGAAATATCTTTGAATTCATCATACATATTATCAATTTGCCGGTAACGAGCAATAAATTGTCTTTCAATTTTTTCATCCTTAACAGAACCTGTTAATCCAGGAGATTTAGTTAAATCAAACAGAGTTTGAAGTTTTTGGAATAATTGATTTTGTTTAGCAATAAGTACACTGAGTTTTGCAGTTTCGGGCATGATGAAATTTCAAAAATAATAAAACACTATTCATAGAAAGATTTAGATATCAAGATAGAATAATACTTGTGCAAGAGCGTAATAACTAAAATCATTAGAATAATTATTCAAAAAAATAGGAAATAATTCATTAAAAAAAAATTGGAAAATTTGGACTGTAACTTTAATAGGACTGATTCAAATCCGGCCCGGAGGACCAAGTTATGTAGCCGCCTGGGCTATAATTTCGGTGGAAAATAGGCTTAGAACCAAAACAATAAGGATGAGATTATGAAAGGAAATTTGACACTTACGTGGATCCAGCGAGGGGTCACTTGCACGGTAGAACGAAGTAAGATCGTATACAGTAGTGATGTAAGTTGAAACAATGTAGGAATTCGTCGGCATTGGACGGACACAGAACGGTGTTTTCTGCTCGGCGCGGAGCATTCGTAGACACTGATGTAATAATTCGATGCTTGTAGTAGCCTTGTCTTATCGCTACCCCCCACTGTAGGGTAAGGCCAAGGGAAGGGTGAAGGGGAGGAAAGGAGATAGAAGGGTGAATGAATAGGAAGGTTCGAACAACAGTGATTATAGTGTCTTAGCGTTTCAAGTGTTATAATAATGTGACAATAATATTGGTATAAGATCATTGGTGATACCCAAACTTCGTTTAGACTAGTTCCATTTGGCTTTTTAAGGAAGTAATATCCAGTCTACAAAACATATGAAGGTCTGCTCAGTAAAAATTGGAAACTATTGGTAAATTCCTGGTTTTTTAAATATGTTTTGCAACCAGAAACAATATTAGATTATTCACCATAATTCAATTTATTTTGGTTATTTTAATCATAGAATTAGCCTGAAAAGCTGAAAGTCATTTCAGATTTTCAGGCTAATTCTATGATCAAAATAACCGAAATAGATTGAATTATGATAATGTTCATTTTGAAAGTTTCAACTGAATTGAAAAAATTACAAATAATGAAAAATTTCTGCAATTTTTCATAAAATTCAATTACAATAGACTTCAACATTTTATACTATATATTTCATCCGCCCTCCAAGGTAGAATAAAGGCAGCTATTTTATTCTATGCAATTTCCCTACTCATAACAATAGGCAACTTCTCTTCACTAAAGCTTTCCGCAAAAACTTTTTTTTCAACTTTTCCTAGAAATTGAGTTGATGACATGAGAATAATCAGTAATTTTTTTCCAGGAAACTAGAGCTGTTTTCAGAATTGTCACAAAGTTTGAATTGCGCCTTAAACACAGAATTGTAGGAGGTATCAAGGTAATAGCGTTGCATGGAAGTGTTGTTCCTAGACTGAAAGAAAAATCAAAGGAGCTAGATTATCTCGAAGAAACAGTGTACATTGATGCGAGAACTGACAAGCATTTGGAATATGGTAAGTGGTTACAGAAATAGGCTATCAATTCATCAATACAGAATGTATCGCATATTGTTACCTATAGCCTACTTGAGAAATTGAATAAGTTCATTGAACAATGCTCTGTTACAGAATTTAAGATGGTGAAAGTTAGCTGCTGGCATTGAATTACTAATCAGAAAATCTAAAGAACTTTCATTCTATTTTTAATTTGGTCAGGCTCCATGAGAAATACTGGCAAATTAAATAAAACAAGAATTTGGTAACTACATTAATCAATTAGATTATCAAAAAGATATGCGAGAAATACATTTTCAAATTTGAAGCAGATGTAGACTACTTGGTTGATAATTTCGTCGGTATACTGCCAAAAGTGACCAAGTCACATTTTGCACTATTTGAGAAAACAGAGTTTGAAAATTTTACTCAATAAAAGTGACCAAGTCAATAAAAGAAGACTTGGTCACTGTATGATACATGCAATATACATTTAAAATGATGATGAATCATCTTGTTTTATCATGCATGTTCATAATTATACTAAAAAAATTAATTGAACTTTCAATTGAAAATTTAGATTTTACCTTCATTTTTTATAACCTAATTTGAATTTCTGAGGTTTTATTGAATAAGGATTTTAATGTCTCAGTTTTCTGTTTTACTTCAGTTTGTAAAAGCTCAATCAATTCATGGTATGGAATTACAAAAAATAATCAATAATAGTACATGGCATAAAATTACAAAAAATAATCAATAATAGTACATGGTATAGAATTACAAAAAATAATCAATTTAACTCATCAAATCAGTTCATTAATACAGTACAAATCTATGAAACTTTTTAATTTATGAAATTTAAGAAATAAAATGAAAATGGCTTTTACAATAGTTTTTTACATTATTTAATCATCAGGCTCATCAGTTTCAGAGCCAGCAGCAGGTTCTGGAGCACTGTCCTTGACATTTTTGCTGACAGGGAGAGATTTGTACCAAGCATGGTATTCTTGAGGTATGATTTTCTTAGTACAAAGCCTCAGAAGATCCTTTTTTTTGCCACAGAAATTGGTAGTTGATTTGTGTATAGTTTCTTCAACTCAGGCATATTTGCAGGCATCATGTCTTTGTAAGTCTGGATTGATCGATACTCTGCTTCATCACTAATATTATATTTGAATTTTATTATGCCTGGATTGGACTTCTCATACCGGAAGAGCTTCACCTTCAACCACTTAACTTGTTCATTTTTGTCATCTTTGGTTCTGTTCTGAATAATAGTATCACTTAAGCTCTTCAGATCAAAAAAATCTGAGAAACGAAACTCTTTGACTATGTACTTGCCAGAATTTTTGTTTGCACCTCGTTTTGAGCGGGCCATAAGCATTATATTCATCCAATCATTGACTGTATAAACAGACACATTTCTTTTAGCACTTTCAATTGCACTATGCATTGAATCAACTTGCAAATATGAGTGTCCAGATTCCATGAACTTGTGTTCAATAACTTCAATGTGAGTTTTTTGCACAACATACAAAAAAAGAGCAGATATAAACTGATTACGGTTCTGACCCCCACAAGTGTCAGAAAACAGTGAAATTTCTGTTACTTCATCAGGAATTTGAAGTATCCATTGTAGAAGTGCACTTCCTATCTCACAGCTACCTCTTTTCCCATTCAATTCAGACCATAAAAAGCAATAAGCGGAGTTTGGTGGTGCAGACTCATAAATGCATAAATTATAAGCACAAAGTTTCCTACTGTAGTACATTAGTGAAGCTTCAGAAGAAGGGATCTGCAAAACGCATTGCAAATCAAAAGTTGCACTGACAAAATTCTTGTTCTTCTCTGCATGTTGCTTATCAGCTTCTTTGGCTCTATAAGCTTCTTCTTTTCTTTTCACATGTTCATTGTACTCTTCAACTATCTTCTCATCCAACTGTTTTCCATCTTTGTAATTCAAACAAATCATACATTGGTCTTTCTTGGGTTTAAAAAATGAAAGATTAAAATTTGTACAAAAATATCGTCTATAAGTTATTTCAGAAATATGAGGTCCCTGTTCATTACTCTCTTTCTCATGTTCTAAAAACAAGTTGTACATTTTACGAATTGAAAGCTTTGGATCTAAATAAAGTCTTTTGCTATTTTTTCGGCAGTAATGAGATTCGATGGTTGGAAAACTTTCAATATGTTTCTTTATTCTCTCCAAAACCTCTGGATCAGTCTTATTAGTAGGCTCCTTCTTACCTCTCTTATCTGATTGTTCGAATACTCCTACCTCATTTACCCCAGCCAAAGCTTTTTCAACAGGACCATGACTTATGGACAAAGTGTGGACAAACACGTTTTTTATCATGCTCAGTTTGCAAAAAATAAATCCTGCTTTTGGTTTTGCTAGTACCTGTACCTGAACGTACTCTTCTAGTTTTAACTGGCTCATTTGAAACATACCTAAGAATAAAATCTTTTTGACGGCAATAATCCAGATTCCAAAATTCTGAACAAATTTGCTTTCTCATTTTTTCATCAAAATTTGAATTACACTTCAATCTACATGAGGTACAGTCAGTGTCTTTAGGAGCTTTTACACATATAGATCCTTTTTTAGTAGTGAATGGAATGCCCTTTTTTTTCTTTTCTCTTGTTAAATTTTTCTTCCACTTACTTACTTCCTGGGTACTCCATCTTGCTAACTTTCTTCTTTTTCTTTTTGGTATCTCTTCATCCTCAGCACTGGAACTAGATGCTTCAATATCCAGAGGCTCATAATCGCTAGGTCCTGCAAGATTCGTTAGCTCACCACCTGAAAAAAAAACAAACCAAGCTTGCTTAGGCCAACTGATGAATGAAATCTCTTTTGACAACAAACAGTAACAAAATTTGACAGTAAAAGTGAACAATAAATTTAATAACAGTGAAAACATTAATCTTACCATTATCAATAATAGCTGCTCCATTTTCAGCCTGTATCTCTACTACATCTATCAATTCTGATTCCCAAGTTGAGATAGGGTTGCTACTGCTAGGTCCTGCAATTTGTGTTGGTTCACAATCTGGAAAGAACGAATCAAGCTTGCTTAGGCCAATTGGTTAATGAAATCGCTCCTGACAATAAACAGAAACAAAATTTGACTGTAACAGTGAGCAATAAAAAACAGTGGAAACATTTATCTCACCTTCATTTTCTGCCTGTATCACCACCAGATCTATCAATTCCGATTCCCAAGTTGAAATAGGGTTGCCACTGCTACATCCTGCAATTTTTGTTGGCTTATTATCTGAAAAAAAAAAACGAACCAAGCTTACTTAGGCCAGCCAGTGAATGGAGTCTCTCCTTCCAAAAAACAGCAAACAAAATTTCAAAGTATGGTATGGTGAAAGTTAACAGTGAAAATAGCAGTGAACAGCAGTAATAGTTGCTTCATTTCCTGCATTGTAACACTGCTAGATCTACCAATTTCGATTTCAAGATAACAAACATGACTACTACAGCTAGGTCCTACATAATTCATTTTAATAATGGAATTTCCATATAATAATAAACCAAGCATGGTTAGGTCAACTAGTGGAAAAATATAAACATTAAGAACATTGTGATAGGCTATATTATAAGAAAATATTATTATTTATCAACACAAAATAGAGGAAAATAACCTCAAAATTTGATTTCTGTGAAATTTTATAATAAAAACAGTAACCTTACCTTTATCTTTAGCTTCATTTTCAATCTGCATTACTGCAAGATCTACCAATTTCGATCCTCGTTGACTATAAAATGGTTTAAGACTGCTCATTCTTTACTAAACAATGTGAAACAACAAACCGAAGCAATAAGAAACATAAACACCACACCTGTGGCTTTTGTACAACTGTTCAAATATCATTCAGCAAAAAATGACCAAGTCGAGTTGGTCACAAGAAAAACCTGGAGGCCATTGCATGAGAAAGTTGTCAAGTTGACTTGGGCAGAACTACTTGTACTGATGTTCTAACTATTATAATATCAGATGAAAATGACCAAATCAAGATGGTCATTTACAGCTGCATAATAATTTTGTAACTGAGACTTGGTCAAAACACATTTAGGCTTTTCAGGCTCACAGATGTTGAAATACTGACTTGAGCATTTTTTCATGAAAACTTTACTGCTGTATGATACTGTTGGTCACAAAACCTCAATTTCGTCATTTTTTGACTTGGTCACTTTTGGCAGTACACTGACGATTTATTGTTCAATGAAGTTGTAGGTTCGCCTTTCAGAGCTTATGAATGGTTAAATCTGAATATAATATTTCAAATAAGTTAATAGCCAAAAAAAAACATTCAAATTGCATAAAATCAGAGCTTCGTGGCAACTTGACTAATATGAGAGTGTTCTACTTCAATCCAAACCGTTAGGTGTATTTTAGGAAGGAGTAAATATTCAGGTCTTATTCTTTGTTGTTCAGTTCCTCAACATTTTTTTTTCAGAATTAAATTCTCACAAGCTTTATTAGAAAAAACTAGAATTTCATTGTGCGATTGACAAAGTTCATTCACTTTAAACTGGAAAACTGGTATTCTTCCATATTCTGTGAGAAAGTTGAATAATTACTGAAGTCAACAACATAGCCTATAACTCCTTTTATCAGATTTTCAGCTCATACAACATAGGAACTAATCGAATCACAAGTGGAATGGAGGTACTACAAATCTCTAACTGTGATATATTGATGGATATAGCTGCTAATTTCCATCATTTTGAATTGTATAACAAAGTATTTTCGGACCTATTCCATATAGCCTATGCTTCATCAATTTGGTAACTTGATGAATCACTTTGATGGATGCATCAAAGTGATGGATCACTCTGGTAACTTGGGTAAAACACCCGTTATAACAATAGAAATAGTCCGACTTTGGCACTTGAGTTGATTAGAGAGATAAGAGTTACTAGCGAGCATTCGTAGAGAACAGAAGTATTTTGTTGAGCTCCGTTATCTTTCCGATAATGATTGCCATAGAACAGTATCGCGCGTGCATAGGCTGTTTTCGGTTTGTTCTGTGAATCAAATTAGTAATTCGGTTGTGTATGATGGAATAGATACAAATGCATTTAAGTGTATTGACTGCGAGTGTCATCTTAGTGTTGCTCATGATAGGAGGAGTGGAACTGAATCCAGGACCAACGGATTCAGTTACTGGCATAGACGAAGTGTGTGCAGAACTAGACCGTATGCATGTGATTTCAAATCATATACCGGATATAAAGAGTCCATTGGTTCAAAACGGTTTTGCAACAAGGCTTTTCTGGACTACAAACAGAAATAAGTGATATAAGGGAGGCGTACAGCAACCTTAAGGTAGAAAACAAATATCTCCTTCCACAAGTAACTCCTTTTTGCCTGAAAGGCTTTTCCAGTCGTTCCAATTTGATATTCTTTGAAATAAAAGAAGATCGTGGCAAAAAGTGGGAAGACAGTGAGTGGATAATCAAAGGAATTATCAGCAAGGAAATGCGAGTTAATCTGTGTGCAAGTGATGTTGAACTAGCACATAGACTAAGAATACAGTGAAACACAAATCGACCAATCATAGTCAAATTTCTCAGCTTTAAAAAGAAAATGGGAGTTTTAAGAGCTTGTCCAAAACTCAAGGGAACACAAATAAGGGTTGAAGAAGATTTCACTCACAAAATTAATTGTATCAGAGAGGAATTGAAGCCCTCCATGTATTCAGCTCAAAAGGATGATTACTTTTCGGAGCTGCGTTATGATAGACTCTTGGTCAATGGCAAAAGTTACATGCTGGAGGAATTGGGAAAATCAACTTCAACCCAAAATCCCAACAGACCTACAACTAGGCGAAAACCAAATTCAAATTATTCGACAACAAAGGCTCAATTCCACGCTCCGCCAGGAACCACTCAATCTGATGAAACAGACAAGGCAGCAGAGAGGCTGGAGAGTCCAGTACAGCAGTAAGAAACATGGCCAAACAAAAGTTCAACACAGCAGCTGGAGGGTCCAGCGCAGCAGCCGGAGAGACCAGTACATCAGCTAGAAAGTCCAATACTGCAGCCACAGCCAGAGACGCAGCAGCAGGCTGACAGACTGCAAAGTGTCGAGCGGTTGGTCAACAAGTGGGGTTGGCTAGAGGGCGAGAGCAGCGGCGGCCAATCTATCACTGATTATGACACAATCAAAGTTGACGAGTCAGCATCATCAGAAAGAGAGAAAGAAAGTGAATCAGCAAACAAAAAATAGTGACTTAAGAGATTGGATAACAAAGGGCGCTGTTACTGGGAGTAGGGCAAGGGGTAGGGATCGAGGAGTGAGAGCTTATAGGATGAGGATGGCAATGCAAAGAATCAGGGAAGTGGTAGTACTTGGGCTGATAGTGGTAAGTCAACACACAGAAATTCTCTCAGTTTATTATTTTGGAACGTTCACGAATTGTCTAATCTCCTTAACTTAAATAAGAACGAGAAAAACTTCTGTTGGAACAGCTCAATTATATGGTTACGGGATACATGGCTATGTAACAGAAAGGACCCCTTAGTTTTTGAAGACTTGATTGCTAAAGATGCGATAAGAATAAGTGCAACTGGACGAGTAAGTGGAGGTCTCCTAATGTTAGTTAAGAATAGTATAACTTATGAATTAATTGAGGTTACTGATTTTCTGATTTCAGTTCAAGTTGAAAAAACAATTTAGAACTACTCATCGAAGTTGTTAATCTAAAACCAAATAGTGTAAGGTCTAACATAGTAAATCTGGAAACGATACTGGAAAAGCATGAGTTACGTATTGCCTCTTTTCCATTTATTCTGAGGAAAGATTCTAATACCCGTTTTGGAGAATTGAACCAAGTTGATGACGAAAGTCAAATATATACTGATCTCTTTCCCATTAGGAGTTCAATGGATAAACATACTGACAGCAATGCATGTCAACTTGTTCGCCTATTGGAAAAATATTCTATGGTTGTGATGAACAAGAGATGCAAGAGAGATAGTCCCGGCTCAATTTACTTATTTAAGGAAGGTTACACACATATGCATCTCACATGGTGCGACTAGCATTTTTGATGCCAGTAGCACTGTGCGAGATGCATGCAGGCTGCATGGTCATGGCATGTGATAGTGGCAAGGTGAGAGAGGTGGGTACTTCTTGGCGCTCAGTTCATTGGAAAATTCGTCATCGCCAGATGATGAAATGCGGTTGTTACTTACCACCAATAGAAGAAGATAACATCAGAGAAAAATAAATATTCAACATGAATATTGAGTACACCCTTCCTGGTGCCAAAATGTTGAAATTAGTCAATACATATTCAGCAAACAGCTCCAGAGCTAACACAAATTCAATATTTGTTTTTTCGTCATCTGGAAAAGGCATTTTCCATCATTACAATTTAAAACTAGGGTATACACTTAAATCACAAATTACTAATGACAAACTCAAGGCTATTCACTTGTCAATCCAGTATGCACCATGAGAACAAGAGTGTCAGGGTGTCTGCGTATGGTCATGGAACTTGGAAATGTGTTCTGGGCATGCCCCAACTCAAGATGCACGCTGCATGCCACGCCAAAACACCGACCGATCGGTTCCTAGTGGCGCTGCACGCTGCATGCGAGCTGCATGATGCCAGTCGCATAAGTGTGTAAGCTCCACGTGATTAACACAGGGTGGTCTTCAAGCTGCATGCTAGTAGCAAGGAAAATGCTAGTTGCACCGTGCAAGATACATATCTGTGTAACCCGCCTAAATTGTAGAAGGAGAAGCACGGTAGATCTCATAAATAGGTCAATAGGAGGCTGGAAGATCTAAGCCTAGATATGTCAGTCACTGACGATTTATTATCATCTGACCATATGGCTATTGCAGTTGAAATAAGAAATGAATTCATTAGACATAATCTTGATCAATCTACACAAGAAAGACCTCTAAAAACACAAATTAAGAGGATAGATGATGAGAAAATACAATATTCTAATTCAATGTCAGAGTTATTGCACATTGACTTAGATTTACACTGTGATATTCTCTACCAAAATTTAATATCAAAGATGAAAAATTGTGCTCAGCAGCTTGAGAAAAGTAGAATACAGTCAGATTTTCAATCAACCATGGTACAATAGAGAATGTAGAGATATGAAACGAGTAGTAATAAAAAGGTATGGAGATTTGAAAAAGAATAATTTCGATATGCTCATTTTGAATACTTTATATCAGAAAAAAAGGTATAAGGACACTTTATGTGAGAAAAAGATAGCTTACCTAAAATAAATGAGAGAGTCAGTGTGAAGTTAGCAGGACATTTGTTAGAAGGTCACTGAAAAACAAAAGTTCTATTAGCAGACACAATAGTTCTACAGTTCCTGATAGTTAATAACAATAGTTCCAAGAAAATAAGAAAAATAATTGAGTTTGAAATAATGCACTGCTAACTTCTACACTGGAAAAATAATTTTGTCAGCAGATCACGTAATATCACTTTAATCAACAAAAGGAGAGTTCTGGGTAGATTTTGACCTGAAGAATAATTTGACACAGAGTTCCAGTCGATCGGGCCTCTAGAAAAATATTTATGAATTTTTATGACACTAGAAAAGCTATTTTTGTCAGCAGGACATATGATTTAGTGAGAAAAGATTGAAAAAATCACATTTTCATTTCAAGCTCAACAAGAAGATTACAGAACTGTAGAGTTCCAATAAATTGATATGTATTGTTTAAAAAAAATTATGACTAATAAAAGAAAAAATTAGTAAACTTAGCAGGCAATGTAATTTACACTATTATTGAGAAAACATGACAGTTCTGGGTAGGGCTTAACCAATATTTCCATTTGACACTGAGTTCTAGTCGATCGGGTCACTGGAAAATAATTTATGAATATTTGAATTTTTATGACACTAGAAAAGCTATTTTTGTCAGCAGGACATATGATTTAGTGAGAAAAGATTGAAAAAATCACATTTTCATTTCAAGCTCAACAAGCAGATTACAGAACTGCAGAGTTCCAATTGATATGTATTGCTTAAAAAAATTATGACTAATAAAAGAAAGAATTAGTAAACTTAGCAGGCAATGTAATATGAACTATTATTGAAAAAACATGACAGTTCTGGGTAGTTCTTAACCAATATTTTCATTTGACACTGAGTTCTAGTCGATCGGGTGACTGGAAAATAATTTATGAATTTTTGAATTTTTATGACATTAGAAATGCTTTTTTTGTCAGCAGGAAATATGATTTAGTGAGTAAAGATTGAAAAAATCACATTTTCATTTCAGGCTCTCCAAGAAGATTACAGAACTGCAGAGTTCCGATTGATATGTATTGTTTAAAAAAAATTATGACTAATGAAAGAAAAATTAGTAAACTTAGCAGGCAATGTAATATACACTATTATTGGAAACACATGACAGTTCTGGGTAGTTCTTAACCCATATTTCCAATTGACACTGAGTTCTAGTCGATCAAGCCTCTAGAAAAAAAATTTATGAATTTTTTAATTTTTATGACATTAGAAAAGCTATTTTTGTCAGCAGGACATATGATTTAGTGAGTAAAGATTGAAAATATCACATTTTCATTTCAAGCCCAACAAGAAGATTACAGAGCTGCAGAGTTCCAATTGATATGTACTGTTTAAAAAAAATTATGACTAATAAAAGAAAAAATTAGTAAACTTAGCAGGCAATGTAATATACACTATTATTGAAAAAACATGACAGTTCTGGGTAGTTCTTAACGCATATTTTCATTTGACACTGAGTTCTAGTCGATCGGGTCACTAGAAAGAAATTTATGAATTTTTGAATTTTTATGACATTAGAAAAGCTATTTTTGTCAGCAGGACATATGATTTAGTGAGTAAAGATTGAGAATATCACTTTTTCATTTCAAGCTCAACAAAGAGATTACAGAACTGCAGAGTTCCAATTGATATGTGTTGTTTAAAAAAAATTATGACTAATAAAAGAAAAAAATAGTAAACTTAGCAGGCAATGTAATATACACTATTATTGAAAAAACATGACAGTTCTGGGTAGATCTTAACCCATATTTTCATTTGACACTGAGTTCTAGTCGATCGGGTCACTAGGAAAAAATTTATGAATTTTTTAATTTTTATGACATTAGAAATGCTTTTTTTGTCAGCAGGACAGATGATTTAGTCAGTAAAGATTGAAAAAATCACATTTTCATTCCAGGCTCTCCAAGAAGATTACAGAACTGCAGAGTTCTGATTGATATTGTATTGTTTGAAAAAAAATTATGACTAATGAAAGAAAAAATTAGTAAACTTAGCAGGCAATGTAATATACACTATTATTGGAAAACCATGACAGTTCTGGGTAGTTCTTAACCCATATTTTCATTTGACACTAAGTTCTTGTCGATCGGGCCACTAGAAAAAAAATTATGAATTTTTAAATATTGCTGACAATAGAAAAGCAATTTTTGTCAGTAGGACATAATATTGTAGTGAAAATAGTTGTTGGGGATTGAACAATGAGGTGTAGAATATAGAATTTTCAAATGAGGCTGTAAGACATAGGATATAAATGGAGGACCTGCGGTAAGAGGGGTAGGAAATGAGGTTGTAATAAAATAAAAAGAAATAGTTGAGTAATACCTTGTTACTGTTCCTATCACCATATGAGAAGTCGTTTCTGTAGACGCCGATGCGTGTGCACACGTTGATGAGATGAGTCACTGATGATAATGCGTAGCACTCGAGGTATTGGTATGCACTGAGGAGTGAGGTCGGTGAGGATGAATGAAGAATTATTTTAGAATAAATAGGATGGAACTAATTTCACGGCCGATATAAAATACTGGAGGTTTTGAATTAAAGAACAAGAAAAATAAAGTGGTAGTTGCGGTTATAAGCAAATGAGGCTTCAATAAGCCGAATATTGAGGTTTTACAAAATAATAAATTAATAAGTAATTATTGCGGTTGTAACGAATTAATTGAGGTTAGAACGACGATTTGTTCATAACGGTGCGGTTTTAACAAGAATGGAAGTGGGAGTTACCATTCAAACTGCCAGTACAACTCGAGCATGCACAGTGGCCAATAAAACTGGTTGCCATGGCAACACTATAGAAAGTCAAGTAACAGCTACATGGTTTGTAGCGGTAACACAAAAATGAAAGCTCTGTTGAGCAGAGATAAAACATAAACTAACTTAGACTACACTAAATACGAAACAATAGTAGTTATTGTTAATTACCCTATTCCAATATTCATATGATGAAAAATCACATTATTTGTGTATTTTTTGAAGCTTACGCAGAACTTATTTTTTATTGCCTTGTTTCTGTTTGATATAAAAATCCTGTGTTTTACATACAGTAATGCTATTTCCAGTTATTAGCATGTTGTTTCTTGATTATTAGTTCCATGTTGTGTTTTTACAGAAAAGAATGATAACTATCTCTAATAACTATTCAAATATCCGTTTCAATTTAAATTATTTTTTTCCTGAACATAATACAACATAAATTAAGTACGGAAGCATAATTTAATTAGTTGACTAGACATATATTCATGACTACTAAATCTGAAAGAATGCTAATTGAATGGCGAAATGAAAAAGACAAACGAAAATATTGTTGATATATGAAAAGAAAGATTAGGAACAGTGGTCCTCGGTGTTATCTGCTATGTAAATATTTACTTCTTAGCAATAAATTACCAATGAATACAGATACTATATCTGTATATCTATATCTATAGTATCTGTATTCATTGAAATTACTCTGCTTTTGACACTTTTATGGTGTTTACTTGTTTCTTTGTAGAATGTTCTATTTGTTTGATTATTATTTAATGGAGTTTTATCGAATATTGTGGATGGTGGAAGGGTCCTTGATTGTTTATTTTAGAATTCGGTAGAATTCTTGTATTTAATATATTTCTTGGTAATAAAAATGAGAAAGAATGCATTGTTTTTGAAATAATGATAATACACTGATCATACTAAATACACACTATAACCATCAAAATAAAGATGTTTTGATATCCAACATGATTATGTTGAGCATTCTAAGTGCTTTATTACAGCTTTTTACCAAAATAGCCTATGTTATATAAATACAGTGATATCTTGTTTGAGATTCATAAGGTTCTGAGATTTGAATTGTCCATTAAATTTTTTGAATAATCAAAAAGAACAATTGCAAATAATTCCAATTTCTAAACTCCAATTATTGTAAAATTGAAGACATATTTCAATTGTTTTATCCAGAAGTTAACAACTCAGTAAATATTGAGGAAATATTTGAAAAATATATTAATCTGACTATAACTGTAGCTATACTCTATTACACAATCAGGGTTCCTGTATTCCTGTATTCTTTTGGTTATAATACTACAAAACAGATAGAACCCTTCGGCTTTAATAAGTCCTTATCTATTAGTTATTTGAGAATTTTTTATTTCTGAAATTAGGGGGGGGGGGGTGGCATGGGCTACGCCACAGTGTCATAGCTATAACCTGTTTATTGAGCCATTTTGCAATAGACTTGTAAGTAAACTATTGAACTGGGAATAAAATGACCCCCCAAAGGAATTTATCCATACGGTTTACTCAAGGCCAATTTACCGGACACGTGTAGGCCTACATGCATCAAACTGGATGATTCGAAATAAACAGACTGTAAATATTGACTTAGAAAAATATTGATACTAATACTGAAAATAATAATACTGAAAAATATTGACTTAGTTTTCTACACAACCCCTCACTCCTAATAACTTCCTATAAATGATAATATACATTGAGGAATTCCATGGGAAAATAATATTAATTTCCTCTGATATTTGCACAGTGGAGACATAGCCGTCATGATTTATAACAGTCTAGATAAGTTTGTTTGAAGAGTGTTTTCTCCTCGGTATGTAACCATTCCTGAAGTCACAACATCCTGCTTCTGAATTCCATCACTAAAGTTATCTGCTAATTGTTAGGTAAACAATAAACATTGAACAGACAATATTTACCCTATTAATTATTTCTTTCTTTCTTCAGTGTATCAGTTTTATTTCTTTTGAAAAAATATATATATTTCAGTCTGGGAACAGTCCATTTCTTGAAAAAAATATATTTTCATTCCGGGCCCCCTGAATCAAGTCACTTGTTGCCTCACCACCACACCATTATAATAACACCATAATTTATTAAAAAAAAACTTATAATATGTTAAGGCTTATTACTTGAGATTTTTGTCCAGGTTCCAAAAAAAGTGTATATTACATTACCTGCTAAGTTTACTAATCTTCTCTTTTATTAGTCATAATTTTTTTTAAACAATAAATATCAATCGGAACTCTGCAGTTCTGTAATCTTCTTGTTGAGCTTGAAATGAAAATGTTATTTTTTCAATCTTTACTCACTAAATCATACGTCCTGCTGACAAAAATAGCTTTTCTAATGTCATAAAAATTAAAAAATTCATAAATTTTTTTCTAGAGGCTTGATCGACTAGAACTCAGTGTCAAATGAAAATATGGGTTAAGAACTACCCAGAACTGTCATGTTTGTTCAATAATAGTTTATATTACATTGCCTGCTAAGTTTACTAATTTTTTCTTTTATTAGTCATAATTTTTTTTAAACAATACATATCAATCGGAACTCTGCATTTCTGTAATCTTCTTGTTGAGCTTGGAATGAAAATGTGATTTTATCAATCTTTACTCACTAAATCATATTTCCTGCTGACAAAAATAGCTTTTCTAATGTCATAAAAATTAAAAAATTCATAATTTTTTTTCTAGAGGCTTGATCGACTAGAACTCAGTGTCAAATGAAAATATGGGTCAAGAACTACCCAGAACTGGCATGTTTTTTCAATAATAGTTTATATTACATTGCCTGCTAAGTTTACTAATTTTTTCTTTTATTAGTCATAATTTTTTTTCAACAATACATATCAATTGGAACTCTGCAGTTCTGTAATCTTCTTGTTGAGCTTGAAAAGAAAATGTGATTTTTTCAATCTTTACTCACTAAATCATATGTCCTGCTGACAAAAATAGCTTTTCTAATGTCATAAAAATTCAAAAATTCATAAATATTTTTCTAGTGACCCGATCGACTAGAACTCAGTGTCAAATGAAAATATGCGTTAAGAACTACCCAGAACTGTCATGTTTTTTCAATAATAGTGTATATTACATTGCCTGCTAAGTTTACTAATTTTTTCTTTTATTAGTCATAATTTTTTTTATACAGTACATATCAATTGGAACTCTGCAGTTCTGTAATCTTCTTGTTGAGCTTGAAATGAAAATGTGATATTTTCTATTTTTACTCACTAAATCATTATGTCCTGCTGACAAAAATGGCTTTTCTAATGTCATAAAAATTCAAAAATTCATAAATATTTTTCTAGTGACCCGATCGACTACAACTCAGTGTCAAATGAAAATATGCGTTAAGAACTACCCAGAACTGTCATGTTTTTTCAATAATAGTGTATATTACATTGCCTGCTAAGTTTACTAATTTTTTCTTTTATTAGTCATAATTTTTTTTCAACAATACATATCAATTGGAACTCTGCAGTTCTGTAATCTTCTTGTTGAGCTTGAAATGAAAATGTGATATTTTCAATCTTTACCCACTAAATCATATGTCCTGCTGACAAAAATGGCTTTTCTAATGTCATAAAAATTCAAAAATTCATAAATATTTTTCTAGAGGCCCGATCGACTGGAACTCTGTGTCAAATTATTCTTCAGGTCAAAATCTACCTAGAACTCTTCTCGTTTTGTTGATTAAAGTGATATTACGTGTTCTGCTGACAAAATTATGTTTCCAGTGTAGAAGTTAGCAGCGCATTATTTCAAACTCAATTATTTTTCTTATTTTCTTGGAACTATTGTTATAAACTATCAGGAACTGTAGAACTATTGTGTCTGTGTCTGCTAATAGAACTTTTGTTTTTCAGTGACCTTCTAACAAATGTCCTGCTAACTTCACACTGACAATGAGAGATAAATTAGCAAATGTTAGGTCGAGTAAAGATTTCTGGCTATCAGTAAACTATTATAATATAAGGAAGCCAAGCTCCAATGATATTGTTATGGGTTCTACTAGCTAAAATAAGGCTGGCAACACTGAAGTTCACACTTTCACTTTATTTACACACAAATATTTGTAAGTTCAATTAATTAAATAAGACAGATCATCAAATGACAAGCTAATAGCTATTTTCAGTAATTATTTACAAGAATTGATAAATAAGTAATTACAGGCCAATCAATAATAAAATAAACAAGAGTCCAATAAACTGTACAATAATGAATAACTAACTACAGGCTGATCAATAGTAAAAGGAACAAGAGTCCAATAAACTGTACAATATTGCAGGAAGAAATTATAAAAAAAGAGCAACGATCACTTACAAAAACACAGTCTCATTCGTTATTTGACAGTCCCAAAAAATATCACTCAACACAACGTCTTTAAACTATTAGTAAGCTGCATAGACAGTAAACACTTGTCTCTGCACTTGACACTGCCTAAAGACTGAATAAAGCACTATTTACTCAACTGGCACGAGATCTGTAATACAATCTGTCACACAAGCTTTTGTAAAACTCATTCACTGGTTCACGTGGACTTCTTTATATAGCTTGTTGTAGTTGTAATTCCAAGATTTAGAGCTCACCAGACACATCAAGAATCTTCAAGAGACATGATCTCGATCATTCCAGAAATCCGGAGAAACCAATAGATTTCTCGAGAAATCAAGTGAGTGAGAGAGTTGCAGACTTGGAGAATAAGAGTGACAAAGACATCTAATGAGAGAGAATGGAAAATATCAAATTGCTTCTGTCCATGAAAACAATGGAGTGATATAAATAGAACGAGCGCGTGACCAACCGCTTGCTCTCGTAACAATATGGACCTAGCAGTTTGGGCCAACTATTTTCGTGAAAAATATAAACTGGAGGGTGAATCTATTAATTTCACCTTCTCAGACACAATTCACCCTTTTTTAGATGTGGATTATAGTAGAGAGGAAATTACTTTTTCAATCATAAAAAATCTTAGAAATAAAAAAGCGCTGGGAGAAGATGGTATTTCTTACGAATTCTATAAGGCTCTACCAGAACAGAGAATAACTTATTTACTAGGTATGTTCAACCATATTGTAGTGAATATGAAAATGGAGAGATTGGAGAGAAAGAAGGCACAGTGGTTCTTGGCATTATCTGCTATGTAAATGTTTACTTCTTAGCAATTAATTACTCTTCTTTTGACACTTTTACGGTGTTTACTCTGTACTTTGTAGAATGTTCTAGTTGTTTGATTAGACATTAATGGAATCTTATCGAATATTGTGGAAGGTGTGAATGTCTTTCATTGTTTATTTCAGAAATCATTAGAAGTTGATAGAAAATCGAGAGATATCTCAATTATGGAAAATTATATAAAAAGAGGGAGACTTTTGTAAATTAGTTCAGTCTTGTTTGAAATTCGTCGTGATAAACAAGTGTGACAGTAGCTCAGTTGTTGTTCTGAGTTGATAAGTGTAAATAAAGTGCAAGTGATAAATTTAAGTGTTGCCAGCATTATTTCAGACATAGAACTCATAACAATTGGTGTCAGACGTGGGATTTTTTGTGTTTCATTAAAAATGGCTAGCAAAACAGCAATTACATTGTGTGATTTGAAAGTGGCCGATCTCAAATGTGAATTAGAGGACCGTGATCTAGAAACATCTAGAAAGAAGTCTACTCTACAAGACCGTCTTCGTGATGCATCATTGGCGGAAGGCAAAGACTCAGCTGCCTACCTCTTTGAGACTCAAGATACAAAATTTAAGTCATCCATGAAGGGCGAAATACAGGAGAATATGACTTCCATGAAGGATAAACTATAGATGAATATTTAAGATATTCAGCTAAATGTGGCATCCATGAAAAGAAAATTACAGGATAATACTACTTCACTCCATGAAGAAGTCAACAGGGTGAACAAAGACTTGAAAACCATGGGAGATAGACTGCAGGGTGACTTGAAAACCATTAATGATCAACTACAAGGAGATTCCAAAACCATGAAAGGTCGATTTCAGGAAGATTTGAAAACCATTGGGAATTGACTTAAGCAGCTGGAGTGTGGTGCTGGAACTTAAAGCAGCAACCAAGAAGTAAGTGAGACTTCAAGTTTCTTGGGAATAGTCATCTCTGAAAAGTCAATGATGGATGCTAAGGAGGAAGATCTTCAGAAATATTTATTAATTATACCTCAGCACTCTGGACTGCCCACCTATGATGGAAAAACACCTTTAGAGGACTATCAAACACTGTTTGAGTCAGCAGCTAAGTTCCAGGGGTGGTCACCAGCAACAAAGGCCTATGTCCTGAGGATGAATCTCCGAGGTGAAGCATTGACGACTGTTCACTCAATACCATCAGCTGAGAAGTGGAGTTTCAATGAGCTGTGGAGACGACTGGAGATGCAATTTGGCAACAAACACCTGGAAAAGTTGTACCGATCTCAGCTTGATAATAGGGTGCAGAGGCCCAATGAATCCCCACAAGAATTTGAAGCTGACATCGCTCGACTTGTTAGGACTGCATATCCATCTGCTGATGACAACACATACGAAAGTCTTGCAGTAGAAAAACTTTTGAATGGATTTAGAATACCAGAGACCCAACAGTCCATCAAACTGGCTAGACCCAAGACATTAAATGATGCTTTGGCCCAGACATTGGAGTTTGGAGCAGTTTGGCAGTCAGTACCAGGCCATTCTAAGGTATGGGCTATGGAGGCTGAAGTCATGGATGCAAGTACAATCCAGAAGATAGTTGAATAGGTCCTGGAAAAGTTTAAATCAAGGAAGAAGGAGGTTCAGTGCTGGGCATGTGGAAAAATTGGACATGTTAGAAGCAAGTATACCACTAAACCAGGTGAGAAGGAGGAGCAGGTAAAGTAAAGAGGGTTAATAGGTGGGGGGGGGCCCCAGTAAGAAAAGCAGAGGCATCTCTTGCTGGCAGTAGAAGTAGTTTGTATATAGATGACATTGTGGATGGACAAGCAAAACAACTACTTATTGACACAGGAGCTACCATGACCTTCCTGAATAGGAGCGCAGTATGTGATAAGAAAAAAATTAAGTCAACAAGATTGACACTCCATACAGCTGCAGAGGATTTGGCTCCAGTTTTTGGGGAGACAGCTGCTACCCTCCTTATTGGTGCCAGTAACTTCAAGCATCAAGTGTTAGTGGCAGATATACAAGAAGATGTTAAACTTGGGATGGATTTCTTCAACAAGTTTGGTCTCAAGTTGGACTTGAATAAGAAAGATGTTGTAATTGGAGGAGAAGAGGTCATACTTCACCCAGGGAAGCCAAGCAGTAGCAGAGTATTGTTACTCACCGACATCACCCTACCAGCAAGGAGCCAGGTTGTGGCCTATGGGAAAATACAGAATGACATGGAGAAAGGGCAGAGTGCACTATTGGAACCAGCAGGAAAAGAGACCATTGCAAGAGGACAACTTGCATCAAGGAGTCTTAGTGGCAAAACCTTATTTTGGACCAGCAACAAGTTTCCAGTACGAATCATGAATGTGAATGACTACAAGATCACTCTTAAAGGAAGGAGCATGCTTGTACACTGTTCAACAGCCTCATCAGTGGTGAGACAGATCCAGAAGTTTCAGCCAGTGAATGAAGGACTTCCGAAGGAACTTCAGGAATTCACTTTTACCACCTGCAAGAACCTAACAGCTAAGTAGGCCACCAAAGTGAAAGACTTCATCACCAGATACCTTTGAAATTGGGGCAGGTCCAAAAGGAAGAAAAAATATTGTACAGCATACAATAGAAACTGGTGATGCTAGGCCCATACATCAAAATCCACAGAGATTGCCATTTTCAAAGAAGGAGGAAGCCAGGAAAGTCATCAAGGAAATGGAAGAAGATGACATCATAGAACCTTCAAACAGTCCTTGGGTTTCTCCAGTGGTGCTGGTGAAGAAGAAAGATAGATCATTGAGATTCTACATAGACTTTCGATTGCTGAATAATGTCATCAAGAAGGACAGTTATCCTCTGTCAAGGATTGATGACACATTAGACAGTCTTGAGGGATGTAAACTATTCTCAACACTAGACCTTAAGAGTGGGTATTGGCAAGTAGGCCTGAAGCCAGATGATGAAAGACATGATCAGTGAGTGTTGTGATTATTTGTGTAAATAAAGTGAAAGTGATAAATTTGAGTGTTGTCAGCATTATTTCAGACATAGATCTCATAACAATTGGTGTCAGAAGTGGGATCTTTTGTGTTTTATTAAAAATGGCTGGCAAAACAGCCATTACATTGCGTGATTTGAAAGTGCCCAATCTCAAACGTGAATTAGAGGATCGTGATCTAGAAACATCTGGAAAGAAGTCTACTCTTCAAGACCCTCTTTGTGACCTCTTTGAGACTCCAGATACAAAATTGATGTCATCCATGAAGGGCGAGCTCCAGGAGAACTTCGCATCCAGTGATGCTGGTGAAAAAGAAAGATGGATCATTGAGATTCTGCATAGACTATCGATTGCTGAATAATGTCACCAAGAAGGACAGTTATCCTCTTCCAAGTATTGATGACACATTAGACAGCCTTGAGGGATGTAAACTATTCTCAACACTAGACCTCAAGAGTGGGTATTGGCAAGTAGGCCTGAAGCCAGATGATGAAAAATAGACTGCTTTTTCAATAGGTGAAGGTCTTTGGCATTTCAAGGGAATGCTATTCAGGGTGTGTAATGCTCCAGCTATATTTGAGAGGCTAATGGGGAGTGTGTTGGGAGGATTGTCTTGGGAGATCCTTTCAGTTTACTTGGATGGCATAATTGTTCTGGGAAAGTCCTTCAGTCATCATCTACACAATTTGGAGAAAGTATTCCAGAAGTTATTTCTAAGAAGTACTCAACAGTTCTTGTGTACCAGATTGTCAACTTTTTATAAGGATAACTTTCAAAGGATATTATAAAGCATTTGATTTTTTATTATAAATTTTCGGCATATTTTGAGAGAGATATTCAATATTTTAAGTTTCATTTGAGCTTCCCTTGCTTCATATCCAGGTCCAGCTTGACATCTTTTGTGGGGGGAAAAGAATCCTTTTTGGTCTAGAAGGCAGAGCCCGTTTGCTATAGCCGGTCTTGAAGCAAGCAAAGAGAGCTTGCTAGTTAACTTAATGGAGTAGACCGATTCTGAACTTCATAAGATTTCAAAATTTAAAATCTATCTATTCCAGTATTGTTTTAAAATACATTGATGATGATGATGACTTTCATAATTGATACAGTAGTTTCAGTTACAACTTCATTATATCATGTGCATTAAGGGAAAAATTCACTCATTGATGGTTCATTAGTTTTATTGTATTTTTTCTTGTTTATTTCCTAGCTGGAAGATGGAGGAATGTTGAAATTGGAAACTTCATTGGATACCACCCAAATGGGTAAGTTCATTTCGAAAAGGATGAATAGAAAATCAACTATATTTTAATACTATCTTACAAACTGTTTCCTTTATTGTTCATTGCTAGATGTTCCTACACAGAGTGTTTTGTATGGAGATTTAAATACGGTATTTTGTACTCACAAAAATTATGGAGAAGTACATAAAAATATAGTGCATGGGTGCGGAAAGACTTCGTTACACAATTAGAACTGGCGAAAGCCAGCAAGTAGTGTCATCAATTCATAGTTCAGAGATTATAAGCACCTTCATTTTGTATTTTTTCACTTTTGTGATTTAGTCAGGCTCTATGTAAGATGAGCTTGAATGATTAAAACAAGTAAGAAGTCTGGATAACTACTGATGAAGTATGGTGAACCTAGTATTAATTTCAGATCAATAGATGAAAATGAAAGAGAAAAGGTGGAATAAGGAAGAAAAGAGAAGGTTAGTGAAATAAGAAGAAGTGTAAGAAAAAGAAAAAGGAGAAGAAAAATAACAAGAATAAGGAGATGTGGAATAAGAAAGAATGTGGAATTGGATGAATTAGTCGATTTTATATTCGGATATGGGTAGGAATAGAAAAACCTTTCTATGCACATATCCAGAAAGTTCATAATCATAATTTGTTTATACTAGAGCAATTTCACTTATAAAACATGAACAGAACATACATAAATCACATTTTAACTTTTCATTGTAAATTAAACGACTTGCAGTCAGTTTTGAATAATGAATATATCTCATATAATCACAATTAAAAACTGACTGCAAGTCGTTGAATGAATAATTAAAAGTTGATATTAATATTGCAGATAGTTATGGAACAAGAAATCCAAGAATAAAATACATCCTATTGAAATAAAATTTTCAACTCAGAAAGTAAAATTTTCTAGTTTCAATCTTTGATTTTTCTACACTTTGAGATAGTATTTTGTGTCGAACTCCATTTATATAGCTCTCTATTAGTAAGCAATTTTTAATGATTCATTCCAGTTTTGGGCATGATTAAGAGTTTTTAAACAGATAAATTCTCAAAGATACTCCATCATGTACCTTGAATCATGTAAACGTCTTACATCATAGATCATATTGATCATAGGAGGAATTGAGAGAATCAGTTTAAACTTGTGGTGTCAAATGATCATTTGGAGATTTTTTATGCTCGGTATTCAACAAAATGATTTTACTAGAATTAATTGCTTAATCTTGAAGAGTTAATTGTTAATCTCGATATAATCATCATTTGAAGATCATTAGCATTTCATATCATGCTGAAATTTGGTGGTTAATGATGGTTAAATAATGATAAAATGTAAAGTATAGAGGAAAATTTGTTTTTAATACATATTGTTGTTATTGTACAATAACATTTTGCATCTTGTTCTAGACTGGAAGGCAAAGGCAGGACCTTTGGATCTGGAAAACATCCCATAAAGAAGATACCACCACCACTGTGAGGTACTGAAGCTCTTGTGATCATATTATTATAATTTATAATGACTATTACCGTACTATGTTTTTTTTCAAAAAAAGAGCGGTTATTATTCGACTAAAATAATTAAGGTTCAACTCCCAGAGGACCAAGGTTATAGGTTGATCCAGGAGATTGTCACAGATTAGTTGTTTTGTTTTGCATAGTCTACTGAAAATTAATTTTGATGGTGGAAATTCAGAATGTTATGATGTTCCAGGAGCATCAAGTTCATATTAGATGAGCTGTCATAACATTTTTTCAACATTAACTTGCATATGCCTACCACCTTCCCTGCTAGACCATTACTCACAATCATCTCGAATAATAAATATAATATAAAACGGTCTGTGAATTATATTTATACCACCAAACAGGTGAGGTGGACGGAGGCGCCATCCAGTTTGCTAGTATTAAGCAAGAATTAAACTGCTCAGCACGATAATCAACTGTACAGTTCTAACCAAAGGTATCTAATTGAACACAATTCTCCTGTATTCTACTACAGGGGTTCCCAACGTTCTGGCAACTGCATGTAACCAGAAGGTTTTTGAAGATTTTGATGTACCACCATCACCGGTATGAGGGGTGTTGATTGAAAGAAAGCCTCCATAAAAATAATTTTTTTAGAAAAGCATTTTCTATCAGAAAAATGTCAATTATCAATTTTATTTTTATAAAATGAGTGATAAAATTTTATAATTAATTAAACACTTGTTGATTTGTTCTTATATTCATTCTGAGTATACAAAAATTCAGAAAAAACACTCTTAACACAAGTCACTATTGACAAATGGCATCAAAAACAGCATAGCTTTCCAGAAGAGCATTTGATACTTGGATTTATAACCTATTCAAAAGTCTATTAATGATTCCTCTTCAAAAACATCTCTCATGAAACTGTCTTCTGTTAAATCGATACATTTTCCTTGAAGTTTCAACTCATGAATCACCATCATCCAACTCATTACCCACGCACAGGTTTCAGACCTATGTGGGCTTCATCCTCAAAAAAAAAAAAAAAAAATTTGGTGATCCAGCAAAAAGATTTCTGATCCAGTCAAGTTTGAAAAAATTTTAAAGAAATATTTATAAGAACTGTCTCAAAGAGCTTTCAAGTGCAGAATTATACACATCTGGCTTTGGAAGAATATCATTCTCTTCAAAAAATGATGACAGTGCTGAGACATTCTTCTCTTGTATTTGCAAACCTAAAAGGACCAACAATTTTCTTGGAAGAGTTTATTTTGTCATTGGCTGTGAAGATTTTTGTATTTGGTCCCTGAAGACTCATGTTAAGCATGTTGAGTCTATCAGGAATGTCAGCCAGATGTGCTTGACAACCATTCTTCATCAAAGAACAAGCTTTTTGTGTCACTGTCCTTCTTAGGCCACATGATGCGTACCACCAGAAATCTTCTTGCATACCACCAGTTGTTGAGAACTCCTGTTCTTCAAACTGTTGTGTACTTTCTCAATTGAGTCTACTGTAATAGCAACTGAGACTTTTCAATCTTCAATTTATCTATCTGTAATTCATCAACATTCCTACTGCTGGCCTTATTACCAACAGAGACTTTATACAGTGTGTTTTATTGGATGCTTGCTTTTGATTGAATGATTCGGTCACATTTTATGAATAAGTCATTCGGTGTCTAAATTGAGTGTCAAATACAGTGACTGAGATCAATCTATTCACCTCTTTACAGTACTTGTAGTATGGACTATATCATGTCCTATTGTATTTTGGTTATGCTGGCTGGAACACAAAGGTTTACATGCATACAGTATATTTGGAGCCATGCAGTTATGTTAAAAACATATAATCTAATATCAAAACTGACACTATATTACTACTTGAGTTATGATTTCTACTCACTTATACAGGAGGGATGCTTTTCTCTCCTAATTATGAAAAGAAACTTCATAAGTCTGCCACTTTTCAGAAGTGGAAGGCATTCCTCTAGTATAAGTGAGTGAAAATCATTATTCAAATATAAATACAGTTTCAGTTTTGATATAAGATTTCCGATCTAGTATTTCATCATTTGAAACATCACAGATAAAAACATTTGTATACTATATATAACACTAATATTTGGCCTATGATGATATATAGTCAAATATGAATTTGACACTATTCTATGGTGACAGGAAGCCACTGTCTATGTCAAGTCACTGTAGCTTCATTGAACCATTGCTGTACTATCTTTCCTTCTCATCATCTGATTGCACCTTTCACTAATTCCCAAATCTAAGAGATCTCCCAACCATCAAGAGTTTCATATTGACAGACTGACTGACTAATTTAGACAGACTGCTGGTTTTAATATATTTATCAAACTATTGAAAAATGTATTTTCACAAAAATCGCAAGTACAATACACAGACGCATCCATCTATTCTTCTGATTTTATGTATGGAAACCCAGCCAGCACATTCACATATAATTTACGTATATTAAACAAAAGTCTTATGTGAATGAATCATAAATTTCACATACATGAAGCATAAATTTTACGTACATTTTACATACAAATGTCACCTCTTTTTATGTAAATGATACGTAAAATTAAGGTCTATACATATGTATGATTTATGTAGTATATACATAAAATTTTATCTCAAATTTCTGATTAATGTACGTAATTTCTTTATAAATGATACGTAAATTTGAGGTCCATACATATGTATGATTTATGTAGTATATACATAAAAAATTTTATCTCAAATTTCTGATAAATATATGCAATTTCTTTATAAATTATACATAAATTTGAGGTCTATACAACATATAATTTACATAATATTTATATAGAATTTAATCTAAATTATCAGATAAATATACATACATTTTCTGAAAAGGCTTTTATAAAAGCTATCACAAAATGCTTTTCAGAAAATTAATGTATAGTGGGTACTAGTAAACAAATACAAATAGCATTATACTAAAAAACATAAATTCTATAGAATGAACTGTTCAAAACATCCAACAGAATTCAAGTTGTACCTTATATTTATTATTTAAGTTCAACCAGCAATTAGGTGGTTCGGAACCCACCTGAAACTGTAGGTCCAACTCATAAATCACCATCATCTAGCTCATTGCCCATGCACAGGTCTCAGACCTATGTGGGCTTCATCCTCAAAAAAAAAATCATGCATGCTTTTTTGGTAATGGATATATAGGCCTACATACTGAAAATGCATATATATTTACTGTATATGTATGTGAATTTGAAAAATTCAAAGTCATTTTCAGATAAATACACTATTGTTTTATATATGAAATGTTACACCATCAAATACTTCCCATTTCCTCTTGAATACCAGCTAACAGAGCTTTGAATTTTCTCTTATATTTCAACAAAATATGATTATGATCCAACTGTACTCACTACTTTAATGATAGCATTTGTTTTTTTTTTCTTTCTTGACACACTAGTTCTGAGACTTGAAAAATTAGTGGGGAGTTTATCCAGAAAAAAAACTGTTTTATGATAATACATATTTATTTTTCTAGTTACCTAACAGGGTAGCTATTTATACAATCATTACACATATTTTTCAAGTAGTAGCCGTTTTTTTTTTTTAAGAATATCTTGTTGAAGATTGTCAGAACCACTCCTGAACTTTAGTCTCAAACTTCTTCATGGGGAATGACCCTTGATGGACATTAATCATCATTCCTGTGGAAAAACAAAGATAGATATTGACTGGAGTCAGTTTAGTTGACATGCACAAAACCTATCCATAAATTGAATGTTACAAAGTGCTAGCAACCTATCTCTATGGATTGATACGATTTAGACAAATGCCTGCATAAAATGTGTGTCTGTAGCCAATTAGCTAGCATAACAGACTTTGGGACCAAGGTATGGAGAGGGTTTGAAATGAAGCATTAAACTCATTAATTCACACCAGTAGGCCTACTATACTATTTGCTTGTACTGAATCTCCCTTATTCTGTTCAATAAGTTCGTCATAGATGCTGTACAAAAAGAATCTTCTAATCCTAAAAAAATGTCAACTAGGGGTATGGGGATGGTTTATGTATGCATCATGGTTATATTTTAGTTGGTTGTTCAAGGTTATAGAGAAAAAGGAATTAATTCTGCCTGTCATTGAATTTTTAATTTGTTAGCTCATATGCAGGTTGTGCAATACTCTGCCAATTCAGAGCATGCACTTCCCTCAATGTTAACATAACAAGGTTATCAAGGACCAGAGAATATGAGCTGTTCTTCAGAATTTACAGGAACAACAGACAGCGTTTTAGTAGTTTAAAAATACTTTGTAAATCAAGAGTTTCCATTAGTATTTATATCTTGCTTCTACATAGATTAGATGCATATGAGCCACTTTCAAGTTGTACAGGCATACAGGTCAAAACCCCTTTTCCATGACACCATAATAACAAGAAAGTTCAAAGTTACTGACAATTGAACAAACTGACGAATTTACTTAAACAGAATTTATTAATTTCGAATTCCTTTAGGTGCTATTAGTTTACACTGAAGACTTCCGCAAAGTTTTGTAGTTGTACAAAAATATCAGTCACCACCGGGAATCGAACCACGGACCTCCCAATTGCCGGTCGGGCGCCTTAACCACTAGACCATGGAGACCTTTCTGCACAGCAGCATTTATTTTTACTTGGCCATATCGGCTCGTATCTCACAAGAAAGTTCGAAGTTACTGACAATTGAACAAACTGATGAATTTACTTAAACAGAATTTATTAATTTCGTTGTTTAAGTAAATTCGTCAGTTTGTTCAATTATCAGTAACTTCGAACTTTCTTGTGAGATACGAGCCGATATGGCCAAGTAAAAAAGTGATAGCCAAGGGAAGTGATAGCCGCGAGCCGTAGCAGGTATCTGTTCAATCAGATAGATAAGCTGCGTTCTCGTAAGTCCTGTTTGTAACGGTGACCGATTAGATTGGCCAGCAAAAAAGACAATGTTCTCTGCTGAAAATCACTTCCCGGTGGTTCGGAACCCACCTAAAACTGTAGGTCCAACTCATCAATCACCATCATCCAACTCATTACCCACGCACAGGTCTCAAACCCATGTGGGCTTCATCCTCAAAAAAAAAAAAAAAAAAAAAAATGAATGCTGCTGTGCAGAAAGGTCTCCATGGTCTAGTGGTTAAGGCGCCCGACCGGCAATTGGGAGGTTCGTGGTTCGATTCCCGGTGGTGACTGATATTTTTGTACAGTAGCATTCATCGATTTCCATCAGCTACTGAATACTGTTGTCAATATCCGCCATTGCGGAGAAGTCTTCAGTATAAACTAATAGCACCTAAAGGAATTCGAAATTAATAAATTCTGTTTACCATAATAACATTAACTCATAATAAAAGTGGCATTTTTCTGACAACAGCTTTAAAAAATATTTATTCAAGAAACAAATTCTTAAAGCTTAAATCAAATCCACTTACATTTCATCACATCTACAACTGCCATGTTGCAGTTTCTTCTTCCCTCTTCTGCCTCACAGCTGAATTGGATGGCAACGTTGTGTCACCATCCTCTGGAGAATCCTTCTTATGTGATCTTCGAGGTTAACATCTCTTTAAAGAAAGCAGCCTGTAAACAACATTCAAAATTAGGTATTAGAAGGAAGTAATATTACAAGCAATATGGCAGGAAACAATTGAATGTTAAGCCTACCAATTAAACAATACAGGATATGTCTACTGGAAATAATAATAATAATATTTTTTATTTGCCAAAAAAAAAAACGATACAAGAAAATACTTAAATGTACATTATATCTTATACTTGGCACAGCTAGCAAAGTGAACACTTGTGCGCCAGCTGCGAGTTCGCAGCAAGCAATCTAACTTTGTGATTTTTGGTGACCTATTATGCTGTCTTAACTAACCAAACATGAAGATACTAATCTATACATTGTAATTCTATCAATAAGGCATCAGGAAACAATACTGGTTAGAAATTATTGCATTCAAGTAGAATCTTCTACATTTTCCATAACTGTTTCAAATCAAGTGGTTTTTATTTCTAACCTTTGTTAGAATTAAAATATAATTATTCTGCTTTTATAAAAGCTTTATATATAAAGTCACTTAGCCGTTTTTGGGAGAAATCAATAATAGTTGGAAATTAATTCTGGTTGTTATTCATTTATTGAGCAGATAACCCATTATTAAAGGTCTTGAACTGTTTTCTGATGCTTTATTGTGGCATTACAGCATGTAAATTGGTACCTTCATGTAGTTTTTGAACATTTGTCTGTAATACTAGGAAAGAGTTTTACAGTTGAAATTGTCCTATTGCACCTTAATTTTAACTCAAGTTTAATTTAAAAATAGTTTTAGCCAATAGCATTTCAATTGGCTGTGAAAAAAGTGTGCCCATACTCAGAATAAAATGACAAATTATATGAAACCAGAAATTTGAAAAATATTTTCAATTTAAGCCCCCCATCAGCTGCAATTTAAGCCGAGCTGGTGATAGCAAAAAATGAAAGATGTTTACATGAATTCTTACAGAATCATTACTTTCAAATCACTAATTACTTCTTACCTGAGTAAGCCTAAATAAATTGAATTTAGAAAGAAATCTACTTAGGCCTATTCTTTTTTTGGATTTATGTTCCAATGACTGTTCGATTTCTAGAAAGTCCTCCAATTCTTAGCAAGGAGGTTTGCTTTGAAATTCACTCATTTCTACGGTTTGATCATCAATAATATTGCACTTTCTTTCATGTTCCCTTTAACCAAATCCAGATGAACTAGTAATTTTTTGGTCCAACACATTTTAGCTTCATGGGGAAAATGTATTGCTATCTATTACACACATAAATTGGGTTAAAGCATTATAAGAAGAACTTGTAAGAACTTACCAAGAGGATTTATTCAAATTTCTTAAATTGAAAACTTTCTAACCTATAAAACTGCCCAAGAAAGATAAAGTGGGTAACCTGAACACTCAATAAATTAAATTCAAAGTTGTACTAACATGTTTTTGTAATCCTTGGAACTGTTTCCAAATTGTGTTTTATTTGTATCAAAACGATATAAATTTTCACTAGACAAAGAGAACAACAAACAACCACCAAAAACTTCACGTGCGGTGTGCCTAACAGAGTCAGAGAGAACAACGAACAACCGCCAAAAAGTTTGATACGTATCGATGTACGAAGCAATCGATAATTTTTTAATCGATGTTCATGAGCCTTGATTAATAGAGCATCGATTATTATACATCACATTTAGTGGAATTCTGATTATTTACTTTTATTGGAAAATATCAAGTCTAACCTTGAATCATAGAAGAATGAATAGTTATGAAATAAATTAAAAGAGTTTACCAATACATATAATATTACTCATCACGTTTTCGCAACAATATTGGCATATCGATAAATTACTTGGTGGAAATGATCGATATTTTGTAGCTCGATACACATCCTCAAACTTCAGAAAGGGACTTTTTCCAAAAAAATGCATAGGATCATTTTTGTAGATACTTTTGTCAGCTTCAACAGAAGAAAAAAATTCTTTGAGTTATCGATACTGAATTATAATAAAAAACTGAAAAATTGTACGGTACCTTTCCACCAAAAATTAGTTCAACCCCACCATTGGGTACTTTTGGTTATTACCCAAGGTTAGAGAAAATTATTGGTGAAAAAATAATTTTTCCATCAATAATTATTGTTCCTCTTGACGACCATATTGTTGTCTAATTTGACTGGGCTAGGGTACCGGTATATAAAATGAAGTTGGAGTTTGTATTGACGAATAGAGGAGGGATATTTGCGAATAATCTGTACAATTTACGTATAATTTATGTGAATTTTGCAAACAATTTTTACATAAAATATATGTAGTATGTACATTAGCATATCTCTGTTTTTGAAATTCGAATTGATCAATTATAGAAGTGGGCTTTCAATAAAAAAATCTACTGTTAATTTGATTTTGCATTCCAGATTGTTTAACAACAAATTTATAAATTATTACTTACGTGAATATTGTACGTAAATATTACATAAATTTTACATTAGATATTTATCATTTACATATGGACCTAGAATTTATGTAAAAAATATGTTAAGTGCTGACTGGGAAGTAACTGGACAAATCATCTCCACTAGTCCACTATCATAATTGAAATCAGTAAATATGGTAAGGACTGTATCCAAATACCTGTCTGAGAAGACCATTCAGGTGATAGATTGTGACTGCAAGAAGAGTAAGCTCAGCCTTCCATTCTCACAAATTTAAGTTTCCTTCTTCAAAGAAGAGATGTAAAGTAGCAAATGGATCCATTTCAAATAATCTCAAATAATTGGTAAATGCTCACAAACCCATGGGGAACTTCATGATATAGTTTGCCAGAAGCAGCATTCATTTTCAACTTGGCCATATCGGCCATAGCTGTACAGAAAGGTCTCCATGGTCTAGTGGTTAAGGGCGCTCAACCGGCAATTGAGAGGTCCGTGGTTCGATTCCCGGTGGTGACTGATATTTTTGTACAGTAGCATTCATCGATTCCCATCAGCTTTTCAATGCTGTTGTCAATATCCGCCATTGCGGAAGTCTTCAGTATAAAGTAATAGCAATTAAAGGAATTCGAAATTAATAAACTCTTAATGGTCTTTGACTATTTTCTCTAGTACCTTTGAAAAAATACTAAGAAAAGAGATTGGTCTGAAGTTTTCCATCTCTGCTTTATCACCTCCCTTGTTGATTCACCTTTGTTAATCTTCTGTATCCATGTGTACACTCATCACTATTAATATTATTATTATCATTATTATTATTAGAAGTAAAACTCCCAAAGTGGAAAACGCTGAGTAAAGATGGTTAATTTTTTGGACTTGTTCTTCTTGTTTGCCCACCAGCTTTTCATTTTTTTAACGAATTCAGCTTTCCAACTTTTGTATGAAGAGATAAACATTTCTTATTATAGATATATTGCACCATCCCTGAGCCTTCACGAGCTTTCTGTATTCTTTCTTGTTGTGAATATTTCTGTGAGATAATTAATTATTATTATTTTGTGAATTATTTCATGCCTATTGCTTTTGTAGCCTTATGGTCGAATGAATGAGTTCACATCAATTAAATTTTAACTCTAATTGTGATATTATAAAAACAACGTTCTGTATAAAATATCACAGTGCTAAGAAAATTAAATTTTTCCAACATGTCTGGTCAGACCAAAATCCTCGATCAAGAAACTGATTGGTCTTTCTGCAATTTCAAACCAAAAACTGGTCCCAGGTCAGTAGAAAAGAATTTTAAGTTATCTTTGATTTGCGTTTCTGTAACTGGCCTACCAACTTTTCAATTTATAGTGAGAAAATAATGCATTGTGGTTTTATTTAAAATTACTAAGATAAAATTCCAATTTTTTCCAGAATTGTCACCAAGGCTGGATGTTGTAATGGGAAAAAGAGGACTATTCACTTCCAGCTTATGAAATTATTTGGAGAGCAACAAGTTATTTGTTTTTGGACAAGTTTTCCAAAGCTGTCCAACTTAATCATAATTGTGTGGTGTGTGAAGTTATTTATCTATTCATAAAAAAAAACAAAAATAAATGTGTGGGGATCTTTGGTTTTTGGGTGTTATAATAATTAATTGTTTGAAAAATTAAAAAAAAATGTTTTGTGTGAAACATAACCAGAGAAAATGAAAACTATCTCAATCTATCATTTTTCTGTTTTTTTTTATGTTGTTCTGTGCATTTTCTTTTGAAATAAATTGTTTTTCAATTGCAATTGCTTGTATATTGTACCAATATTCTCATTTATAGTTATTATAGAATATCAGTGTAGGAAATTATGTTTCCTTGGCCTTCAGCTCATTTTCTTCAAGTCATAGTGTCTCACTTCTCAGGTCTTCTGCAAAAAGAACTCAGCTGCTACAATATCGTAATTTTTGTGAAGTACAAAATGATATAATAAGCACATGCAAACGAAATTTATGTTATATGAATTAATATAAGAAAAGAATTGAATTGAATAATGAGCTGTATTAGGAAGTATCCATCACATTGGTTCTCATTCAGGTATGAGGAGCTTATTGAGTGCCATCTATTGGACTTGTTGAAAATTGGAATTTAAAGGAATTGACAATTTTGCAAACTGCCAAATATTCAGAACGTAATTTTGGAATTTCAAATCAAATAGTACTTTGAGTGATACAAAAGCAATAAATGATATAACAAAAAAAGAGTTTCTATAACCAGTACTGTATTTGTAGTTACTGCAAAATCATGATATTATATATCATATCAAATTTAAAAAAAAAAATAAAACATGAAAGAGAGAAAAGATGGGGAGGAAGAAGTTAAAGAAGAATAAGAAGAAAGTAGTTGTAATTAGAGGTGTAGAACACAGGAGACATAGAGAGATGAGCAGCAGTGTTGAAGAAGTAGTATACAAGGAAATAGAAGAAGATAGCAGGGATTATGTGCATTTGCAGAAAGTTTTTGAGTTGTACATACAGCTCTTGAATATTTATGCTTTTGAAGAAATTATTTTGAAAAACGTTTTGCTCAAATGAAAGAAATGTTATGTCATTGTCCATGACAAACTGGATCTTCTTGTTAGAATAATATTCTCCAAAATGATTTTCAGCTATTTGTGCAACTTAGTATAGACGTTCCTCTAGTGATTTTGTAGCAGTCCCAGGAGCTATGTGACAGATGAAATTCAATTTTGGTAGACATATTCAGTGTACCCATTCTGTTAGCATACTTGAAACAGTATTAAACATTTTTCATGTATATAAACCTTCCACATTTCCACCTGAGCTCGATCTTTCACATTATCGAAGCTATGAGAAGAGTTTTCGGGCTTACAACCCCGCCTTGTGCATGTGAAAGATGCCCCAGAAATTTATAGGTAGGCATCAATAGAAAAACGACAGTTTCGGTTACTGAAGATGAAAAAGATTTAATTCATGAACAGTAAATGATGTTTTATCTAGAAAGAAGTTGATATATCATTGCTGAAGCTACAGAAGGGATGTGACAAACAGTGTGAGCATCCCCCAGCATCATAATCAGAGGGCTCATAATTTGGGCAGCAGCATTTAGCAAATGTCAATGGGGTTCCAGAACAACAATGGAAAAAGGGACCCCAATTGCCCAGCTTGGGGCCTCCAGGGCCCATTACTGCTCCAGCTCAGACCTCTTGATGGCGCTTTGAAGCCTCACAGACCCTAAACAGCCTCTAGCACCACTGGGACCTTGGGTCCATTTTTATTGCTATAAAAGTATGTTATCGAAAGTGAAGATTCATGTAGGCTCTTCATTTAAAATGTTTAAAGTTTCAACATTTATACATCAGGGTCCTCAAACTGATGCAGCTAATGGCCTCCAATGATTCAACAATGTTTTAGTAGTTCTCAGTATTTTTGCAGCATTCAAACTTGATTTTGAAGGGCCTCCAGGCCACATGTATTAAGTTGACACAGTAAGCTTCAGAGAGGAAAGGTATTCTGATATTTTTGTAGAAATTCCTAAAATTATCATTTAAGTACCTATTCAAATTTAATCTTATTTTACAAAAAAAAAAAAAATTGAGGTGTGCCAAACCCCTATAGGAATCATTGTAAATGTAAAACTGGTCATGCTATGAGTAGATCAACAACTAATATTAGGGAAATGATTGATAATCATGAAGAATGTTTGCACATTCAAGGCCTGGACAATTTCCATTTATCTGGAGAGAACCCTCGGACCTTGGATTTGTAGGGTTTTGTCCCCTCTCATGTGTGAAAATTATTACTTGCATCAAACAATGCTTATTAATATCGATATAATGTTTATTCATTAAACGAAATAGAGCTTGAACTGCAAACAGACAAAAAATGCTTGAGAATCAACTTCAGTGGATTTCCAGTTTCCAGCAGATAACTACTATAGAATTATCACTGTGAATTATGGCTAATTGACATTTGAAAATGGATAATTCAAGACTTCTCCAACAATTCAGTGTTTTGTTGTCATTCGCCATAGCTGGAGCATGGCGAGTTCCGAAACAGAAAAACTGTCATTCCCACTATTTTAATCCAGCTCATATTATTTCATGGAATATTGCGATTTGTATCTTATTGCTGAAAGTGGATGGAATAAATGTTTATAGATTCTATTTCTTGGTAATTCTATTCATTATGCCCATTATTATTTATTGCAAATATGCTTCATTATGCATCATTTTGCAAATATGAGAGAGTAGAAAACCCAAAATGAAATGAAGGGACCCCAATTGAAGTAGAATTAAAACCAGGAGCGTATTGGAAAGTTGGCAAGGACTATAGTCTTTGAGGGCTATTGCCGGTTCGGCAATAGCCCTCAAAGACTATAGTCCTTGCCAACTTTATTCTGGTTTTAATTCGAGATTAACAATCTTAGGTCCTCCAGGGGGCTTTTTCTGCTTCAGTTTAGACATCTATGAAGCGATCTAATATTAAAACTGACACTGTATTTCACTTTTAAATAATGTTTTAGTCACATATATTGGAGATGCTTGAGGAATGCATTTCACTTCTGAAAAGAAGCTCCGTCAGCCTGCCGCCAGGGGTCATGCTTTGTTTAGGTTAGGATGAGCAGCCATTATGTAGTTAAAAATTGCGTTTGATTTGAATTGTATTTGGTCATTGAGTATGTTGGTTCTATCTTGCTTATGGTGTTTGAATATTTCATATTGCTCCAGTGTATTTAGTTTGTGGCTTTTTTGGAATGTGTGTAGAATTTCTAAGTCAGTTTGAATGTTATAGTGTGAGTGACCAGTGTTGATTAAGTGATCTGCAAAAGTTGAGTCAGTATTGGAATGTAGTGCTTTGATGTGTTCTTTGTATCTTGTGTTGAATGATCTGCCTGTTTGTCCTATGTAGTACTTGGGGCATGTGTTGCATTTGAGCTTATATATTCCTGGTTTGTTGAATTTGTGAATTGTGCTGTTTGTTAGGTGAGCTGGTTCTTGTTGGATCTGATGATTTAGGTTGTTTGCTGTTCTGAATGCTGTGTTAAATCCGGATTTTTGAAAGTTGTAAGCTATTTTGTGTGATTTTTTTGTTGAAATATGTGAGTGTGATAAATCTGTTTTGGTTTGCAGGTTTTGGATTTTTACTTTTCATTTTATTCAGGACTTTGTCTACTAGATTGGTATTGTATCCGTTTTGTTATGCTAAATATTTGATTGTATTGATTTCTTCTTGGTGGTCAGCTTGTGATAGTGGAACATTTAGGAGTCTATGGATCATGGAGTTGAAAGCATCAAGTTTGTGTTGATTAGGATGGTTGGATGAGTTGTGAATGAGTGTGTCTGTGAGAGTTGGTTTTCTGTAGATTTTGAAATTGTGCATGTTATTTAGCTTTTTGATAGTTAGGTCTAAGAAGTTTAAGGTGTAGTCTGTTTCATATTCTGCTGTGAATTGTAAGTCTTTATGGGTTTTGTTCAATTGTGTTAGGAGTTGTTCACACTGTCTTTGGTTTCCATTGTAGAGTACAATAATGTCATATCGGTGCCAGAAAATTATTTTGTTTGAGTGTTTGGTGTTTTTTATTATTTTAGTATTCTCTATGTGCTGTAAAAATATTTCTGCTAGGATGCTGGAGATTCGGGATCCCATTGGTAGTCCTTCTGGTTGGGTGTAATACTTGTTATTGTGGGTGAAGTAGTTTTGAGATGTGATTATTTTTAATGTCTCTATTAGTTCTTTTGTGTGTTCAGGTGGGTTGTTTTGTGCTTTGAGTATGTTCTCTATTATGGAAATGGTTTCAGTTACAGGAATGTTTGTATACAGGTTTTTTATGTCAAATGATGCTAGTGTGGAATTATGTGGGATGTTTTTTTTTTATTTTGTTTATGAGGTCTGTGCTGTTCTTTATATGAGATGAATGATTGATATTGATGAGTTTTCGTAGTTGAGTATCTATCTGTTTGGCTAATTTGTATCCTGGTGCTTTTTTGTAATTTATGATGGGTCTGATTGGTGTGCTTTCATCGTGTATTTTCGGTAGGGCTTGAAGAGTTGGTGCAGAAGGGTGAATTTGCTTCATATATCGTTTATCTTTTCCATTAAAGAGGTGTTTTGTTTTATTTATACTGTTTTTTATTATGCTCTGGAATTTGGGTGTTGGGTCTCTTTGAATTTGTTGGATGTTGTTGTTTTGAATGAATTCGTCTACTTTTCTGTTTAGATCATCAGTGTGGATTATTACTGTGCTATTGCCTTTGTCTGATTTGGTGTAAGTTAGGTTGTGTAGTTCTGCTTTTTGTTGTAGTGATTGAGCTGTCTTGATTTCAGAGGTGTAATTTTGTTGTATGTATTTCGGTGTTTTGATAATTTTTACAATGTCATGTCTCAGGTTATCTTGTTCTTCTGCTTTTGCTTTCTGAATATTGGTTTCTGAGTCTATAGCTTGTTTCACTATGGAGTTGAATTTTTGTGTGGAAGGGAGGTTATATTTTAGTCCTTTGTTGAGGAGGTTCTTTTCTGTAGGAGTGAATTGTATCTGTGTGAGGTTCACTGTCCTTTCATGGAATTTGTGTGAAGTTATTATTGGCTTCTGTTTTGGTTGGAGGTTTTGGATTTTAAGGTTATGTTTTTCGTGGATTTTTCTTAACTTGTGCTCCACCCAGGAATTAGTATTCTGAATTAGGTTCATGATGACTTGATTGTTATGGTTGTGAGCTATTTTAAGATAAAGTTTATAGAGTTCTTAATTGATTTTGTCTTTTTTATTATATAACTGTCTTACTGATTCTTTCATGTAAATTGTTTGTACTTTTTTCTGTTTAATTTTGGCAGCTTTGTTAGGTAATTTTATCTGTATTCTAGCATAAGTAGGTATTAAGTTAAGTTTTAAGCAAGTTTTGTTCAAGTTGATGTGTGAGGCCATCTCCAATATATGTGAGTAAAAACATTATTTAAAAGTGAAATACAGTGTCAGTTTTAATATTAGATTGTTCATTAAGTATTTCGTCATGGAAAATATCACAGATCTATGAAGCGCTTAGGAGACTGACAGACCCTACGGCTCCACAGGCCCTTTGGAATTGTTTTTATTGCTACTAAAAAATTTCAAGGAAAGTCAAACAGGATTTTTTTAAAAAATCAATTTTCTTTCTTGTGAAATATCAAGTAGAGGCTGCATATTTCAAAGAAATATTTATACATCGGATTCATACATTGCAAAGAAATAACATTCATACATTGGATTCCATAATTGCTTCAGATTTGGGCCCCCATAATGGCTCCACGATGCTTATGTATTTCCCAGTAGTTTTGGCTCTCAAACATGGATTTGAAGGGCCTTCAGGCCACTCGAATGAAGTTGACACAGAAGGCTTGAAAAGGAGAAACGTGTCTTAACATTCTTGTGGACAGGCTTTAAATTCTTAATCTGGTACCTGTTCAGATTTTAACTTATTCTATAGATAGTTAGGGTGCCCAACATCTAGCAGGAAATATTGTCAATGTAGAATTTATAATACCATGAGTCATTTAACAAATATTATGAGGAAAATGGTTCATAATCACCAAAAAATGCTCAAAGTCGCAAATTTAAGGCCTAGAAATCAATTTTATTCTCCTGGGAGAAAACCCTTGAACCTTCATTTTGTAGGGGTCTGTCACCATCTTTGTGAAGATAAGACAAGAAAATAGGAGAAGATGGGGTGAAATATGAATAGGGAGGGGGAAGGAGTAGCTAAATACGAAGACAGTGGATGTTATGGGAGGTGAACAACACAGGAGAAGGACAGAGATGGGCAGTGTGGAGTGTGGGAGTGCTAGAAGGGAATATATGGAGATAGCAGGGATTATGTGTAATTACAAGAAGTATTTTCGGTGTACACCATGCAGCATGAATTCTTTCAGGAGTAAATACGTTCAGTTTTGGAAAATTTATGCTTTCCAAAAAACTATTACTGAAGAACCTTTTGACCAAGTCAAAGGAATGGAATGTCATTTTATTTTTCAAAGTTTGTCTAAGTTGATGAGAATGATATGAAGTTGAAGTTGGAAGTTCAACCAACTGGTAGGATCAATCAACAACGATTACCTTTTAAAAAAATGATAATCAATATTAACTTTTCATGTAAAATTTATGAAACTTTTCATGTAAATTTCACACGAAAAGTTAATATTAACAACGCAGTTCGTCATGGAACAAGAAATCCAGGAATGATAATCAGCTCAGAGATTTGATATTTCAGAGAATGATCATTGTTATGATTTATTCAGGCTAGTGAGAAAACAATAGATAACTTTGTAACACGTGGTAATGTCAAATACAGGGATCTCAACTAAAAATATGACCAGAGTTTTTATTAATTTCGAATTCTTTTAATTGCTATTACTTTATACTGAAGACTTCCGCAATGGCGGATATTGACAACAGCATTGAACAGCTGATGGGAATCGATGAATGCTACTGTACAAAAATATTAGTCACCACCGGGAATCGAACCACGGACCTCTCAATTGCCGGTTGAGCGCCCTTAACCACTAGACCATGGAGGCCTTTCTGTACAGCAGCATTCATTTTCAACTTGGCATTCCAAGTGGAATTCTCCATGGAATTCGAAATTAATAAAAATTCTGTTTATGTATATTTGTCAGTTTATTCAATTGTCAGTCACTTCGAACTAACTTGTGAGATACGAGCCGATATGGCCAAGTTGAAAATGAATGCTGCTGTACAGAAAGGTCTCCATGGTCTAGTGGTTAAGGGCGCTCAACCGGCAATTGAGAGGTCCGTGGTTCGATTCCCGGTGGTGACTGACATTTTTGTACAGTAGCATTCATCGATTCCCATCAGCTGTTCAATGCTGTTGTCAATATCCGCCATTGCGGAAGTCTTCAGTATAAAGTAATAGCAATCAAAGGAATTCGAAATTAATAAAAATTCTGTTTATGTATATTTGTCAGTTTATTCAATTGTCAGTCACTGCGAACTAACTTGTAAAAATATGACATAAAAACGTATCTTTTTAATATTATTATTCCATATTTCACTTGAGAAATCCAACACCATGGAGAAAAAAACTCACCAGTATCAACGACTACATTTGAACATTTGAAGGTCATATTGTGAATAATTACTAGCATCAACAATGCTTATTAGTATTGATATGATGTTGATTCATTATACAGAATAGAACTCAAAGAACAAACAAACAATGCTTCCGAATCAACTTCAGTGGATTTTCCTGAAATTACAGAGGGGATGTGCCAACAATGTAAGATTTTCCTGGCCTTAAAATCAAGAGGCCCATCATTCAGGCAGCATTATCTGGCAAATGAAAGAAAGCCATTAAACAAAAATGAAATGAGTGGACCCCAATTGCCCAGCTTGGGGCCTCCAGGGTACCTAATTGCTCCAGTTGAGACCTCTAGGGGGTGATTAGAAGCCAAACATTTTATAGAGGCTCTCTGGCACCGCAGGCCCTTTGGGCCATTTTTATTGCTATTAAAGTTATGTTGAGTAGGCTATAGATTGAAGTAGGCTGCATCTAGAATATTTCAAATTACAACATTTATAGATTATGGCTGCTTTCGAAAGCCACAAGTGGAATGTAAGTTGGGTCTAAATTCTTGTTTTTTTCTTCAAAGACTAAGTCTTAAAGACTGGCTATGGTATGAGACAAGTTGTGTCAGATCAACAATTATATAACTTACAATTACTAACATTCTTATCCACTATATATAGTTATACCACAACATTACAACTTTAATCATTTTGCAGTACCTTGTTATGAAGTTTCCATTCAATATAATAACTAGTTTATTTTTCAAATAGCCCACTATATTCACTCACTCGCCAAGTGAATAATTATATCCTCAAAATAATAATCCTGGTTCCGTAGGCTACTTTTTATAGAAAGCACTGCGCACCAGTGTTAACAGGTGCAAGCTGAAGAATTATTTAAGGGTTCCGGCTCCAGATTATCGTACATTGAATATTGTTATGCACGTGGTAATCACCATACGGTATGTTTTATTGCTATGTACGGTAATTTTCAGCCAAATCCCACAATTCTTCAGCTTGCATTTGGCAATTCTGGTTCACATTACGCTCTGCAAAAAGTGTGGAGATAGGAAAATGTAATAATGATATATGAAATGTAATATAAATCTATATATTCATCAGCAAAATTATTCAGTAAACCTAGCTCAATGGAGTTTTAGCATAGACTTGTACATCTCCACTCTAATACCAGAGTGTTTGGGCAAAACTATGTTCTAAAAATAACGTCAATGCTAGCCTAAACACTCTGTGCATCTGCCTGCTGTATAAGCAAGATTGTGAGGTAGATACATAGACTTCCAGATTAACATTGGAGTGTCATCGTTACCGGTAACGTTGTTTTGCTCAAACTTTCTGTTGATGGCTTAAAACTTGTTACGGAAATCTTAACTACAAATACCCAATTGAGATCATGCTCACATACTTACCCATATAAGTTTCATTGATGAATTCGTCGTTATTCAATGTCATTCACGTTGTAAATGTTCGTTGTAAATGAACAAGAAATCCAAGAATTGAATACAAATACTTTCCAGCCCTGATTTTCCTGAAAGATGAAAATGCATCATCATGTTTGATCAGGAAATATCGCACTTCATGATATGTTATCTGACTGTATTCTGCTTCATTTATAAAACAATATTATTTTTTTTCTCCATTCAGTGTACACTACGCCTTTATCATAATAAAATATCGATACGATAATAGAAGAAAATACCAACGCGCTCTGATGAAATGCTACTTCAACTTGTTTTTGAAAGTTCCCGGTCATACAAAAACAGAAAGCAGTTTGTAAAATGAAAACTTTTAGAGCAAATATGAACTGATTATTTATTGGGAAAAAAATGATCGATAGTTCATCATTTGATATTTATAATTGAATACTATGAATATTATTTATAATCACAAACTCTTTGGTAGCAGACCTGCTCTGCTGTCATCTAATCTAGTCTACGCATTACATGCGTCGTGGTGCCTCACGAGGATGGCAATGTATTTGCATCTACTATCAGCTGTTTGCTGTTTCTTGTCCTAGTCAGAACTCTGGAAGCTGGAAGTGATACTGCTACGGCAATAATAATAATTTAACATTGAACTAAAACTAAAAGTGGTTTAATAGTGCGATTCAGAGTACTCAGCTGATAAATTAATTAATAATTACAGTTCATTTGAAAGAATTTGAAATGCTATCTGAATACGGTGTTGATAAATTGAATAGGCCTAGGTTATGGTTCGATTATAAGTTATGCAGTTAAGGGGCCCACACACTAGCGAGTTTGGCTTGTGAGTAAGACTCGGCCAGCCGGGCTTGGGAGAAAATCACTAGTTAGTGGGCTGTTTTCTCCCGAGCCGAGCCCAGCCAGACTCGCGCAGGGCTACAAGTGCGGCTGGGCTCGGTTGGGACTCGCAAGTTAATGGACGTCTTCCCAGCCAAGCCAGGGTCGGCACCTCATTATAACATAGCAGATCATCAGAAAGCAAGTATTTGCACTGTTCACAAGACGTGAAAATAAGTTAATTGAGTTATCTATTTAAGTTTGTATATTTACTATTACTATGACAATACTATGACTGAAATAGTTACAGAGTTAAACTAATGTATAAACAGAAAAATAAGAAAGAAACTGTATATTAAAATTTGAATATTCAAGAAAAAATAAAAATAATAATATTGCAGTGCAGAGCTTATTTTTAATACAATACAAATAAATATTTGAATGTTGTTTTTTTCAACAAAAAATACCTGCAGTAAAATAAAAACAAAATTCTAAAAAATAATTTCAATAATAATAGCTGCTAACAGATAAATTGTGTATAAGATAAATAAATAATTATTGAATAATAATGGTGATAATAATAATAATAATAATAATGATAATAATACATCCCTTATTTGCATGTAAGCCCAATGCCCATTTTATATTTATTATTATAACATTATCATTATAAATATAACAGTATTTAATAAATTGCAATATAACAATTAATTACTTTGATACAAATGAAAAAAAAAAATGGAAGTAATTATAAAATATAAATTGAGTAGAAAGTAGATGTAATTAATCCTATATTTCATCTGACCTTTTGAATTCTATTGAATAGGCCCCCAATTACACTTTTGCATATTTAATTGTAGATGTTCTTCTTCTTCTGAGGTTGAAGCCCACATAGGTCTGAGACCTGTGCGTGGGTAATGAGTTGGATGAGGGTGATTGATGAGTTGGACCTATAGTTTTAGGTAGGTTCCGAACCACCGGGAAGTGATTTTACAGCAGAGAACAGTCTCTTTTTTGCTGGCCAATCTAATCGGTCACTGTTACAAACAGGACCTACGAGAACGCAACTTATCTCTATCTGATTGAACAGATGTATACATGCTACGCCTCGCGGCTATCACTTCCCTAATTATGTTATAGATCTATAAGAAAAATACTTAGAGGTGGGAAAATAATTGTTATAAAAAACATAAATCGTGCCTATAAACGCTCTGACATGTTTTTCTCTTATGTCAGAAAAAATTTAGAAGAAATAAAACATTTCTTAATAATAATAATAATAATCATCAAATTTCAAGTATTATTTTTAGCAAAACCAATACTCTTTCTAGAGCATAAACCGATAGTCTTTCTAGAGCATAAAATGACCTTCCAAATGAGATATTGATTTTAATTTGAAGATTTTGAGATTAGATGAGCTATATGGATCAGAATTAACATGAGCGCACTCCAGCCGACCTTGAAAAGTAACCGAGCCGGACTCGGGAAGTTCACAACACGTTAGTGGTGATTTTCTTCCAAGTCTAACTCGCTGAGCCAGACTCACGAGTCTGGCTCGCGAGCCATACTTGCTAGTGTGTGGGCCCCTTAAACCATGATTATTACAGGTAAGTAAGCTTGGAAGTTGTCATTTTAAAACAGATTTCGTGCAATATTTCACTAAAAACTTGAAAATTTGTATCATTCAATGTCTTTCCCAATCTGTTAAGCCGCGTTTACACCGGAGTTAATAACACGATTTATTAACATTTTTGTTATTAACTGATGTTAATAACAAAAGTCATTTACATATGTTAATAACATTTTCTTTTGGCTGCTAGCTTTGTTATCAACAAAAGTTAACAACACTCCACCAAAATGGTTTATCAACGCTCATGCACAGCCAGCAGTTCTAGGTGAGACAATGGTGCGAGAGGATGACGTGGGGGTTGCGGGGAAGAGAGGAACCTGTTATTAACAAAAGCTGACATGCTAAAAGAGGCTATAACTTTTGTTATTAACATTTGTTTATAACATAACACATTTCCTTCGATCTTTACCGACTCTTGATGGATAACATAAATCTTGTTAATAACAAGGAATTTTCTGTTAATAACACAAGTTATTAACTTTTGTTGAGAGAAATTTTTTGGCGATTCAGTCAAGTTAATAACTTTTTGTTAATAACTTGTGTTATTAACTCCGGTGTAAACGCGGCTTAAGTTGGCCAAAATTTTAGGACAAATTCGTGAATTGAATTCATGTCATTTGAGATTGTTTGTCCTATATAGAACTTGTTGCAGTCATCACATTACAATTTGTAAATTCCAGTGCAGGTCATTCACCACTAGATTCAAAGAACACACAAGAGCCATCTCACACCCAAACACACATTCCACTATTGCTGAACACATCATTTCAACAGGCCACAGTTATACAGACATTAACACTAATTTAGACACACTACACTTCACTCACAAAAGCCAGAAACTCAATGTTTTAGAACAATATGAGATTTTGCAAAGCAGCAACCTGACAACATTTTAAATGATCAACTTAATTTCTTCTCACATACTCTATTTGACAAAATAATCCCAATTTCAAACCTCCCGCCTACTCATCCCCCCACCCCATCATCATTCCAACATAAATAACCCTCAAACTCATACCTTAAGCCAGTGTACTGTGGTTCGTCTGACGATGCTCTAGACAACAGAGCGAAACGGCCGTCACGCCATAACGTGAGTAATTTCCATTTAAAAGTGGTTTTTTTAAGTTTATATTACATATTAGTGGAAACAAGATGGATCTTCAACATCATTATAATTTGGTTTCAATAAACAAAATTCGCATTATATTAACTGCTTTTAGTGCATTATTTTCGTTTATAATTTAGCTTTTGATCAACATTGTGTTGGAAGGACGATTTCTGTAGAACTTGTTCCATAAAATATGAAATTGATAGCTTTTGGTATTGAATCTGGAGTAGTCAGGTTCTGGAGTATCAATGAGTATTATTTTAATTATATTATTTATTTTAATTCATTCATCTCGTCACTTCAATAAAATTGTTTGATCTTATAAGCTGAGTTTTTCAGATTCTGGTGGAATTTTGGGTCCACTTCTCATAAATTTATGTAGAATTTAAGTTCTATATCAAGAGAAACTCTCACATTTTGAATATTGAAACATCAATACGTTATAATCTATCCAGAAATCTTTGTCAAATAAAAGCTCCAGGCAAACGGCCAAGTCTTTAATTTTCTCAATGTTGTGGTTGATTTCCATTATGAAGGAGGCTCACTACCGTACCTCATAATTCACAGGGTGTTTGAGGAAGAATTTTTCTATTTTCAAACCCCATATTTTCATAGTTGGCAGCGTCTATGAGTTTATAACTCTATTTCTGGCTACAGACTACTTCCATTTGCAATGGGGCGAAATATCATGGAATGATTATTTTCTCTAAAACGTTTCAATTCTCATCTAATAATAAGTTATCCATAAACTTTATGAATAGAATTATCAGATGCCACTTGACGCTAGAATCCATATATATGACGTGGCTACTTTTATGTTTATAAATTATTCTCTGAAGTTATTGAAATGATCCTTGATAGAAATACCATAAAAATTTTTGTTTTTATTAATTCTTAATAATTTTTTTTGTCTCGTAGAAAATAAATATACGCTAAAACTAAAAAAAATAAGGACTGCCAAGAAGATTCTTCATCAGAAATTATAGGAATCCTGAGAGAGAGGCCTAAACCGCTTTCACTGAAGGTTAGTTGAGTTGTGTGAAATACACTAAATTTTTTTTATCCAGACCAAATCACATAAAATCTCTATTATCAATTCTCTGAAACTTTACATTTCTTATGTGATGATATTCGTTAACTAGAATTTATCAATTTCGAGTTCCACGAAGTGCTATAAATTCATACTGAAGACTTCCGCAATGGAGGATATTGACTACAGCATTGAATAGCTGATGGAAATCGATGAATGGTACTGTACTCAAATATCAGTCACCGTCGGGAACCGAACAGCAGACCTCCGAATTGCCGGTCGGGCGCCTTAACTGCTAGACTGCAGTGGCCGTTCTGCAAAGCAGCACTTATTTTAAACTTGGCCATATCGGCTCGTATCTCACAATTAGTTTTAATTAACTGACATCTTAACAAACTGAAAAATATACAGAAATTGTAGAAGCCCCCATTATCTTATCAGGCAAGGCAAGATAAGCTTCCAAACACCAGAATAGCATTTCCCCTGCAATAGTTTAGTTAGGCTACGGTTACACTGCATGCGAATTCTGACGAATCTGTCAGAACTGTTCTTCAGAACATGGTGGTTACACTGTTTGCGAATTGTGAATATCAGTTCAGTATGTCTCCGCGTTCCGGTCATAATGGAGGACAGCATTGACCAGTGGCGGATCTATGATTTTTTTTGGGGGGGGGGGGCCTGCATGGGGAAAGTTTTTGCAAAAGGACTTTCACAATGAAGCAATCAAAACAGTAATTTAACGTCGTTTAAAAACGTGTGTTTCAGATAAGGAACTTTAAATTATTTTTTTTTTAAAGCAGAGCAAAAAATATTCTAATACTGCGAGTTCAAGCTTGAATATTAAACACAAAAAAATTAATATTATCATGATTAAAACAATTTTTTGAAAAATGTAAGTTTACTTTCAGTTTAAAACTGACAATAAAACGTAGCCTACAGATTACGTTAAATTTAAGAAAATATAGCTATAGGTAGGTTCCTTTTGATTAGAGTGATGATCGAGGAAGTGATAGCCTCGAGCCGTAGCAGGTATCTGTTCAATCAGATAGATAAGCTGCGTTCTCATAGGTCCTGTTTATAACGGTGTTCATTAGATTGGCCAGCAAAAAAAAACACTGTTCTCTGCTGAAAATCACTTCCCGGTGGTTCGGAACCCACCTAAACTGTAGGTCCAACTCATAAATCACCATCTTCCAACTCATTACCCACGCACAGGTCTCAGACCTATGTGGGCTTCATTCTCAAAAAAAAAAATCTACACTTTCGTTGTTTTCATTGCTAGTGTGAGCGCGTCCTAGCTAAAGCACATATCGTTTCAATGAAACTGGATAAATGGAGCAAGCACAAAATTCAAAACACATTGGTAGCAGGCAATTTAAATGTAACTAAGACATTATACAGTATCAAAACGTTGATGGATATCATACAATTGAAGACTTAGTAGTGAAATTAGGTAATTCTTGCTAATGAATATTATACAAGCTTTTTTATTGAATGGATAGCCATTCGAGTTGAACTCGCCAGCTCAAGATATTGATGGAAGGCGGCAAAACTACACAAGTGAATGAACTATTTGCTGCAAGAAAGGAAAAAGGAGAGCACCGAATGGTGTTCAAAGATCTGTGTACCAATCCACAAACTTTTTTTGAGTACTTTAGGATGACTCCTGAAAGCCATAAATATATACTCCAGGGTATTTAGAAAAATATATCAAAATATTTACATTTCCGAGACAGTATTATTATTGTTATTATTATTACTATCATTATCATATTAATTACTAATATAATTATCATTATTATCATTACTATTTGCTTATTATATTACTATCATTATTATTATTATTATAATTGATAATAATATAATTATTATTATTATTTATTGGGGTTAAAATCTACGTAGCTGTTCGTCAGAATGGATGCGAAAAAAAAACTAGTTTGAATGGTGGAAATGTTCTGACATGTTTGTGCGTGTTCTGAAGAAGCAGTCGCATCTAGAGTAACCACTTTCATTGGCACTGCACAGTTTGATTGTTCTGATGGATTCGTCAGAACGGTCTTGGTCAGAATTCGCATCCAGTGTAACCATAGCCTTAGTTGTGAATCTGATGTTCGATGGAAGATAACTCAACGCCGGCACTCGCTTCGCTTTGCTGTCGCATCACTATTTGCTTATTAACTCGCCTTTCATCTGTTTTATTCCATAACCTGCGCAGGTAATTTATCCTCTTCTTCTTCATCCATCTGGTGAGTCATTTTATTGTCATTGCATGTATTTAATTTTCAAGAATACAGTCCATTAATACCATTCACCGCCCCATCAGAAATAGAATTTTAAATTTTCAATTCCGAAATCAGCTGTCTACCGAATTTCGAGCTGATATGGTCAAGTTAAAAATGTTTTGCAGAAGGGTTACTTTAGTCTAGTAATTAAGGCGCCCGACCGGTAATTGGGATGTCTGCAGTTCGATTCCCGGCGGTGACTGATATTTTTCAACAGTAGCATTCATCGAGTACAGGAGCATTCATTATATTCAGTAGCATTGCCATCAGAATATCACAAGCTATTCAAAAAACAAGCTAGTTAAAGATAGTAAGATAGTTAAATTGTCAACTATTTACTCATGACAAATTCATAATCAAGCAATGATCAATCAATCAGTTTATTTACAGTATCATTACAACAAAGGTCTTCCTAAACCAGTAAGTTTTTCAGTAGGTACCGTACCATACAAGTAAATTCAACAGGCTCTTTCCCACAAACGTTTTATTAAAATTCCCAAACTTGACCATGTTCAAAAGAATAATCACATGCCATTTGCTGCTAGTCCATTAATTGAAATGGTCCTCAATATCCATCCTTTAATTTTTTTTTGTTTGTATCCACTATTCAATTAGTATTTGTCATTTACTCTAATTCATATTTTTTAATAGGAGTGGCCGTAGCCGAGTGGGCTAAGTGCTGGTTTGATAGCCCAAAGGTCCCGGGTTCGATCCCAGTTCTGACCGAAAGTTTTTACCTCGGGCCACTCCCGTGTTTCGGAGGACACGTTAAGCTGTCGGTCCCGGCTGCCTAAAAACAGTCGTTAAGTCACGTCAGAGGCCCTGAACTTATTCAGGTGCGACCTGATAACTCTGACACCAGACCTGAGCCAGCCAGGTCACACGATATTATTATTATTATATTTTTTAATTGTATTACAGCCAACATACACTTACAAAAGAAGAAAACCAATAGGAGGCCAGAAAAAAAACTGTTAGTTGCTTTGATTTGCCGTAAGCCAAATTACTCTTCAACTAGTTTATTTATTTATTTTATGTTCTATCACATTACATAAAATTTCTGGGAATACTCCCATTTGATGATTGATTTGTCAAACAATTTCGTGCTTGTATACAAACAAGAATTTTACAAGTAAAAGTAAAAAACAGTATCAGTCAATATAAATATGATAGAAAAGAGTTATTAAGATAGAACAAATATGTGAGCACCATCTGTTCATTGAGTAACTAGACTCCAGTGTTCACTGAAGTCTGCCACCAAATAGCACGCTTTGAAACTATTTTTATAGTTTTCTTGAATAGCTTCAGATGATAGCTAATGTTGAAGAAACTACATTTCTTTTTTTGCTGATTTAGTCCACATGAGTCTTGAACTTGTGTGTGGGTAATGACGGGGTATGCAAATCTAATAATCCTGTAAAAGTCTTCCAAACCAAAATTTCAAATCCAAGTTGATAACAAATCAGTTGAATGTAAAGATAGATAGATAGATAGATAGATAGATAGATAGATAGATAGATAGATAGATAGATAGATAGATAGATAGATAGATAGATAGATAGATAGATAGATAGATAGATAGATAGATAGATAGATAGATAGATAGATAGATAGATAGATAGATAGATAGATAGATAGATAGATAGATAGATAGATAGATAGATAGATAGATAGATAGATAGATAGATAGATAGATAGATAGATAGATAGATAGATAGATAGATAGATAGATAGATAGATAGATAGATAGATAGATAGATAGATAGATAGATAGATAGATAGATAGATAGATAGATAGATAGATAGATAGATAGATAGATAGATAGATAGATAGATAGATAGATAGATAGATAGATAGATAGATAGATAGATAGATAGATAGATAGATAGATAGATAGATAGATAGATAGATAGATAGATAGAAGATATTATGCTGTACTAAAAGAAGTCCTGCTATGATATGAGATAAAAGAATTTTATGCAATGTAAATTAAAATCATTATAATTCTAAAATCATCATGTATGGTTTGTGTTGGCAAAGTGACTAATATACTCCAGAATAGAGTAAAAATAAAATTCTTATAATTCTTTCTTCAAATCATTCTTAAATTTACTAATTGGAAGTGTTCTGATATGGGCTGGTAAGATATTAAAAAGATAAATTCCTAAACTCTTGACGCCCTTAGTGTAAAGTGTTGTTCTATGCCTGTGATTTCTTATTTGGTCTATTTGCCTTGTTTTTTATGTATGAATCATAGATCTAATTAAGTTATTTTCGTTTTTTTTAATAAGGCGAATACTTTCAAAAATGATAAGGCTAGGTAGAGGGAGAATCTGCAACTGTTCAAAATATGTGCGACAACTTGTTTGTATGGACTCCCCTTCCATCACTCGTATAGCCCATTTCTGCAACCTGAAAATGTGAATCATATCGATAAAATTTCCCCAAAAAGGTACTCCATATGTTATAAGTGAATTAAACAAGGCAAAGTTAACTTCTTTCAAGTTATTGAGATTCAATATAGCTCTCACACATCTGAGCACAAACACTGCTGAGACTAATTTCTTTTTTAGATAATTGACTTGAGGTTTCCAAGAGAGTTTGCTATCAATCACTATACCAAGTATTTTAATATCCTCTACACATTCAATTTTGTGACTTTGTACTTCAAGATTTGTTCCTTTAGCTGATCTGAAGGCTATTTCTTTAGTTTTTTTTTATAATTAAGAGTTAGCATGTTTGTATGAAGCCAATTGTTGAGTTCTTTTAGAGCTACTTTACATTCTGACTCCATTCTAGATTGACTTTTAGACCTCACCATAACACTAATATTGTCAGCATACAAAACACATTCGGCGGGGTCGAGATAAGAAGGCAAATCATTTATGTATAAAATGAACAAAACCGGGCCTAAAACCGATCCTTGAGGAACACCGGATTGTGTCATTAACATTTCAAAATGATAGACCTGTTGATGAGATACTAATTCCGCACTTTGATACCTCTCTTCAAAAAAAGAAGTGAACCAATCGAAAACCGAGTCCCCCATCCATAGAATCTCAATTTATTCATTAGTATTTCTATGCTGACCAAATCAAATGCCTTCGACAAATTGGCAATCAAACCACACACCCTAAGCCCTTTGTCCACAGACGATAGCACACCATCCATATAACTGAACAATGCATCAGCAGTGGATAGGCCAGGTCTAAATCCAAACTATTGGTGTGATAAAATTCTAGTCTTTTTCAAGTGGACTCTCAATCTGACTAAAACAGCATATTCTAATAATTTTGAGAAAACTGGCAGATTATTTACTGTTCTGTAGTTATTGGGAATTTCTCTCTCACCTTTCTTATAGATTAGTGTGACCTTTCCTAATTTCAACTTTGAAGGTACTATTCCACTTCTTAATTGGAAATGCATGTCAAGGGCTCTAAAATTGGCAGAGCAGATTTTTCCACTAAATTGTTAGATATTTCATATGTATCATATGATGTTTCATTTTTCATGACATTGATTACTATATGGAGATCTTGACAGTCCAATAAATCGAAATTGTTCAGAGTTGCATGATAAGAACCATGTCTGTATGAGGCGCTATCTTTTAAAATGTTTTTGTATTTATTAACTGTGTTCTCTGTCATTGTATGGAATATTTGAGAGGGAATGTTCATGTAATGATTATTAAGTAAATTAGCGGCACTTCTACCAGTCTTAATCGTTCCAAACTAGTCAGAGATGCGGATTTCTGATGAACAATCTGAGACTCTACTTGATTCAGATTTGACTAGTCTCCAAACGACTTCTGTCTTATTTGAGGAATTATTAATAAAGTTGTTTGCTGCTAATTTTTCAGCACATTGTAATATCTATTTATAAATACTTTTATAAATCTTAATATACAACTCCAAGCAAAAATAAGCTTTTCTCCTTTTTCTGTTTTGTGAGAAATCAGCACTATTCCACTCAACTTTTGTTTTCTTAATCATAAGGGTTACACTACCCGCATCATGATCCGTGAATGAACAGGGTATAGTGTCATTGAGGCACAATGTAGGAGAATAATTAGTTATTATATAATCGATCTCTGTTGCTGATCTCTGAGTAATTCGTGTTGGTCCCTCACTTATTTTAATTATGTTAAATGTCACCAACAGATTATTAAGTAAGTTTTTATTGATGCTGTTGGTTGAAAAATCAACGTTAAAATCTCCATACAGTAAAGTAATTTTTCCTTTTTCTTTTGTTGCTTTAGCCAGAGTAGATCTAAGGAGCTTGATAAAAATATTAAAATCAGCAGTGATGATTGGAAAGCGAAGGAGGAGGATTGTTACTGTGGAGGATGAGGATGGAGGATTGTTACTGTGCGGGCGGTCTGTTATCAAGTTGAAAGATAAAGCAATCAGACTCTGTTTTACAATAGTGAAGTGTGCTTTTAAGAATTTGTATCATTCCACTGAAATAATAAGAGAAACTTTTTATTTTCGATTATCCCCAATAAATTTGTGAACTTGTACACATCCACCATGTCCTGTAAAGTATGCTCAAAGTCTGTCCGGGATAGTGATGCAATAACGTGCAGTGACTGCTATGTGAGTGTGCATAATAAATGTGTTAACATTACAGCAGAGGACGCTAAATTCATGAAAACCAACAACAAAGCATGAAGGTGTCAAGACTGCTCGAAAGAGAGATGCTAAAGCCTGGCTCTGGAAACTAGGGCAGCTGAAGGAGAGTTGAAACTCCAAGTCATTGTTAATTTACTCAATAACATGCGTGAGGATAACAAGAGAATGGAACGGGACCTTGGAGCTTCAATTGAGTCATGTCATAGTGCAATGGAACAACACTGTCAAACTCTTATAAAAAACAAAATGAAATGCTGGATGCGTACTTAGTTTCTATGGAATCTATGACTAATGAAATACTAAAATTAAAAAAAGAAAATGAGGCACTCAGAGGGCAAATTGGAGATTTGGAGCAATATTCGAGAATCAACATGGTCGAGGTGAGAGGAATACCGGAAAATGTAAATGAGAATCTAGACACAATAATATGCAAGATGAGTGAGGTACTTGGTCACAAAATAAGTCCAGATGCAATAGATGTTTGTCATAGAGCTGGAAAAAGAGAACGTGTCGGTCCATCGCCCATCCTAGTCAAATTTGTCAGGAGGAAGGATAAGGAAGAGATCCTGAGAAGAAGAAGAGTGAAGAGAGATTTCTCCACTAGACATATGGACCTACATATGGATAGGCTACACCAATATACGTCAATGAGTGCCTGTCACAGAGTAGGAGGAGAGTGTTCACCGCCGCCAGAGATGCTTGGAAAGATAAACATTTCAAATATCTATTGATTAGAAATTGCAAAATATTGATGAGAAAAGATGAGGGAAGCACAGCTGTTGAATTAAAGTCGGAGGAGCAGCTGCGAGACATAATCAAATAATAATACATATGCTAACACATAATTTCAAGTTCAACTGTAAGCATAACACTAACGATAGATTTATTAATTTTTAAATTACTCTAATGCAAATAACAAAATGAAACGCTGGATGCATACTTAGTTTCTATGGAATCTATGACTAATGAAATACTAAAATTAAAAAAAGAAAATGAGGCACTCAGAGGGCAAGTTGGAGATTTGGAGCAATATTCGAGAATCAACATGGTCGAGGTGAGAGGAATACCGGAAAATGTAAATGAGAATCTAGACACAATAATATGCAAGATGAGTTAGGTACTTGGTCACAAAATAAGTCCAGATGCAATAGATGTTTGTCATAGAGCTGGAAAAAGAGAACGTGTCGGTCCATCGCCCATCCTAGTCAAATTTGTCAGGAGGAAGGATAAGGAAGAGATCCTGAGAAGAAGAAGAGTGAAGAGAGATTTCTCCACTAGACATATGGACCTACATATGGATAGGCTACACCAATATACGTCAATGAGTGCCTGTCACAGAGTAGGAGGAGAGTGTTCACCGCCGCCAGAGATGCTTGGAAAGATAAACATTTCAAATATCTATTGATTAGAAATTGCAAAATATTGATGAGAAAAGATGAGGGAAGCACAGCTGTTGAATTAAAGTCGGAGGAGCAGCTGCGAGACATAATCAAATAATAATACATATGCTAACACATAATTTCAAGTTCAACTGTAAGCATAACACTAACGATAGATTTATTAATTTTTAAATTACTCTAATGCAAATAACAAAATGAAACGCTGGATGCATACTTAGTTTCTATGGAATCTATGACTAATGAAATACTAAAATTAAAAAAAGAAAATGAGGCACTCAGAGGGCAAGTTGGAGATTTGGAGCAATATTCGAGAATCAACATGGTCGAGGTGAGAGGAATACCGGAAAATGTAAATGAGAATCTAGACACAATAATATGCAAGATGAGTGAGGTACTTGGTCACAAAATAAGTCCAGATGCAATAGTTGTTTGTCATAGAGCTGGTAAAAGAGAAATAGTTATTAATAGTTATAATGAAATAGTTATTATACAGCAGAATATTAGAAGTTTACAGAAGAACTATGACAGCTTTTTAGTTTATTCAATCCAACAAGAATTCAAACCAACAATCATAATCTTGACAGAAATATGGATAACTGAAAGTGAACTAAGTTGTTATGGATGTAGAAGGATATACAACTATTGGCGATTTTAACAATGACTACAGGGCTGGAGGTCCTTAATTTATCTAAGCGATGAGATTAAGTGTGAAGGAGGAAAGGTTGATTTCTCATCTGCTGATTGTGTGTAGTGCCAATGTTCAATCAATAATTTTTCTTTCTCACTACTTGCTGTGTATAGATTGCAATTTTATTCGCACAGATTATTTTTGAATGAGATAAATGAATACCTGTGTGAGTTAGATGAGGCTGAGAATTAGCCTCGAAACCATTCTTCATTATTGGAGATATGAATATAAATATATTATCAAATGAACATAATCCCATACAGCACACTAAGTCACAGATACCTATCAGATATGTAACTATGTGATCTAAAATGTATGTATCAAATGATAGCTTTCAGATAGGTCCCAGCTACATCTCATCATAACCGGTTTTCTTCAGATCCAGTCATACATGCCAAGACATATCTGATAAGTATCCATGAAACCTACCCACAATGCTCTTAGTCTGCACATGCGCCTTGGCAAGTATTTGTGGGTAACGTCTAGAAGGACTCGTCTTCTCGACGGCCATTGTTGTAAACAAGAATCATCAATTTCGACCTGTTTTGGTGGCTTTTCTAATGTTTGTGTGACATTTTTACCATCGTTTTAAATGTGGCCAATGCTTTTAAAGTTTTGTTATTTGAAAAGGATTTTTAGAAAGCGTCAAAATTTCAGTAAGTATCAAATAAGATTATCCTTTAATTGCTATTTTAGTATTGATTGTCTCATCTGTTGATTGTTTCTCTAGCATGAATAACATAAATTTTACAAAAATGTACAGCACTAGTCTGAACAATATCTCATAAGATCAATGAGAATACCGTATTTACCAAATTTTAATGTTGTTTTAAAAAGCTTAACTGTCATTAATATGCTAATAATCTAGAATAATGATGATTTTGGCAGCACCCACATCTGTTACAAAGTTACCAGTAACCATTGAGCCCAGATGAAGAGAAAATAAAAAGTTCTATAAAACTTATTATATTTTCAGAACTTATTATAATTATTTTGAGGTTGAAAATTTGACAACGCCTCCAAAGTGCAATTTATTTAATGTTAAAGAGGCTCTGGTTTGGGGGTTTGTGAATTACTACTTATTCAGTACTAATTGAATTCGTCAATGCTTGTTCACATCCTAAAGATGTGACTGATTACTCTTATTATTAATGCCTTACTGTTTTAATTGTAATTTTAATTGTTTCAGACTTCAAAGCAGAGGTTTTGAGGAAACTAAATACTCTTCTGTTTAAAGATCGAATGATTGAAGCGAAACTTGATGATCGTTCACTTGCAATGAAGGAAAATACATCATTAACCGACCCAGAAGAGATTGCCAGATTTCCATTACATTAAAATTTATATTACTTCATTGATTAGTAAGAAAACTGTTTGAAACGACAAATTAGTAGAATTTAATGACATTAAGGGCCGGTTTCAAAAAAGTGGATTAAAGTTAATCTTTGATTAGGCTACTCATAAGAATAATGAACATTGTTAATTGGAGATTAAACTTAACAGGCCTTTGTACAACTGAGACTGACTGTAATTAATTCGGTTTTTGTGATACCATGATCAAAACCGCCCTTACATGTATTCGGCCCGGTAGCAAGTCGCCTTCCATATATGTATTCAGTCTTGGACTTGCATTGCTTGAATAAAAAATGGGTTATTACTTATGGGTCATATATGCTCTGATGAATGCTGACTTATGGGCTATTGTATTGTATATTTATGCTATTCTCTCTAGCAAATCATTGTCTAGTTGTTTTTGAAAATGAAAGTTTTAAATCAAATAATTATAATTGTAATTCCAGCTTCTTTTATGATCACTCTGTATTTTTAGATTAAAAAACAGCATAGCCAATTTTTAATTCGGTTTTTGTGATACAATGATCAAAACCGCCCTTACATGTAAACGGCGCGGTAGCAAGTCGCCTTCCATATATGTATTCAGTCTTGTTATTATTTATTGTATTGTATATTTATGCTATTCTTTCCAGCAAATCATTGTCTAGTTGTTTTTGAAAATGAAAGTTTTATATCAAATAATTATAATTGTAATTACAGCTTCTTTTATGATCACTCTGTATTTTTAGATTAAAAAACAGCATAGCCAATTTTTAGGCATTAGGTACAGCTTCAGCTTAGTGCACAAAAAGCGTTTTTAACTTCCTTCTTTCAGGTTAGGTTGTAGAATATAGCATATACAGCAGAAATGACAAATAAATTCAGCATGTTGGGGAGGAAGAAAAATCCTTCAAAACCGACTGTCTGTATAAAGTAGTGAGATCTGTCTGTATATCCGACTGATCTGACTGTCTGTATAAATAGTGAGATCTAATTCTATTTTTTCTTAATGATTGCTTATTTCTCAAGAAATAAGAGAGTTTTCCATTATTTTATTATATTATTCATTATTTCCATTATTTCTCAAGAAATAAAAGAGTTTTCTATCTCTTTGAACCTTCATTAACGTCAATCAATACCTTTACTGTTTTCATTAGTTAAAAATAGATATTTGTAGGTATGACAATTTTTTTAAATTCCAATTCTAAATTTCTAATTTCATGTTTATTGGTTGTAAAGTAGCATCTGAAACACTAATTTGACTTCTGTCTCTTTACTCAAGCATCGCTAAATTGAAAAAAAATTATTACTTGCCCAATAATTCACGTTCACCTTACTAGAGCAAAACAATTCTCTTCATTTCTATGGAATGGCTTATTAATGTAACAAAATTTTTATTTTCCAAACATCTATGAAAGCTGAATTCTGCATTGCTCAGCTTTTATTATTGATAAATAAAGCAATAATGTGTTGCAGGTTCAACATATGTGTTGAAACTTCCCTTGAATAGAAGCTAAAAAGTTTTAAACTATAAACTTTGAAGGGGTGTGGTTTTATCAGTTATCATCAAATGGTTACCTCAGTATAATTGTAATTCCTGAAATTGTTGCCATTATTAATCTTTTCCAATTATGTTTGTTGTACTGTATACATTTTTAAAATTCATACATTGATTTGAAACAATATTTTCTTTGATACTCATGTTTCAGCTGTAAGGGTGCACCAAAAAGAGGCAACCGAAAAAGACTTGGATGCTATCATAGCACGTTGGCTTGTACAAGCAAAAATGAGGATTGACAGGAGTAAAAAGTAAGCTGATTATTTGATTCCAACTGGTAGCCTATGAGTCATTTTTCATTAGAATTTCTCAATTGTAGCAGCACAAATGTCTGTTGAGCTAAGCTTAATCTCTAATTAACAATGTTATTTTTCATGCTTAATGAAACCTTGATCTATTTTCATGCAACCGACCCTTAGACATTATTTAGAGCGAGGACACACAAGCGGCCCGGTAGCAAGTCGCCTTCCATATATGTATTCAGTCTTGGACTTGCATTGCTTGAATAAAAAATGGGCTATTACTTATGGGTCATATATGCTCTGATGAATGCTGACTTATGGGCTATTGTATTGTATATTCATGCTATTCTTTCCAGCAAATCATTGTCTAGTTGTTTTTGAAAATGAAAGTTTCAAATCAAAACACTTGTATTTTCTCAACATCGTATTCTTTCCATCACTCATCACTACAAGCATTTAAATTCAAATTTCATCTATTCATAATTAGTATGTACATTTATTGTAAAACAGTATTACAGGATATGAATATTGTATGATGATTTGTCTGTGTGCCGGGAGGAGTCATAATTTTCAGAGAAAAAAACTTGTAAAATAAAAATAAAATTATATTACTACTACTACTACTACTAATAATAATAATAATAATTCATCAGTCTTAAATAAATATGATAATAAAATTGTTGTAAACGTTGACATTTCGATTAATAACGGTTTCTGTTTGAATATTTAAGCCTAAAGCCAAATGCACACCTAATGCTGCATGGTGTGGTATTTGCCCACAGAAACGTGATTTCTATGTAATGGCTTGAATAGCAGTACCACATCATGTGCAATTCTTCTCACTTGAGCAACCAATAAAGCTTGAGGCAACCATAATTCAAGAAAAATACAAATTTGATTCAATAAGTGGCCTTATACACCTTATAAAATGCTTGCTTCAAGTCAGTCAGGAATAGCAACTCCTCCAGCTATAGAGTTTTAGTTTTCTCCATTTCATCTACAAAATTTCTTATTTCAATCTCAATTTCAATGTAAAAATTTAGGCTGGTGAAAAATTAACCAGCTATTTCCAACTAACTCCAGTGTTTGCAGGCTCCTCTCTTCTAATTAGATTTAATAAAAACATATTCATATTACACATGCTTGATAATCAACTTTGTGACTTCTGTTATTTACTGTTAATGATCTAAATTGTTTTATTCCAGTAATGTACCAGAGAAAACAGCAAATGATGATATGGACCTGCTCGAATGGATAAGATACTATGGATAGATTTATGTAGTTGCCTGATTTCTGTAAGTTACCAGGAAGTTTTGATGACAGAATAGAGAATGAGCTCATTACTTTTTCTATAAAACAGTGTCTCATTATAGAATATTTTGTTATTTTCCAAAGTGTATTCTATATTTATGAAATATATTTTATATATATATATTCCACTCTTGCGTTTTCTTTCACACTTCCATGTAATTGATCAATATTATCCTCTTCGATCCTAGCACCTCTACAAACTGTATTCTTGACAAGAATCAGGGATACATTTTGATAATTGTTATTTTCACCCTCATTAATATAAAATATTTTGCAGATACATCTCAGATATGTATCAGTTACATAACTGTGATAGTTACAGAGACCAATCTGATACCTATCAGATACATCTGTGGTATGTACCTGATACATCTAAATGTCCGCTTTGTTGATATGTTTCAAAAAGATATCACTGATACATATTGGATACATAGTTTTGATACATATCTGATAGATTCCATTGATTCATTTCTGGTACATATCAATGATACATATCAAATATGTACCAATGATACTTGTTTGAAACATATCACCAAAGCGGACATTTAGATGTACCTGGTACATACCTGGTATGTTTCAGGTAGGTCTCTGGAAGTTTCTGATACATATCAGAAGTTTCAAAATTATGTATCCGATACATATCTGGGACATAACCGTGCTGTATGGGATGTTGATGAATATAGGATGATGATGATGAGTAAATTTGGATTTGAATCACTGATAAATGAGCCCATGCGAGTGGTCAATGATAATGGAACTTGTATAGATCATGTGTTTGTACAGCATTCCAAAAAAATAGTAATACAAAGAAACAAATTTTGACATTGAAATTAAGGCTAATGTTATCCATTTAGATATAACTGATCATTCATTGTCCAAAATACCTATAAAATATTGTTCTAATATGGAAGACAATATACATAGTACTAGAGATGATATTATTAGAAGAAAAATTGATGTTCATAAACTTACTTCTCTTCTTTCTGCAACAGACTGGAATGACATATGGGAGAGAGGGAAATCTTGATATCAACTTGAGATGGGAGAAAATCATAAATTATTTACAAGAATTGATCAATTCATGCACTACAATACAGGATAATCCATTTAGAAAAAAAACTAAAATGAAGATCAGAATGGATTACAGAGAAATTAATTAGAAAAAATCAGTTTAAAAATTTTCTATTCAAATATCATCGACAGCCAAATAATATGCAAATGAAAGTAGAATATTCGAGATACAGGAATAGATTAAGAGAAGAAATACGAGCAAATAAACAGAATTATTTTCAGAATTTATTTGGAATAAATAGGAATAGTATTATAGACCAATGGAAGACTGTTAATAAACTACTAGGCAATGCAAAAGAAAAATTATAATAGTAGAAATAGTGCTACAGAATGGAGAATTTATCAAAGAAACAAAACAAATAGTCAATGAGATAAATAAGTTTTTTCTTACAGTTGTAGAGCATTATAAATCCAACTAGAAAAATGTAGAGAAAATGACAAGACACATTGTAATCGCCTGGGGTTAGTGACACCCAGAATTCTATTCCCTTCTGGTGGGGTTAGACAGTGCAGGATGGAGGTTGAACACAGTGAGGACGACAAGGAGATTTGACACCAATTTTAATCGACGATGGCACACGTGGCAGTACGCCAAAATGAAAATAAAATTTTATATATTCTAAAATCTAAATACAGAATATGGCATCCTTAGAATTAGTTCCAGGGCATTGATCATTCGGTGTAGGCAACAGCAAGGGGTTTGGATAACTGCAAAGGGTTGGCACGTGGCGTTACAATGATAGGAATTGCCTTAGTTCGGTGATCGTTTTAGATGAAGTCAGTACACGAATATTATAATACATCAGGTATTGGCACAAGGGTTATAGGCGACAACTGAATGATTCAAGATTATCTAGACAATCACTAACCGGAACTGTTCATATTAAACTCCATGTACTGTAATATTACATATTTCAAATTGAGCGCTCAAAATTACAAGATCGATCTTTAAACGATTGTCGATAGTATCGATCAAGATCGATGGTCGATAGTAGAAAGCATGATGATTTGGGGAAAGTGCATTTGGAGGTTAGAGGTTTTTTCACGCTGAGAGGAAGCGTGTGGCTTTTTAGAGAGAGGACCATCATACGGGGGGAGCATGTGTTTAACTCACTAGTAAAGTTTATTGTCAATGAATATTTATGTTTAAATATCAAGTTGAAAAAGTAATGTAACCCATATTGTTTTTTATTTCATTCTCATATTCATCTGAGATAACAATAGTTTGGTTTTACCAGATGACAATTTGTCAATAAACTCTTATAAAAAACTAAAACATTGCTTTTCTCATGGGTGTTCATTTTCTGTGACCATATAGTTCAACTTCTATGGTAGTATTTCAACCCTTGATGACACAGATTTCCTACCCACTTTCTCTCATGAAGTTCTGTTGGTTTAGTGAAATGTATATAATTGTGAAGTTCTATTTTAAAGGTGAGTTTGATCAATTTTGTTGTATATTTTGTTATGTTTATTGTATATGTTCCCTATTTTTATGAGTTGGTCCAGTATTGGAGGGTTTGAAACTTTTGGGACTAATTCATTGAAAGAGGGAACATTACAAATTTGGTACCCCTATTGGTGACAATTTTCATGGAAGTGCAACTTAGATGCTCCTTACAGTAATTGTGACATTTCCATGTAAATGAACTCTACAAGAATATACCCGTTGAGAACTGAACCTAACCAATGTGATGACCAGTTTTGAGTGTGAAGGTGTGAGTTTTTGAACGAATTGTGCATTATAAAGTATTGTTGTTTAATATTTTTGCCTTATGCATAAGTATTTCCTAAGAAGCAAGAAAATGGAGAACATAGAACAAAGAGAAGAGTCTAGGGTCACAGTACTTTTGAATGGAGACTCCCAAGATCAGTTAGACCTGACAATTCAGGATTCATGTGATTCAATGAGTGCAAATCACTTGAATTCTAGTCACAATGAGACCGAAGAGAGTTGTAATCATTCTGAAGCTGAGAATAATTACAATTTTCGTCCTGAAATAGATGGAAATATTGAAGAAAAAAATCATTCTAGGCCTATGACTAATAGTTCTAATGAGGAAAATTTTGATTTAAAGAGTTTTCTTATGACAATGAACAACAATTTGGTTGAACAGTCAAATAAGTTAGAAAAGAAGTTTGATGAACATGGAAGACAAATAGAAAAGTTAGTACAGCAAAACATTAAGTTTGAACAGTGTTATATTAAGACAAATAAGGAAGTAAAAGAACTTCAAGTAGAGACTAAGAATATACAACTACAAGTAAAAGAAATTGAGAAAGCTATCGAAAACACTACAAATAAATTGACAGATAGGGTTGTAGGTGTAGAAGAAAAAATAGAACATGTAAGAATTCAACATGAACAGCAAATTCTCTTGCAAAGTAACATTGAAAAAACCATGAAGAATAGCATTGCAAATTTAGAAAATAAGTTAGGTGAGGAATCCCTTGAAATTTCAAAATGAAGGTTAATTTTGAAAAGAACATTGAAACAGTTACTAAACTCCAGAATAAGATTTCAAATCAGATAAGTACTGTAGCCGTAGGTGATTCAAATAGTAGTTTTTGCAATTTTGATAAATATGAATTTCAAATGAATATTGATAAAAAGAATCCCATGAATTTCATATGGAACTTGATGAGCTATCTTGATAGAAATCATATCAAAGAATGGAATAAAATTAAGAGTATTTTGGAAAATAATTTCAATGTAAATGGCTGTCAAAAAGAATGGTGGGAGTTTGTAAAGTCTGATGTGAATGATTTGGAAACTTTAAAAGTAAGTTTATTGCAAGGATGTGGTCACAGGAGACACAAAAGTTTACTAGACAAGATCTACGATTTGGCAAATACAGGGTAGGAGGAAACTTGAGTCTTACTGAATATTTCATTGTCAAGTTTAATATTTGTAAAAATTTGATTCCTTCTGTAGACAAGGAAACTATTTTTGAAATGCTAAGAAATCATTATGATGAAACAATAACAACAGCAGCAATAATAAGAAATGTCAAAAACACAGAAGAATTCATTAATTTGCTAGATGCTTTTGGAACTTTGGAAGAATATAAAGTAAATAAGAAATCCTCAAAAGAGATACATCAACTTGAACAAAATGCAAGTCCAGTAAGGAACATAGTACCAATGGAATCTCATAATGCAAATAGTCAATTTAATGTTTTCAATCAAGAAAATAATGTAGGGAATGGGCATTATAATAGCAACAATAGAAGACCGTATTATGGAGGTAAGAATAATCACAATAATCGTAGGAACCAAAATCATTTCAATAGACCTGGTAGCAATCAGCAAAATGCAAATTCAAATGATCACAATAGAGATAGGTTTCCACCACAGTTTAATTACCCTCCACCAGGATATGTAGACAAACAGAATATATTGCCTAATTCTCAGCAGGGTAATAATATGCAAGGTTTGAATTTATCACAAAACAGTCCTAACCACTCTTTAAACTGAGTAATGGGCAACAAAAACAATGGACAACAAAAACTGATTGTCCTACGAAATTAAGGTTTGATTCTGACGATGAGATGAATAAAATACATGTGAATAATAATGAAAATTATGAAGCTCTGGTTGTGAAGGATGCTTATGTACATGAAAGAAGAGTCAATTGTATTCTTCAGGATTTGTTGTATGAGCCAGAAGTATTAATGCCTATGAATTATGAGTTAGCTGAGATACAGGTTAGCATACTTAGTAAGAAATACAATTTAATAATAGATACAGGGTCCGAGATTAGTGTGATTAATAGTAAAATTGTTCAGGAATTGAGTCAAATATCTTCTAAAAAATTGGATATAATACCAGCACAAAATATAAGCATTATTGCGGCAACAGGTCTTAGACATAAAAAAATAAATAAACAGGTATTGTTAGGAGTAAGATTTGCAAAGATTGAAATACCAATTGTATTTCTCATGGTAGATGATTTAAATGTAGAGATAATAGTCGGTTGTGATTTTTTAAAAGAAATCAAGGCTATTATCAATTTTGAGCATTCTAACATCATTATAAATGATATAGAAATTCCTTTTATTAGAAAGTCTACTTGCCGACATGAAAGAGTGTTGAACATACGTGTAACAAATAATAGTGGGGTTGATGAAGAGCTTTGGAGTCAAAAAATAGAAGATGTTAGGAATCATCTCAAACACGAATCTGAGGAGTTAGTACAGAAACTTGTAGATGTTTTTAATAAAAATAAGGAGGTATTTTCAGACATGCCAGGTTCTGCAAAAGATTATGTATGTCACTTAAAGACAAAAGGGGAAGTAAAATTAACAAAGAAGAGTTATCCAATACCATATAATTGTAGGGAACAAGTAAGGGATGAGGTAAAGAAGATGCTTGAACAAAACATCATTGAACCAGCAAGCTCAGAGTTTACAAATCCATTGGTTGTTGTAAAAAAGGCTGATAAATCACAAATTAGATTATGTCTTGATGCTAGAGGGGTAAATGAGTATTTAGTGCGTGATTATACCGAACCTGAGCCCATAGACAATCTATTGATTCGGTTCAATAAATGTAAATTTATTACATGTTTTGACTTGACACAAGGGTTTAATCAGGTCAAGTTATCGAAGGAAAGCAAAAAAGATGTAGCATTTAATGTTTTTGGACAAGGATATTGCTATAGTCATCTCCCTTTTGGACTGAGTGTCAGTAGTGCAGAGTTCATAAAATGTTTGTATAAGGTATTGGGGGAAGATGTTTGCCAATTTGTAATTGCTTATATTGATGACCTAGCTGTTAGTAGTTCTAGTTTAGAAGAACACATTCAAAGATTAGAATTGTTATTCAGTCGATTGAAAGAAGGCAATTTAAAATTAAAACTTGCAAAATCAAAATTCATTGCTGAGAAAATAAAATACCTGGGGTATTATATTGGTAAAGAGGGATTAGAAGTGGACAAAGAAAAGGTGAAAGTAATTACAGATTTTCCTGAACCTACAAATCTTAAACAATTACAGTCGTTTTTGGGGCTCTGTAACTTCTATAGAAAATTCCATAAAAATTACTCTCAGTTGACTTGTCAATTTAAGCATCTTTTGAACAAAAGTAATAAATTCATTTGGGGTGAAAAGGAAAGGCAAATATTTAAAGAAATTAAGAAAAAATTTCTTGAATGTGTGATTCTTAAGCATCCAGATTATTCAAAAGATTTTATCCTGGCCACTGACGCTAGCGACATTGGTTTAGGTGTAGAACTTCACCAAGAGGATGAAAATGGTGAACATAATGTAATAGCATATGCAAGTCGATCACTTACAAAAAATGAACTAAATTATACAATTTGTGAGAAAGAGTGTCTCTCTGTTTTGTTTGGACTTCAGAAATTGCAGAACTATTTTGGTAATAATAAAGTAATAGTTAGGACCGATCATAAAGCTTTGACATTTTTAAAACGTTGCAAATTAGGTCATGGAAGATTGAGTCGTTGGATTTTAGCATTACAAAATTTTCAAATTGAATGGGAATACATAGCGGGCAAAAATAATATTGTACCTGACATTATTTCACGTACAGATTACAATAATGATTATGAGAAAAGAAGTTCTAATGAATTTAAAGTTCTAAACATAATAAAAAGTGACAAGCATTTGAAAGAAATTATACAAAAGATTAAAGACGAGCAGCAAAATGATTGTTGGGTAAAGAAAATTGTAGACAAATTGAATTCTGGGGATGTGAATATTAATAAATATTTTGTTATTAGTGATAATCTTCTTTTCACCAGAAAATCAGGGAAACATAAATTTTGGAAATTGTGTGTGCCCTCATCACTACATGAAGAATTGATCAATGAATATCATCAACATCAGGGACATGTAGGAATTTCTAAAACTAATAAAATGATTGGAGAAATTTTCTATCTTAAGAATAGTTATCGACTTGTTGCTAAAACTGTACAATTTTGCAAATTATGTCAACTAGTTAAAACCTCTAATGCTAAGAAATCTCTAGAAATGTCAACTATAATTGCAAATAATAAAAATCACAAAGTTTTCATTGATATATATGGGGAGCTGCCAGGAGGCAAATACAAGTGGCTATGTATTATGCTAGATGGCTTTACAAAAAATGTCAAATTGTATCCACTTGTCAGAGCTAATAGTCAAACATTAGTAAAAAAGGTGGAAGAATATATTCAAGAATTTGGAAAATTCCAGTGTATAATAAGTGATAATGGAACTAGTTTTACAAGTAGATGCTGGAAGGATTCAATGGAGAGGTTAGGTATAAAATATTTTTATATAAATGCCTCTGGCATTTTGGTGGCACAATACTGGACACGACAACTTTGATGCCTTTATTGCTCGGACACGAAAAAGTAAAGTTTATATATCAATTTATCACCCACAGTCCAACCTCAGTGAAAGACCACTGAAAGAGGTTAATCGAGTTCTAAGAATGTATGTACCTATTGGCAAGCACAATATATGGTATAAATACCTTGATAAAGTTGAATTTATTATTAATCAAAATTTCCATGAAAGTACAGATCATATACCATTGGAATTGATGCAAAACAAGAAGTTGAGTCATTTGGTATTTAAATATGTAAAATATCCTTGGGATAATAAATTTGAATTGGAAAGTGAGGCAGTAAGAGATAGGAAAATTTTGATTAGAATCAAAAATAGAGGGGTAATTCGACGTTTCAAGTATTTCATGAAACATAAGCCTGGTGTAAAATTTCAGATTGGTGATCAAGTTCTAATAAATAACTATGTATTGTCTGTCAAGTCAAAAAAGTTCTCTGCAAAACTTTGTCCCAAATTCAAAGGCCCATATGTAGTAGAGAAAGACTTAGGAAAAGGCTGCTATGAAATAAAAGAGTTGAGTACTGGAAAATTATTGAAGACGAACAAATATATGATGAAAAAGTTCTATCATAAATAAATGTAGAAGAATATATTATTAGATTATGTGAAACATATTTTTTATTTTATATTTGTTTGAATCATGAAAGAATCATGCATCAAATTCATGAATAGTTGATAAGCAATAGTAAATTTGAGGATAAGAATTTAATATTATATTACAGTAGTCAATAAGTTTAAATTTTCATTTATTATTACATATTATTGTTTATTATGTCTATAAAAGATTTTGTATTTATAACCAAGTCCATAGAAATGTGTAGAACAGGAATTAGAGTTTGAATTATTGAATATATGTTTTTATGAGAAATAAGAGATAGTTTACCACTCTGTAAAAAGAAAATATATGAACTGCTTTTATGAGATGAGATCAAGGTACATATCTTGTATGCCCAATGTAAAGAAACTGTTGTGTAGGGATGAGTTCTGTAGGGACAGTTAATGTATTTTTTATATATTGTGCCTTGTATGTTGTTTTTTAATTGATAATCTCAAAATGAGAGCCCAAAAGAAAGGGATATTGATCAAGAATTTATTTGAAATAATTTTGTGTATTGTATTGATGTGTAACTAAGCTGTTACTATAGGAATTTATTGTTGTATGGGGTATCTTGTAGTTGGGGTATGGAATATTTAGACCATGATTCTTGTCTCAAATAACTTTGTAATTGTGTTGTAGTTCAGAAAATACAGAATGTGGGATGAAATAATGATGTCTGTAGAGTTCTCATATGAATTATAAATGCATAAATAGTTGATTGTGAAATATAAAGTAGATTGCGGGCTTGGTTGATAATATTTTATGCTTGTATGTCATAAACATTTTGATTGTTTTGATAACAACAATGGTTGTATTAACATATTATTAATTTGTAAGGGATATTTTTTAGTTGTAATCAAGATATCAGTGAAAACGACCTAGTGAGAAAGTTTTTTTTTTTATTGATTGTATTTTTACAAACTTTTTGATTGACTAATTGTTTTATTGAGCGCAAGATATTTATATTAGTTTCAAGGCAGTTATGTTTAGTAAAATTAATAAATTAACTTCGAAATATTGCATATGTAATTGTCAAAATTAATGCCATGTTTTGGAGTTGCGAGACATTCAATGATTGAACTACCTTGATTGCGACTGCTTAACTGGTAACTGTCACTGAAGATTTTGGTGGAATTACAATGGTCGAAATGTTTTTCCCAGTGGATAGTCTACAGTTTACACAGATGCACAGTTTTACAATCAAAATTGTTTCTTTTAGTGAATATTCGGTTGTCTCAGATGAACAGTTCAACATTCAATAGACAATTCGAAGAATCGGTTGCAGCTTTACAATATGAATAATCAATTTTATTCATCGATTGATTAGATGAACTTTTCAATTCAGTGCAGCAGTTTCATTGTATACAAAGAGACAATAGTAATTCAAATTTTCGGCGGAAATAGACTTTACAACATTGAAAAAAAAACTTACCTCAAGCAACAGATTTGGTGTGTGAATACAGTAATACTATTTCATTAAAAAGAACTATCTCCAGTGTCAACTCCAGAATAGACTGAGATAAGCTTTCTTACAAACAAGTCTTATCTAATCGCAACGTTACTCAGTGCTGGAATCAATGAAAATGAGTGTCGCCTTTACTATGAACTGTGCATTTATAAAATCAACAAGGCTTTTGGAAGAAGATGAATTTTTTATATTCTGCAATTCTATGAGTCTGCAATTCAAAGTGTGACTTATTATCAGTTGAGCGACTGTAATCAATGGCTTCAGTTCTCATCATCAAATACGGAGACCACAACGATCTACATTTGAAAGCGAAGTAAAATTGTAGGCAATATATATATGCAATATGATTTTTTTCCTTTATATGAAATAATTTGAAATTTCTAAAAAAATTTATAATAAAAATTGAAATGTTTTTTTTTTTAAAAAGGGTTTCAATGATTTTGACTTTTCAATTGTAATTAAAAAAATTTATTTTGAAGGGGGGGCATTTGTAATATTACATATTTCAAATTGAGTGCTCAAAATTACAAGATTGATCTTTAAATGATTGTCGATAGTATCGATCAAGATCGATGGTCGATAGTAGAAAGCATGATGATTTGGGGAAAGTGCATTTGGAGGTTAGAGGTTTTTTCACGCTGAGAGGAAGGGTGTGGCTTTTTAGAGAGAGGACCATCATACGGGGGAGCATGTGTTTAACTCACTAGTAAAGTTTATTGTCAATGAATATTTATGTTTAAATATCAAGTTAAAAAAGTAATGTAACCCATATTGTTTTCTATTTCATTCTCATATTCATCTGAGATAACAATAGTTTGGTTTTACCAGATGACAATTTGTCAATAAACTCTTATAAAAAACTAAAACATTGCTTTTCTCATGGGTGTTCATTTTCTGTGACCATATAGTTCAACTTCTATGGTAGTATTTCAACCCTTGATGACACAGATTTCCTACCCACTTGTCTCATGAAGTTCTGTTGGTTTAGTGAAATGTATATAATTGTGAAGTTCTATTTTAAAGGTGAGTTTGATCAATTTTGTTGTATATTTTTTTATGTTTATTGTATATGTTCCCTATTTTTATGAGTTGGTCCAGTATTGGAGGGTTTGAAACTTTTGGGACTAATTCATTGAAAGAGGGAACATTACAAATTTGGTACCCCTATTGGTGACAATTTTCATGGAAGTGCAACTTAGATGCTCCTTACAGTAATTGTGACATTTCCATGTAAATGAACTCTACAAGAATATACCCGTTGAGAACTGAACCTAACCAATGTGATGACCAGTTTTGAGTGTGAAGGTGTGAGTTTTTGAACGAATTGTGCATTATAAAGTATTGTTGTTTAATATTTTTGCCTTATGCATAAGTATTTCCTAAGAAGCAAGAAAATGGAGAACATAGAACAAAGAGAAGAGTCTAGGGTCACAGTACTTTTGAATGGAGACTCCCAAGATCAGTTAGACCTGACAATTCAGGATTCATGTGATTCAATGAGTGCAAATCACTTGAATTCTAGTCACAATGAGACCGAAGAGAGTTGTAATCATTCTGAAGCTGAGAATAATTACAATTTTCGTCCTGAAATAGATGGAAATATTGAAGAAAAAAATCATTCTAGGCCTATGACTAATAGTTCTAATGAGGAAAATTTTGATTTAAAGAGTTTTCTTATGACAATGAACAACAATTTGGTTGAACAGTCAAATAAGTTAGAAAAGAAGTTTGATGAACATGGAAGACAAATAGAAAAGTTAGTACAGCAAAACATTAAGTTTGAACAGTGTTATATTAAGACAAATAAGGAAGTAAAAGAACTTCAAGTAGAGACTAAGAATATACAACTACAAGTAAAAGAAATTGAGAAAGCTATCGAAAACAATACAAATAAATTGACAGATAGGGTTGTAGGTGTAGAAGAAAAAATAGAACATGTAAGAATTCAACATGAACAGCAAATTCTCTTGCAAAGTAACTTATTTGACTGTTCAACCAAATTGTTGTTCATTGTCATAAGAAAACTCTTTAAATCAAAATTTTCCTCATTAGAACTATTAGTCATAGGCCTAGAATGATTTTTTTCTTCAATATTTCCATCTATTTCAGGACGAAAATTGTAATTATTCTCAGCTTCAGAATGATTACAACTCTCTTCGGTCTCATTGTGACTAGAATTCAAGTGATTTGCACTCATTGAATCACATGAATCCTGAATTGTCAGGTCTAACTGATCTTGGGAGTCTCCATTCAAAAGTACTGTGACCCTAGACTCTTCTCTTTGTTCTATGTTCTCCATTTTCTTGCTTCTTAGGAAATACTTATGCATAAGGCAAAAATATTAAACAACAATACTTTATAATGCACAATTCGTTCAAAAACTCACACCTTCACACTCAAAACTGGTCATCACATTGGTTAGGTTCAGTTCTCAACGGGTATATTCTTGTAGAGTTCATTTACATGGAAATGTCACAATTACTGTAAGGAGCATCTAAGTTGCACTTCCATGAAAATTGTCACCAATAGGGGTACCAAATTTGTAATGTTCCCTCTTTCAATGAATTAGTCCCAAAAGTTTCAAACCCTCCAATACTGGACCAACTCATAAAAATAGGGAACATATACAATAAACATAAAAAAATATACAACAAAATTGATCAAACTCACCTTTAAAATAGAACTTCACAATTATATACATTTCACTAAACCAACAGAACTTCATGAGACAAGTGGGTAGGAAATCTGTGTCATCAAGGGTTGAAATACTACCATAGAAGTTGAACTATATGGTCACAGAAAATGAACACCCATGAGAAAAGCAATGTTTTAGTTTTTTATAAGAGTTTATTGACAAATTGTCATCTGGTAAAACCAAACTATTGTTATCTCAGATGAATATGAGAATGAAATAGAAAACAATATGGGTTACATTACTTTTTTAACTTGATATTTAAACATAAATATTCATTGACAATAAACTTTACTAGTGAGTTAAACACATGCTCCCCCGTATGATGGTCCTCTCTCTAAAAAGCCACACCCTTCCTCTCAGCGTGAAAAAACCTCTAACCTCCAAATGCACTTTCCCCAAATCATCATGCTTTCTACTATCGACCATCGATCTTGATCGATACTATCGACAATCATTTAAAGATCAATCTTGTAATTTTGAGCACTCAATTTGAAATATGTAATATTACAAATGCCCCCCCTTCAAAATAAATTTTTTTAATTACAATTGAAAAGTCAAAATCATTGAAACCCTTTTTAAAAAAAAAAACATTTCAATTTTTATTATAAATTTTTTTAGAAATTTCAAATTATTTCATATAAAGGAAAAAAATCATATTGCATATATATATTGCCTACAATTTTACTTCGCTTTCAAATGTAGATCGTTGTGGTCTCCGTATTTGATGATGAGAACTGAAGCCATTGATTACAGTCGCTCAACTGATAATAAGTCACACTTTGAATTGCAGACTCATAGAATTGCAGAATATAAAAAATTCATCTTCTTCCAAAAGCCTTGTTGATTTTATAAATGCACAGTTCATAGTAAAGGCGACACTCATTTTCATTGATTCCAGCACTGAGTAACGTTGCGATTAGATAAGACTTGTTTGTAAGAAAGCTTATCTCAGTCTATTCTGGAGTTGACACTGGAGATAGTTCTTTTTAATGAAATAGTATTACTGTATTCACACACCAAATCTGTTGCTTGAGGTAAGTTTTTTTTTCAATGTTGTAAAGTCTATTTCCGCCGAAAATTTGAATTACTATTGTCTCTTTGTATACAATGAAACTGCTGCACTGAATTGAAAAGTTCATCTAATCAATCGATGAATAAAATTGATTATTCATATTGTAAAGCTGCAACCGATTCTTCGAATTGTCTATTGAATGTTGAACTGTTCATCTGAGACAACCGAATATTCACTAAAAGAAACAATTTTGATTGTAAAACTGTGCATCTGTGTAAACTGTAGACTATCCACTGGGAAAAACATTTCGACCATTGTAATTCCACCAAAATCTTCAGTGACAGTTACCAGTTAAGCAGTCGCAATCAAGGTAGTTCAATCATTGAATGTCTCGCAACTCCAAAACATGGCATTAATTTTGACAATTACATATGCAATATTTCGAAGTTAATTTATTAATTTTACTAAACATAACTGCCTTGAAACTAATATAAATATCTTGCGCTCAATAAAACAATTAGTCAATCAAAAAGTTTGTAAAAATACAATCAATAAAAAAAAAAACTTTCTCACTAGGTCGTTTTCACTGATATCTTGATTACAACTAAAAAATATCCCTTACAAATTAATAATATGTTTTTTCCTATCCATGCTCAACAATTCTCTACTCACAAACTCTGCCGACACTGGCGGTAAAAAGAAACTGCAATTTAAAGAAGAATTTGGTACATCTTCTAATGTAAATTTAAACCCACAAGGATGAATAATATCTTGCACAGTAGAATAAAAACATTCTGCAAACTCATTAGCTATTTCCTGTGTTTTTTTAAGGGGCATATGTTTCATAACTATACTTTCAATAGATTTATTCCTATTGGCACCTAATAAACTATTAACAAAACCCCATACCTTTTTTATATTTCTGCTTTGGCCATCAAACTTACATTTGTAATAGTTTTCTTTTTCTTTCTTTATTCTTAAGTTTAACCAATTTCTATGCCTTTTATATTCAACTCTGTGAGCATTTAACTTAGTTAGCTTCCATCTTTTGAAAAGCATATCTCGCTTATCTATAAGAGTCAACAATTCTCTATTCATCCATGGTTTTCTAAATTTAAAGACATTTCTTGAATCATCATGATAAAAATTATAAACATTCGTTGTACTGTTCAGATAAATTCCATTAAATATCTTAGTAACTTCATTATATATAACTGTTGGATTATCCATTGAGTAGAAAACTTGAAAATCTATATTACTTAATTTAATTTTCACCTGACCCTCATTAATCCTAAGAGTATTAGATATGGCATTATTTTCAGAACTATATCTACTCAAAATTTGCATTGTTATTGAATAGTGATCAGATATCTGTGTTTGAATAATACCTGTCAAAATATTCTCATGTACACCATAAACATAAAAATGGTCTAGACATGCACTGACAAAATGATCCCTGTAATAAGCTTCTCGTGTGACATTGTAAATACATTTATAAAACCCATTCTCACACAATAAATTTTCATATGCTTCAGTCTTATTATCAAAAATTAAACTTTCTGTATCAATATTTATATCACCACCATATATAACAGCATTGTTATTCCTATTCACATTTAATTGGACTTCAAATTCTGCTAGAAACTCAAGGATATTATTACTTGGTGGACGATATACAAATATAAGATTATAACATTTACCACAATTCAATTTTAACACTCCTTCTATGCATTCATACGAATATGTTGTGTAATTCAAATTTGTGAAAACCAAATTTTTATTAACATAAATCACTATACCTCCTCCTCTTTGTTGAACCCTTAATTTATAGTACATGTTATATCCCTCTAAATTGAACAGTGATATTTCATCTTCATTTATTCCCACCTCAATTAAAACTAGAATGTCAAAAACTATATTTGATAATTGAAGAAGCAATTCATCAAAATGACTTTTAATACCAGCTATATTAAAACAGAACAAAATTAACTCGCTAGATTTTTCTTCATTCTTTAAAAAATTAATTCTTGCTCTTTCCCAGTCGTTAAATGAATTAAAACTTAAATTTTGAATATCATGATCGATATCTTCCATCATCTCAAGTGAAAAGGTAGATTAATAAAAAACTCAAATAAAACAAAGTTGATTAAACAAGAAAGAAAAAATCTTCCTATTATTCTAATCAGATTAATTTCATAGGGAAAATCCCAGAGCTTTCCTTGTATATTACACATATTTTTAGTTGCCGATTTTTTCGATATCCCTTTCATTGTCTAACTTTAATACCAATGAATCGTCTGATTTCTTTGCAAAAACTTTCCCATATTTAACCCATATATATTTCCAGCCCTGATCCTTTGCCTTTTGCTTAGCATTCCAAAGCAATGATTTATTTAATTGAGTCAAGTTCTCACAAATGAATAACCTACGCTCATTCTTATTATTAAAAAGCATATCATTTGTAACAGTTGTTTTCTTTTTATTCATTATGCTATCTCTTACGCTTTGAGACGAACACTTCACAATGACAGCAGTCAAAGCGTCCGGCCTTCGTCTAGGTAGGCGGTGTACGATTTCAATGTCACTATTGTTTACCGGAACTTCCAAGTGCTGAACGACAAGACGCCGCACGACTGTCGATAGGCCTCCCTCCTCTCTCTCACAAGCCGCCAGGTCCATCCCATGAATCTCCAAGTTACAATTCCTACTACGTTGTTCCATAGTATTGACTCTCCCGATAAGAAATTCTATTTTCTTATCTTTAGCTCTATTTTCATCGATTACAGTGTTCAGTTTGTCTTTTAATTCACGATTTTCTTTTTGAAGCTCTGAAATTAAACTTTTCAGATCTTCATAAAAATTTGACAGTCCTTGAACGTCCCTTTTTAACTCATCGACAGAAGTTTTGTTTGTATCTAGTTTGTCATTAATCACTTGCAACAATTGTTTCACCTCAGAGTCCTCCGATTCTTCCTCCGATTGTACAGCCTCCGATGCTGAAGCAGATTCTCTACAACTTGAGCACTTCCATTGTCAATTTATCTTAAACTGTTCTTCATACAAGTATCTTGGTGTAACAGTAGACAATTATTTTCGAAGGGATATACACATTAATAATGTTTGTAACAGGTTGAAACAAGTTTTAGCCAAAATGCATTATGTGAAAGATTTGATTCCTAGTAAAGTAAAGAGGATGATGTATATAGCTTTGAGTGAGTCTATCATGAGATATGGTTTACAAGGGTGGGGTTATGCCAGTGATGTTTATTTGAGAAGAATAACTTGTGTTCAGAAAAAATTTTTATGTTTGATTAGTGATTCACCTAGAAGAATTCCATATGAAAACCTCTTGAATAGGTGTAATGTTTTAAGTATTAAAGGCATATTTTTGTTTACAATAATAATGGAGATTTATTTTAGTAAAAAGTATTTAGTTCTTAAAGAAAGCCGTTATGGCTTGAGAAATGAGAGATATATTGTTCCATTTGCACATACTAATATTGCAAAGAATAATTTATCATATATTGTTCCAAAAATATTTAATGATTTACCTGAGTGCTGCACTAAGTTTGTAAATATGAAATTGTTGAAACGAAATTTAAAGGTCTGGCTTAATCATTATACGTTAGATAATGTTTAGTTTAGTTGTTCCTAAGGAATTTCATTTAATAGAGAAATAATTAATTCAGGTTGATTGAAGTTATTATTTTATTTTGTAATTGAGAGCTGAGCCAACAATTGTAATTTTAAAACAGTATTAATTTGATTGTTAAATTCTAAATATTGTAAAAATAATTTTTCATAATTTTTTTTTGTAAAAAGAAATTTGATTTGTTGTATTGAACCTTGTCAAGCAACCTTGCAGGTTTGCTTAAGGTTATATAATTTTGAATGAATAAAAGATTTTTCTATTCTATTCTATTCTATTATTATTATTAGTAGTAGTAGTAGTAGTAGTAGTAGTAGTAGTAATAATATAATCTTATTTTCATTTTACAAGTTTTTTACTCTGAAAATTATGACTCCTCCCAGCACACAGACAAATCATCATACAATATTCATATCCTTTAATACTGTTTTACAATAAATTAATGTATGCACTAATTATGAATAGATGAAATTTGAATTTAAATGCTTGTACTGTTGAGCGATGGAAAGAATACAATGTTGAGAAAATACAAGTGTTTTGATTTAAAACTTTCATTTTCAAAAACAACTAGACAATGATTTTCTGGAGAGAATAGCATAAATATACAATACAATACCGGTAGCCCATAAGTCAGCATTCATCAGAGCATATATGACCCATAAGTGATGACCCATTTTTTATTCAAGCAATGCAAGTCCAAGACTGAATACATATATGGAAGGCGACTTGCTACCGGGCCGCTTGTGTGTCCTCGCTCTAAATAATGTTTAAGGGTCGGTTGCACGAAAATAGATCAAGGTTTCATTAAGCATTGAAAATAACATTGTTAATTAGAGATTAAGCTTAGCTCAACAGACATTTGTGCTGCTACAATTGAGAAATTCTAATGAAAAATGACTCATAGACTACCAGTTCGAATCAAATAATCAGCTTACTTTTCACTCCTGTCAATCCTCATTTTTGCTTGTACAAGCCAACGTGCTATGATAGCATCCAAGTCTTTTTCGGTTGCCTCTTTTTGGTGCACCCTTACAGCTGAAACATGAGTATCAAAGAAAAGATTGTTTCAAATCAATGTATGAATTTTAAAAATGTCTACAGTACAACAAACATAATTGGAAAAGATTAATTAATGGAAACAATTTCAGGAATTACAGTTATACTGAGGTAACCATTTGATGAAACCACCCATTCAAAGTTTAAAGTTTTAAACTTTTTAGCTTCTATTCAAGGGAAGTTTCAACACATATGTTGAAGCTGCAACACATTATTGCTTTATTCAGCAATAATAAAAGCTGAGCAATGCAGAATTCAGCTTTCATAGATGTTTGGAAAATTAAAATTTTGTTACATTAATAAGCCATTTCATAGAAATGAAGAGAATTGTTTTGCTCTAGTAAGGTGATCGTGAATTATTGGGCAAGTAATAATTCTCTTTTCAATTTAGCGATGCTTCAGTAAAGAGGCAGAAGTCAAATTAGTGTTTCAGATGCTACTTTTCAACCAATAAACATGAAATTAGAAATTTAGAATTAGAATTTAAAAAAATTGTCATACCTACAAATATCTATTTTTAACTAATGAAAACAGTAAGGTTAATGGATGAAGGTTCAAAGAGATGGAAACCTCTTTTATTTCTTGATAAATAATGGAAATAATGAATAATATAATAAAATAATGAAAAACTCTCTTATTTCTTGAGAAGTAAGCAATCATTGAGGAAAAAATAGAATTAGATCTCACCAACTACTTTATACAGACAGTCGGTTTTGAAGGATTTTTCTTCCTCCCCAACATGCTGAAATTATTTGTCATTTCTGCTGTATATGCTATATTCTACAACCTAACCTAAAAGAAGGAAGTTGAAAACGCTTTTTGTGCACTAAACTAAAGCTGTACCTAATGCCTAAAAATTGGCTATGCTGTTTTTTAATCTAAAAATACAGAGTGATCATAAAATAATGGGGCGGTTTTGATCATGGTATCACAAAAACCGAATTAATTACAGTCAGTCTCAGTTGTACAAAGGCCTGTTAAGTTTAATCTCCAATTAACAATGTTAATTATTCTTATGAGTAGGCCTAATCAAAGATTAACTTTAATCCACTTTTTTGCAACCGGCCCTTAATGTCATTAAATTCTACTAATTTGTCGTTTCAAACAGTTTTCTTACTAATCAATGAAGTAATATAAATTTTAAGAATTATTCTATGTGCGCTCTTAGTTGCTTGACAAATGTTCAAGCAATAATCAACTTTTATTTATTTTTACTTTTTATATTATTATTTTTTTTTTTTTGTATATTAAATTGACTTTAGCACCTAGTGATAGACTAAATAACGTAAAAATAATCATAATAAAAAATAATTATGACAAATTAGAAGAATTAAAATCAACTGTAAGTCACATAGAATTTTGCTTAAACCATGTTTGAGACCATACCATTCTTTTATTATCACTCTGTATTTTTAGATTAAAAACAGCATAGCCAGCCTTTAGGCATCAGGAACAGCTTTAGTTTAGTGGATAAAAAGCTTTATCAACCTCCTTCTTTCAGATTAGGTTGTAGAATATAGCAAATACAACAGGACGACGCTACTGCGCATGCGCGAATCGAAATTAATTAATTATGTAAACAAACTGTTTGAAATGGCGAATTAGTTGAATGAAAAACATTAACTGTAAGAGATTCGGTTTTTGTTTAAACCGTTTTTGAAACCGCACCATTCACTTGAGATAACCTTGTATTTTCACAAATGAATTATTCAGTGCAGACGAAGAACCAGGCCATTCACACACAAAATTTCATGCCAAAATACATGTTTATGTATTTTTTTTTTTTTTTTTTTTTTGTAGATTACGTCTTGGAGACTCCAGTTAAGGAGTATAAGACAAGTCAGATCAACAATATTATACACTAGATACCATAATTACTTCAATTAGTTGAGGTGAGGCTTAATTTTGATGTGAAAGGAACTCTTGTACACTATAAAAAGCTTTATCAACTAAATATTTCTTCAATTGTTTTTTAAATATTTCTATATTTTCAAGACTCTTCAAAAACTGCGGTATCTTGTTGTAGAATTTCCTACCAATATAACTAGGTTTTTGTTTGAATAAGCTACTATTGTGACTCACCAAGTGATAATCTCCTCGGTTTCTTGTATTATAATTATGTACATCAAGATTTTGATTAATATCATTCGTTTTTACATATAAAGTAGCTTCATACACATATAAGCAGGGTACAGTTAGGAGACCAAGTCTCTTGAACAACGGCCTACATGAATCTAATCTATTTACTCTTTCTATACACCTAACCGCTTTCTTTTGGATCTTAAACATCCTATCAAGATTTTGTTTTGATGAATTACCCCATACTAAGATAGCATACCTAATATGTGACAGTAAGAGCCCATGGTAAGCTGTGAAAAGTAACTTTTTGTCATTCAATCTAGCGAGCTGTCGCAGGACAAATACCCCAGATGAAATTTTACTACATATTTTCTCAATGTATGGAGTCCAGGTCAATCGTCTATCCAACGTAACTCCTAGAAATGCAATTTTTTCTTCCTGGTCTAATTGATTATCGTTCACAAAAACGTTTATAGCCCTATCTTCATTTAAATTATGTTTGTTTTTGAATTGAAGGTATTGGCATTTTTTACTATTTATAGTTAATTTCAACTGATTTAAAAATTGGACAATGGACTGCACACCTATATGGGCACTTATTTCTAAATTATCTAGAATGGAATTGCTGAAAATGAGTAATGTATCATCAGCAAATAAGAGGGCTCTACCACTAATTAATTCTTTAGGTAAACGGTTGACATATAACAAAAAAAGCAATGGACCTAGTATTGACCCCTGAGGCACTCCAGCTTGCACCTCTAATTTATTAGATTTATTCTTTACTATACTATTACCAACTACTGTAGTTAGTTCTACACATTGTTTTCTCCCAATAAGATATGATTCAAACCATTTCAGTTCAACCCCATTTACACCTACATTTTGCAGTATTTCCAATAAAGTTCTATGATTAACACAATCAAATGCCTTTGACAGATCTAAGAAGATTGCAGTAGCTTCATCACCTGAATCTATTATATCTATTAGTTTTTCAACTAGAGAAACTATGGCTGTTTTTGTTGATCTCCCTTTCTGGAAGCCATGCTGTTCATCACAGATAAAGTTAGCTTCTTGAAGGTGCAGAAGTAACCTATTTAGAGCTACTCTTTCAAAAATTTTACTTATTACATTTAAAATACTAATGGGCCTATAGTTTTCTCTACCTTTTCTCTATCACCACTTTTGTTGATTGGCAAGATCTTCCCCTCTTTTAAGTTATCTAGAAAAAAACCTTGTTCTAATGAATGATTGATCAGATGAATCAAAGGGTCTAACAATTGATCTTTACATTCTTTCAGAATTTTACTGGATACCCCATCCATTCCTACAGTTTTTTTATTATTTAAACTATCAATGATATTTGACAACTTGTCTTGGCATACTGGGTGGAATTTTAATTCGTTCTGAATCCCCTCAGTATTCCTCATATTTGCATCACTAATACCTGTATTAAGAGATTTTTGAAGATCCTTAGCAACCAGTTGATAATATCTGTTAAAGAAATTACAAATGTCTACACTATCATCAATATATTTGTTATTTTCGTTAATTATTCTGGGGACACTAGTATAAGCATCTACATGAGCTACTTGCCTATTTTTGTTTATTACATCCCACACTGCTGTGTTGAAGTACACACTATTATTCAAAATTTCAGCTGTTTTCTTACATTTCGCTCTTTTCACTTCTCTTGCATAATTTTTCTTTAGAGCTTTGTAATTATCTTCACTTAACATATTTCTAGATAGTTTGAATTCATCATATGCATCTTTAACCCTATTTCTTTCTGCAAGGATATCATCAGTTATCCACTCTTCAATCTTGTCTAATTTGTTCTTTACAGGGACTTTTTTAACTGGACAACTCATAGTAATATGAAACCTTAAAATAGCAATGAAACTATCATATTAAATATGACAAATTTTGTCATTTAAACTATTGCTATTGTAAACCCTACTCCAGTTTTCTTGTAGCAGATTCTGCTTCAAACAATCGATATTCCCCTGTTCACATTGTTGAATTTCTTTCATTACTCTACTCTTTTTAATTGATTTATGACCTTGCAACCCCACCTCTAAGATTTGATAGTCATGATCAGATAGTTCCGAGCCGCCTAATCTTGTTTTAAAGTAACCTATATTAGTAAGGATGTTATCAATTATTGTTTGTGATGTTCTTGTGACTCTGGTATATTCATGAACTTTTATTTCCAAGTTATTCATGCATATAATATCCTTTAAATCTTCTGTCATTTTATTCTGTGTTGCAAAGTCTGTATTGAAATCTCCCGCTACAATAACGTTTGTAAAACGAGTAGTAGTAATCTCTAAAAGTCTATTGAATAGTTCACAAAAATTGTTCCATTCCCCATTTGGTGACCTGTAAATACCTAACACCACTACTTCGAAATTATTGTCGATTTCTACTCTCAAACCAGTTACTTCTATATCCATTTCCACAGAAAATTTCTCTACATATTCTAAATTAAATGTTTGCATATACTTAGCATTTTTAGTGAAGATAGCTACTCCCCCACTTCGATGAGATGTCCTGCAATACGACGTTTTCAATGAATAGTTTGGAATATTAAGTTGTGACAATTCATCTTCTTTTAAACCATGCTCTGTGAAAATAGCTATATCAGGAGCCTCTTCTTTAAAAAATACTTCGATTCTATCTATTTTGTTACGAATGTATTGAATATTCTGATGGAACACAGTGAGTACCGGTACTTCCCTATCATCCCTTATTACTTTATCGTTGCTTTTGCATATTGAAGTATATTTACCTAATCTCTTAGAATCTTGAGAGCCTATCAGATTGCTACAAGAGTTCCTTCCACTAATGCTATCCTGATTTTTTGATCGATTAACGTCTTTTAATATAATTGAAGATATGAATTTATCATCTGAAACTAGTTTCCCTTCCCGGTTTTGAGCCACTTTACTAAAAAAGGTTCGTTAGATGATTGTTTAGGAGAATTATTGACAGTAGATTGCAAACGACTTTCAATCAGCTCTGCCAGCCTATTACAAAATATTACTTTGCCAGATGGATTTAGATGTAGACCATGATTAGTGAAGTTTTGTTTTTTCAGCCTTTCATTTAGAAAACAAATCCCCAACTGCTTAGAATTCTTATTTTTTAGGCTGTTGATTGTATTATGAATTGACTTATTTGTTGACTTAATGGCTTCATTTAGCTCTGGCCTATCAAACCTATATGGAATTGTACTTATTATTACATTAGTTTTTTGGCTGAGTGGCACAATCTCTTTAATTTTTTCATTTATTTCAGGAAGATGTTTCAGATTAGGTTCATTTATATTGTTTGAGCCACCCAGTACTATTAGAAAATCGTTTTTTCCAAAATCTTTAGTTTGTTCCTGTGCTGACTCTACGATAGCGTTTATAGGGGCACTTGGTTTGAAAAAGCTCTGAACTTCATTATTATTTTTTAATCTTTTATTTAGTAGGTCACTACAGTCTCGTCCATGACTGGATGTCAAGAGCAGTACTCTACCTTTCCTATCGTTATTTGCCCTTACTTTAGTTTTGGTTGCTGTTTGCAAAACCTGACTATACGTTTTTGTTTGACCATTTCTATTTATTTTTTCCCCATTTGATTTAGGTTCTACTTTTTTTGTATTGATCAGAGGTTCAGATCTTACATTAGCCAAGTTTATTTTTGATTTTAATATTTCGATTTCCTCTGACATAGACCTACATTGACTCGTGAGATTTAGTATTTCAGTTTTATGGTCTTCCTGCTGCAATTTTACAATAACTTCCAGAGATTTTATGTGATCCACTAACCCTATTCGTTCTTCCTCAGAATTTTTTAGTGATGTTTCTAATTTTGTTTTCAATTTGGTGTGATCACTCAATAGTTTAGCAACCTCTTCTTCTACATCTACAGTAGCTTTAAGAGCTGTTGGAGATTTTTTTTGTTAATAATTGCTGAGATCGCGTAGCTACCTGAGTTTTAGTTAAACAATTAGATTTAGATGCCTTGTTTGGACTCATTTTCCTAGCTAAAAATTGTTTTCAATTGATTTTAGTTAAATGTTTAATGAAATATTACTTAATTTATTACAATTGTCAACTTGAGACTATTTAATTACAAGAAAATTTATCAATATCGGTACACCTAACCTCGAAAATAGGATTTGACTTTCTATTCAAATACTTTAACTTATATTAGACAAGTTAATTATGAAAATTATTATGATATTATAAATACTAATAATAATAAACAAAAATACTACTTATCCGTTCGAATTAATATTCTATGCTTCAAAAATCGCAGAGCCTGTTCTGACAACGTATGCACAGTACCACTGCTACCTCGATATTGGAAAAGCTATCAGGTTCCTACAATAAGTGTATTGTATTGATGATTGACCATACAATATCCAAATAAATAATTGACAATAGAAACTTAAAAATCACTTTTAAGTGGAAATTATGACTCATGTTATGGCGTGACGGCCATTTCACTCTGTTGTCAAGAGCATCGTCAGACGACCCACAGTACACTGATTTAAGGTATGAGTTTGAGATGAGCTCAAAGTCAACAGAGTGAAACGGCCGTCACGCCATAACGTGAGTCATAATTTCCACTTGAGTGTTTTTTAAGTTTTTATTATATTAGTAGAAACAAGATGGATCTTCAACATCAAAATAATTGACATTCATAAAACCTGAATTGGTTAAATTAAAACTTGATTCTATGTTGAATGAAAAGTGAAATTTAAAAAGATTATTCAACTTACACATTTTTTTAAGAATTTCGTGATCAAAATTTTGATTAAAGTCAATCAATTGACTTTCAGTTGTGATTGGAAATCTGGCAATCTCTTATGGGTCAGCTAATGATGTATTTTCCTTCTTTGCAAGTGAATCAGGTTTCGCTTCAAGCATTCGAACTTTAAACAGAAGAGTATTTAGTTTCCTCAAAACCTCTGCTTTGAAGTCTGAAACAATTAAAATTACAATTAAAACAGTAGGGCATTGATAATAATAAGAGTAATCAGTCACATCTTTGGGATGTGAACAAGCATTGGCGAATTCAATTAGTACTAAATAAGTAGTGATTTACAACCCCCCAAACCAGAGCCTCTTTAACATTAAATAAAGTGCACTTTGGAGGCGTTGTCAAATTTTCAACCTCAAAATAATTAATTATAATAAGTTCTGAAAATATAATAAGTTTTAAAGAACTTTTTCTTTTTTCTTCATCTGGGCTCAATGGTTACTGGTAACTTTGTAACAGATGGGGGTGCTCACAATCTCAAATCATTATTATTCTAGATTATTAGCAAATTAATAACAGTTAAGCTTGTTAAAACAACATTAAAATTTGGTAAATACGGTATCCTCATTGATCTTATGAGATATTGTTCAGACTAGTGCTGTACATTTTTGTAAAATTTATGTTATTCATGCTAGAAAAACAATCAACAGATGAGACAATCAATACTAAAATAGCAATGAAAGGATAATCTTATTTGATACTTACTGAAATTTTGACGCTTTCTAAAAATCCTCTTCAAATCACAAAACTTTAAAAGCATTGGCCACACTTAAAACGATGGTAAAAATGTCACACAAACATTAGAAAAGCCACCAAAACAGGTCGAAATTGATGATTCGTGTTTACTACAATGGCCGTTTAGCAGACAAGTCCTTCTAGACGTTACCCACAAATACTTGCCAAGGCGCATGTGCAGACTAAGTGCATTGTGGGTAGGTTTCATGGATACTTATCAGATATGTATCAGATATGTCTTGGTATGTATGACTGGATCTGAAGAAAACCGGTTATGATGAGATGTAGCTGTGACCTATCTGAAAGCTATCATTTGATACATCCATTTTGGATCACATAGTTACATATCTGATAGGTATCTGTGACTTAGTGTGCTGTATGGGTAGTTTGAAGAGAAAATTGGGTAAGATTTAACAGGTGACACTCTTATAGGTTATTAAGAAAAACATGGTTGAAATAAGAGGGTTCTTTTTTTCCCCCCATCAGAATGTTGAAAACTAGTGTGATAATGACAGTAGTATCATCTGAATTTTCTAACTGGTATAAGCTTTCGAATTATGAGATATTTGGACAATATCCTATTCTTAATATCAGAACCTCTAACAACCATGAGGACCTTCAATATGGTCTGATAATTCGAACCTCACGACGCTACATATAGTTTTCAAACATATGACTGAGGAGTTAATGACGAACTGAACATAGTTGAATGGCTAGTACATGCAAATCCATTGACATTGAATAAATTACGTTACCATTTAATATAATCAGGCACAGCATTATGATTTCTTTCATTGAAGTTATGAAACTGGCAATCAACATATATTGTTTTGAAGAGTGCATACAACCTTCACATTCATCATATATTTTTGTGTCTTCTTTCTATTGGAATGGAATGTTTAAAATATTTTTCTACTTTCAGTTGGGATTTAAATAACAATTAAATTCTTAAATTTCTCAGTAGATTCAGTAGATGTTTCTTCTTTCAGTTGAAATTTAACTAACAATTAAATTCTTAAATTTCTCAGTAAATTCAGTAAATCTTCTACTCTCAATTGAAATCATTTAATATCAATTAATGAAACTCTTAAATTCCTCAGTAAATTCAGTAAATTGCCTAGTCTCAATTGAAATCATTTTATATCAGTTAATGAAATTCTTAAATTCCTCAGTAAATTCAGTAAATTTTCTACTTTCAATTGAATTTATTTAATATCAATTAGTGAAATTCTTAAATTCCTCAGTAATTTCAGTAGAAATTAAACTAACAATTAAATTCTTAAATTTCTCAATAAATTCAGTAATTCTTCTACTCTCAATTGAAATCATTTGATATCAATTAATGAAATTCTTAAGTTCCTCAGTCAATTCAGTAATTTTCTACTTTCAATCGAAATTATTTAATATCAATTAATGAAATTATTAAATTCCTCAGTAAATTCAGTAAATTGTCTAATTACAATAAATTCGGATGACAATTATTTAAATTCTTAACTTCCTCAATAAATTCAGTAAATTTTCTACTTACAATAAATTCGGATGACAATTAATTGAATTCTTAACTTCCTCAATAAATTCAGTAATTTTCTACTTACAATAAATTCGGATGACAATTAATTAAATTCTTAACTTCCTCAATAAATTCAGTAAATTTCCTACTTACAATAAATTCGGATGACAATTAATTAAATTCTTAAAATTCCTCAATAGGTTCATTAAATTTTCTACTTACAATGAATCACTTAATTCAATCACAATAATAATTTCTGGTTCATTTTTAATTGACTCTTCACTTGACGCAGACTACACACCAGGTCTCTACTTGATTCAATGTCAAGAAAATGAAAATATCAAGAAAAGTACCAAAGAAAACAACACAGACTTATACCGACAACAGCTATCTCAAAGTGAGATACATTCGTCCCTAGAGCACGACAATCACTTTAACAGCTCTCCGGAAGACAGCCTAGGTTTCCGTTGGTCCCTCCCGGAGGCCAATAATTACAAATTCTACAACCAAGTATAGGGACAATAAAATAGAATGTTACTCTACATGCAACAATAAGAAAGAACAGGTGATTATAGTTATCACCAGAACAACCTTGAGGAGGATGGATGGAAAGACTATCTAGCCTCAGTTACAAATATTTAGATAATAAATAAGTAAATGACAAATACGCAATAAATAGATAATAAATAAACTTAATTGATTTATGGCTATCTCTGACTATGTGCGCTACCACTGAGAATGCTGGACTATTAATCAGTTACTTGTCCCCTGTGTCTCAGGTATTGAGTCGGCAGAGGGCCTTCTCCAAAACGAAACTCTGAGACTTGGAAATTTGAAAGGCTCTAATTTAATTTAAAGAAAAAAAAAAGATTTAAAATCACAATTGTTATGCTGTACTGAACAAATCTAATTAATGGGTGGTTCGAGCTTAGTACTGAATTAGGGACTCACCAATCACCATGTACACTCTTTCAGCCATCCACTCCATCTCCCTGCGGCTGCTGTCTCTAGGTCCGGTTCAGGCGACAGTTGAAAGCAGAATTGCCGGCTGGGGATCCCGACCTCACCAAGGAAACCTTGGTTGTGTCGCCATCGCCAGCCGGCCACAGCCTATCCCCCCTCATCATCGATTTCCAATATTGTACGATATTGGGAAGATTTGGGGCAAGAGTCAGCAGTCACAGGATCGGACAGGGGATTGCAAAAGAGGTCCATTCCCACACAGCACACAATGTCCCAAGGATATCCTATTTTAGTCCCACACATCCCATCTTCAACCCGGGACATTATGGATATCCCATGGACATCCTCAATATCCCAGGACAACATGGATATCCCACAGATATCCACGTTGTCCCAGGAGATCGTGGATATTCCTAGGACATTCCTACTTAATCCTGCTGGATATCAAATATATCTTTACTTTCACATACTTTCAAATATATAGGACATCAGCATAGGCATTAACGATTTTCTATTATAATTATATTTCTATTGTATAATACTGTTTTATTAAATAATAATAATAATATTGTGTGACCTGGCTGGCTATTAAATAGAACAACATCTTTGTTTTCATCGGCTCCCGCTAATAGCGCTAAGATCAGGTAGTGGAGGAGAATAATCGATAGTAAGCCCCATTAATATTTATCGATAGTCAACACCTTTACTATCGATAGTTATCCTATATACAACAAAATGCAAATACTGTATTCCAATAATTTTCTGTTAGTAAACCAATATTCACAGCTTGATAAATCGTGTTATAAACCAAAAAAGCTTTATCAAATTGTAAAAACTGGCAGAAAATATAATCCAAACTGCAGACTCTCTTCCACACACAGGGTTAGCACTTTTTGGCCTTTGTGCGAGTCGCATGTAGCCTAATAATATATTAATAATTGCATTATAAAGATATGATTTATTTTATTTTATGGTAGGCCTATATGCTGATTTTTTTATTATGTATTCAGCTTCTTTTTCATGCAAATAAAAACGACGAATTGAAGAAGTTACATAATCATAACATTTAAGCAAAATAGGTACTGAATGTTATAAAAAACACTATCAAAAACTATCGATTGCGCACTGCAAACTATCGATTTTTACCGATAGCCGTAAATATCGATAGTACTATCGATTATTCTCCACCACTAGATCACAGAATATGAGTGGCATTCGTCCAACAAACGGGAAACGACATTTTCTAGTTTGTTGGCTTTTTTCGGTTATTTGCTGTTGAGTTGCTTGGATTGTGCTGAACGAACTGAATTTTGTTATTCTTATTGTCTTGTCTTCCTGCTCGTATTACGTTGAAAGGTAAGAAAATATAATAATTGTGTTGTTTCCATAGCACTAAATATTTTTTAGCTATGCTTTTACATTTATGCATTTGATATTTAGCCTATCCATTCTGGTAATAATCCGTAATCCGTTTTTATGAATTTCCCCTATTGTACCATTGAAGTATAATCCATAGCTAGTATTTGTTGTGAAATTACGATTACATCTTCCACCCCAGCTTAAGCAAGCACACACTATAGTAGACGACTATCTAAATTTTAACCGCTAAATTGATGGGTCTTCTGATCTGTAAGTTTACTAACCAAAGTAGGCATGTAGCCCTATGACTAAGCCTAGGCCCAACACTAAACATTTCACATGTATCACTACACTCCATCAATATTAGGACTTTACATTATTAGTTAGTTAATTTATTTTGCTTGAAATGCCATTTGTCATAGGTTTTAATTAAAACTACAGTGTAAATAGAATCCCCCCCCCCTCTTCTTCAGCAAGTTTGTGTACTAACTTACTTTCATTCTTCCAAAATATGGCAACACTTGGATAGATTTAAAAGAAGCATACAGAGGGTGTATTGATGATTTATAGTTAGTTTTTTACTAGGCCTGTACTTTTACGATCTGTGCTGATGAAAAATTACAGTGCCTGGCCTAGAAATGAAAGATCGATTGGAACATGATACAGTAGGCTTATCATTGGTAATGGAGCTTCGGGTGCCTACCTAGGCTTACTCAATTGTACGGTACACCAGTTGTTAGTTTAAATTTTTTACTAGCCCTTATTAATTTGCTTGAAATTTAATCTATAATGCAGGCCTAAGCTACAGTCAAATCCAATGACTATTAAATGTTTAGATTAGCCTAAACTTTGTTATCTGACCACTTCTTAATTATCAATGTTTCCGACTTCGATATTAAGGTACAATATATCATAAATGATTGATTTGTTATGGTCAGTTTGCTATTCTCATTATTTTTGTGTAAAATATTGATAGTTGAGAGATTCTTGAATAAAAACAACTGTTGTTAACAAAAAGATAACCTAAAGCAGCCAAGAAAGTAAGTGTATTAATCCTTGTCTTGTGGATTTCGTACATACACACACACACACACACATATATATATATATATATATATATACAGGGTGTTTCAGAATTAGTGTCGAACATTTTAGGGTATTGTTCCTGGATGATAGGAGACTACAAATGTTGTATTTAAAGTTTCCAAAACTCAGCGGTTATCCTTATAGCAGCCATTTTGTTTTTTCACTTGGGAATTTTTATCTCAAGAATGAAATGTTGTATTGATCTGAAATTTGGCATGAATATTTATGTTATAAAGACTCAACTTTAAAAAATAAAAAATTAAAATTTTGATGAAAATTTTCAAAATGGCGGCTATTTTAAATATTTGATGGCGAATTTCACGAAAACCGATCACTTTACAGAAAATTTACAAGAGACAAAAAAGTTAGCAAATTTTATCACAATGCCAAAGATACCTTATTTATTAAGATTGGGCAAAGAATAACAGAGACTCACGTTATGGCGTGACGGCCGTTTCGCTCTTTTGTCTAGAGCATCATCAGACGACCCACAGTACACATAACGTGAGTCAATTTCCATTTAAAAGTGTTTTTTAAGTTTATAATACATATTAGTGGAAACAAGATGGATCTTCAACATCATTAATCTCCATGTTGACATTTCTGTTTTACAGGGGTTTCTATAAACAATTAACCCATGAAATATTTTATCTGCACTATCCCTCAACAACAGATGCTGAAGGGATAATCGTTATAAAAAATTGGCTACGCCATGCCAAAGAGAGAAAAGACCGTTTAATGTAAGCACATATTTTTTTATTCAGATGCTTCTTCTATCAAAAGTGATGCTTATGCATAATTTATGTTTCTAAAAATAAACAAAACTCATGACAATCAACAAGTTTTTATTTACATTTAGATTTACTACAAACGGGTGAGCTTTTGAAATTTCAAGTATCTGTCAAGTATTTAGTGCAATTTGAAGCCTGAGTGAGTAGTTGAAAATACTAAAAAAATAACGAGTAGTTTAACGGGCGCGATAATCGCGATGTTTGTTATAGCCATAGTTTTATATCAGCCACCCGGTATCAGGAACTAGATATCAGTGATAATCGCAACGTTCTTTAGGGGTCGTTTTATCGGCCAATTGGTAGTGGGCATTTGACATCGGACGATGATCAAAGGCTTATACAGTGGCCATTTTTAATGGTCTTTTCATATCTATATTGGCCGTTTGGTAGCAGAAATTAGGTAAGAGCAAAAATAGTAGTCGTTTTATATTGGCAAATCAATATTGTCCATTAGGTAATTGTGGGGGATATTAATCAGCTGTTTCATATTGGTCGTCCAGTTGTGGGAATTACATATCGGGCATTAATGCATTAATTGGGAGCAGTTTTGAATGGCTGTTTATGCTAATCAATAAATCAATCAATTCATCTTATTCATTAAGTATACAACATATTCTTTTAGATCAGTAATCATAAAGGATTCACTTTTGTAATGCTGACAGTTTCTAATGGAAATAAAATGTTGGACGAAAATAGTAAGCGTTCTATAGTCGCAGTCTTATATCAACCAAACAGAAGCAAAGATTATAATGGGCGATAATTGCGGTAAAGATAATGGGCGATAATTGTGGGCATTATAATGGCCAGCATATAATGTGTTGTCAAGTGCATTGAGCGGGAATTTCTTCTTATATGGTGTGGGGAAAAAACAGGAAATATACAGGAATTTTGTTCAGGAAAAACACTGGACACCCTGATATTATGTTTTTTTACATTATTACATTTAGCATATTTTATGCTATTGAAATACAAATAAATAAATTAATTTATTGGAAATTCGCCTATTACTTAGGTTTGCTGTGATGGGGATATTTGTTGTTTGGTTAACTTGAAAGCTCATTGCAGCTGCAATTTTGCTCTATAAGAATGTTGGCAATCTTACTTATATCAGCAGGTTTTAAAAGAGTTGTTAATTTGAAAAATTGTTTCAGGAAAAGAAACGCTGCTGAAGAAGACCTAGAAGTCAACTAATAAGTTAAAACTAGTATAAGAAATAAGTGAAAAATGTGAGACTTGAGAATAAAAAGAATAGTGATCCTAGGAATGTTCTATTTTTTGACCTGCTTAAAGCTATGATGCTAGTTTATAATTGAAAAAAATTAAAAGAAACACCTTATTATCTCTTTCAAGCACATTTAACATTTCAAGTCATACTTAATTTTATTTTCGATTTGGCTTGAAAAAGTTATTTAAAAGTAAAGTATTTAGCACTGTATATGTATTTAGATATGTATTAACACTGTCTTCATGAACATGCTAAAATACTTTACTTTAAATTTAAATTATTAAATTTACAGTTTGTTAGGCTATGAAATTCAAAGCTATTTTTTTGTTTGATTTTATGATCCTGATGCACTTACTTGACAAGCGAATGTCAATGATTGATGAGAGTGATGAATTTTGGTGAAATTGTGTTGATTACCTACTGATAATCTGTTTAGACTAATCAAATTATTTTTTTAAATTTATTTCAATATTAGATTCAAATATTTATCTCTTGCTATAATGCTCAATGTTGTTATTACTATTACATTACCTTGTCTGTTATAGTAGACAGGCAAAATTTAAAACATTACTGGCTCTTTATGATTAGTTTATTTTTACAATTTAAAAAAACTGTCTCATGAACTCCTTATCTAAACTGACAACACTCAGGTCAGGTTTCTGAGTCAGGGCTTCATTTTAATCCAACCTATCAGCTCTTTGTAATTAAAAAAAAACTAAATTTAAAACATCTGATTGGTTGAGTTATTGCTTTGTCCTAGACTAAAATAAAGCCGAATGACCCATAAACCTGCCCTAAAAGTATCAAACCTGCACAAATTCCTATCATCCCCTATGAGAGGCTTCAACATGTACAAATTGACACCATGTCAGCAATTTTTTATGTGTCGAGGCCTCTCAGGGGATGATAGGCACTATATATGATGGAGGTGCATAGTGTTATCTATAGATCCTCATGAGGTTTATTTGAAAATAATTCCAGAAAAAATAGAATTCACCAAATAGGAACATCCTGATGGGGCTTTAGAAAACAAGACCTCTAAAAATTATCTGAGGGAAGTTCAGAGGTAAAATTATTAAGGTCATTCAGGGAGGTCCTGTAGCTACAAAAATCATAATCCCTTTGCATTCCGAGGGATGTCCCCAGGATATCCATGTGGGACATCCATGGGATGTCCTGTGGCTGCAGACTACATAATCCCTCAGTGGTCCAAGGGATGTCCCCAGGATATCCATGTGGGACATCCCTAGGATGTCGTGTGGAGGGGACATCAGGATCTCCTGAGGATATCCTACCGATATTGTGGGACATGATTTGCATGACCCTGGGATATCCAGATATCCCATTGCTGATATCCAAGGGATATCCTGTGGATGTCCTTGTGCTGTGTGGGTTGTGGCCGGGTTTCGTTACTTGTGAGAAGTAGTTCACAGTTACACAAGACTGCTTGTTCAGCTACTAGGCGACAATTCGGAACTGTTAATTGTTCCATCTGTGTTGATTGTTTGCATAATAGTTGTACCAAAGCGGTCACACCATATATGGCACATCGGTTCAGTGGTAGCTAGAATTAAACTGATACAATGCATTCTTATATGCTAAAGAACTTAACTCATACTTAATCTAGAATACCTTAATTGTACCCACATATATTACAACATGAAGCAATTCTTCCTATCCATAGCCCAGTGGAATCTATATTTCTCTATCGTCTATCCAATTACTTTGGAAGAAATGATAAGTATAATAGAGGAATATAAAAATAATATGGCACCAGGAGTGGATGGAATAGCAACCCAAACAATAAAACAAATAAAATAATCCATTCTGGAAGTTCCAGTAGAATTATGTATTCTGAGTCTGCAAACTGGAGTTTTCCCCACTATACTAAGAAAAGCCCTTTACCGAAAAGTAAGAACATTAAGCAAATCGATAATCTAAGACCAATTACACTGTTGCCTGTATTTGCCAAAATATTAGAAAGAGCCATGAAAAATCGATTACTGAATTTCCTGAATTACACGAACTTTTCCAAGAACCAATATGGATTCTTGAAAAAGAAAGCTCTCTTGTTCAAGATAAATGGCAGCTTCAGTAAAAATATGAAATGTGCAGCGATATTCCTAGATATATCTCAAGCTTTCGACTCCATTGAACACAATATGTTGAAATTAGAATAATTAGAAATATTAGAAATTAGAAAAACTAAATAGGGTAGGTATTAGAGGATTAACAAATAATTGGTTTAGAAGCTACCTAGAGGAAAGGTATCAACAGGTCAGACATAATAATACATTGAGCGATGTAGGATAAATCAAATATGGTATACCACAAGGATCAGTTCTTTCTGCAATACTTTTCCTAGTCTTTGTTAATGATCTGTGTTATGGTAAAACAATATTTGAGAAAGTATCATTTGCAGATGACATTGCCATATTTTATGAGGGCAAAAATAACATTATTATACAGGAGAGTATGCAAAGCGATCTCAGACACATTCATTGGTGGTTTTTCAAAAATAGGCTATTGCTGAATGCTAAAAAAATCGAATTTCATGAGATTTAGGCTACATAATCGTTAAGTGAACGATTCAGGTTTTAAGCTTCAGTACCATAAGTTCAGTTGTAGAGAGGAGCAATCAACTTGTCAATTTGATGATATTGATGAAACAAATTGTGTCAAATATCTAGGTCTATTGACGGACAAAAGATTAACATATGGTACAAGCACATACAGAAAATTAAAAAAGAGATGTTCATTATGATAAGAAAATTCTATTTTCCAAAAGATTTGTGTCCTACATTCTTTTTGGTCCAACTTTACCGTGCTCTTGTGGAATCTAGAATAAATCACAGATTGATTTGCTATGGTAGTGCGTATGTAACTAATTTAAAACCAATAATAGTTGGACAGAAACATATAGTAAGGCTTTTTTTTTTTTTTTTTTTTTTTTTTTTTTTTTTTTGTAGATTACGTCTTGGAGACTCCAGTTAAGGAGTATAAGACAAGTCAGATCAACAATATTATACACTAGATACCATAATTACTTCAATTAGTTGAGGTGAGGCTTAATTTTCATGTGAAAGGAACTCTTGTACACTATAAAAAGCTTTATCAACTAAATATTTCTTCAATTGATTTTTAAATATTTCTATATTTTCAAGACTCTTCAAAAACTGCGGTAGCTTGTTGTAGAATTTCCTACCAATATAACTAGGTTTTTGTTTGAATAGGCTACTATTGTGACTCACCAAGTGATAATCTCCTCGGCTTCTTGTATTATAATCATGTACATCAAGATTTTGGTTAATATCATTCGTTTTTACATATAGAGTAGCTTCATACACATATAAGCAGGGTACAGTTAGGAGACCAAGTCTCTTGAACAACGGCCTACATGAATCTAATCTATTTACTCTTTCTATACACCTAACCGCTTTCTTTTGGATCTTAAACACCCTATCAAGATTTTGTTTTGATGAATTACCCCATACTAAGATAGCATACCTAATATGTGACAGTAAGAGCCCATGGTAAGCTGTAAAAAGTAACTTTTTGTCATTCAATCTAGCGAGCTGTCGCAGGACAAATACCCCAGATGAAATTTTACTACATATTTTCTCAATGTATGGAGTCCAGGTCAATCGTCTATCCAACGTAACTCCTAGAAATGCAATTTCTTCTTCCTGGTCTAATTGATTATCGTTTACAAACACGTTTATAGCCCTATCTTCATTTAAATTATGTTTGTTTTTGAATTGAAGGTATTGGCATTTTTTACTATTTATAGTTAATTTCAACTGGTTTAAAAATTGGACAATGGACTGCACACCTATATGGGCACTTATTTCTAAATTATCTAGAATGGAATTGCTGAAAATGAGTGATGTATCATCAGCAAATAAGAGGGCTCTACCACTAATTAATTCTTTAGGTAAACGGTTGACATATAACAAAAAAAGCAATGGACCTAGTATTGACCCCTGGGGCACTCCAGCTTGCACCTCTAATTTATTAGATTTATTCTTTACTATACTATTACCAACTACTGTAGTTAGTTCTACACATTGTTTTCTCCCAATAAGATATGATTCAAACCATTTCAGTTCAACCCCATTTACACCTACATTTTGCAGTATTTCCAATAAAGTTCTATGATTAACACAATCAAATGCCTTTGACAGATCTAAGAAGATTGCAGTAGCTTTATCACCTGAATCTAATATATCTATTAGTTTTTCAACTAGAGAAACTATGGCTGTTTTTGTTGATCTCCCTTTCTGGAAGCCATGCTGTTCATCACAGATAAAGTTAGCTTCTTGAAGGTGCAGAAGTAACCTATTTAGAACTACTCTTTCAAAAATTTTACTTATTACATTTAAAATACTAATGGGCCTATAGTTTTCTACCTTTTCTCTATCGCCACTTTTGAAGATTGGCAAGATCTTCCCCTCTTTTAAATTATCTGGAAAAACACCTTGTTCTAATGAATGATTGATCAGATGAATCAAAGGGTCTAACAATTGATCTTTACATTCTTTCAGAATTTTACTGGATACCCCATCCATTCCTACAGTTTTTTTATTATTTAAACTATCAATGATATTTGACAACTCGTCTTGGCATACTGGGTGGAATTTTAATTCGTTCTGAATCCCCTCAGTATTCCTCATGTTTGCATCACTAATACCTGTATTAAGAGATTTTTGAAGATCCTTAGCAACCAGTTGATAATATCTGTTAAAGAAATTACAAATGTCTACACTATCATCAATATATTTTTTATTTTCGTTAATTATTCTGGGGACACTAGTATAAGCATCTACATGAGCTACTTGCCTATTTTTGTTTATTACATCCCACACTGCTGTGTTAAAGTACACACTATTATTCAAAATTTCAGCTGTTTTCTTACATTTCGCTCTTTTCACTTTTTTCATATAGTTTTTCTTTAGAGCTTTGTAATTATCTTCACTTAACATATTTCTAGATAGTTTGAATTCATCATATGCATCTTTAACCCCATTTCTTTCTGCAAGGATATCATCAGTTATCCACTCTTCAATCTTGTCTAATTTGTTCTTTACAGGGACTTTTTTAACTGGACAACTCATAGTAATATGAAACCTTAAAATATTAATGAAACTATCATATTTGTCATTTAAACTATTGCTATTGTAAACCCTACTCCAGTTTTCTTGTAGCAGATTCTGCTTCAAACAATCGATATTCCCCTGTTCACATTGTTGAATTTCTTTCATTACTCTACTCTTTTTAATTGATTTATGACCTTGCAACCCCACCTCTAAGATTTGATAGTCATGATCAGATAGTTCCGAGCCGCCTAATCTTGTTTTAGAGTAATCTATATTAGTAAGGATGTTATCAATTATTGTTTGTGATGTTCTTGTGACTCTGGTATATTCATGAACTTTTATTTCCAAGTTATTCATGCAAATAATATCCTTTAAATCTTCTGTCATTTTATTCTGTGTTGCAAAGTCTGTATTGAAATCTCCCGCTACAATAACGTTTGTAAAACGAGTAGTAGTAATCTCTAAAAGCCTATTGAATAGTTCACAAAAATTGTTCCATTCCCCATTTGGTGACCTGTAAATACCTAACACCGCTACTTCGAAATTATTGTCGATTTTTACTCTCAAACCAGTAACTTCTAAATCCATTTCCACAGCAAATTTCTCTGCATATTCTAAATTAAATATTTGCATATTCTTAGCATTTTTAGTGAAGATAGCTACTCCCCCACTTCGATGAGATGTCCTGCAATACGACGTTTTCAATGAATAGTTTGGAATATTAAGTTGTGACAATTCATCTTCTTTTAAACCATGCTCTGTGAAAATAGCTATATCAGGAGCCTCTTCTTTAAAAAATACTTCGATTCTATCTATTTTGTTACGAATGTATTGAATATTCTGATGGAACACAGTGAGTACCGGTACTTCCCTTTCATCCCTTATTACTTTATCGTTGCTTTTGCATATTGAAGTAGATTTACTTAATCTCTTAGAATCTTGAGAGCCTATCAGATTGCTACAAGAGTTCCTTCCACTAATGCTATCCTGATTTTTTGATCGATTAACGTCTTTTAATACAATTGAAGATATGAATTTATCATCTGAAACTAGTTTCCCTTCCCGGTTTTGAGCCACTTTACTAAAAAAGGTTCGTTAGATGATTGTTTAGGAGAATTATTGACAGTAGATTGCAAACGACTTTCAATCAGCTCTGCCAGCCTATTACAAAATATTACTTTGCCAGATTGATTTAGATGTAGACCATGATTAGTGAAGTTTTGTTTTTTCAGCCTTTCATTTAGAAAACAAATCCCCAACTGCTTAGAATTCTTATTTTTTAGGCTGTTGATTGTATTATGGATAGATTTATTTGTCGACTTAATGGCTTCATTTAGCTCTGGCCTATCAAACCTATACGGAATTGTACTTATTATTACATTAGTTTTTTGGCTGAGTGGCACAATCTCTTTAATTTTTTCATTTATTTCAGGAAGATGTTTTAGATTAGGTTCATTTATATTGTTTGAGCCACCCAGTACTATTAGAAAATCGTTTTTTCCAAAATCTTTAGTTTGTTCCTGTGCTGACTCTACGATAGCGTTTATAGGGGCACTTGGTTTGAAAAAGCTCTGAACTTCATACTTATTTTTTAATCTTTTATTTAGTAGGTCACTACAGTCTCGTCCATGACTGGATGTCAAGAGCAGTACTCTACCTTTCCTATCGTTATTTGCCCTTACTTTAGTTTTGGTTGCTGTTTGCAAAACCTGACTATACGTTTTTGTTTGACCATTTCTATTTATTTTTTCCCCATTTGATTTAGGTTCTACTTTTTTTGTATTGATCAGAGGTTCAGATCTTACATTAGCCAAGTTTATTTTTGATTTTAATATTTCGATTTCCTCTGACATAGACCTACATTGACTCGTGAGATTTAGTATTTCAGTTTTATGGTCTTCCTGCTGCAATTTTACAATAACTTCCAGAGATTTTATGTGATCCACTAACCCTATTCGTTCTTCCTCAGAATTTTTTAGTGATGTTTCTAATTTTGTTTTCAATTTGGTGTGATCACTCAATAGTTTAGCAACCTTTTCTTCTACATCTACAGTAGCTTTAAGAGCTGTTGGAGATTTTTTCGTTAATAATTGCTGAGATCGCGTAGCTACTTGAGTTTTAGTTGAACAATTAGATTTAGATGCCTTGTTTGGACTCATTTTCCTAGCTAAAAATTGTTTTCAATTGATTTTAGTTAAATGTTTAATGAAATATTACTTAATTTATTACAATTGTCAACTTGAGACTATTTAATTATAAGAAAATTGATCAATATCGGTACACCTAACCTCGAAAATAGAATTTGACTTTTTATTTAAATACTTTAACTTATATTAGACAAGTTAATGATGTAAATTATTAAGATATTATAAATACTAATAATAATAAACAAAAATACTACTTATCCGTTCGAATTAAAATTCTATGCTTCAAAATTCGCAGAGCCTGTTCAGACAACGTATGCACAGTACCACTGCTACCTAGATGCTTATATGTAAAAGACCAAGATACGAACATTCTTCACCTCTTTTCAGATTGCTGCATGTACTTCCTGTTAGATATTCATTTCTATTTAAGGCAATTATGCATTTGTTTAAAAATAGCAATGATTTGATTCAACAACGTCCAATATCATATCATATTCGCAATCAAAATGATGTAAGCCTACCAATGCCAAGATTGGTGCATAATAGACAATTTTTCACTTATATTGGACTCAAAGTTTACATTAAATTACAATTAGATATAAGATGCATTAATAACCTAGTAAAGCAGTAAAAGCCAAATTGAAAAAAATAATTTTTTCAATTGAAAACGTTAATACATTTTTTTGAAATAGATAGTGATACATATTTGTTGTTTTGACCTGTACCCAAGTGAATATTTATATTGTATTTCTTTTGTCTGTTGAAGAGTAAAACGATAGTATGGACCTATATTAAATTTATGCATAGAATTTTTTGTACCAACATAATGATCACTAGAAAATTAAAAAATATTTACAATTTAAAATTGTTGTCTGCACTGAAAAGCTTGACATGCTATTTATTATTATTCCCTGGATTTCTTGTTCCATGACAAACTGCGTTGTTAATTTACGACTTGCAGTCGTAAATTCAGAGCGTTGAATTTAACGACTTGCAGTCAAATATTCATTAAGAATAAGTATAACTTACTTAACCTGTAGACCAAGCGCTTTCGAATCTTTGAGATACATCTTCAGAGGCGTGGGTTCCTAGATCATCATGTCAGTTTTTTGGTTAGAAGTGTTGTGGTTTTTGTAAAAAGTGATCAAAAAGTTTGTGTGATTTAAAATTTAGTTGTTCACTGAGAATGTTTTGTTTATTGTGTGTGGTGTGTTTGTATATTTCAAATTGTTCCAAGGTGTTGAGTTCGTGTCCTTTAGATTTTATATGTAAAATGTGTAGGTTGGTACTGATGTTAGTAAAAGTGTGTCCAGTTTGAATGATATGGTCGGCGAAATTCGATTCAGCTTTTGATGTCAGGGCTTGAAAGTGTTCCTTGTAATGTTGTTTGGATGTGCGGCCTGTTTGTCCTATGTAGAATTTGTTACAATCAGAGCAGTTCAGTTTGTAGATCCCTGGGAGATCGTATTTGTTTTTTTTCAGTGTGGTTTTGAGTGTAAGTGCATTTTTTATTTTGTTTTTTGTTCTGAATGAGATGGTGTGGCTGGCTTCTTTGAAGATTTTTGCTAGTCTGTTTGATTGTGGATTAATGTATGTTGGTTAATGATGGTTATTAAAATTAGAGAACTATGTCAATTTGTATGATTAGAAAAAAGCAAAATAAGAGCCAGATTTCAATCAGGATAGGTCATCGAATTTCATGATATTTATTTTCAAATATTTTTATTACTCAAGGAGATGACCCCGGACCCCACTTATTCAAAGCTTCCTCTTTTACCATGTTCAATATGAAATTATTAGTCTGTTGTAATGAATACTGAGACGAAATTGTCACAACCAATTTATTAAAACTGAGAAAGTAGTTTAGGGGATTACACCATTATCAATCTCAATCAAACTGAAAAACTAAAGTACAGAGAAGCCTTATATATACTGTACATGGAATGATACTATTGGCTAAGAGGTAAAGAGGTTGACCTTAATCGGACGTTGTGATTGGCTGTCAAGTCACGCCCCCTGGTGGGAGGAGTAACAAGCAAAAATACGAGTCAAATCAAAAACTAAACACTGTAAACAACAAGAAAGTAACAAAGAAGAAGAATTCGTAATAAGGCTAGAATTTAATCTAAATTAAAATAAAATTTTTTAGAAGCTCACTGAAAAGCAATCAAGGTCAACTGAGAAATACATGTAAGAACTGCTTTTTGAAAATAGGCTGGAATTATAATGAAACCAAGTTAGTTGTATTGAATTTGTTAAAATAAATTTGGTCATTTAAATTAGTTATGGAATCGTTTTTTACCAACTTAGTTATCTCCAAAGCTTCTAAAATTTCTAAGATTTCCTCATATCCATTTGTAATAGCTATCTGTTTAATCGTACTGATCTCTTTTTCGAAGTGATGATTGCTCATTGGAATGGTTAAAGCTCTATAAATCATACTATTGAAAGCTGCAAGTTTGTGCGATATTGGGTGACATGAGTGATGAGGTATGATTACATCGGTATGTGTTACTTTTCTGAAAATAGAGAAGTTGTGGGTTCCTGTGCTATGGTCAATTTTCAAATCTAGAAAATTTAAAACACTATTCTCTTCCAACACTCTATGGTGAATTTAATCTTATGGTGTAAACGATTCAAATAGCTAAGGAAATTATCTAATTGTCTATTTCTACCCTTCCACAAACAAATAATATCATCTACATATCTGTACCAATAAGCAATCTTATCCTTGAAATTATTATTTTCAAAAATTCTACGTTCAAGGCTATCCATAAATAATTCAGCTAGTAGTGGTGGAAGGGGTGAACCCATCGCTAACCCATCTTTCTGTTCATAAAATTTATTGTCAAACTTGAAATAGTTATATTCAGTACATAATTTCATCAATCCTAACAGCTCAGTTCTAATAATAGGATTGTAAATTGTAGTTTCCATGATCTCTTCAGCTCTGTTAAGACTTTCTTCAGTTGGTATATTTGTAAAGAGATTAGTTACATCAAAAGAAACAAGTTTATAAGATGAATGAACAGGAATATTTTTGATTTTATTGACTAACTCCAATGAATTTTTGATTCCAAATTTGGGTTGGAATCCCGTTAACGATCTGAAGCTACTGTTAAGTTTGTGGGCTGATTTCGAACATGGAGAATTAATAAATGACACTACTGGTCTTATCGGAATATTATTCTTGTGAAGTTTGGGCTGACCAAATAACCTGGGTGGGTATGGGTTCATAACTGTTAAATATTTGATTTCCTGTTTATCAATTAACTTTGTGATACCTGCCAGCTTACTTTTAACCAATTTATTGATGTTGTTGGTTGGATTGGAGTTAATCTCAATGAAATTATTATCTGAAATGAATACGTTAACTTAACCTATGTATTCAGTTTTCTCTAATATAACCGTGGTGCCTCCCTTGTCTGCTTTTACTATGATCCATTACTAAGAAAGTTAAAGAAGCGAGTCAAGCAGAACAGGTGAAGTTATATTTCAAACTTAAACTGAAGTTTGGTTTAGCAGAGAGGAATATATTTTTCAATAGACAGTGCCTTAAATTGGGAAAACAACTGGAAAAGAACGGTTTTGATGTAGCTTTTCAATTCAAACCAATTTTAAAGAGCTTATTTGGGTGTAGCAAAGATAAAATTGATATCTGGGATAAAAGTGGGGTTTATGAATTGAATTGCGGTGATTGTAATGCTTGTTATGTGGGTCAGACTGGTAGAAGTTCCAAATGTAGAGTAAATGAACATAACAGGGATTGGAAAACCCAAAAAGGAGATTCAAATTTCGCAGAACATCTCATCAATAATGGACACAAGTTCAAGGCTGAAGAAAATGTTGAATTTCTGCATTTGATTGACAAAGGCAGACAATTGAACATTTTAGAAGCTATGGAGATAACTAAGTTGGTAAAAAACGATTCCATAACTAATTTAAATGACCAAATTTATTTTAACCAATTCAATACAACTAACTTGGTTTCATTATAATTCCAGCCTATTTTCAAAAAGCAGTTCTTATGTGTATTTCTCAGTTGACCTTGATTGCACTTCAGTGAGCTTATAATTTTAAGGCTGGATTGCAGAAACGGTGTCTAAACATTGTCTATGATCAGACACTGGCTAAACACCGAATCGGCTTGCAAGAATGATGTTTAGAGGAACCATTGTCTAAACGATGTCTATCTCCGTCAAGAAAGCCGCCATTTTTAGATACTCGCCAGTAGGTTGTTTAAATCGTGTTTAACCTCATTTCTGGTTGTAGGTTGTAGGCTGTGTTGTGTGTTCTACATACATATATAGGGGTAGGGTCAAATTAATCTGTATTGACAGATACTTAGTATCATTTCTGCAATCCATTATAAACCTTATCATCAACGGCAGGGATAATTGGATTTATAGATCTCTCAATTTATTAATATTAATGTGATTCATAATGTAATTTATATTAGTTGAAATATAAGTGAGACATATAAATCTAAACCAAGTAGTCGTCGCATGTAACATCTATCTTCAAATATTCCTACTACAAATTATAATAGATAAACCTTTGCAGGTGGGCATACATAAGCATGTGCCTATAGAATAAAGTTGAAGAAAAACGAGTGAATAATACGAGTATACTCTAATTAAAGCGGTATTCATAGTTGAGTCTTCTCTCCTTAGTAAACATAGGTCGCCCGTATGGCCCGTAGAGTATACTCTCGACTCAGAGAGTGAATAAACATAGTACGGTATGCTCTGCTCCAGTGTGGACTAGGAAAAATCTGAGTTTACTACAGAGTTTACCCTCCACAGTTTTATTCACATGAATTTCGCCTTAGTTGTTACTAAGTTGAGCTATTGGGAAGTGATAGCCGAGTGCTGTAGCAGGTATCTGTTCAGTCAGAGATAAGCTACAAAACTCCTGGGCGCTATTTTTAAGGGTGACCGATTGGATTGGTCAGCAAAAGATACTCTGTTCTCTGCTGTAAAATCACTTCCCGATGGTTCGGAACCCACCTAAAACTGTAGGTCCAACTCATCAATCACCATCATCCAATTCATTACCCACTCACAGGTCTCAGACCTATGTGGGCTTCATCCTCCAAAAATAATTATAGATGGGTTGATCAGAAGAAATATTTATTATTGGAAGAAGTCTATTCAAGTAAATAGATTTTATCTTGAATAATTTAGAATCAAAAAACGATTGTTAAGATTCCTAGGCTACTATGTCAAAAATTATCAACCTACTTTATTGTTAATATAAATTCCTAATGTTATTCTTCATATTTCAAATGCAGTTATCATTAAACTAATGAAACATATTAGTGATCTTTCGATAATATTGTACATGGTAACCAATTGAATACTATAATTTTGTTTTATACGCGAGCTGCACAAGACCAAATGAATTTTGCTACCCGACTACCTGACCTAATTATAGACTCAAATAATTCATTGAATTGAACCCTTGAATAGGGAGTTTTTCTGGTGAAGTGCAGGATGAATCCCAAAATACACTACCAATACCGTTTCAGTTTTTTGAAGAATCAAAATCCAACAGTCAACCAACAAACCAGAACCAAGGACATGCAATTTATTCATTTGTCCACTTGCTACTTATTATAATAATTTAATTTAGTCAACTCCAATATACTGGAATGACAAAATAAGTTTGAGATAAAATAGATTGGAGGGATATAGAATAGGCTAAATGATTAATTTTCTTGTAATGAACTTCAAATTGTTTGAGAAAAATTGAATGATAAACCGGGCTAGTCAGCTCAGACCCTACCTTGCAAAAATCTTAGTAACGACTATAGTAGTGAAGTCTTTACTTGGTTTTATTCACTCCAAAGTGAGTAAACTGTCCAAAAACCCTTAAATAAAGTCTTTACTCGTTTTTATTCACTTTGGCCATTGGCAATTGGCCCATAATATTGATTTTTTAAACGATGTCTCAAGCTACTTACCCAATAATGCTTTATCATCTCGTGCTGACACACCAGGAAAACTGGAATTAAAAAGCTCTCGGATTCTCCCCCAAGCCAACTTTTTTTGTGCAGTTTCATAGCTAATTTATAGCTACGGTACTTTTTAGATTCGATTATAGGAAAGTTCTCATGCTAACCTTTTCTACTCTTTTCATCATTGCTGTCAACAGCCTCAAAACTCATTGTAAGAAAGGATGCAAGGACGATAAAGTAACCTACTCTGGATTGAACGACTGAAGCTTGCACAAATTAGGCTAGCTCAAAACTAAAATTTAGTTGATGATTGCCATAAACCAGATGATTGCTCAATTCCTAAACCAGAACTTCAATTCTGAAGAATTATACATCAAATCATTGAACAGATAATAAAAAATGATACTATACATATTAATTTTTAAAGCTACTTATACCATAATCAATACAATAATAAACCAAACCTAACTTTCCCAGAATCATGGCTTACGCTGTATAATAATTATTAGGGAAACAAAGATCAACCTGATATAAATCAAAATATAATTTCAATTCACAATTCAGTGAATCTCCACAACACAAATTATAAGTGAAGGCAGTTATTATTAATCATTATGAATATTCGGAAATGAGATCCAGAATCCAGGCTCAGTAATTTCATATGAGCCGCCAGTTGCTGTTGAAAGTTACAAGCCAATCAGAGAACAGCCACTGAGAGCCTCTACAATGTTGCCAAACGTCACCCGTAGTTTAGACACTGTCGACATAGACACCGGCTAGGAATCGTTTTAGCAAGCCGAAAGCAGTTCCTTCTTAGTCAGTGTCTAAGCCGACACTGTTTAGACATTGGTTGTAGACACCGTTTCTGCAATCCAGCCTAAGAAATTTTTTAATTTTAGTTTGATTAAATTCTAGCCTTATTACAATTCTTTGTTACTTTCTTGATTTTGACAGTGTTTAGTTATTGACTCGTATATTTGCCTGTTACTCCTCCCACCAGGGGGCGTGACTTGACAGCCAATATCAACGTCCAATTAAGGTCAGCCTCTTTCCCTCTTAGCCAATAGTATCATTCCATGTACAGTATATATAAGGCTTCTCTGTACTGTAGTTTTTCAGTTTGATTGAGATTGATAATGGTGTAACAACCGAAACTAGTTTCTCAAAGTTTTAATAAATGTGGTTATGACAATTTCGTCTTATTTTTCATTATTTTATACGTTAAAATTTGTTCAAACTAATCAATTAACTAGCAATAAACGAAAAGTAAGTTCAATTTCTTAGGTAAATGATTCATAAAAGCAGTGATTTATCGAATTTGAGCTTTTAATTTACCCAATTTATAAACTTCATCTAATACTCGTATAAAAATACTGATTTTGAGTCTCAAACCAAGCTCTCAGCATCGAAAATTCAAGAAATTTCCCATGTGGACTAAAATAAATGGATTAATGCTTTTCTAGACATGAGTAGAATGTTTTGGGATACGACGTTAGAGGGACTACTTATTAAAATTTTTCCGGGGGAGGATCCCCGGTCTCCCCTCACCCTAGGGGGTATTCCATACCCCTAAGACCCCCCGGGGACCCCAAATTTCAGTAAAGAAATTTCAGTAGAGCACATTGGCAACACTGTCAACCTGACATGGCTATCCCTTCCAATACCTTTCGCCAGCCCCCCTCTCTACACAGAAATATATTGTTGCCTCAGTTGCCGCCAGTCCTGTGACCTTGAAAGATTGCTTGTCAAAATCGTGCTGGTCTAACAAGCCCAGCAGTTCGGTTGGTGTTTTTTGAAGCGAGGTCTCACAGGCCCATGGTTTCGGTTTGTGTATTTTTAGGTTGAGTTCCACATGATCAGTGTTGTTTTCCACGGTCTGTAATTCTTTTTTTTGGGCCAGACTTTATTGTTCTTGAGCTACATAATGAAAAGATCAAATGAAGGAAGCAGACCACGTCGAAGTTGGAGGAATTTGACTGTTGGAGACCCTGATTTCAGTGATAACATACAAGCACTTCTTTGTAATGATTCTGGTAGTGACAGTGATGGTAGTATAATCGATGCTGACCCAGATTTCGTGATAGATGAAGAGCGTGAAATTAGTTCTGATGGTGAAGAAGAATGGGATGAAAATAATCTACTTTTTACCGAGAATGTGAACGAACATATAGTGGAAAATATAGGCCTTCCTCAAACAAATAAAGATATCTATTATGTAGAAAGCTAAAAAAAAACTGAACCTAGTGCTCCTAATGCATGGATCAATCGCACACCACTAACAAATGTGAGGACACCAGCACGAAATATAATTAGAACTCTACCTGGAATTCAAAGAAGAGCAAGAATGCTTGGAGATACACCGAGTAAGAGAGAAGTATGGGAGCTACTATTTGATGAAAATGTTATGAGCAGGATAGTTGGAAATACCAACAAGAAACTGGAAAGAGTGAGATTGGGCCTTTCACAACAAACAAACAAGAGTAACTACCACAATACAGATAGAGAAGAAATGAATGCACTTATAGGTTTGTTTATTATTTCATCAGTCCTGAGGTCCAATGATGAGAAGATAACTTCTTTATTCAAAAAAGATTGCTTCGTCTGTCCTATCTACTCAGCTACAATGTCAGAAAAAAGATATGAAATTCTCCTCATGTGCCTAAGATTTGATGATGCTGATACACGTAATGAGAGAAGAAAAAATTATAAGGCAGCTCCAATTTCTGAAATATTCCAGCAATTCATTACTTACTGTCAAAGTGTATTTTCAGTTTCAAGTGATGTTACAATTGACGAGATGCTGGTGCCTTTTAGAGGAAGATATGGTTTTCGAGTATTCATGCCAAACAAGCCTAAAAAGTATGGCATTAAAATCATGTGTTTATGTGATGCAAAAACTACATATCTCCTAAATGCCTACATTTATACTGGGAAGGGTAGTGATTTTCTAGGACTCACTGAAGAAGAAAAGAAACTGAGCATACCAACTCAATCAGTTGTGAAGCTATGCAAGCCAATTGTCAACACTAATAGAAATGTGACAGCAGATAACTGGTTCTCCTCTATTGAAGTTGTCGACAAGCTATTGCGGAGGAAACTTACATATGTTGGGACTTTAAAAAAAGACAAAAAATTGATTCCACAAGAATTTCTACAGAACCCTACTCGACCTGTGAACTCTTCTTTGTACGGATTTAGAGACAATAAAGATGACACTAGTGAGCTTCGTTCCCAAGCAAAATAAAGCAGTTGTCTTGATTTCATCCATGCACCATACTATTGAGTCAAATTTGGAAAAGGAAAAACCAGAAATAATCTGCTACTACAATGCTACCAAATGTGGTGTAGATTTGATGGATATAAAATGTGCAGTTTTCACTTCCAGTCATCGAACCAGACGTTGGCCTCTAGCCATTTTTTGTAGAATGCTGAACATTGCCACTGTGAATTCATTCATTTTGTTCATGGGATTTTGTGGTTCTCCTGTCATGAACCGATACGAGTTTATCAAGTCTTTGGGATATAACCTCATTGTTCCCCATCTACAGAGACGATTTGCAACACCAAGTCTACAAAGTGAATTGAGAGAATCAATCAAGAAGGTATTGGGTGATAACCTACCAGCAATCGAACCTGTACCTGTGGACAATCAAGCTGGGCAAAGTGATCGTTTAGAAACAAGAAAGACCTGCACAACCTGCCCATTGCACGAGAGAAGGAAGACAGCATACAAGTGTATCACTTGCAATAAGCCTATCTGTCTTGAATGCTCAAGAAAAGTGTGTATTGCCTGTGCTAAAGAAGCTCCAAACATGTAATAGAAGAGACTGAAGAATGTTTTAAATTTTGTGAGTATTCAATCAGTTTATAATAAAAATATATTCATTTTTTTCCTGTAAAATAACTCTTCATTTATTTATCCTCATTCAAAATTGGCTGGGGAGTGAATATCATGCACGTGTCTATGCATTATCGTACATTATAAACAATGTGGTCTCACAGGCCAAGGGTTTTGGTTGGCGTTATAAAAAAAGGGTTTCGGTAATAGTGTTAACAATGATGAGTGTTGTGTTTGCCCACATTGAGCAGCCTTGCTGATTTCAATAAATGCGAATGTTGCAATCACTACAAAGGACATAATGTTGATGATAAAATACCGGCCGTTATACTTCTTGAGTTCCATTAATACTATTTCACTATAATCAAAAACAATATGTCATACTATTTGATTATTTCAATCAGTGGTGTAGCCAGGATTAGATTTCGGGGGGGGCTCACCAAGGGGGGGTGTGGGCAGTGGCTTAGCCAGTATCAAATTTCGGGGGGGGGGGGCTCACCAAGGGGGGGTCTGGGGTATAGGAGGGTCCGGATTTTTTTTAAATTTAGTGGTGTGAAAAGCTAATCTAGACAACTTGTTAGGCTCTAAAGTTCAAAAGAAAGTTTTGAAAAATTACTACTGAAGAACCTAGGTGGCCAGGTTTGAAATGATAAAGTTTGATATATCGATATCTGTGACTATTTTGAATCAAAACCCTTGAATTGGAACTAATCATACTTAACTTATGTACTGAATCTCAAAATTAATACCAATTTTTTTTTTTTTTTTGAGGATGATGCCCACATAGGTCTGAGACCTGTGCGTGGGTAATGAGTTGGATGATGGTGATTGATGAGTTGGACCTACAGTTTTAGGTGGGTTCCGAACCACCGGGAAGTGATTTTACAGCAGAGAACAGTGTCTTTTTTGCTGGCCAATCTAATCGGTCACCGTTACAAACAGGACCTACGAGAACGCAGTTATAAGTTTCATATAATTTATGTCATTAGCCTAAAACGCACCCAACCCAAAGTTCATGAAATCGGAATTTTTTTATCATAGCACACTGATTTTACACGCTTGCATAGAACTTGCATTTATTTGTTTGTTTTCATTTATAAAATCCCGATTTTATGAACTTTGAGTGCGTTCAGGCTAGTGGGTTATACTGAACTTTAACTTCAAAACTAAATTTTCTACAAGATGAGTTTATTCAAAAAGGTGATTTATCAATAATTAACAAAATTAATTCACTTCAAACTTGAAAATTGCATTTTATTTAATGTAATAAATAAATAATTATGGTAGTCACAGTTTTCCAACATGTTTTATTAGATTTCGTAGCTCATTTCAAATCAAAATTATCCATTTGAGCACCTAACAAGTTTCTATATGAGTAAATATTGAGGAAAAATTTGAAAAATGCATTAATCTGACTATAACTGTAGCTATGTTCCATTACACAAACAGGGTTTCTGTAATCTGATCGTTATAATACAACAAAACAGATAGAACCCTTCGGCTTTAATAAGTCCTTATCTATTAGTTATTTCAGAATTTTTTCCGGCCCCCCCCCTGGCTACGCCACTGATTTCAATTCAAATTAGACTAATTACAAAAATTTACTAAGTCTATGTGCTTTTTAATGTTTTCTTCACCACAATTTGAATTGGTTACTGTGAGCAGTAGTAGACCTACTTCGTCAGCTTTTGAAAACACATTTCAACTTATAGTTTGAAAAAAAATTAATGACATATATGCAGGGGGTCCACCTAAAATCAAAAATCATGGCAAGGGGTCCATGAGGCAAAAAAGTTTGGGAACCACTGGGCTAAATGATTAATTTTCTTGTAATAAACTTCAAATTGCTTGAGAAAAATTAAATGATAAACCGGGCTAGTCAGCTCAGACCCTACCTTGCAAAAAGCTTAGTAACGACTATAGTAGTGAAGTCTAGACTTGGTTTTATTCACTCCAAAGTGAGTAAACTGCGGAAAAATTTAGACCCTGTAATCATCACTATAGTCGAGCTTTTACTACACAAGACTGTCATTCACTCAAAAGCTAGTAAACTGTCCAAAAACCCTCAAGTAAAGTCTTTACTCGTTTTTATTCACCTGGCACATAATATTGCTTTAATAAAACGATGTCTCAAGCTACTTACCCAATAATGCTTTATCATCTCGTGCTGACACACCAGGAAAACTGGAAATAAAAAGCTCTCGTATTCTCCCCCAAGGCAACTTTTTTTGGGCAGTTTCCGAATCATATCTACTTTTTAGATTAGATTATAGGAAAGTTCTTGATAATTTCACTAAGAACTTCCCTATCACACTAACCTTTTCTACTCTTTTCATCATTGCTATCAACAGCCTCAAAACTCATTGTAAGAAAGGATACAAGGATGATAAACTAGCCTACTCTCGATTGAACGACTGAAGCTTGCAATTTCCCTCAAAACTAAAATGTAGTTGATGATTGCCATAAACAGACCGCTCATTTCCTGAACCAAAGCTTTAATTCTGAAGAATTATACATCAAATCATTGAACAAATAATAAAAAATGATACTGTACTTATTAATTCTTAAAGCTACTTATTGTCGTAATCAATACAATAATAAATCAAACCAATCTTTCTCAAAATCATTGCTTATGCTGTTTAATATTAGGGAGACAAAGTGATTTAAATTAAAAATTCAGTGAATCTCTACTACACGAATTATAAGTGTAAGCAGTTATTATTTATCATTATGAATATTCGGAAATGAGATCCAGAATCCAGGCTCAGTAATTTCGTATGATCCGCTAGTTGCTGTTGAAAAGTTACAAGCCAATCAGAGATCAGCCACTGAGAGCTTCTACAACGTTGCCAAACGTCACCCGTAGTTTAGACACTGTCAACATAGACACCGGCTAGGAATCGTTTAGCAAGCCGAAAGCAGTTGCAGTTCCTTCTTAGTCAGTGTCTAGGCTAACACTGTTTATGCATTGGTTGTAGCACAGAATAGAGAAGAAGGCCATAGTGTAACTGTACATTATTAGTGGATCCATTTTTAATTGGATATTTAATTTTACTCAACCAATAATTTCAGCTTCATTTTATTCAGTATGGTGTCAATGTAAGTTTAAAACACAAAGAACTTTGAACAAAATAGGACAACATAGCCTAGTTAACCTATACAAGTAAGAAATGTGGATAGATGTTACATGAAGATACTGGAGGTATGCATTTCACTTCTAAACAGAATCTTCATCAGCATAGAAGTGAAATGAATCCCTCCAATATCTCAAGTTTATGTGAGTGAAAATATTATTTGAATAGGAATACAGTGTAATTTTTTATATTAGATTGTTCACCAAGCTTTTCATAATGGAAAACATCACAAAGTACCTATGTACTTTTAAAATACTGTTATATGTACATGCAAGCAAGCATTATATCTATTTGAAATAATAGCACTTTCTCTGAAAACATTTTTAAATCAGAGAATTCATACTTAGTTCTCTTATATTTGAAAATATTATAAGCCTTCACTGGTAGGTGACTAAACAGCTCAGGTTTACCAGATATATATTTCCGTTTTTAGTTGTATTATTATGAGAAAAACAGGCCCAAACCCTTCAGCCCAGACAGCACAGAATATTCTGATAACATTCTCAGATTAATCTGAATGTGCTCAGAATGTACCTTATTTCATGTATTACTCTCAGAACAATCCAAGAATAATCAATGAGAATATTCTAGTTGAATGTTCTTGGTGAATATTCTGAGAAGATACTAATTTCATCTTTAATGTCTTATTCCAGTGGTTTCAACTCCAAACGTTTTAGCAACATTCTATGATTATTCTAAAATAGTTTATTACCACAACGTGTTTTGCGCTCATGTTAGTACATTCTGAAACATCGCACTGCGCTCACGTGGCGATCTTTGGAACTAAGCACCTGCACCCATGCCATGTCGCCATCATTTTGTAAATTTTGCTCGATTCTGTTTTCTCTATTTTCTTCACTTCTCCACTTCCATCACTTGGAATATTGTTCTAGCAAGTCTCTATTATGTCTGGCACTGAAGGTAATTATCAAATTATTTTCATAATTATCATGACTGTGCATTAGTAATTTTATACTTCATGTAACATCTATCCACATTTCTTACTTGTATAGGTTAACTAGGCTACGTTGTCCTATTATTGGTAGGTCTCTCAACAACTTAGGTAGGTACCAAACTATTCAAGTTATTTGAGGTTTATTATTATGAGGAAAAGGAGCCTAATGTCTTTAAATTATCAAACCATACCTACTTTCTTCAATATTCTAGCAAGCTCTTGCTTATTCAATTAATTATTGTTCAAATTATTCTGATGGAAAATAAATCTTTGCACAATAAATTACATTATTTTATTTTGAAAATAAATTCTAGCCATAGTATAAGTGTTTATTTCTCATTTTCCACGTTTAAAAGAACTTCTAATAAGGTCTAATAAGCTTTCTTTTATTACTCTACGTATTTGATAATTTTAAATTGAACTAGGAATCTAGGCTTAGTAGTCTATTCAATTCTAATAAATTTGTTTTTATCTTTTGATTAACATTTTTGGAGTCAATTTTTAATATTCTTGTTAGAACACTCCATTACTGTCATTGGCGTAGTGTTGGGGGGGGGGGGGAGGGGGTACCAGGTTACAACCTCACCTTTAGCCTGTGAAAGAGGCCCCAAAAATGAGTAGTGAGGCATAATTAAAAATACGATAACATCGGTTACTAGAGGTGAAAAAAGTTTTCATATGTGAAGAGTAGCTTAAATAATTTCCTGGATTTCTTGTTCCATGACAAACTGCGTTGTTAATATTAACTTTTCAAGTGAATTAAACGACTTGCAGTCAAATTTTATTTAAAATAAGTAGTATTTCACTTACTTTGTAGGCCGAACGTTTTCGAGTAGTTGAAACCCATCTTCAAGGCATCCTAGATATCGATGTTGGTTTTTTGGTTAGAAGAGCTGTGGTTTCTGTATAATGTGGTCGAAAAGTTTGTCTGATTTAAAATGTTCGTTGAGGATGTTTTGTTTATTGTGTGTGGTGCGTTTGTAAATTTCAAATTGTTCCAAGGTGTTGAGTTCGTGTCCTTTAGATTTTATATATAGAATGTGTAAGTTGGTAGTGATGTCAGTAAAAGTGTGTCCAGTTTGAATGATGTGTTCTGCAAAAGTCGATTCTGTTTTTGTATGTAAATCTTGTAAATGTTCCTTGTAGCATTGTTTGAATGCACGGTCTGTTTGTCCTATGTAAAATTTGTTACAGTCAGAGCAGTTCAGTTTGTAGATCCCTGGGAGATCGTATTTGTTCATGTTCATTGTGGTTCTTGGTGCAAGTGTATTTTTTATTTTGTTTTTTGTTCTGAATGCGATGGTGTGGCCAGCTTTTCTGAAGATTTTGGCAAGTCTGTTTGATTGTGGATTAATGTATGTCATGTGATGTATTTTTTGTTGGTGTTGTTGGTGTTTTGTTTTATGTTTGTTATTTTATGGTTGAGTTTGTCAATTAGGTCGTGTTTGTAGCCGTTTTCTTGTGCTAGGTATTTTATTGTGTTTAGTTCAGTGTTGTAATTTTCAGTGGATAGTGGTGTGTTGTTCAGTCTGTGTAGCATAGATCTGAATGCAGAGTGTTTGTATTGTGTTGGATGATTGGAGGTGCTGTGTGTTAGGGTATCTGTCATTGTCGGTTTTCTGTAAATGTGGAAGCTGTGTTTTTGGCTTTTGTTCTTTGTAATTGAGAGGTCTAGGAAATTTATTGATTTGTTGTGTTCATATTCTGCTGTGTATTGAATGTTTTTGTGTATTTGGTTTATGTGTGATCGGAGCTGTTCACATTGTCTTTTGTTCCATCTGTATAGTAGTAGAATGTCATGTACATATCTGTGCCAGTATATTATGTTCTGTGAGAATCTGTTGTTGAAGAGTATGTGGGTGTTTTCGCAGTGTTGGAGATAGATCTCAATAGACATCCTAAAAATCATCACTCAACAAAATTACTCCACATTCAACAACAAATTTTAATCACAACCTGATGGATTGCCAATGGGCTCACCAATATCCAGCATATTTGCTGAGGCAATAAAATACCTAGCACAAGAAAACGGCTACAAACACGACCTAATTGACAAATTCAACCATAAAATAACAAACAAAAAACAAAACACCAACAACACATACATCACAATGACATACATTAATCCACAATCAAACAGACTTGCCAAAATCTTCAAAAAAGCTGGCCACACCATCGCATTCAGAACAAAAAACAAAATAAAAAATACACTTGCACCAAGAACCACAATGAACATGAACAAATACGATCTCCCAGGGATCTACAAACTGAACTGCTCTGACTGTAACAAATTTTACATAGGACAAACAGACCGTGCATTCAAACAATGCTACAAGGAACATTTACAAGATTTACATACAAAAACAGAATCGACTTTTGCAGAACACATCATTCAAACTGGACACACTTTTACTGACATCACTACCAACTTACACATTCTATATATAAAATCTAAAGGACACGAACTCAACACCTTGGAACAATTTGAAATTTACAAACGCACCACACACAATAAACAAAACATCCTCAACGAACATTTTAAATCAGACAAACTTTTCGACCACATTATACAGAAACCACAGCTCTTCTAACCAAAAAACCAACATCGATATCTAGGATGCCTTGAAGATGGGTTTCAACTACTCGAAAACGTTCGGCCTACAAAGTAAGTGAAATACTACTTATTTTAAATAAAATTTGACTGCAAGTCGTCTAATTCACTTGAAAGCTTAAATAATGTTAAAGCTAACAAAAAACTATAATTTCAATACTTTAATTAATTTGAAAAATACTCTAATAATAGCTATAGAGGTGATGAGGCGAAGAAGTATTGAACCAAATTTGTAGAGAATAAATCAAAATACGAATTGAGTTTGTACACAGAATAAATGAAGACGGAATAACAAAATAAGAACATAACTGATAAGAGCACAATCCCAAATGGAATCTCAGTACCAAAAAATCTGTTTATATATTGTTATGTATTATTAATATTGTACTGCATATAAATAAAAATGTAAAGAAACCTTTATTTGTTTTTATTTTACAATTTATTTAAAAAAAAAGTATATTGGTTTTGGTTATTGTAAGTGTTGGTGTTGGTTATTGGTTATTGTTATACAAAATGGTTGGTGCAAATCAAAACAACTTTGAAATGTAGAGTAGGCACTGAGATGGTGCGTGGGGGTCAGGGAATGATTAACTAGGCCTTATTAGAAAGTGGAGAGGGTGGTTGATAATAATAATAAATCAGCGTTCCCACACCTGAAATTTTAGAAATTAAGCAACCAACCAATAGGAGACTAGATTGAAATACACTTTTTAGTCAAAAAAGATCGTTCTTAAAGGTCAGCATTGTAGAACCATTTCGAATCCATCGAAATTCTCCGATTTTAAATATATTATATATTACAGTAATAGCACTTGATGTTTTTATTATATTCTTCTTTTTTGAAGATTATGCCCTGAAGACTCCGGTTATGAAGCATAGAATAGAAAATTCTAGTATAAGACGGTCAAGTCAGATCTAATTATTAATTATAATTATTATTCACTGGTTACTACAATTCCAATGAGTTGAGGTGAAGCTTAATTTTGATGTGGAAGGAACTCTTGTACACTATAAAACGCTTAATAAAGTGAATATTTTCTCAATTTTAATTTTGATATTTCCTAGACTCTTTACAAACTGCGGTAGCTTGTTCTATGTATATTAAGTTCCACTATTTTACATTGGAAAAATATTGAGAGCTGTATCTATGAACGTTCCTTCAGTGTCTTTTCACTTGAGAAACTCTTGAAATGCATCTATAATAGAGGCAATTCAAGAGTACCATGAGTCAAGAGACTGAGTGGTTCACATTATGCTCTAAGAAAATCATTTTTATTCGAAATTAATCAGAAACTAGAAACTATTTTTCACACATCCACTCAATCATTTCTTTTGCCGATCGAGCTTCTGACCGCATAAAAGATACTGGAGAGGTCCATGGTTCGATTCCCGGCGGTCATTTTTGTGTAGTTTTTAACGTTGTGTAGTTTAAAATTTTTCGATTCTCATCAGCTGTTCAATATCTGTCATTATGGAAGCCTTCATTATAATCGATGGGGCTTTCAGGAATTCGAGATGAATAAAGTATAATTAATCATTATGTGACAATTATTGTAAATAATGGCATTTTTTGAAGTATGATTAAACAAAATACATTTTTTCTTTGTAGATTACGTCTTGGAGACTCCAGTTAAGGAGTATAAGACAAGTCAGATCAACAATATTATACACTAGATACCATAATTACTTCAATTTGTTGAAGTGAGGCTTAATTTTGATGTACACTTTAAAAAGCTTTATCAACTAAATATTTTTTCAATTGTTTTTTAAATATTTCTATATTTTCAAGACTCTTTAAAAACTGCGGTAGCTTGTTGTAGAATTTCCAACCAATATAACTAGGTTTTTGTTTGAATAAGCTACTATTGTGACTCACCAAGTGATAATCTCCTCGGCTTCTTGTATTATAATCATGAACGTCAAGATTTTGGTTTATATCATTCGTTTTTACATATATGAAGTAGCTTAATACACATATAAGCAGTACAGTTAGGAGACCAAGTCTCTTGAGCAACGGCCTACATGAATCTAATCTATGTACTCTTTCCATACAGCTAACCGCTTTCTTTTGGATCTTAAACACCCTATCAAGATTTTGTTTTGATGAATTACCTGATACTAAGATAGCATACCTAATATGTGACAGTAAGAGCTCATGTTGAGCTGTGAAAAGTAACTTTTTGTCATTCAATCTAGCAAGCTGTTGCAGAACAAATACCCCAGATGAAATTTTACAACATATTTTCTCAATGTATGGAGCCCAGGTCTATCGTCTATCAAACAATAAAACTTCTAGAAATGCAATGTTTTCTTCCTGGTCTAGTTGATAATCATTTACAAACACGTTTGAAGCCCTATCTTCATTTAAATTATGTTTGTTTTTTAATTGAAGTTATTGACATTTTTTACTATTTATCATTAATTTCAACTGATTTAAGAATTGGACAATGGACTGCACACCTATATGGGCATTTATTTCTAAATTATCTAGAATGGAATTGCTGAAAATGAGTGATGTAAATCGTCTGCTAATAAGAGGGCTCTACCACTAATCAATTCTTTTGTTAAACGGTTGACATAAAACAAAAAAAGCAATGGACCTAGTATTGACCCCTGAGGCACTCCAGCTTGGACCTCTAATTTATCAGATTTATTCTTTACTATACTATTCCAAACTACTATAGTTCGTTCTACACATTGTTTTCTCCCAATAAGATATGATTCAAACCAATTCAGCTCAACCCCATTTACGCCTACATTTTGCAGTATTTCCAACAAATCTCTATGATTAATACAATCAAATGACTTTGATAGATCAAAGAAGATTGTAGTAGCTTTATCACCTGAATCTATTATATCCATCAGTTTATCGACTAGAGAAACTATGGCTGCTGTCTTTGTTTATCTCCCTTTTTAGATGCCATGAACTTAATCACTGATAAAGTTAGCTTCTTGAAGGTGCAGAAGTAACCTATTTAGAACTACTCTTTCAAAAATTTTACCTATTACATTTGAAATACCAATGAGCCTCTAGTTTTCCACCTTTTCTCTATCACCACTTTTGAAGATTGGCTAGATCTTCCCCTCTTTCAAATTGTTTGGGAAAACACCTTGTTCTAATAAATGATAGATAAGATGAATCAAAGGGACCAACAATTGATCTTTACATTCTTTCAGAATTTTACTGGATACCCCATCCATTCCTACAGTTTTTTTTTAAATTCAAACTATCAATGATATTTGACAACTCGTCTTGGGATACTGGGTGAAATTTCAATTCGTTCTGAATCCCCTCAGCATTTCACATGTTCGCATCACTAATACCTGTATTAAGAGATTTTTGAAGATTCTTAGCAACCAGTTGATAATATCTGTTGAAGAAATTACAAATGTCTACATTATCATCAATATATTTGTTATTTCCTTAATTATTCTGGTGACACTAGTATAAGCATCTACATGAGAAACTTGCCTATTTTTTGTCTATTACATCCCACAGTGCTTTGTTAAAGTACTCACTATTATTTAAAATTTCAGCAGTTTTCTTACATTTGGCTCTTTTTTCACTTTTTTTGTATAGTTTTTCTTTAGAGCTTTGTAATCATCTTCACTTGACATATTTCTAGATAGTTTAAATTCATCATATGCATCTTCAACCCTATTTCTGGTGGGCTTATTTGAGTCGAAGAACCAGTGTTTATTCTCAGCAATTGTTTATGGGTATGCTAGTGAGTGTAAATGTGCATGTGTCACGATTTTTTATTTTTTTGTCTTTCAACCTTTTTTCCATCATCTTCCTCCCCTTTCATATTTCAAAATATTGCATTACAGAGGTTCTTTGTTTTTTCATTAATGAATTCCCATTAATATTCATTCACTCTCTGATGATATCCTCTTTTTTTCTCTTTCATTTTCATCTATTGATCTCTTTCCTCTTTTCTTTCAATTATATTAACCATTTCTGTCAAAGATCTCTGTTCAGATCATTTCAACCAATTTATCTTCTTAACTCTAATACCTTTCTACTGAACAGATTCGTCCATTTCTTCATATCATCTTTTCTTTACATTTTTTTTGTGTTTCTCCTACAGGTTTAGTGAAGTGCTTAAATTCATATGGTTGATTAGATTCGCTTTTGTTTGAAACTTATCTAAATTTTTTGTTATTTTTGTATTATTATGTTCTCGACGTGGTTAAGTGGTAGAGTGGACATTACTGTCCAAACTTCGCCACGTCAACAAATAAATAAGTCCTTCTATTCTATTTCTTTCTGCAAGGATATCATCAGTTATCCTTTCTTCAATTTTGTCTAATTTGTTTTTTACAGGGACATTTTTAACTGGACAACTCATAGTAACATGAAACCTTAAAATATTAATGAAACTATCATATTTGTTATTTAAACTATTGCTATTGTGAACCCTACTCCAGTTTTCTTGTAGCAGATTCTGCTTCAAACATATTCTGTATGGTGAACGAATGAATAAGTCATGAATTAATTCGTTATTAAAATCATTGTCTTTTTTTAGGTGCTCAATGTTAATGGGACCAAGCTTACTAGTGGCGCCCTAGATTCTATGTGAATATTGTTAAATGGCCAGCTCCATATTGTATGATTGAAATATTGTTATGTATTTATATTGTATTATAATATTAAATATAGTTATTTTAAAAATTTTGCTGATTGAATTATTTTATTGGGAACCTTTCAACAAAGACCCTTCCAGGATCTCTTAAGGGTATACTGGATTGTTCAATACTATAACTCACGCCATCAAATTAGGCGGCTCTGGAAAATTGCGGGGTTGCCAGGTATGGGACTCTGCCAGCAGCTGATAGTAGAGAATCACCAACCTCAATGCACAAATTGACAACACTACTCGTACCATGTTGCCTAGTCTACAAGTCTGATGCTTGATGACTGCTGTACTTCTTTGTGGCCGCCTTATTTTGTGATGTGGAGTATTCTCTATCCATATTCCTATCATATCTATAGTGTATTGTGTATCCTCTTTCTCTCTGTGGGAGCACGCCCCCCCCCCCACCCTAGACCCACTACCAAATAAATAGGGTTATTTATGTATACCAAAATACGTATGAACAAATAGCTAGTGTATGTTCTATTCATAATTGACCGAGCAAAGTGAGGTCTATTTCCGAGTCGAGCGTTTTGCATTTGTCTGATAAAACTTACTTACGGCTGAATGCGTGAACTGATGTCTCTGAAATTTGCCATGAATTCTCTTTTAGTAATGCGCAGCAATGTATTGTGACGACACATTTTGGACGGCTGGCAACCGCCGAAATCTTTAAAAATTTTAAAATTTCAAATTTAATTTGATACGAGAAATATTTATTTAAAAGATAAAAAGAGTTACCACATAAGGAAGGATTTGAAGAATTCTTTTGAAACCGGCGCTGATGTGACGTCACGACAATGAAGATCCTATCTACTACCGTTACAAATCGTAGCCCATGGAACGAATTCGCCAATTAATCAGCTGCATGGTGGTTTTGACAGGACCATCAAAATAAAACAATCATACCGGCAATAGTATCGATATCGTCCAGTGGCGTAGCTAGATTTCGGGGGGGGGGGGGGGGCTCACCAAGGGGGTGGTGTGGGCAGTGGCTTAGCCACCAAATTTCGGGGAGGTGGAGGGTGGAGGGGGGATCTTGGGTATAGAAGGGTCCGGATTTTTTTTAAATTTAGTGGTGTGTAAAGCTAATCTAGACAACTTGTTAGGCTCTTAAGTTCAAAAGAAAGTTTTGAAAAATTACTACCCAGGAACCTAGGTGGACAGGTTTGAAAGGATAAAGTTTGAAATACCGATATCTGTGACTATTTTGAGTCAAAACCCTTGAATTGGAACTAATCATACTTATCTTATGTACTGAATCTCAAAATTAATACAAATTATTATAAGTTTCATATAATTTATGACATTAGCCTAGAACGCACCCAACCCAATGAAAGAAATTCAACAATGTGAACAGGGGAATATCGATTCTTTGAAGCAGAATCTGCTACAAGAAAACTGGAGTAGGGTTTACAATAGCAATAGTTTGAATAACAAATATGATAGTTTCATTAATATTTTAAGGTTTCATATTACTTTGAGTTGCCCAGTTATAAAAGTCCCTGTAGAAAACAAATAAGACAAAGTTGAAGAAGGGATAACTGATGATATCCTTGCAAAAAGAAATAGGTTTAAAGATGCATATGATGAATTCAAACTATCTAGAAATATGTTAAGTGAAGATAATTACAAATCTCTAAAGAAAAACTATACGAAGGAGGTGAAAAGAGCGAAATGTAAGAAAACAGCTGAAATTTTGAATAATAGTGTGTACTTTAACACAGCAGTGTGGGATGTAATAAACAAAAATAGGCAAGTTGCTCATGTAGATGCTTATACTAGTGTCCCCATAATAATTAACGAAAATGACAATTATATTGATGATAGTGTGTAGACATTTGTAATTTCTTAAACAGATACTATCAACTGGTTTCTAAGAATCTTCAATAATCTCTTAATACAGGTATTAGTGACATGAGGAATACTGAGGGGATTCAGAATGAATTAAAATCCCACCCAGCATCCCAAGACGAGTTGTCAAATATCATTGATAGTTTGAATAATGAAAAAACTGTAGGAATGGATGGGGTATCCACTAAAATTCTGAAAGAATGTAGAGATCAATTGTTAGACCCTTTGGTTCATCTGATCAATCATTCATTAGAACAAGGTGTTTTTCCAGATAATTTAAAAGAGGGGAAGATCTTGCCAATCTTCAAAAGTGGTGATAGAAAAAAGGTAGAGAACTATAGGTTCATCAGTATTTTAAATGTAATAAGTAAAATTTTTGAAAGAGTAGTTCTAAATAGGTTACTTCTGCACCTTCAAGAAGCTAACTTTATCTGTGATGAACAGCATGGCTTCCAGAAAGGGAGATCAACAAAAACAGCCATAGTTTCTCTAGTTGAAAAACTAATAGATATAATAGATTCAGGTGATAAAGCTACTGCAATCTTCTTAGATCTGTCAAAGGCATTTGATTGTGTTAATCATAGAACTTTATTGGAAATACTGCAAAATGTAGGCGTAAATGGGGTTGAACTGAAATGGTTTGAATCATATCTTATTGGGAGAAAACAATGTGTAGAACGAACTATAGTAGTTTGTAATAGTATAGTAAAGAATAAATCTGATGAATTAGAGGTCCAAGCTGGAGTGCCTCAGGGATCAATACTGGGTCCATTGCTTTTTTTGCTTTATGTCAACCGTTTAACAAAAGAATTAATTAGTGGTAGAGCCCTCTTATTTGCAGACGATACATCACTCATTTTCAGCAATTCCATTCTAGATAATTCATAAATAAGTGCCCATATAGGTGTTCAGTCCATTGTCCAGTTTTTAGATCATTTGAAATGAACTATAAAAAGTAAAAATTGCCAATACCTTCAATTCAAAAACAAAAATAATTTAAATGACAAAATTGCATTTCTAGGAGTTATGTTGGATAGACGATTGACCTGGACTCCATACATTGAGAAAATATGTTGTAAAATTTCATCTGGGGTATTTGTCCTGCAACAGCTCACTAGATTGAATGACAAAAAGTTACTTTTTACAGCTCACCATGGGCTCTTACTGTCACATATTAGGTATGCTATCTTAGTATGGGGTAATTCATCAAAACAAAATCTTGATAGGGAGTTTAAGATACAAACGAAAGCGGTTAGGTGTATAGAAAGAGTAAATAGATTAGATTCATGTAGGCCGTTGTTCAAGAGACTTGATCTCCTAACTGTACCCTGCTTATATGTGTATGAAGCTACTCTATATGTAAAAACGAATGATATCAATCAAAATCTTGACATACATGATTATAATACAAGAAGCCGAGGAGATTATCACTTGGTGAGTCACAATAGTAGCTTATTCAAACAAAAACCTAGTTATATTAATAGGAAATTCTACAACAAGCTACCGCAGTTTTTGAAGAGTCTTTAAAATTTAGAAATATTTAAAAAACAATTGAAGAAATATTTAGTTGATAAAGCTTTTTATAGTATACAAGAGTTACTTTCACATCAAAATTAAGCCTCACCTCAACTAATTGAAGTGATTATGGTATCTTGTGTATAACATTGTTGATCTGACTTGTCTTATACTCCTTAACTGGAGTCTCCAAGACGTAATCCAAAAAAAAAACCAAAGTTCATGAAATCGGAATTTTGTTTAATCATAGCACACTGATTTTACAGGCTTGCATAGAACTTGCATTTATTTGTGTGTTTCCATTTATAAAATCCCGATTCTATGAACTCTGGGTGCTATCAGGCTAGTGGGTTATACTGAATTTTAACTTCAAAACTGAATTTTCTACAAGATGAGTTGATTCAAAATGGTGATTTATCAATAATTAACAAAGTTAATCCACTTCAAACTTGAAAATTACATTTTATTTAATGTAATAAATAAATAATTATGGTAGTCACAGTTTTCCAACATGTTTTATTAGATTTCGTAGCTCATTTCAAATAAAAATTATCCATTTGAGCACCTAACAAGTTTCTATATGAGTAAATATTGAGGAAAAATTTGAAAAATGCATTAATCTGACTATAACTGTAGCTATGTTCCATTACACAAACAGGGTTTCTGTAATCTGTTCGTTATAATACAACAAAACAGATAGAACCCTTCGGCTTTAATAAGTCCCTATCTATTAGTTATTTAAGAATTTTTTATTTCTGAAATTTCGGGGGGGGGGGGGGCCGGGCCCCATGAGCCCCCTTGGCTACGCCAATGATATCGTCGATACTATCGAAACTACAGCAGAGGAAACGTCAATAAATTATATTTAGGGGACCTCAAACTATTTGAAGGTTGGATTAAGATAAAACACTGCATAAAAATGTAGCACTTACCTGTATTTCTCCATATTCGCGAAGTTCTATGTATAATCCGTTGTTGCTTGCTGGGTAACCTTCTTACAGCTTTCAGTTGGCCTACACTGGAATGTTATCTTTGAATTGAAAAACTATTCCAATCAGTTACTCACATTCTTTTGAGTACAGTAGGCAACTAGGCATAGCTGGAAGACTTAATCAATGCTAGTTGGGAAATCGAGCCATCTTTTTTTTATAAAATAGGCGAACATGTTTTTTTGTGATGACAACTCCTCCGTGGTTTCTGCTTCCGATTTTGTTCGTTCACGTCTCATTTGAAAGATCTTATCGAGTAGATGTTTGATGAGGTCTTACATTTTGAAAAAAGGCATCATGAGCAATGAACGAGCAAAGTTGCAATTTTTGACATTGCTTCTTTGACATAGGGATCGGTGAGCTATTTCATTGTTCATTCAGAGAGAGAGGGTGGGAGAATAGGATCAAGAGGAAGAGAGAGAGAGAGGAAAGAGAGAGAAAAAAGAAGAAGAAAGAGAAGGAAGAGGAGAAGATGAAGAAGACGAAGGAGAAGAAGAAAGAGGAGAAAAAGAAGAAGAAGAGGAAGGGGAAGAAGGAGAAGAAGTAGAGGAACAAGAAGAAAAATAAAGAGAAGAAGAGGAAGGAGAAAGAGAAGAAGAAGAGGAAGAAAAGAAGAAGAAGAAAAAGAAGAGGAAGGAGAAGAAGAAGAAGAAGTAGAGGAAGAAGAAGAAGAAGAAGAAGAGGAAGAAGAAAAAGGAGAAAAAGAAGAAGAAGAGGAAGAAAAGAAGAAAAAGAAGAAGTGGGAGAAAAAGAATAAGAAGAAAACGGAAAGGAAAAAGAAGAAGGAGAAAAGGAGAAAAAGAAGAACAAAAGTAATAAGAAGAAGAGGAAGAAAAAGAAGAAGGAGAAGAAGAAAAAGAAGAAGTTATGAAAAATTAGGAGGAGAAGAAGAAGAAGAAGAAGAAGAATAATAATTAAAAAATTTATTCAGTACAGGTGTGTTAAGAAAATTTTATATTTATCAGCTGATATATAAAGAATTGAAAAATGAAATTTTTGCCAGCACAGGTGTGTTAGAAAAATATTATATTGATCGGCAGTTCAAGAATACTGCAAAATATATTATTTTTTTATTCAGATAGCCAGCCATGTGATACTTTTTTATTGATGACTGGGCATTCTTGAGAACAAGGATTTTTTTCCCCTTCATTTTCTTCCTAAATTTAGTCCAAGCACCCGACTTAGTACTGTATAAATCATCAAATTATCAATGAAAATAAATGCTTCTATTTATTAAAGTAGAAGAAGAAGAAGATGAAAAACCATCCCCTTTTGAGTGAGGGGTGTCTAAATTGGATAATCTTGAAAAAATTGATTTTGAAAACGTTGAGCTCTCTTTATATTTTATTCCAGATTCAATGCAAAATAAAAAGCATTGATGTTTACTGAGAAATGGAGAAAATTAAGGAACTCATAGCATCATAGGTATGTTTGATAGCCACTTAGAAATGGAGCAACTCATACTGTGCTTAAACTTATCATCATAGGCAATGCTGTCGTTCAGTATGTAGAAAATCTACATTTGGAATGTATTTTACAAAGTTTAATAAAGTCCAAAGACCCGGGATAAACTAGTTTATTGAAAATTGGTGCTTAGAGTGGAGGTGTAAGGCGACCTCCGGCCACAACTCTGCCCCGGGCCACTAAAATGTCTCTGGCTTACGCTGATTGTAATAATAATTTGAAACCACTGAAACTTGTTAAAATGGCACTATAAAAGTAGTATGTTTTTTTATACATTAAAGTTTGTTCACAACTAATTAATGAACTAATGATACACAAAAAGTGGGTTAAAGTTTTTAGGCAAATGATTCATAAAAGCAAATGATTTATTGAATTTAAGCTTTCACTTTACCCAATTTATAGACTTCATTTCAATAAATAATACTCATATAAAATTAATGTTTTCGAGCCTCAAATGAGCCTCAAGTGAAAGCTTAAATTCAATAAATCATTGCTTTTATGAATCATTCGCCTAAGAACTTCAACCCACTTTTTGAATATCGTTAGTTCATTAATTAGTTGTGAACAAATTTTAATGCATAAAATATAAAACATCAAAAATTCAAAAGAAATTCACATAATGTGAATTGAAATGAATGGGTTTAAGCTTTCCGAGACATGAGTTTAGAATCTCTTGGAATGCGATTTAAGAGGGACTATTTATCAACATTTCCCGGGAAAGGACCCCCAGACCCCCCTCGTCTTGGAGGGTATTCCATACCACCCAGATCTCTAATAAATATCCCCCATTAGAAGATTTCCGCTACGCCAATGGAGGCCATCTTAAAACAAAATTTTAAACTTACATGCTATTGTACATCAACATTGGGGGGCCCATCTCACTATAGTCATCAAATCTGCAAAAAATAGACCCCAATATACCCAATAGACCCAGCAGAACAGTATTCAAATACGATATGATCATTTGTTGAGCTTCAAGTTGGTTGAAGTGAATGTTTGCAGTCTGAGAATAATTCCTAAACATACTTCAGCCCTTCCTTGACAAGCAATGCCTTCTCTTTCTTTCAATGCAGTTCTATTCTCAACAATATTCACCTCTACTAGAAATAAGCTTATTTCTCAAACAAAAGCAATATTTCATCATCTTTTCCCTGTTTTAGATCTATTATTGTATTCAGTAACTATGCAGAGCTGGTGAACTATAATTTTCTTCTAGAGGGAATTCTCTTCTACTATACTATTAGAGAAAAACCAAAGTGGTGGGCAAGCAGGATAATCATTGAAAAAAAGCAGAAACCCTAATTAAAGGCGAATGAAGGGTCAAGGGTGTAATAATACACAAAGTTCTATCGTAATAGATCCCCAATTATTTCAACGATGTATCCAAAAATGAAGCAGACTCGTAATTGTTGTAGCGGTAATATGATTGTATTTCTGTATGACAGATGTTTGATCTAATATCGATACTGACAGTACGGACTCATTCTTGGCAAATTCGGACGTGGACTGATAATTAGCCAATCAGTCCAAAATAGAAATCCAAATTGGAATTCCTTTATTGTTTTCCCAGTTTCACCTCGAGGGGAATGTTTGATAGGATTGTTTTCCTTTTTGAAAGCAGAACGCACTAAATAACACGCCAGCAACGTGTCGACACTTCACTCTCAACACTTTGCTTAAAACTGAGATCCTTTGATCTCTTTCAAAACTTTCACTTTTTCAATTGGTTTGAAGTACTATCTAAGTACTAAAATCAAAGAGAAAGTATTACACAACATAATATATTGGTATCAAACCAATTTGACAATATATTATTTGCTAAAGAAAAGACAACGTTGGTGCAATCGTTTACCACATTTTTTCTACGACAAATTATAATGGATAGGAATAAGTGAGTTTATTACCGGTATTTCATACTATTTGTGATGTTTTCCATGACGAAATACTTGATGTACAATCTAAGTGCAACTGCCATCCTCAGTCCTGGATTGGTAATATTAAATATTATAAGAAAATTTTCGTCTCCAATTCTTGTATCTGAATCCGCGACCGGTTTCGACGCTCAAAGCATCATCATCAGGTGAGAATCTTCAGTCTGATTATGGAAGTCTTATTAAACTACACGTATTCAACACGAATTATCAAAAATTTTAAACAATAAACCAAAATCCCGGCCGTGTACGGTAACAACTCGCAACTGATGACCAGCAAGCTTCCGAATACCTCTACCCACCCTCAATCGTAATCGACGCCCCGTGAAACAACTCGTCTCACTATCATCTTCCTCCCCTTGCCCGCTCATACCTCACATTCCTCTCATCCCTCAGCTGTATCATTGTGTTGAATACCTCATTACTTTGCGTATTTAGTTTTTCATCCAAAATTAACGCCGGCTCCATTTTGAACACATAAATTTAAAATTCTTCAAGTGTGTCTTCATGTCTTTGAAATGTATAGTGTTAAAAATGGAGCTGGCGTTAATTTTGAATTAAAAACTAAATACGCAAAGAAATAAGATATTCAACAAAATGATACAGCTGTGGGTCGGGGGGAATGTGAGGTATGAGCGGGCAAGGGGAGGAAGATGATAGTGAGACGAGTTGTTTCACGGGGCGTCGATTACGATTGAGGGTGGGTAGAGGTATTCGGAAGCTTGCTGGTCATCAGTTGCGAGTTGTTACCGAACTCGGCCGGGACTCTGGTTTATCGTTTAAAAATTTTAATAATTCGACGATGTTTTTCCATGCGTGTGTAGTCTGAATGTACGTTTAGATGTAGATGTACGTGTAGTTTAATATGACTACAGTCAAATCAGACTGAAGATTCTCACCTGATGATAACTCTTTGGCCGTGGAGATAAATACGAGGATTGGAGACGTAAGTTTTCTTATAATAACAATCTAATATCAAAACTGGATTACTATTTGAATATAGATTTTACTCACTTAAACTGAAGGGATGCATTCCGCTTGTGAGGAGAAGCTTGATTAAGGCTGTGCGCAGGGTTTTTTGTCACAATTTCCTTTGAAGTTTATTGTATTTGATATTATTAAGGTATTGAAATGTTGACTATTGCCATTATCAATTATTTTTTCATCAAATATTTTATGAAATATGGGAGTTCAAAGTTGAAATTTTTCGGTTTTTTGGGGCAATTGATCCCCCCTACAAGTTATTTTAAACGTTTGATAATTTTTTTTTCTAAATGAAAGACACATTGAGGAATAAAATGGCATATTTTCCATTCCAATCAAACAATTAGTTTTCTCAAAATAGTTTTTTTAAAACATTCAAAAAATTTCAGTTTTTCAAAAAATAATTTTGAAAAAACCAATTGTTGAGTTGAAATAAAAAATGTGTCATTTTTTCCTCAAGGTGTCTTTCAGTTATGAAAAAAATTATCAAATGTTTAAAATAACTCGTAGGTAAGTTCAATTGCAAAAAACCGAAAAATTACAACTTTAAACTCCCATATCCCATAAAATATTTGATGAAAAAAATAATTTCTCATGACAATAGTTAGCATTTCAATACCTTATGAATATCCAATTCAATGAACTTAACAAAAAAAAATATGACCAAAAACCCTGCGCACAGCCTTAACCTTCTCCTCAGGATAAGGTTTGGCCAGCAAAAAGACACTGTTCTCTGCTGTAAAATCACTTCCCGGTGGTTCGGAGCTCACCTAAAACTGTACGTCCAACTCATCAATCACCATCATCCAACTCATTACCCACACACAGGTCTCAGACCTATGTGGGCTTCATCCTAAAAAAATTGTATATAAAAAAGGCTGATGAAGCTTCTCCTCACAAGCAAAATACATTTCTCTAGTTTAAGTGAGTAAAATCATAATTTGAATAGAAATACTCTGTTATTGTTGATATCAGCTTATATTATTATTAATATACTCTAATATACTAATACTTTGATATTCTTATATACTACAGCCCACTATATACTAATTAGCCCATGTCGAAATCGAGAGGAAACACAAAAGAAATGTATGCAGGAAATTATGACTACTTGTGAAGCTTGCAGCGTCAAGTTTAATAAAATAGGGATAAAATTACTCACAAAATAGAAATGAGTGAATAGTTTTTTGACAAAAAAAAAATATATATAAATGAAATGAATATTTTACCTCCATCAATAATATTAGAGATTGTATCTCTTAGCTGCAGTTAACATCAGTGGCGTATTCTCAAGGCTAGCTAGGCTAGCTGCGAAGCCTAACTAGTTTTAAGAAATAAATATTTTTTCAGATATATATTTAAGAAGGTATAAAGTGTTGAAAAACAGTAGTGGCGTTAAGTTTAACATCAAATTTTGCGTTCATGATGCGGCGCGACGAGGCCAAATACGCAAAGCTAGCTCATTCACAGCGCTAGCCCAGTGGCCCATATCGGCAATGTTATTCTCGCTGGAGGAGTGAGGTTGGGTGGGGATGGGTTCGTTTCTCATTGCAGTGAACTGGACTCAGAGCTATCGCTCTGAGAGAGCAAGCCCTCGCCCGAACAGTGGCGAACACGGCCGGCTGTAGCCGAAGCGAGTTGATGGGTCAAGTCAGCGTTCATGTTATTGTTTGAAGTTATATGTTTCGATTCGGTCAATCTGTCGGCAGCTCGTTGTTTTTATAACTTTGTTTATATTTTTTTAAGTTCTTTAATTTTTATCTGTTTGTTATACGGTTAATTTAATTGAATGTTGCGTCTGTGTTCTTCTTGGCTTCAAACACAATATAATTTTTTTTTAATTGAGGGGTAATTTTTGGAGGGTTAATTGCGAGGAGAGCTAGCCTAAGGTACGTTTTGAGACTACGCCCCTGTTTAACATATTGTTACAGGTTCTATCTCTAAAATAACGCTGGCAACACTTGAATATAACACTCTCACTTTATTAACAAAAATTATTCACAACACACACGAATCAGTAATGTCTTACACAAATTAAGCAATTAAAAACAGATAAAACGATATGGTTCAACTGATAATGACTTTTCAATATTACCATACAAAAATCAATCACTAAATGTTAAAAGGCCGATCTAATATTAAATAATAACTGTTCAATGCACTGTCCAATAATTCAAGAAGAACGTCCAAATAGAACAATCAAACTACTAAGTCACAATATACGGCGATTATCACTTTAACAACAACCGTTTGTACTATGAACAGAACTGCCACTACTTGTTATATTGACGAAATTCAAACAAGAAATGAACTGAGTATCTCTCCATTTTTCTATTAATTTCTAAAGTAAACACATGGAATGTTCTCCATTCATCCAGGCTACTTTAATTGCCATGATAAGAACATTCCATTAAGCCCATAAATTTCAAGAGCATCGTCAGGTTATGGCAACTTGACAACAGAGTGAAACGGTCAACAAGCCATAACGTGAGTTAATTTTCACTTGAAAGTGTATTTTAAGTTTCTATTACATATTAGTGTAAACGAGATGGATCTTCAACATCATAAAGTTCACAGTAAACATTCTAACGATATTTAGATAAACCACAAGGCGAAGAGAGTACAGGGGAAAAGTAAACAATTAGCTTTGCCCGGAAGACTTATTGACACAGGCAGATAATTATACTTCTTTCTTCTTTGCCTTGTCCACAACAATATCAAAAAAATGAAGGCAATAATTATTAAACTCCCCTTTCTGCTCTATTTTGAAAGATTAGAATTTATCACATAATGTTTAGTGTGAATTAGATTCTGATGTTTCTATTATATTCCGTCAAATGGTACTGTTAGATCAATAAAATAAATCTATAGATTCTCAATTTTTAGTTCGTATTCATGTTATTCATGTTATATTCATGTTTTATTCGTATTCATGTTGCAACACAATAATAATATTGAATTCTTTTCTCAGATTCAGTGATAAAATATTATTTGCAGCTTCAATCTGAAATATATTGGAATTTGATAGTGATTTGATCCTGTGTGTTATTATTATAATATTTTTATTATTCTTTTTTTCATGATATATACACAATAGTTTAGAAAATAGATCTACCAATTTCCAATTGTTTGTACTCATATTGCATAACTTGACACAATAATTTATCATTAAATTCTACTCTCTAGACAATTTAATGGTGAAATATTGATTTGATTCTAGCGAATTGATTCTAAAATATAGAAGTTCAATAACACAGTGACATAGTGATTATTATAACTAAATTTCTGTTTTATTGCATTTCTGATCCAACAGTTCTTTTGAAACAGCAAATCTATCAATTTTCAATTGTTTGTATGCATGCAACTCAACGCAACTTTAAATTAAATTCTTCTCTTCCTACAAGACAATTTTGAGAGATGAAATGTATATAGTAGAATGAGGAATTCAATAGCAATTTAGATCCAGTTTTCATGATATTTTCAATCTATTCGCCTTGCTTGAACAATTGTCCGATTTTTAATAATCCAATAATCCTAATCTCGATCTTAATAGCTCTGCTTTTACAGTAAATCTACTGATTTTTAATTGTTTATATTTCAATGTCTTATGATCAAATTCCTCTTTCTAGACAGGACAATGCAGTGGTAGAAACAGTACGCCAACTATTGAACTACAGTGGCATACGGCCTCCAAAAAAAGGCACAAGCCTTTCACTGATTTTTACAATTCTTTCAATCTACGTTTGCTTTGAAACTTGCATTTCACTGATCAAACATTGGACCAGCATAAATTCCCGCATTTTGGCACTAGAAGACATTATTGTATCCATAGTCATGGTCTTGTGTTGCATAGAATACAGCTATGCACCTAACCATATCCAGTGTCTTCTAAATATCATTAATGAAGATTACTTTGACGGCTACAAGACGGATTCAGATCAAAACAAAGAGTTGATCAAGAAGGCTGTGGAATGGGAACGAAATGCCGCCAAAACTATCGTAACTCTAACCTTTTTGAGCATTTTGAACATAGCTGTTTTTCCAGTTTTTGTTCTACTCAAGAAATTGGCAATGGGAGAAAGCCTTTTGGATAATGTTGAGGAACTTCCATTACCTTTTGAGTATTCCTGCACTTTTTTCAAGTGTACTTTGGTGTTGTATTTGGTCATCTATGCTGCGGAAGCTATTTGGTTTCTTATGTCAGGTAAGAACGTATCAATTATGCAGGTTTTCTTATTATCTTCTTCTTAGGCTATGGTTACACTGCATGCGAATCCTGACCAACACTGTTCTGACAAATCCATCAGAACTGTTCTTCAGAACATGGTGGTTACACTGTTTGCAAATTGTGAATATCAGTGTTCAGTACGTCTCCGCGTTCCAGTCATAATGGATAACAGCAGTGACAATTTCCATTTATTAACTTTTTATGTGAATTCAACAAACTGCAGTCAAATATTCATTTAGAATAAGTAGAATTTACTTACTCTGTAGGCCAAGCGCTTTCGAATCTTTGAGATCCGTTTTCAGAGAAAAGATCCGCTCTGAAAACGGATCTCAAATGTTCAAAAGCGCTCAGCCTATGGAGTAAGTAAATTCTACTCATTCTTAATGAATATTCACATGAAATTGAACTCACATGGAAATTTAATATTAACAACGCAGTTCGTCATGGAGCAAGAAATCCTGGGATTTTATATTTAATGGATAGCCATTGGCGTAGCAACTGGAGGGGGGTGAGGGGGTTCCAGATTTCAAACCGCCTTGAGCCTGAGAAAAAGGCCCCAAAATCGAGTAGGGAGGCATCAATCAATAGTCATACGATAATATTGGTTACTGGAGGTAAAAAGGTTTTCATACATGAAGTGTTACAGCTAGAAAAAATACTATTATTTAAATATTTCATATAATTTAATTAACTATAAATAATAAATTCATTGAGGTTACAGAGAGAATGGGGCGAACAAGACGAATTTTCTTGGACCTCAATGTCAAGGGGTCACATTATTTTACAAATGTAAGCCAGTGACAAAACAAAAATAAAATAAGAGGACCCAAATTGTCCAACTAGGGCCCTCCAGGGCCCCTTTTTTCTTCAGTTTAGACCTCTAGATGCTCCTTACAAGCTTAACAGACCCTAGAGGCCCCCGGCGCCGCAGGCCCTCCAGGTCCATTTTTATTGTCAGTATAGTAATGTGAAGTGAAGATTCAAGCAGGCTGCATCTAGAATATTTCAAATTCAAACGTTTATAAACAAGGGTCCCCTAATTGTTTTGGCTGTGGGCCTTCAAAGGCCCTACAATGCTGAAGGGTCCCAGTATCTTTGGAGCTCCCAAACATGAGTTTAAAGTTCCCCAGACCTCTTGAATGATGTTGACACAGTAGGCTTGAATGGAGAAAAGGTCTCTTTTTTGCAGACAGGCTTCAAATGCTCATTCCTGTTACTGTTCAGATCTGCTACCCCATAGAGTGTATTGTGATCATGAAATTTGTCAGGCCATAAATCAATCAACAAATAATATGAGGGAAGAGTTGATAACCACAAAAAAGCTTAGAATTGCCCTTTCAAGACCTGGAAAACAATTTTTTCTCTGGTGGAGAACCCTCAGAATCGCCAATGTTTTGAGGTTCCATCACTCCATATGTAAATGCAAAATTACTATAAGTTGAAGTTTGCAATTAGATGTAGTATTGATTCATTCTCTCTTTGCAAGTTGAATCAAGTTACTTTCAAAGTCATAATAATTTTTATATTTATATACATTTTACATATTCCAGTATTAGTTCGATGCGAATTCAAGAGATTACACAAAAATAGAAGAGAAGTTTATTGCTCTCTCGGGTCCACTCATTGCCCTTTTCCCTAGCTTCCACAACTTTCTCAGGGAATGGTTTTTAGTTGGCCTCCCTACACTCGAATTTTATCTTTGAATTTAAAAAAACAATTCAAATCAGTTATACAGACTCTTTTGAGTACAGTAGGCAACTAGGCATAGCTGGAATACATAATCAATGCTAGTTGGGATATCGATTCATTAATAATTAAATTATTTAATTATTATAAAATTATTTAACAATTTTTAATTATTGGAAATTGGTGTTTTGAGTGAAGGTGTGAGGGAGCTTCCAGCTACAACTCTGCCCTGGGCCACCAAAACGTATTTGGGTGACCCTGATTGTAATAATTTGGATCCACTATAAATTGTTAAATTGGCTTTATAAAAGTAATATTTTTTGTATTTTATACATTAAAATTTGTTCACAACTAATTAATGAACCAACATTATACAAAAAGTGACTTTAAGCTCTTAGGCAAACCATTCATGAAAGCAATGATTTATTGAATTTAAGTTTTCACTTTACCCAATTTATAAACTCCATTTCAATTAATACTTGTATAAAGTTACTGTTTTTAAGCCGCAAATCAAGCTCTAAACATAGAGAATTCAAAAAATGTCCCATAATGTGGACTGAAATGAATGGATTTAAGCTTTTCTAGACATGGGTCTAGAATCCCTTGGAATACGATTTTAGAGGGACTATTTATCAAAATTTCTCTGGAGGAGGGCTGCTAGACCCCCTTTCCCTGGGGGGTATTTTGTTGCCCCGGGGGCCCCCCACATCTTCGATAACCCCCCTCAATGGAGAGATTTTCGCTACACTACTGCATTGCTCTAGTTGTTATTTTTATGGAAGGTGGCAAAACTACACAAGTGAATGAACTATTTGCAGCAAGAAAGGAAGAAGGAGAGTACCGAATGTTTTTCGAAGATCTGTGTACCAATCCACAAGAGTTTTTTTAATATTTACTTTGAAGACTCTTCAAACCTATAAATATATACTGCAGTTGATTGAAAACAATATATCAAAATATTATCATAAATGTTAGTATTATTGTTATTACTATATCTCTATTACCATAACTATTATTACCGGTATTACTATCACTATCATTACTACTGTTATTATTAGTATTATTATTATTATTTTTACCACTATGATTATTATTATTATCATCATTATTATTTTTTTAATAAGTATTATTAATAATTATTATTACTATTTATTGACCTCATGGGTCCAAATCTATGTAGCTGTTCTTCAGAACAGATGCAAAAAAAACAAACTAGTTTGAATGGTGGAAAAGTTCTGACGTGTTCATGCATGTTCTGAAGAAGCAGTTGCATCTTAAGTAACCACTTCTATTGACACTGCACAGTTTGAATGTTCCGATGGATTTGTCAGAAAGGGGTTGGTCAGAATTCGCATCCAGTGTAACCATAGCCTTATTTATCCTTAATCATTTGATTGGTTGGCAGCTCTCCATCCTTTTCTATCCAGAGCTAGTCGTTTCAATTGAATATAGCTCTGGACCCCTAGATCTCTGGTTATTTGTTTCAGGTACGGTAGCCATGGTCTTCCTCTAAAAAAAGTATGTAGCTGGAAGATAAAAAAAAATGATAAATGTCGTTTTATCTTCTAGCTACATAATTTTTTTAGATGGATATTCTTTTAATATATCAAAGGCAGGTGTAACCTGGTAGATTGGCAGTGGTATAATTTAGTCAAAAAGGAAAAAAAACATTTTTTTACAGTTGGATAATGCCCAAATGATCATGTGACTTGTGCATGAGTAATGATACAAAATATCCAAGCTGAATGAGATTCGAACTAATGGCTGCAGGAGAAAAAGCTAGTTATTCATTTATTTATTTTTTCACTCAGAACTACATAGTTGAGTGCAACAGGCATAGCCCAAACAGCAATCATGACACATTGATAAAACAAAATAAGAAGCATAAATAAAATTTAAAAGCAAGTTCAGACTAAAAAACAATAATTTGAAAAGTAACTAAACAGTACTACAAAAACCATAGAGTAAACAATAAATTATCTATATTCAATTCAATTCAATTTATCTACATCGAGTATAAACCACATATACAAGCTTAGCTTGGTAGTATTTGACTAGCCACGATTTTCAAACTGTATGTTTTGTATATTATGAAAGTTGGTTGGCCTTTAAAAAACATATAACACCACTTTTAGGAAAAAGACTCTATGCACTCCTCCATGCTGTAGAGGGCAGCACTTATTAAAGTTTGTTTCAATGCAAACTTAAACCGTTTAATATCAGGTATATTTCTTATTTCGGAAGGTAGAATGTTATATACCTTCAGCCCACTGAATAGTTGTCTTCTCTTAAACGTAGTTGTTCTGTGCTGGGGATACTGAAGCTGCGTCCTCTGCCTTGTACTATATTGATGATGTGCTCAACTGTGGTCCTCAATAATCCCTGCACTCTTCCTCATGGATATTGACAGTCCAGAAAATACAGAGCAGGCACCGTGAGTGATCTTTACTTCCTGAATGCGCTCCTACAAGATTCCCTTGGCCTGAGGTTGTCAATAATACGAAGGAATTCCTTCTGTTTCTTGAATACAGAGTTCAAATAAGTCTCACCACTGCTCTAAAACATTGAACTGTACTGAATTACTGGCATAAAATAGCTATGGTAGACACTCATCAAAGTGTGTGATCCCACTACTCTCCTCAGTATTTTCAATAAAAAAAGAATGCTAGAGAGCTTATTGAAAATGTGATCCACTTGATCTGTCCATCTGAGGCTGTTCATCACCCAGACTCCCAAAAAACAAGCATCTTCATATAGTTGTCCTTCAAACCCTTGGCTGAGGATCCTATTAAGCTTTTTCTCTTGATTGGAGGATTTTCTCTCAATCTGAAGTTTACAAGTTTTGTTTTCTCAACATTCAAATTGAGACCATTTGCTTCAAACCAAATGCTCATATCATTTATTGTTTCTAAGGTTTTTCAGCAACACTTTCCTGAGTACAAGTCACAACACTTGTAGTATCATCAGCAAAAAGAAAGACATTTGCGTTGAAGTTGCATCATAACAATAATGAACAACAATGGGCCCAAAATTGATCCTCCTGGAACACTGGATGTTATAGTGTTCCATTCAGGAAAATAGTATTTACCATTTCTATCAGCAAGTTTTATTTTCTGCCTCCACTCCAATAGATAGCTATTGGAAAATTCCTGAGACTGTTCATCCAAACCATAATACCTGAGTTTAAACAGCAACAATTTCTGATTCACCATATCAAACGCTCTTGAAAGGTCACAAAGTATACCCATAGCATATTTCTGTTGGTTCACACTTTTCCATTGGTCTATAACTTACATAGAAAAATCATCAATTCAAAATTCTATACATAAAAAATTGAAATAGAAAAAAATCATCAAATCTGATGAAAATAATGGTTGTAGCATATCTATATATCTATAATATCTATAATGTAAATAGCAGTAAGTAGGTTAAAGCATGGATAGCAGTTTTCTCCATGCATTTTTGGATGAAAAATAGATCAATCTGGCCATTACAATGAAGAAAAACCCTGGGAATCCGGTTCAGAGGTGCATAATAGTATCCAACAGTAGGACATCTATCAATAGAGAACTCCTGCCTATTGTGGTTGTTGAAGACATGCACCCTGAAATTCAACTTTTACAATACATGTGGGCTGTAAGCCAAATTATTAACTATGTCAAACAGGAACACACCAGACATCACATGGCGCCTGGACTCCAATGTTTTGAAGTCAAAAATGCATCACAATCATCTAGTTGGAAATCCCAGAGGTCATGAGATATTAAATCTCCTAGTATACATCATTCTCAAAAACTTATTCTGAATCTTTTCTATCTCATGGGTAAGACCTCTCTGATGAGGGTTCCACACTGTAGCACAGTACTCCAACACACTATGTACCGAGCTGGAGAAAAGAATTTTCAAGGCATCCTGATCACTAAAATCTGCTGTTCCTCTCATTATAAACCCAAGCATTTTGTTTGCCTCACAAACAACATAGTTGACTTGATCTACAAAGGATAAGGCTCAATCAAATACCATGCCTAGATCCTCACACATATCAACTCTCATTAGATTGAAGTTATTTATTCTATAGATTTGAATCAGATATTTCAATTTACATGTATAAATCATGAACTTGCATTTTTCTTCAACCTCAATCCTTGCTATATAATTTATAATGCCAATCGTCTTGCAGAAGGCGAACCTAACTCCAAATGGAAGTCCCCACCACTAACTTCAAGAAGATTGAAATCTCCTACCAAAATCAATTGTTCCCTAGTAGCCAATTGGTTAGCAAAAAAATCTGATGTTCTCTGCTGTAAAATCACTTCCCAGTGGTTCAGAACCCACCTAATTGGCTTCGCCCATAAACTACGAATAATATTATCAGGACATCCATTGACCTTGCAACTAAAGTAAACAAGTCAGTAGCACCTACAGATAACAATGTCTTTATCTGTGGTAGTAGGCTACCGCTATAGATGGACCAAAATTTGTTTTGTGTGACTGTATGACAGAATAATTTGATAATTTATTGTAACAAAATCTTATTAGTATTCAACTTTCTTTTAATGAATGGGCTGCCCAAGAATCATAGGCTATTTTTTTACAGTACAGAGAACAAAATGAACATATCGTTATAGTGTGATTACTGTAAAACTATGTCACAACTGGCATGGCGGAAGTGAGCCGTCAGTACGTACAGTTGTGTTTAATACGGATCCGTGAGTAACAAAATAAAGAATGCAAATTCTTTAGCCTCAAGTTGGTTTTAGGTGTTAAAACGTCATAAAACTTCACCTTTTTAACTATATCGGCAGTTATTAGCTAATCAAACTCTACAGTATTTATAAAATAAAAAAAAGACAGCACTTGCTGTTGAAATGCTAGGTCTAAAGAGGAATAATTTCAGTGTATCTAAACTATAAAATTAACTCACCTATGATTAGTAATTGCTTCTACTTTCCCTTTAATAAAGCACCCAAAAGCATCTATATTAGCGTGGTGGTTTGTAGCAGCAGAAAAAGCAGACTGACAGTATGTATATATGTATATATATAGTACCATAGCTGATTCGACTGCACGGGCCGAATAGCACATCTATTGGTCTCTTGTTATCCTTGATACCAACACTGAACTAGCCCGTTTGCAAATTAGCAATCAACTGATCGATTACTTGACCCTTATAGACAAGAACAAAAATGTCAATGTCCATCTTGGCAACAATGTTGGGGAGTTGTGGATGGGGAGGGTAAGAAGAGGTAATTGGCTGGTTGCGTGCGGTGTGGAAGGGTAGAGTGTCTATATAGGCGCCAAGAGCAGGAATTTGTTTATTTACATAATTATAGTCTGTGCAAACCTCAGAATGCAGCATGGTGCATTGCAATGCTATTTATTATGTCAATACGAAGGCACTGTTTCTATTTCTGTTTACGTTCCTCGCCACTATCAAAATGACATGCGCCAATCAATTCTTTGCTCTTTCTCTCAAATAATTAGCTTCTATTTCGAGGATAATTTAGAATGTAAGAGTACTTATGTCAATATTCTGTCAATAGGCTATGAAACGACTTCTAGAATCTAAATCCTGAATCAAATATTGATTTTCTCTAGAGTGGAAAAAAACAACTTAGCTAAGAAAAAAATATTTTAAAGAATTTGAAATTTGGCGCCCCCAAATATTTTGCGCCCTGGGCTATAGCACAGTCAGCCCATTTATAAAGTGGGGCCTAGCCCCACTTCGATGAGATGTCCTACGATACGACACTTTCAATTAATAGTTTTGAATATTAAGTTGTGACAATTCATCTTCTTTCAAATCTCTGTGAAAATAACTATATCAGGAGCCTCTTCTTTCGAAAATACTTCGATTCTATCTATTTTATTACGAATGTATTGAATATTCTGATGGAAAACAGTGAGTACCTCCCTATCAACCCTTTTACTTTATTATTGCTTTTGCATATTGAAGTAGATCTACTTGATCTCTTAGAATCTTGGGAGCCTATCAGATTGTTACAAGAGTTCCTTCCACTAATGCCATCCTAATTTTTTGATTGATTAATGTATTTTAATACAATTGAAGATATGAAATTATCATTTGAAACTAGTTTCCCCTCCTGGTTTTGAGCCACTTTATCAACAATGCTGGTTTGTTAGATGATTGTTTGGGAGAATCATTGACAGTAGATTGCAAACGACACGGATGTTTCTTATCATTCTTATCGTTCACCTCATTACCCACGCACAAGTCTTCTGACTCATGTTGGCATCATCAGCAATAAAAATAGAAATAAAGTAATCTGAATCTGGGAAACCCCAGCCAGATTGCTATCAGACGCTCTCCTCTGAAATACACTTCTTATTTTTGGGAAACCACCGCTAATGCATTACTTCTCTGTGAAACTCACTCATTATAATGCTCATGGTGGAGCATTCAGTACTCTAAGATAATCACCATCGCAAAATCAATCATATGCTTTGGAATGGTTTATTGCAGATTTAAACAGTGTGAATACTACCACTCTACAACAATGTATTAGATGATCACTATCATCAAGATAGTATTGGATTCTTCACTATGGATGCAAGCGATTCAAGCCATAAAACAAGTATAGGCTACTTTACATTCACTCATCTTCCACTATTATTTTCTCTCAATTTCCAAGAAACCTTAACATTTCTTGTTCTTCTTTTTATTCCCACATAAAGTGGGGAAGGTGGAGAGTGAATGTCATGTGGAATTGGCAATAGTAGTTTTAATGCAGAATGTTTGAAGGGGGGGGGGGAGTTGTTTCAAAGACAGTTTCATGTCATACACAGGACCAAGAAATGATGAAGAATAATATTGTTTGTAATTCAAGTACCAATCTAGAATTTAATTGAGCACCAATTCGATAAATATTTTGAATATCAGTTTTTCTCACGAAGAAACCAATTTTTCAGCTCCTGCATTTGGTTGTTGCATCTACATGGTGTCAATCCTAGCTATGCGACGTGTAAAGACCGAACTGGAATCACTTGTGACATCTTTCAAGGATCTTGACAAGTCTATTGGATACGACAAAGATTTTAATGTTGAAGATCAGAAAAGAGTTGAACAGAAATTGAAATCATGTCTGAGACATTTTGTACGACACCACTACTTTATCATACAGTAAGAGAGAGTCAGAATATTATTTCTCTAAAGCTCTAACTGCTCGTAAAGAATTAGTTTATGTGCTGAAAACTAATCATATTCAGTGGCGTAACGTTTTCCAATTGGGCCCCCCCGCAACCGATTTTCCGGGCCCCTCTCCTCAAAATCATATAAATTTCCCCCCTCACCCTTGCCACCCCACCCTGAAAAACTTGCATAATTATTTTGTGGGCAGTTATAATTATGTAAGAGCTAAACACCTTTTTATCTATTAAATTTTAAAATTCAATAATGTTTCAAGGGGGCTAGTCTAATGATTTTGGCTGTAGCCTACGGGCTCCTGAAATGTGGAAATAGTTGAGAGTTGATTATATTATAAATAATTAATCTTGAAACATAGAAACCTTGAAATTGATGTCTTCCATAGGATCCACATTCACATCCTCCTTGTCCATCCACCTTCGCTCATTTTCCCAGAAAACGTGTTCTCTGAGAATTCGCCTCGTTTGCAGACACGGACACAGGCTCCATTTTCAATAAAAAGGCATTCCATCTAGATTACCGCGAAATAAACAAATCAGGAAAAGAGAAAAAATTCAAGAAATTTCTTCTTAAGAGGCAGAAGAGAGAAAGCTTAAACTACTTATACAGTACTTGATCCTATTGTAAGAAAAAATCCAACTGCGTTGGAAGAACTGACACAATTATTGAACCAAAACTATTATTTATATACTTATACAATAATCACGTTTTCCCCCCCGATATATCAAGGGTATAAATATTCCTTCTGAACATTGTTTAAAAATGAACTAGAGTCGATAAAACGATAAAAAATAGAAACAACTAAAACATTACCGTACAACATCACAATACCATAAACGCAGCATGTTGAAAAATAAAATAGAAATGAAAAAAAATGGCACTCCAAATAATAAAACTAATGATCACAAACTCAATTATTAATATACATAGATATGGTTTACTCTAGGCCAATTTACCGGAAACTTGTAGGCCTACATTCATCTAATGGACGATTCAAAAGAGACTGAATTCAAAATACTGTATGAAGAAAAATATTGACTTTGATTTCTACACAACCCCACACTTTCCATTACTTCGTACATGCTATAATAATTAATTATAAGTTAGTTTGAAGTGACTGACAATTGAATAAACTGACAAATAAACATAAACAGAATTTATTAATTTCGAATTCCTTTAATTGCTATTACTTTATACTGAAGACTTCCGCAATGGCGGATATTGACAACAGCATTGAAAAGCTGATGGGAATCGATGAATGCTACTGTACAAAAATATCAGTCACCACCGGGAATCGAACCACGGACCTCTCAATTGCCGGTTGAGCGCCTTAACCACTAGACCATGGAGACCTTTCTGCACAGGAGCATTCATTTTCAACTTGGCCATATCGGCTCGTATCTCACAAGTTAGTTTGAAGTGACTGACAATTGAATTGTTTATTCAATTGTCAGTCACTTCAAACTAACTTGTGAGATACGAGCCGATATGGCCAAGTTGAAAATGAATGCTCCTGTGCAGAAAGGTCTCCATGGTCTAGTGGTTAAGGCGCTCAACCGGCAATTGAGAGGTCCGTGGTTCGATTCCCGGTGGTGACTGATATTTTTGTACAGTAGCATTCATCGATTCCCATCAGCTTTTCAATGCTGTTGTCAATATCCGCCATTGCGGAAGTCTTCAGTATAAAGTAATAGCAATTAAAGGAATTCGAAATCAATAAATTAATTATAATATACAATATAATAATATATAATATACATTGCGGAATTCCATGGGTAAATAATAATAATTTCCTCTAATATTTGCACTTTGGAGACATAGTCATCATGATTTATAACAGTCTAGATAAGTTTGTTTGAAGAGTGTTTTGTCCTCCGTATGTCTCCATTTCCATTTCCTGAAGTCACAACATCCTGCTTCTGAATTCCTTCTCTAAAGCTATCTGCGAATTGATAAAGTAAACAATAAATATTGACTTGATAATATATAGCTAATTCATTCTTTCTTCCTTCCTTCCGTGTTTCAGTTTTATTTCTTTTGAAAATAGTTATTTATGTATTAAGAGCGTGAAGCGCGACTTTATCGCTCGAGCCAAAACATTTACTGCGCGACGTACAGCGGAGCGCAGTAATTTTGCGAGAGTGATAAAGAAGCTTCACGCGCGAAATACATACAATATTTTTCCTACAACAGCAGTTCTGGCTTCCAACACAATAAAAGTTTGTAGTTTGTAACATCACAGACCGTGCGCGGATTAGTTTAGCGTTCGACTTTTTTGTGGTTATGTGAATTTCACGGATTCCATGATCCACCAATCAGAAGACATTAAAATCAAAACAGAAGCGTAAAGAAAACAGCTGGCGAGCGTAAAGTACTTTACCGCTTGCGGAGCAGTAAAGAGGTATTTTACAATTAGTTTTCAGTACATAAAGAACTACTTTACGAGCAGCTGTAGGAAAAAAAATATATATATCAGTCTGGAAACGGGCCATTTCTCAAAAAAGTATATTTTCATTCCGGGCCCCCTTATAGACCACCCCCCCCCCCGCGTCACGGGGTTTGCGGGGGTGTACGTTACGCCACTGATCATATTGTTTACCGACTGATCAGTTGTTTACTGAGGAGCGAGCAATAAAGTACTTTACGCTCGCCATCTCTTTACTTTATGCTTCTGTTTTGATTTTGATGTCTTCTCATTGGTCAATAGTGGATCACAATATCCATGAAATTCTCATAACATTGGCGCATTCAGCAATGGACATGAATGCACGCTAAAATCTGTGATGTCACAAACTACAAGCTCATATTTATTTTCAAATAAAATGTTATTTGAAACAGTTGAAAAGGAACGGAAATCTAGCCTCTGGAATTCTGTACACCACTACTTTATTGCACTGTGATAGCAATAAGCGTTTAGACGCTGCAGGAAACGGTCGTCGCTTGTTTTGAGCTCTCTTATCTATCTTTCGCTGTTGCCGAATCTTGTAAATAGAGTGAAATTTCAGCTGCCTTTCTAGCCGCGCCTATCTAACCTAACCTGCAGCTACTTCAAACTTGAAATTTATAATCATACATTTTGTCTAGTGCCTGTCTAGTTCAGTCATGAGTCTGTGCAACATATGCAATCAGTCGGTGAACAGGAATAATGTTGAGGATAAGATATTGCCATGCCCACTCTGCAACAAAGATGGCATCCTTTATTCACAGATCTTGGACTACAAATAGGTACTTTACACCCTTAAACCACATGCCTAGGATATATTCTTTATTTAGGATATATTCCTAGGCTCAGTGGATATATTCTCAGACAGCCTCATGCCCGGTTTCTAAGTCGTTCATTAAGTTTAATGGATCATTAACTCACAGCTGGAGCAATGTTAACCCATTGCTCCAGCTGTGAGTTAATGATACATTAAACTTAATGAACGACTTAGAAACCGGGCATAAGAGTCTTTGAAAGTAAGATTCGCATATTGCTTTCTCATCAACAAACCTGCACCCTCAATACGTATTTTATATCAATTTGTTTTGGGTTTACTTTAATTAATTTCTTCTTCTTCTTCCTCTACTTCTTCTTCTTCTTCTTCTTCTTCTTCTTCTTCTTCTTCTTCTTCTTCTTCCTCTTCTTCTTCTTCTTCTTCTTCTTCTTCTTCTTCTTGTTCTTCTTCTTCTTCTTCTTCTTCTACTAGTTCATTTCTTTTTTGAATTTTGTCGACATAACAAGTAGGCCTAGTGACAGTTCCGTTCATAGTACAAACATTTGTTGTTAAAGTGATAATCGCTCGACTTCACTCGAAAGAATGAATGTTTGTTTGATCATCAAAATAACATGTGATTCGAGATAGCGAAGACTGATCTATTAGTCAGCCGAGGCTTGCCTAACTTATATCATATATGAGGGTTACTTGAACTGAATAAATGTAACAGGCAGGAAAAATATTGGAATTAAAGTGATATTATAGTAGTTTGAAAGTATGTTGTTTCTGCAATAAACTCTCTTTAACATTGTATGTTGGGATATTTCTTCAATGAAACTTGGTTTTATATATGAATTCATGACATATTTTGTCAAGTACCGTAGTATGATATTGTAGGGAATATGAGAATGAAAATAGTGAGAAAGAAGGACAGTGGTACTCGGTGTTATCTGCTATGTAAATGTTTACTTCTAAGCAATTAATTAATCAATTACTCTGCTTTTTACACTTTTATGGTGTTTACTTGGTAATTAGTAGAATGTTCTAGTTGTTTGATTAGAAATTAATGGAGTCTTATCGAATATTGTGGAAAGTTCGAGTTTCCTTGATTGTTTATTTTTAGAAATCGGTAGAAGCTGGTCGAGAAATCTAGAGATATCTCAATTATGAAAAATCATATAAATAGAGGTGGACTTTTGTAAATTAGTCAGTCAGTCTTGTTTGAAATTCGTCGTGATAAACAAGTTGTGGCAGTTCTATAAATTGTGTCTATATATAGTGATAATTCTTTCTCTGTGTTTATAGTGATAATTATTTTTCCTGTTTAAGTCATACCAGTGAGCAACTAAATAGTTTTTATTGTATTACGGACTAGTGCCACGTAAGTTAATTGTTCTTTTTAACGTTTCTTTTTGAATATTATTGGACAGTTTATTGTATAGTTATTATTTAGAATTGGATCGGCCTTTTAACTTTTAGTGATTGATTTTTGTACAGTTTATTGGAATCTCTTTATTAGTTGAACAATATCGATTTATCTGTTTTTAATTGTTTATTTTTCTGTAAGACATTACTGAACAGTGAGTGTTGTGATTATTTGTGTAAATAAAGTGCGAGTGATAACTTTAAGTGTTGCCAGCGTTATTTTAGACATAGAACCCATAACAATATTTGAAAAAAAACACTTCCAAGTGGAAATTATGACTCACGTTATGGCATGACGGCCGTTTCACTCTGTTGTCAATAGCATCGTCAGATGACCCACAGTAGACTGGCAGCACAAAATTCAAAGATCATATAAGAGCCATCACACACCAAACATACATTCCACTTCTGCTGAACACATCATTTCAACAGGCCATAGTTATACAGACATTGACACTAATTTAGATACACTTCTCACAAAAGCCAGAAACAATAATATGTTTTTAAACAATATGAGATCTTGAAACACACAAAGCAGCACCTGAAAACATTTCAAATGAGTGTACTGTGGGTCGTCTGACGATGCTCTTGACAACAGAGTGAAACGGCCATCACGCCATCATGTGAGTCGAGTCACACTTCCCATTCAACTGTTTTTTTTTTAAGTTTTATTAAATATTAGTGAAAACAAGATGGATTTTCAACATCATAAAAATTGAAATTTAAAAAAATACTAAATTAATTATAATTGCAAAAAAAGCTCTTTTGTTATTTTATTCATCATTATGAGCAAGAAGTTCTCTTTCACAGGTCGCCCAAGCAAATATCCCATCATAAAAATCTTGTATTCCTTCTTCATTTGGTAGACAGTGACTGAGTTTTTCAATTTCACTTATTTTGGCGTGAATTATGGGTTTAAATCCATCTGGGTATGCTAATGTGTTTGGCAGAGTGATAGCATCTGAAGATTAGTTCCGTAAGTGGAAAGTGTGACTCTCAAGCCCATCACTATAGCGATGTAATAATAAAACAGTTCCTGAATTTCTTGTTCCATGACGAACTGCGTTGTTAATATTAACTTTTCAAGTGAATTAAACGACTTGCAGTCAAATTTTATTTAAAATAAGTAGTGCCTTGAAGATGGGTTTCAACAACTCGAAAACGTTCGGCCTACAAAGTAAGTGAAATACTACTTATTTTAAATAAAATTTGACTGCAAGTCGTTTAATTCACTTGAAAAGTTAATAAAACAGTTCCTTCATGACAGCTTGAATGCGTGAACCGCATGAACTTGCTAATTTCCAGATTCACTTTATCTTATCTTGGTGCATGTCTCTCCAATGTTTCAATTGACAACATATCTTTTTTTAAGTACAGTACCTTGACCACCAATTTTTAAAATCAATAATATCTTTGGAATTTGGGATTTCTATCTTGGGACTTGACTCACTGATCAGTTCAATGCACTGTTTAACAGTGTATATCCTGCCATTGTTTAAATTTTCTTTACAATGCAGTGAAATCCCTGTGGCAAGGTAGGAATGTGTGTCCTCTTATTGGGAAATATTGATTGTTTTAAATTTTCCTACTGAAACTAAGACTGACATAGCTTGCAGAAGAGTGTGATTTATATTTCAAGATCCACATCCATCAGAAAATATGTGAAGATCTTTCTCATTTCTTGTGATCTAATAATTATTCTATTTCTTATTTTTCATGTTCTAATAATGCAACACGGATTGAACCAAACAACTCAATGCTGATTGCTGGAACGTGGTCTTGAATTGGCTGACAAGTGACCTCGCTATCACCTGTCAATGACTGGTGTTGTTTCTGCATCTATATCCGTAGATACTGAATCCACTCCTAACTCGAAATTACCAAAAATATGACTTATGTTGTTTCTGAAACAAACCATTCATATTGTATTGTAAAAAAATAATAGGCCAATAATAATAGTCAGTTTATTTTTCCGTTTTAGAAGAGTGAACGAGTTAAACATGGGATTGAAACTCACTCCAACAATTACATTACAAGCATTTTGCTCTTTACTATGCTTCTGTCTATGGTATATTGTTAAAGTAAGTATTATCCATAACAACTATGAAATACAACTACACTAAAGTTCTCTTCTTATTTTAACTATTGGATTAATTAAATTGATATAGACAAACTTCTGTATGGAGGGGTAGGGAGGGTTGACCATAGGGGAGGGTTGACCCACCACTATTATTTGAAAATCCCGCTGATAGAAACAGTTCGCTCTGGCATAGGCAGAAAGCTCCTAGAACAAGTATTTGAATAAGCTATTCAGTAGGCAGTGAATCGTTGAACCAGAGATCTGAAGTGTGAATATATTTTTGGAACATATTTTCTCATATTTTTGTGATTACACCTCTAAGACATCTGGTGATTTAAATCAATTTATTCTAAAAAACTTTCTTTACCATGAAATCGATGATACTTTTAGCTATCTTCTCATATAAGAATAAACCGGTTACCATCACTACTCCATGATTGAGGTTACGTTTTACTGAAGTATGTCATGTGGGGAGGCTTGACCCAGAACTATTAGGGAGGCTTGACCCAGCCAATATTAATGATATTGGCTGGTCAAATACAAAAAAATTGCATGATTTTTTCAGAATGCTTTTCAAATGGAAAAAGGGAGCAAATCCAAGGAGAAAAATAGATCTAGATGTAATGAAGAATGCCATCAAGTGTCTTATTGAAAGTGGAAGGAGTGTGAGGTCAATAGCACAAGAATTTCTTATTGATAGGAAAACACTGGGCAGATATCATGATAAAATCATCAAACAGAAGGAGACTACATACCAGCCCAACTACAATACATCTCAAATATTCTTAGATGATGAGGAAAAAGACCTAAAAAATTATCTTATATTATCTTCAAAGCTGAATTATGGGCTGGCACCAAAGGAGATGCGCATGGATGGGTCAAGCCTCCCATATAGTGGGTCAAACCTCCCTGAAGTGTGGAGGTTTGACCCATAATACACCACTCTCAATTATATTTAATTAGAGTAATTTGAAGTTCAGGCAAGTATTTTTGATTATGCAGTGTCATACCTGAAGTACTAAGCTATTTGTTTCATGCATAATTTTTTTAAAGAAATCATTCAATAAGAAGAAACAAAATAAATAATGAAAAATGGGTCAACCCTCCCCATCTTCCCCTACATAATCTAGATTGAAAATTTATTCTAGAGAGGTATTCGTTAATGAGTCGTTTCGTTTTACTAGGATTGCAAAAATGCACTATAAAATTCATTATAGTGGAGACTTTGTTATGATATTTGTAAGTTTTTTATAATATTATTATAGAGGGTCGAGACCCGATGACCCGATCTTTGAGACTTCTTTATCACAAGGGGGACTTGAAAGAGCCTTCCACTATAAATGCTTTCAAGATTCTTTTGAGTTTAGAAATGTTTATAAACATGGGACTGACTGTATTTAAATTTCAATAAGAAATGCATTCATAGTTTTTTCTGTTTGATTTATAAAACTTTGAACAATAAATTATAACACTTGAACGCATACCTGCTTACACTGCCATGGATGGTTAATAAAATTATTATGGTTTACAACATTTTTATTACAAATATCAATTAGTTTTAGTAAACTTCTATTAATCCATGTGACCACTCCACAATATACATTTATTTTGTTTCAGGGCGAGGAAATAGTATTGAAAATCAATTATGTAGCATACTTGATATCTCTTATAATCTTGTTATTTTTATATGCAGCTGCTGGACAAGATCTTATAAATGTGGTATGCAGTATTTTCCAAACATATTCTACCTAGATGATAACTCTATTGACATTTAAATTCTACTATTTTAGCCTGTATTAGAGTTTATTATTTGTATAGTATTGTGAATTATCTATAGACATATTCTATTTATATTGCTATGGGTTCTATAGCTGAAATAATGCTGGCAACACTTGAAATTAACACTCGCACTTTATTCACACAAATCACTTGAAATACGCACTTATCACAAGAAAAACCAATAAGAAAAATATATCAATAACAGATTCAGCTGATAATGAATTTTCAGTTCATCTGTGCACAAAAATTAATAACTAACTAAGAATGGGCATAACTTAACCTAACCTAACTGAGAATAGGTCAATCAATAATTGAATGAAATATTATCCAATAAACTGTTCAATGAAGTAGAAAGAAAAGTATAAAAACAGATAAAACACTCTTAAACACAGTTAAACACTCAAAAGACACTGTCTGTTATGGATTTTAATAATCCCAATAATAACACTGAGTATTGTTGAGGAATTTACCACATAAACCGATCATGAGCACTTGATATTAATTTGTAAACACAATGTCTATATTCACTGTCAATAAACTGGCGCTAGATATGGAAGTTGAAGAGTAAATGATAACTGACTCAATGCAGACAAGGAGAGCCTTTTTATACTGTTTTCATTCATAGTAGTAATTTTTAAAAATTGATTGATGTCTCAATCATGCAGAAAGCATGTTCTAGGAGATTCTTGATTATGCACATTTGTGACAGAGAGTCACATAGAAGGGAGAGAGTCATTCAAGGAGAGTGAATAAACAAGAGTCAATTTACAATCTCTAAGAAGCACGTTCTGCCAATGAGAATGGAAGTGTTGTTACAAAACAATAGACTATTGTTTTCTCCTGTCTGTCGTTAGTAACAATATATTTTTAAAATTTCATTTTGATACTGTATTTGAAATTCATTCACTCTACATGAAAGTTTATTTTCGAGTATTGTGAATTATGTATATCCTATTTATTTATGAATTTTTATCTGTGCAACCAATAATTATGACCACCTTGGAATATATTGTTTCCTTAAATAATTCGTTCCCTACTCAAAGGCATTTTCCCATGAGAGGAAGATTCTTCAATGAATTTAATATGTGTATCAAGTAGCCTATTAAGTTTCAATGTTTTGTGAAAAAATATAAATTCTATTTTTATTTGGAGTATGCTCAACGTTTCCATGTTTTGAAGTTGTATAAATTATTGTTGTTAAAATATGACAGTATTTTAATTCCGATTTTTCATTTTTTGTTTAAAGAAACTTAAGTGATAGAGAGATCCGAGAGTCCCAACTCCACCCTTAATGATGGCAATAAATTAATCAATCAATCTGCTATTAAATCATAAATGCCAATTGAACAAACATACTGGTAGACTTATTTCCTAATTAGAAGTGAAAGTCACTTTTGCTTAACAATTAAAAAAAAAAAACAATATTGTATTGAATAATATATTTATCCATTTCAACTGAAACCTAAAATATTTTCATAATATAGAGCTACTGAATCGTTCTATTATATTCTGCCATGTTGAGCCTCTATTGCTAAACATTATATTCTATTATATTGTTATTCTGGTTTTAATTTTTCTATAATATATCTAATTTTTTATTATATTAAACTATGAATTAACAATGAATATCTGCAGCAATTGATTTGTTTGCAGCAAGAACAGTTGGCCATTACACTGTTTGAGTGTCCATGGATGGACAAGCCGAAATGGTTCAAGACATCAATAGCAACCATGATGCTGTTCGTGAACAAACCATTGTATGTAAAACAATTCGGCATCTACAAACTGGATATGCTCTATTTTTCAAAGGTAAAAAAATTTGAATTTTTAAGGAATAATAATTGATAACAAAGTCCTTACAGCGACCAATTTAGATTATGTACAATAGACTAAATCTTGAATTTCCTCCTTGACAAGCTACTGCGGTTTTTAAGAGTCTTTGAAATATAGAAATATTTAAAAACAATTGAAAAATTATTTTGATGAAGCTTTTTAGTGTACAAGAGTTCCTTCCACATCACAATTAAGCTTCACCTCAACTAAATGATATAGGAGGCTAATTTATTATCGTAACTAGTGTTTAAGTTTGTATAATTGTTAATCTGACTTGTCTTATACTCCTTAACTATGGAGTCTCCAAGACGTAATCACGTAATCTATAAAAAAAAACTGTCGTACTACTATTTTCTACTCCTCCCTTCTCATATAAAACTACCTGGATACTCAATCCTGCTTTTTTCATCTTGAATTGTTGTTCATTATTCCTTTTTAATTGGTTCTCACATATTTTTGTTGTTTTGTTTACTCTGGTTTTATCGAATTTTATAAATAATTGTATTTGTATTATAATCGGGTACCTGATGTAAAACCTTGAGAAGTGCTGTTGGACCAATACATGTTTGCACTAGAGTGACTGATGAAATATTGATTCGAGAAGTAAGTTTGCGGGATAAATAAGAAATAAATCAATCTAAATTGTATATTTTAATTTTTCCTCCAACCAATTATGAAATTACTCTATAAAAATCTGCCCTCAACAATATGAGAATAAATCAATCGAGTTTGAATGATATCGATGTCTAAAATAAATAATGATGAAATGACATTGACAAAGAAATGAAATACGAATGCCGAAATGTTAAAAGAAATGAATTTCTAGGATTTCTTGTTCCATAACGTTCTGCGCTCTTAATATAAACTTTTTTTCTGTAAATTCAACGACTTGCAGTCAGTATAATGTCAATATATAAATGATTGTATTCACAATATAAAACTGACTGCGAGTCGTTAAATTCACAACAAAAAGTTAAGAAATAAAACAATAATCTTTCTCATTTGCAGATTCTGAATGCTAGCTACTCCTATTTCAATCTTCTAAATACACTTCAGTAATGGAAACAACTTGATTGATGTTCAGTTGTATGGTAGTCAAATATAGAAGCTCATCAGACACTAGAATAGCTGTTCAAGTATTTTTAACTGTCAAAAAGTGTTCAAATAAATAACTATGGAAAATGAATGAGCGTTCTAATATTTGAAAATTGGCACTTTAATATCAGCATGATAAAAAGAGAATAGACTATTCAAGCTCAATCTATTAATATTATTCACAGTCCCACTAGCCGAGCTGATAACAGTGTCAGGTTACTCTTATTCTCACATCAACAATTCATTTTGTTTTGCCCCAAAGTGATATTCAATTCAATTCAATTTATTCAGGAAATAAATACAATACAGTAAACAAGTTACAATATAATATGAATAGTTACCCTGCTGGGATGATGGATCACGTGTAGCGCTTTACACATTATACATAAGTACAGAGTGTTTGGAAAAGGACTCTCTAGTTTTAAAGTGTCATAGAATCTGTATGTGGACATTTATTACAACATATTGACAGAGTATGTCTTTCTCCAATTAAAAGATATTGAAGCAGAAAAAGGGCTTTTTTTCCAACAAGATGGCGCCCCACCTCATTACAGTAACTACTGTGTGCATGCTGATATGCTGGTGAATATGTGGCAAGAAGTGGGATATTGTCTCGACATGTGCAGGGCAACAAATGGATCCCACACAAAAGTCTACTGACATTCAAACAAAACTTTAAGATACTCTTTTTCATTGTATGTAATCATTGATGTAGTTTTTCATCAATTTCACCAATTCATTTATACTTGAAACTGGGGAGTATGTTCTTCATCAAACACTCTGTATATGTGGGCGAAGTTGAGGCAAATGAGTCCCCTCTTCCACCTGACCCACTACAACGCAAACGAGGAGTGAGGTAGGTTGCGATTAATTTGCTTATTAATCTGATAGAGTTATGTCAGTATGCCAAGAATACCGAAACAAATTCTTAAGATCTATGCTCAACATTCTACACCCACCTTTACATAAGAAAGTGTGTATAGTGTATACTATCCAGTACACCTCTGACAAGTTACTTTCTGCATCGAAGCAGAACCAAGAGACGTTTGGAAAGCAACAAAATTAATTGAAACTTTCTTTAAATATGAGATGAACAAGACTTAATTCACCTCAAACTGGCATACTAAACAAGAAGAGGAAATAAACACTAAATGCTTCGATGCTTTTAGTTCAGTTAAGTTAGTTTGAAACTGCTCAAGCAGCTCTAGCAATAATGAATGAAATGGCAACGTAGCTTGTCCGACATATTATAGTGGGAGATAATCGCCGTATGTCATAGACCAATTAGCAATCAAAAAGGTGCAGTTGTCATAGCAACAAGTGAACTGCACGTTGCCAACTTTCTGTTCTGTTCTGTTCTGTTCTTGTGGCCATGCTTCCCAATCCAGTATGGTATGCCGCTTCTTTGCTAGTGGAAAAATGAGGGATTTCTGGCTTTCGAACTACATACCATTGAATTGATGCTTTTAATATCATTTCATTCAATCTTTACAGTGACTTTTAGATTTCTTTTATGGAAGCTTGTTAACTCTGTCCCACAGTCCCGTTGTATATAGAAAATAGGAAAAACACAGAAATCAGCTATTTTACTTGAAATTTTTTTATAATCCTGGAGACCCTTGAGGGGGGCACGTGCCCCCTGTGCCCCCCCCCCTGGATCCGCCACTGTTAAGGACGGCGCCTTTACCATTTGTAGCCTCCACCAGGTAAGGATTCTGCAATGAATGGTTTTGGTGTAATATTATCATTGCACCTATTCCCTATTCCCCCTCAATTACCACATCCAACCTTACCCTATGAATGTGGGAATCATGAAAGACAGGGCGCGACAACAATATTTCACTAATTCATATTTCAAGGGCTCAGCATAACCTTTGATGGTAGAACTTATATTATTAAATATTTGTTTATTATTCTAACTTATAAAAGATCTTTGTAAATCAAATAAAATACAGTAATTAAATTAATTTTTCTTTTATTTGGTCAATATAAAATACAGAATTTTAATTTATTCACTAATTGTGAACAGAATCACATTTTATTTAATTTCCCTCTTTTTTTGAATCAACATAATTTATTAATTGATTTTTAATTTCATTTATTTTCAATATAGACTACTATTAATGGTGATGAAAGACAGAAATTTCAATTTAAAATGAAAACATAAAGTGAGAACAGTGACATTATGTAGTTTCAAGTTATTACGATGTTAGCATATGCTGATAATATTGTAATTTTGGCTGACAGCCCTCTGGACATCAAGAAAAAAATTAAATGCTTGGAAGATTATTGTAAAGAGTTTGAACTGAAAGTAAATACAGAGGGTGTATTTAGTAAATAGAGAGTAAAAACAAAGGTGTTGATATTCAGTAAAGGCAGGAGAAAGGTAGGACTGGGTTTTTTCTATGAGGGGAGTCGGCTGGAAATAGTCAATGGATATTGCTATTTAGGAGTATGGTTTTCCAGCTTGAGAAAATTTAGAGAGGCTGCAAGAAGGCTCATAAGAAAGGCTGAAGGGGCGACCGATGCACTCATTGATATTTCAGTAAGATCTTAATCGGACGCATGAGCAACAAAAGTCAAGCTATTCGATGCTATGATCATACCTGTAATTCTTTACAGGTCGGAAACATGGGCCCTGGGCTATAGTGAATTGATTGAGAAGATTCAAGATCAATTCTTGAAGCATGTTCTGGGTCTGCATGTGAGTACGCCAGGGTGGATGCTGCGACTGGAGATGGCTAAAATCAGCCTGAAGCATATCATTCTGCAAGGAGCATTGTTATGGATAACATTAGTATTGCAGATGCCTGCTGATAGGTACCCCACAATAATATTGGAGGCATTGTGCGAAAAGGTTATCCTGGGAATAGCAAATAAGAATAACTGGGTGGAACAGTTGAGAGGTCTATATCCAGAGGCGTGGGCGAAAAACAGAGGATTTCATTGTATGGTTGGAGATGAGATCAACTTAATTCTAAGGTAACATGAGGAAAAGTTGAGATTCGAAGACATAAACAGGTCTCTTCTATCCCAGGCTCACCCTTTTTACAGGATGTTTAACCCCAATTATACCATGGGGGAAGAGCTTTGCCTTAGAAAGAGCATAGATAAAGTAAGATACTTAGTGCAGCTAAGACTGTCATCCAAATGGGAAATTAGAATTTTCATTCATGGTAAGAGTACTATTTTTAATTGTTGGGAACCATGCCCATGCTGCAATACAAATGAAAAGGAGGATCTCATTCATGTTCCAGTGTATGAGGTTTTTAGGCGACGGTTCATTGTACAATATTTAGTAAATATTGCTCAAGACAAGGACAAAATAATGATAATTCTATCTAATTTATCGCCAGAAAAGATAAACAATGTGTACATGTAATGTTGTCAATGCTTTAGCACTAACGTTCGTGGTTACTGATTTATAAAAAAAAAGTTTCAAGCAGATTTAGGGATTACTTCTTGATTGATACTAAAAACTCTAGAAGATTCAATACAAGTTATATTATTTTGTTAAACACTTTTGAGAATACAGTTTTGGGAATATTTAATATATCATGTGATTGTTAGCATGTAGTATGTAATATTTTGTTTTGACTTGATTGTATTTATTGAATAGGAAAATTTACTGTGCTTTAAAGATTATTGGGCTTGTTGAGCTGTTGTCTGGGCAGTGATTCTTACACATGAATAATCATATTCAATAGCCTGTTTACTATTCACTATATTTTTATTTACTATATTTACTATTTATTATATTTCTATTCCTTATTTATTTGTTACCATACTAGTTTAATTATTAACTTATTTGATTATTGTTGCTATAAGTACTATTGTTATATTTATTTTCATTTATAGTATAATACTTATATTGTTATTTTTAAATATGGATGTCTACTATTTGTCTTGTTGTCATAGTATGTAACTTAATGTTCAATTGCGAATTTGATCAGTATGAAATTGTTTTCTTGAATGTCTCTTGCATGCCTCTTTTGTATGGTTTGTGAAACCTTGTACAAATAAATGATTGATTGATTGAATTAAAAAAAAACAGATGTAGGAGATCATTTAGAATTGAAAGAGGATTTGTTCAGATTCGTTTGTGAAGATAGAAAAATACTACTTATTAATGCAGTAGGCAAGGGTGTCTAATACATGTTGTTAGATCTGGAAGATTTCTTTGAATGTAATGAATGTGTTCAATTCTGACTTGAATTTTGTTTGAGATTTTAGAGCCGAAAATATAAATTATATGAAATACAACCTAGTACCATAATAAATCATGCTTCCTTTCATAGGAAGGATAATAAGTCATCCTTTCCATGTCTAAAAATAGACTATCATCCAACATATTTGGCCAGCTGTATAAATAAATAACGTTTCTAAGACATTTTGAGGCTTGGATAATGTTATTGTTAAGCAAATTGATTATTCCTAATTGCTTGGAGGATATATGTGTGACTTCCGAGCGCTAAGGGTTAATTATCAAGTCTTATCATCATTTGAACTAAGTTATCGGATAATTTATGTTTGGAAAATTCAATAAAATGTTTTATGCAGTTTGTTTTTTCTTTTTTTTGCTAACACAATTTCCCCAAAATTTCAAATTGAAATGCCTATGAATCGAAAACAAAGGCATCTATTGAAAAACAGCTTATGCTATTGTTTTTTTCCTGACATTTTACACTGAAATGATGTGTCATATGAACACAATCTTATTTAAAAAAAATAAAGTTCCCTCCGATATGGCGGATCCAATACAGTGGAAAAAAATTTTAAAACCACCTAAAAGTTGCATTTTCAAAACTATGCAGATCCTCATGAGATTCTCTTGCCCAGAACGTCTCAGTTACACAATATAGAGCCTATCCCATACGTGAAAATTACCCTGTATTTAGAACATGTAGCAACTTGAATTTGCATTACAGAACTTGATAGAAAAAACATATGGAAAATCAACTTAAAGATCAGGTGATCAGAAAACTGAAATTATAATATTGAGTTATAACAAAGTTCATTGTTTTTATCTTCATCTCAGTACTCCTTTTGCACATAGTTGTCAAATGTGACCTTTGACAAAAATGTGCTTCTAGGATATCTCAGATGACAGCACATATAGAGCTAAAGAGGAATCTAGGTAGCAGTGGTCAAGTGTGTGCATTGACAGAACAGGCTCTGAAGATTTTGAAGAACTAAATATAAATTCGAAAGGATAAGTAGTATTATTGCTATTTATTATTAGTATTTAAATTATCTTAATAATTTCCAGTATTAATTTGTCTAGTATAAGTTGAAGTATCCTAATAAGAAGCCAAATTCTATTTCTGAGGTTTTCTTTTGAAATTTTCTTGAAATTAAATAGTCTGAAAATGACAATAATTATAATTATTTGAGTAATATCCAACTAAACATTTCACTAAATCAATTCAAAACATTTTTTAGCTAGGAAAATGAGTCCAAACAAGTCATCTAAATCCAATTGTTTAACTAAAACTCAGGTAAAAACACGAACTCAGTTAATCAAAAGTTCACCACCAGCTCCTAAAGCCACTGTAGATGTTAAAGAAAAGGTCGCTGAACTATTGAGTGATCACATTGAATTAAAAACAAAATTAGAATCATCACTAGAAAATTCTAAGGAAGAACAAATAGGGTTTGTGGATCACATAAAATCTCTGGAAGTTATTGTAAAATTGCAGCAGGAAGACCATAAAACTGAAATACTAAATCTAGCAAGTCAATGTATGTCTTTGTCAGAGGAAATCGAGATATTAAAATCAGAAATAAACTTAGCTAATGTAAGATTTGAATCTCTGATCAATACAAAAAAAATTAGAACCTAAAATAAAGAAATGGGGAAAGCATGAAGATTGGTCAAATTAAGACGTATAGTCAGGTTTTGCAAACAGCAACTAAAACTAAAGTGAGGGGAAATAACGATAGGAAAGGTAGAGTACTGCTCTTGACATCCAGTCATGGACGAGACTGCAGTGACCTACTGAATAAAATATTAAAAAATAAATATCAAGTTCAGAGCTATTTCAAGCCATGTGCCCCTTCACAATAAACGCAATTGTAGAGTGAGCTAGGGGGCAAGCAAAAGATTTTGATAGAAACAATTTTCTAATAGTACTGGGTGGCTCAAACAATATAAATGAACCTAATCTAAAACATCTTCCTGAAATAAATGAAAAAATTAAAGAGATCATGCCACTTAGCCAATCTACTGTCAATAATTCTCCTAAACAATCATCTAACAAACCTTTTTTAGTAAAGTGGCTCAAAACCGGGAAGGGGGACTAGTTTCATTTGATGAATATTCATATCTTCAATTGTATTAAACAATGTTAATCGATCAAATATCAGGATAGCATGAGTGAAAGGAACTCTTGTAACAATCTGATAGGCTCCCAAGATACTCCGAGATTAAGTAGATCCACTTCAATATGCAAAAGCAATGATAAAGTAATAAGGGATAGTTAGAAAGTGCCGGTACTCACTGTGTTCCATCAGAATATTTAGTACAGTACATTTGTAACAAAATAGATAGAATCGAAGTATTTTTTAAAGAAGAGGATTCTGATATAGTTATTGCCACAAAGCATGGTTTAAAAGGATATGAACTGTCACAACTCAATATTCTTAACTATTCATTGAAAGCATCATATTGCAGGATGTCTCATTGAATTGGGAGAGTAGGTATCTTCACTAAGAATATGCAAACATTCAATTTAGAATATGTGGAGAAGTTTGCTGTGGAAATGGATTTTGGATTAAGAAGTTACTGGTTTGACAGTAAGAGTCGACAATAATTTCGAAGTAGCGGTGTTAGGTATTCATAGGTCACCAAATGGGGAATGGAACAATTTTTGCAAACTATTCAATAGGCTTTTAGAGATTACTACTACTAGTTTTACAAACATTATTGTAGCAGGAGATTTCAATACAGACTTTGCAACACAGAATTAAATGACAGAAGATTTAAGGGATATTATATACATTAATAACTTGGAAATAAAAGTTCATGAATATACAAGAGTCACAAGAACATCACAAACAATAGTTGATAACATCCCTACCAATAGAGATTACTCAAAAACAAGATTAGGCGGCTCGGAACTATCTGATCATGACTATCAAATTTCAGAGGTGGGTTGCAAGGTCATAAATCGATTGAAAAGAGAAGAGTAATGATGGAAGAATTTTAACAATGTAAACATAAGAATATCGATTGTCTGGAGCAGAATCTGCTACAAGAAAACTGGAGTTGGGTTTACAATAGCATTACTCTGAATGACAAATATGATAGTTTCATTGATATTCTAAGGTTTCATATTACTATGAGTTGTCCAGTTTGAAAAGTCCCAGTAAAAAACAAATTAGACAAAATTGAAGAGTGGATAACTGATGATATCCTTGCAGAAATAAAAAGGGTTGAACATGCATATGATGAATTCAAACTATCTAGAAATATGATAAGTGAAGATAATTACAAAGCTCTAAAGAAAAACTATACAAAAGGAGTGAAAAGAGCGAAATGTAAGAAAACAGCTGAAATTTTGAATAATAGTGTGTACTTCAACACAGCAATGTGGGATGTAATAAACAAAAATAGGCAAGAAGCTCATGTAGATGCTTATACTAGTGTCCCCAGAATAATTAACGAAAATAACATATAAATTGATGATAGTGTAGACATTTGCAATTTCTTTAACAAATATTATCAAATGGTTGCTCAGAATCTTCAAAAATCTCTTAATACAGGTATTAGTGATGCAAACATGTGGAAAACTGAGAGGATTCAGAACGAATAAAATTTCCATCTAGTATCCCAAGGCAAGTTGTCAAATATCATTGATAGTTTAAATAATAAAAAAACTGTTAGTAATTTAAATGTAATAAGTAGAATTTTTGAAAGAGTGGTTCTAAATAGGGTACTTCTACACCTTCAAGAAACTAACTTTATCTGTGATGAACAGCATGGCTTCCAGAAAGGGAAATCAATAAAGACAGCCATAGTTTCTCTAGTTGAAAAACTAATAGATATAATAGATTTAGGTGATAAAGCTACTGCAACTAACTACATCAGTTGGGAAAAGTATAGTAAAGAATAGATCCAATAAATTAGAGGTCCAAGCTGGAGTGCCTCAGGGGTCAATACTAGGTCCATTGGTTCATTTGGTATAATGTCAACCGTTTACCTAAATAATCAATGATTGGTGGTAGAGCTCTCTTATTTGCAGACGATACATCACTCATTTTCAGCAATTCCATTCTAGACAATTGAGAAATAAGTGCCCATATAGGTGTGCAGTCCATTGTCCAATTCTGAAATCAGTTGAAATTAACAATAAATAGTGGAAAATGCCAATACCTCCAATTCAAAAGCAAACATAATTCAGATGAAAATAGGGCTATAAATGTGTTTGTAAACAATAATCAACTAGACCAGGAAGAGAACATCGCATTTCTACGAGTTTTGTTGGATAGAAGATTGGGCTCCATACATTGAGAATAGTATATTTCGCACCTAGGGCCGAAAATGTGTGTTTGCCGGCTCGAGATCGCGGTTTTCAAGTTCAAGACGAAGTTCAAGACGACCAACATTAACCTTTACCAACAGTTGCAGTAGTTGACAAAATTCCTAAAAACAAAAAACCTAACCAACTAACCTTTAGGTGAGAGGTTACCAACAGTTGTAGTAGTTGACAAAATTCCCACCCAGAGCTCTGTAGGTTGGATAAAAATGTTCTATTGTTTGATATCAAAACTACAAAATAATAAATATTAAGTTATAAAAAGTAATCATTTATTGACATTTTAAATGATAATCAATTAGACCAGGAAGAAAAAATTGCATTTCTAGGAGTTACGTTGGATAGACGATTGACCTGGACTCCATACATTGAGAAAATATGTAGTAAAATTTCATCTGGGGTATTTGTCCTACGACAGCTCGCTAGATTGAATGACAAAAAGTTACTTTTTACAGCTTACCATGGGCTCTTACTGTCACATATTAGGTATGCTATCTTAGTATGGGGTAATTCATCAAAATAAAATCTTGATAGGGTGTTTAAGATCCAAAAGAAAGCGATTAGGTGTATAGAAAGAGTAAATAGATTAGATTCATGTAGGCCGTTGTTCAAGAGACTTGGTCTCCTAACTGTACCCTGCTTATATATGTGTATGAAGCTACTTTATATGTAAAAACGAATGATATTAACCAAAATCTTGATGTACATGATTATAATACAAGAAGCCGAGGAGATTATCACTTGGTGAGTCACAATAGTAGCCTATTCAAACAAAAACCTAGTTATATTGGTAGGAAATTCTACAACAAGCTACTGCAGTTTTTGAAGAGTCTTGAAAATATAGAAATATTTAAAAATCAATTGAAGAAATATTTAGTTGATAAAGCTTTTTATAGTGTACAAGAGTTCCTTTCACATCAAAATTAAGCCTCACCTCAACTAATTGAAGTAATTATGGTATCTAGTGTATAATATTGTTGATCTGACTTGTCTTATACTCTTTAACTGGAGTCTCCAAGACGTAATCTACAAAAAAAAAAAAAAAAAAAAAAAAATACTACGTACATATTAAATTTAAAAAAATAAACATTTATTGACAGTTCAAATCTTCTTGTTTTACATAAAAGTTGGAAGGACTCATATTTACAATCATGATTGCTGTATCCAGACACGATCAGCTGTCATTCAAGGTCATTTTCTTCTCCGCCCTAGGGCTGTAAACGTTTACAGACCTTGTCGGAAACCAAACACTTTCGGCTTTCATATGATGCATGAAAAACAGCTCATTATGTCCTAGTGTGGCGAAAAATATGTTGTAAACTTTCATCTGGAGTATTTGTCCTGCGACAGCTTGCTAGATTGAATGACAAAAAATTACTTCCCACAGCTTACCATGGGCTCTTACTGTCACATGTTAGGTATGCTATCTTAGTATGGGGTAATTCATCAGAACAAAATCTTGATAAAGTGTTTAAGATCCAAAAGAAAGCGGTTAGGTGTATGAGAAGAGTAAATAGATTAAATTCATGTGGGCCATTGTTCAAGAGACTTGGTCTCCTAACTGTAATCTGCTCATATGTGTATGAAGCTACTCCATATGTATAAAAACGAATGATATTAACCAAAATCTTGACATACATGATTATAATACAATAAGCCCAAGAAATTATCACTTGGTGAGTCACAATAGTAGCTCATTCCAACAAAAACCTAGTTATATTGGTAGGAAATTCTACAACAAGCTACCGCAGTTTTTTAAGAGTCTTGAAAACAGAAATATTTAAAAAACAATTGGAAAAATATTTAGTTGATAAAGCTTTTTATAGTGTACAAGAGTTCCTTTCACATCAAAATTAAGCCTCACCTCAACTAATTGAAGTAATTATGGTATCTAGTGTATAATATTGTTGAACTGACTTGTCTTATACTCCTTAACTGGAGTCTCCAAGACGTAATCTACAAAAAAAAAAAAAAAAAAAAAAAAAATACTACGTACATATTAAATTTAAAAAAATAAACATTTATTGACAGTTCAAATCTTCTTGTTTTACATAAAAGTTGGAAGGACTCATATTTACATTCATGATTGCTGTATCCAGACACGATCAGCTGTCATTCAAGGTCATTTTCTTCTCCGACCTAGGGCTGTAAACGTTTACAGACCTTGTCGGAAACCAAACACTTTCGGCTTTCATATGATGCATGAAAAACAGCTCATTATGTCCTAGTGTGGCGAAAAATATGTTGTAAACTTTCATCTGGAGTATTTGTCCTGCGACAGCTTGCTAGATTGAATGACAAAAAATTACTTCCCACAGCTTACCATGGGCTCTTACTGTCACATGTTAGGTATGCTATCTTAGTATGGGGTAATTCATCAAAATAAAATCTTGATAGGGTGTTTAAGATCCAAAAGAAAGCGGTTAGGTGTATAGAAAGAGTAAATAGATTAGATTCATGTAGGCCGTTGTTCAAGAGACTTGGTCTCCTAACTGTACCCTGCTTATATGTGTATGAAGCTACTTTATATGTAAAAACGAATGATATTAACCAAAATCTTGATGTACATGATTATAATACAAGAAGCCGAGGAGATTATCACTTGGTGAGTCACAATAGTAGCCTATTCAAACAAAAACCTAGTTATATTGGTAGGAAATTCTACAACAAGCTACCGCAGTTTTTGAAGAGTCTTGAAAATATAGAAATATTTAAAAATCAATTGAAGAAATATTTAGTTGATAAAGCTTTTTATAGTGTACAAGAGTTCCTTTCACATCAAAATTGAGCCTCACCTCAGCTTACTGATATAGTAATTATGGTATCTAGTGTGTAATTGTTGATCTGACTTGTCTTGTACACCTTAACTGGAGTCTCCAAGACGTAATCTACCAAAAAAAAACAGCACATCTGTTTTGAAAATATTGTGTATATATTTTCTCTTCTACTTACTCTTCCTCTCTGTTCAACACTCTTACTCACTCCCTCTTTTTTACTCTCTCACTCACTCACTCTCTCTCTCTCTTTTATACTCTTCTACTATATAGTTCACTATTCAGTACTCACTCCACTTGGAAATTAACCACTCAGAGAGTAACGTATGTGGAGAGGCAACTATAGATAGGTTTCAAGGTCATGGGAAAATGCTGCACTGTTAGCACAAATTGTCTTCTTGAATTATTAATGATTGCTAGCAATTGTTTACCTGGTGCAATTTAATATGGATTTTCAGAATGTGTTACAACAACTGTACAAATTTAATCCAATATTCTGTTCTTGTCATATTTTTCTTCTTCTCATCCACATTCTTCTCCTCCTCTTCTTCCACCCGATTCTCCTCATTCTTCTCATCAACCTCCTTCTCCTCCGCCTCTTTCTCCTCCTCCAAATCATTCTCCTCCTCCTCATCCTCTTCCTCCTCTCACTCCTCCACAACCTTTTTCTTATCCTACTTCTTCTTCTTTTGCCAATCAAGTTCATACAATCTAGTGTGTATGTCCTGTAGTGTGTGGCCCTGTCCACTGCTCACTTCATTCAAATCTGGAACTAGGATACCGAGGCTCAAACCTCTACATGAACCTTTCTTCCTCTTCAATACCTCTACTTCTTCCTTTACTGTCACCATCACCTCTATCTTCACTCCTTCACCATGCGAGCACTTTGGTAGAGTAACTTTAGCTAGTTATTGGATATTTCTGTTAGTCACACGTGCTCTGTACCATGGCCAATTCTAGATAGTATCTAGAGTTGGCCGTGTCTGTACACAATTCAAAATTGTGCAAACATTCACACAAAATCTCATGTGGTAAAACAGTCATACAAATCTATATAACTCTCACTCATTATTTTAATGCAATATTCTAATAGCAGATAATATTTCAGTTCAACTTTATCTTCAAATAACTATTGAAGTCGACACAAGCAAAACTCATCCTATTGATTTGCTGTATTGAAGTTACAGAACTCCATTTGCAAATAAAAACTATTTCTGTTTCAGAAACCTTCTCTGAATAATCTTTCTCAATTATTCTATGCAATTGACGTTATTGCCGAGCAAGAACACCTCTTAAACAGAATATCTACCAGTAGACCTTCAGTTGGATTTGATCTTTCAGTTAGATTCGATCTCACAGTTAGATTCGGTATCATAGTTAGCTTCAACCTCACTATTATATTCTAACTATAGTTGCATTTGGTCTAATAGTCAAATTCCAAGTATAGTTGAATCCCATTTTTCTCTGCGACTGAATTTTTCACTAACTTCGCAATAATTGTATTCATGGTATATAATAACTTCCTCTTGGAACATAAGTAGACTGAATTAGCCAGAGTCTCATCAATTTGTGGCTTACACTGTGATGATATAATGACGAGTATAATACCTCATTTCTGTTGTATTATTTTATTCTGCTGTGTATGGATTGGGTGAGTTTAATACAATGGATATTATTTGTATCTAATGTAATAAATATGAATGAGGCTTTCATTGGTGCTGAGATCCTCATGCTCTCTGGTGTGTTTTCTGGTAACCAAGAGTAATAGATAATAAACTAGTTTGAGTAACTGACAATTCAACAAACTAACAATATATTTTACTGACAATTAATAACATTTTGAAGAACTCGAAATTAATAAATAATGAGAGTACGGCTTTTAATGGTGGGGAGACCCTTACCTCGCCGTTTGAGTCATGTTATGGAGAACATGGTGGACCTTTCATTTATTGTAAAGAAATTTGAATTTGTGAAGGATTGTTGAATTCCTAAACTTGGGTAGCACTTGGCATGCAATAGGCGTGTAATATGGGGAATATTGAGAGTGTTAATTTGTTATTATTGTATTATTGTGTTAAATGGTATTATTGATAATCATTAGTGCTCTAGTGTTTTTTTTTTTCAGGTGCATTGAACAGATTAGAATTAAGCTGACAAATTTTGAAATATGGACTCAAGTGAACTTTGGATTGCTATGTTGTCGTAATTGTGAGAAAGTTAATTTTTTAAAGAAATGGCTGTCTCACAATTGCCTATTTTTTACATATAAGGTTTTGCTAACTTGCATTGAAGTAGTCAAAATTATTGCAGGTTTCAAGCATTTCCACGGTACTGAACTTTCGTCTGTGATGAAATTACAAATTTATTTGGAATGCTTGAAACGTGCAATGACCTCTCTTGAAATTTTGGCGACTCCACTAAAATTATGTTCAGTACTCCACGTGGTTCGGCCAATTTGTCGCCTGGAGGGAGTCATAATTGAAGTGGAAAAGCGAGAGTTCGAATCGAGACGTGGCCGCGAGAAGAGCAGAAAAATTGTGAAGGAGCCTCGGGCCTTCTAAGTGTGGCTGCGGCCCATTTAGGAGGGGCGAGCGATCAAGTCGGTGAACTTAGTTGTGAATTTATTCGGTCAAAATTTTGATAAAGTATATTAAGTCAAAATCGCGGGTTCAGTTTGAAGGAAATTCGAAAGTTTGTTGTACGTGATGTTATGGCGGGCGTTGAAATAAAATTCGTAGAACATGGACAGATAAAAAACACTGGTGAGTGCCTAATCTTTAGTATAAAGCTCAAATTAAGACCCTATTGATTGACCGAGGCCCTCAATTCATTAATTTACATGTTAGCAAAAGACATAAGTTAGCAAAATCTTGTAGAAAATTATGAAGTAGTTTAAATGAAAATTGTGTGACTTTTTTATGTTGAAAATAATTTTAGGATCGTAAAATAAATATGGGTTAAAAAGCACCAACTCTTTTATTTCCAAAAAATCAGTTCGTTCCTTGCTCTCTTGTTAGTTCAGTTGCTAAACAGGTGAAAGACAAGAAATATATAAAATTATCTTTGCATTTGAGTAAACGAACCTCAAGCTCCCAATCATAGATTTGGAATTATTGAATGCATATACAGTTTAGTAAAGAGATGAAATTTCCGGACAAAAATGGTGTCATATGTGTGGGTGAAGGAAGGTACTTCATTGTTACATAAAGGGTGTTCAGGTGTGTAGAGGTAGAAGATTTCCGGCTACATATATGGTTTGAGATTTAAGGGTAGAGAAGTAGGCCGGTTACATAAATGGTGACGAGGTGTGGGGTTTGTCTGCAAAAATGACAAATATTCAAATGCAAGATCGATCTGTAGTATTGAGAATGAGAATGATTTCATAGATTAAGAATAACCAACATATTGAACGAGAATAAGTTGAGAGCCACCGGTTGTTTAACACCAATAGATGAATCTTTTAGAAACATGAGCAGGAACATGGAACGAACTTTGATTGTGAAAACTTGATGAAGTCTTGGTTGAAGCTAAGTTTTCAAATAATAATAAAAAAAATAGGATTGCACATATGAAATAGTAAATTACTTTTTAGAATATGAAAATGAGATTAAGTTGGTGATTCAATGGCCTGAGCAATTAGAAAACGTATATCTATTTCAAATTGAATAATGTTAATTTTGAGGTAATTTTGAAAGTTAAATAAATTTGATTCAGTAGTTGAATGTTATAAAAAAAATCAGTGACGAGTTAAAACTGAAAAATGAATTGTATTGTTCAAGGATTGTTGTAAGAAATTTAATTTGGTTAGACGTTGCAATTTTTATTAGAGTGAAAAATAAAATAAAATTATTAGTTAAAGTGAGAAAAATATATTTTAGCTTTAAATGGAAATAGGCGCCGGCATTGAAATATAACGCCGTGTTATGAGGCGTTCAATGACCGCAAAAACTGGCAACTATGCATCAGAATGACAAAATAATATAGAGTGCATTGCTTCAATAAATAGTAAACGATTGATTAATTTTATTTCAAAGGAAATGTTTGTGCATATTGATAAATTAAGCTTTGTGATAGAAAGGAAGTCCAAGGATGTTTTGAGTTTGATGATCTCAGTTGTTAGAAGTAACATTGTATGGGTAGTTAAGATTCGATAAGAAGTGATGATTATGATAAAGGGATGATAAGAGTCTGTCCTACTGTTTCTGATGACTCAATATTGCGGCTGGATCGAGTAGGTTGTATTTATTGGGAAGTTGGATCAGTTGGGACAGAAAAAGGTAATAAGGTAAAATGGATTCAGATGTGAATCATTTAAATAGTGTACTCAGCGGGGCTGAGAAAATCACGATTTGTACTGGAATCGGGAATTTCAGTGAGGTAGTACAGTGGGCGTACTGGTATTACCGAGTTTTGGATTATATCACTCAGCGGAACTGAGGGAATTGTGATTGCACTGAAATCGGGTATTTCAGTGGGATAACACAGTGAGCGTACTGGTGTTATCGAGAGTATGGATCGGGTATCCATGGGTAGTTTAGAAAATTCTTTTCCAAGATAAGTTCTACTATTTTATATAGCGGCTAAGGCGGCAATAGTGAACGAACCTGGAATAAGTAGGATATAGCTGATTTAGAAGTGTGTGTTGAAAATAAGAGGGAAGAACTGTGTGATTGTGTAATGACCAACGAAATAAGAAAGTGAGAGAAAATATGTGATGAATAGAGAGAGAAGGATGAGATGGATAATCCTTGGACTGCACAGCTGAGTAGGCACAGTGAAAACAATGGAAATTGATGGCCTTGAACTTGAATGAAAATAACATTGAAACTCCTATACTGATGATTCATTCTGATTGATTATTATTAAATGAATCTAAACGTATTAGTAGAATGCTAGAATTGAGAATAATGCAACGTTGCAAGCTAAATTTTTATTGTTCTATAGTTTTTATCAAGAGATAGAATATTCATGATTATTTTGATTTTGCATTGATAATAATAAATAGTACTGATCAATTTCATTTCGTTACTGAATTGATAAATAATAATAAGATTACTATGACTATAGGTTGAATTTCACATTCACTCCAGATATTAATCTATAATGAGAACAATCTATGAATTAATCTATGAGAACAGGCTCTGCGAATTTTGAAGAATAGCATATTAATTCGAACGGATAAGTAGTATTTTTGTTTATTATTATTAGTACTTATAATATATGAATAATTTACATCATTAACGTGTCTAATATAAGTTAAAGTATTTAAATAAAAAGTCAAATTCTATTTTCGAGGTTAGGTGTACCGATATTGATAAATTTTCTTGTAATTAAATAGTCTCAAGTTGACAATTGTAATAAATTATAATATTTCATTAAACATTTAACTAAAATCAATTGAAAACAATTTTTAGCTAGGAAAATGAGTCCAAACAAGGCATCTAAATCTAATTGTTTAACTAAAACTCAGGTAGCTACGCGATCTCAGCAATTATTAACAAAAAAATCTCCAACAGCTCTTAAAGCTACTGTAGATGTAGAAGAAAAGGTTGCTAAACTATTGAGTGATCACACCAAATTGAAAACAAAATTAGAATCATCATTAAAAAATTCTGAGGAAGAACGAATAGGGTTAGTGGATCACATAAAATCTCTGGAAGTTATTGTAAAATTGCAGCAGGAAGACCATAAAACTGAAATACTAAATCTCACGAGTCAATGTAGGTCTATGTCAGAGGAAATCGAAATATTAAAATCAAAAATAAACTTGGCTAATGTAAGATCTGAACCTCTGATCAATACAAAAAAAGTAGAACCTAAATCAAATGGGGAAAAAATTAATAGAAATGGTCAAAAGTAGTTACATTTTGCCGCTTCTGGCGCAACCTTGAAAAAAGCTGGCGCATCCTTGACCTTTGACCTTGACCCTGACCTTTGACCCTGACCTTTGACCTTTGACCCTGACCTTTGACCCTGACCTTTGACCTTTGACCCTGACCTTTGACCTTGACCCCGGACCGGAAGTGACGTAGCAGACCGGAAGTCAAACCGGAAGTGGCCCCCCTCACCCTAAAAGTGGCCCCCCTCACCCTAAAAGTGACCCCCCTCACCCTAAAAGTGACCCCCCTCACCCTAAAAGTGACCCCCCTCACCCTAAAAGTGACCCCCTATCCCTAAAAGTGACCCCCCTCATCCTAAAAGTGACCCCCCTCACCCTAAAAGTGACCCCCCTCACCCTAAAAGTGACCCCCCACACCCTAAAAGTGACCCCCCTCACCCTAAAAGTGACCCCCCTCACCCTAAAAGTGACCCCCTCACCCTAAAAGTGACCCCCCTAGCCCTAAAAGTGACCCTTTCAGGTACCTGCTTCTAGAGTTATCAATGGCCTTGACATTCTGGCGCAATTCCAATGCAGGAAAAAACATGTCTGTGTATAATTGCGCAACATTACGTAATCACTGACTTGGATATTTCTAGCACCATTTTCAATGCCTAGTGGATAGACATCTACTATATATATTATGTATACATTTAATATTTATCAGTATGGAGAAGGCTACAATAGCAAGAGAGTTGCACAGGTCAGCTCGTCGGAATTTCCCAACACGTATGGTAACTGTGAAAGGTCTAGATGATCTCTATCAGGCTGATCTTGTTGAGATGATACCATATGCACGTCAGAACAAAGGTTACAGGTACATTATTACAATTATCAATTGTCTCAGCAAGTATGCTTATGCTATTCCAATAAAGAACAAGTCGGCTGATGCAGTTGTCAAGGCAATGCATCCTATATTTGAGCAGAATCCAATGAACCATTTGCAAACGGATGATGGTAAAGAGTGGTTCAATTCAAAGTTTCAACAGCTTGTGAAACACTATGACATCAATCACTATTCAACATATTCAGATAAGAAGGCCTCAATAGTGGAACGTTTCAACAGAACACTTAAACATTTAATGTGGATCAAATTCACTGAACGTGGAACCTATCGCTGGACAGATATTCTAACCTCACTTGTCAAAGAGTATAATGGAAGAATCCATAGGACAATAGGTATGCGACCGGTTGATGTTACAAAAGAGCATGAGACATTGCTGCTTTCCAGACTAGGTGAGCAACGTCATGAGTATCAGCAGAGCTTGTTGGACAAATCTGAGAACAGGTTCTATCCAGGTGTTCACCAAAAAATCAATCCAGGTGATAAGGTGCGCATATGCAAGTATAAAATGACATTTGACAAGGGTTACCTACCCAATTGGACAAATGAACTGTTCACTGTCACACGTGTGAGACCTACTGTACCTGTAACATACGAGTTGGAAGATTGCAGAGGACAGCGTGTCCAAGGAGGATTCTATGCAGAAGAGATTGTGAAAACCAAAGTACCTAGTGTTTTTGAAATTGCCAGAGTGCTGAAGAGGAAAGGTGATAAACTGTTGGTGCGCTGGAAAGGATACGATCGCAGTCACGACTCTTGGATTGATAGAGCAGATTTGGTGTGATGAAGCAGGTTGTGCAAAGGAGTCACAGGTTCAATATAATTGACTTTGATCAAGTGGTGAGAGGCTGTGGTCTGGCCGACCCAGAAATGAATGCAAAGAAACGTCATGGACCTTTGTTCCCCAACCATATGCGCTGCATTATATGTGGACCATCAGGCTGTGGAAAAACCAATTTACTGTTCAACATGCTTTTCGATTGTGAAGGAATCTCATTTTCAAATATCTATCTCTACTCAAAAACTGCATTTCAACCAAAGTATCAGCTACTGCGCACCATTATGGAAGACCTTGGACCTAAACTGAGCTACACTGAGTGTGACAGCTGTGGAGAGATACCTGCACCACATGAGTTGCCCACCAATTCGATAATAATTTTCGATGATGTGATTTGCGAGCAACAGGAAGCCATCAGACGTTACTTTACCACTGGTCGACACAGTAATGTTGATGCATTTTATCTGGCACAGACTTATAGTCGTATACCGAAACAGTTGATATGTGACAATGCCAATTTTCTAATCATGTTTAAACAAGATGAACTGAATATGAAACATTTGTACAGGGATCATGTGGGATCTGACATGACCTTTGATGAATTCAGAAGAATGTGCAATGACATATGGTCATCATCCATGCATGCATTCCTTGTAATTGATCAGTCCTCAGACAAGAATAGAGGGCGCTACAGGAAAGGACTTGATACATTTTTAGTTGAAGCACAACAGTGATTATGCTCAGTCTAGCACTGAATGGCGAGTGAGACGGACAAATAGATGAAGAGTATGTATCAGAAGAAGAAGCAAACTGTGGAGGAGATTGCACCAATCATCATGGAGATTGCCAAGCTGAAGTGTAACATCAAGCGGAAGCATAGAGAGCTGACACTGGGCAGGGAATTGACAGAGGAGCAGAATGCGAAGCATTTCAAGCCAATCAGTGATCCGCTTATCACTATTGTTGAAGCACTCAAATCTTCTCAACCACCAGCTCAACAACAACAAGAACAACAGTCAGTTCCAATGACTACACCATTATTGGATGCACCCCGTATATTGCCTACACCACCAACAACACCAGCCAGCAGCAGCACTCCCTATCCAGGAAGGATAAGGCATAGACTGCAACCACTGCCAGATATTAGAGAAGAAGAGTCACCAATCTATGAAGCATATGGAACAGGTGAAGATGCAAGTCCAGCTGCAAGTACTTCGAGTGTTGCACGACAATTGTGGAAGCATCAGGACATGAGTGATGATGATGATGATGATGATAATGATGATGATGAGGAAAACCTTAGTGTTGAGAAATTGCTTGATACTAGCAGTCATGTGGCACAACAAGCCTTGGCCCAATCTGATCTGGCTTCAAAACCAGTGGGAGAGTACATTATGCGATCAGTGCGCAAGGACTACAACTCTGATGATGCATTTGGACCAAAAGTGATAAACAACTCATACTATCTAGGCAGTAAGATGCTTACCTTTGGACCTAAAGGTAACAAAATTGTGCTGTCTAATCCTGCAGATGGTAGAATTGAAAAGACTTTTAGAGCTACACCAGGCCTTTGTGAGTTGATTTTCATGAAAATGCCCGACAAAGGAAAATTGGAAGGGGACGACTTGAACGCCTATAAATTACTTCTGGACTTTACCAATGTCTACAGAGAAAACTACAGTCCAGATGGCAGAATTGCAAACTATAACAATATCAAGTACAAGAGGACAATCAGGGATCTGATAAGAGGAGAAGCAGTCAGTGGAAAAGGAGCCAAAGTTGCTGGAAGAGGACTGGTAGCACCTTTCAATATGGTGGCAAGTGATGGCAACAGGATTGAATATGTCTACTACAATGACCCCAACGAACTTGTGGACAGACTGAAGCTGCTGGATCAGTCTAAAGCAGTTGGCAACACTGGACATGAGAATGAAATCAACTCAATCTTGGAAGAGCTGGAGGAAGGTGGTTACATAGTTGGTAAACCTGCATACTAGTTGCACACTATATAAGGCAACAACGTTGCAACAAGAGACAGTAAGTCTCTCAAGTGAAAGTGTAAACATGAATTCTTTGGGAAACATCAATGCCCGCCATAGGCGTATGATCAATTTGGCAAATCCACGCAGCAATCATGATGCTGTGAATCTGATTACATGTAGAGATATGATGTCATTTCATTTGCCAAAGAGAAGAGATGTGGATACATTGCAAGTAATGACAAGCCTTAAGAATTCAATACTGACAGATATGCAAGAACCAATTCAAGCTACAGATGGAGTTAACAAACAGTATTTGGAGAGAAGGTTGGATGAGCATTCAAAGGCTGTGGTTGAAAAGTGTCTCACTGTCATGTTGGATGTTACTACGTCAAGAGAAAACCTCAATTTGAGTAAAGAACAACTGAGGGATAAAATGTTAAAGCTTATGGGAATCTCCAAGCCGTCTAAGGGTATAAAATGAGATGACAAGGCTGCTGATCGACATAAGATGGCTGTATGCAGAGGAAAACGGAGGTACCGAGGAAAAGGAGTACTTTCTGCAATCACAAATGCAGTGGGTACAATAGTCAACAAAGCAATAGACGTACTGCCCGTAGAACTTCATCTTCCTGGCTACCAGTACTGTGGACCAGGTACAAAGCTTGAAAAACGATTAGCAAGAGGTGATCCAGGTGTCAACAAACTTGACCAAGCCTGCAAGCAGCACGACATTGCCTACTCAAGGAATAGTGATACAAGGAGCAGAGCAGCAGCAGACAGAGATTTGGCTGAACGAGCTTGGAGTGTGGCAACATCTTCAGATGCTGGATTGGCAGAGAGAGCTGCAGCATTAGCAGTAACCAACATCATGAAGGCCAAGGCAAAGTTTGGAGGAGGAGCTAAACAACAAAGGAAGGGGAGAGCTGCACAGAGGAGGAGAACAGCAGCAGCAACCAAGGGTCAAGGCCTGTACCTGAGGCGTCAGAAGACGGGAAACGGGGTGCGTCGCCGTCAATGTGGCGGCAGAAGATGATTGTAGCTCTACCTGACCGAGCACTAACAGATGCCGACCTCTACAAGTATGCCTGCCGTCTCAAGCTGAAGAAATTTCGAGGAGTATTCATGCGAGATGCTCTACCAGCTAATGGACCACTGGATCAAGAGTGTGGCATCATCAACCTGGACCAAAGTGATGGAGCTGGCACACATTGGGTGTGCTATGTGAAGAAGAAGGATGGCATCGTTCACTACTTTGATGGCTTTGGCAACCTGAGACCACCACAGGAGTTTATCGACTACATGCACAGAGGATCGAGTCCAGCAACAAGGATCGAGTACAACTATGATCAGAAGCAAGAGGATCTCTACTCTCATATATGCGGACATTTATGTTTAAAATTTTTGCTTGATGAAAATAAATAACAATGTACAACACTTGTCTTTTCCTTTCTCCCATCCACATAGTATAAAGGTTCTAGTCTATACTCTTATCAAGTCATTGTGTAATAGTACACTGAGCAGTCAAGACCATGATGCTATGCTTTGGAGGTAAAACCTCAATATTGAAGAGTGAATTTTTCCCGCCACTTGATACAAGCAATGGTGAATGGGAAGTTGGACTCATCAGCTTTACAAGCTGCAACTCTATACCAAATGTTGAGAATCGTTACAATAATGCAATACATTTTCTGGCTCCAAAAGTGGACCAGAAGGCAGTAGTCAAGCCAGAGGAGGAGGAGGAGGAGGATTATGCAATGACTCATGAGGAAGTTACAGGTAAAGTGTTTGCTCAGCATTTGTTTAGTGATACCGCCCACCAAAGTATTCAAAGGAAAACCAGATCTGCCCCAGTAATGGTTTGGCAAAAAGTATTATTGCCAGAAGGTAGTTTTGAATTTCAAACAATTGCCAACCTGCTTGAGGCAAGGATGAAGAAGCATGGAGTCAAGTTTCAGATGGCTGTGGACCCCTCTACCTTGAAATGTTTAGTATTATGCGATGCCAAGATAGACTTTAGACAACCTGATTCAATAGGAAAGCTGCTGGGATTCAACCAAGTTGTGGATGCTAACATTGAGACTAGAGGTAGTAATACAGTGCAAATCAGTCGTCCCAATGTGCTGCGTATAAAGTGTAACATTGTGAGTGGATCCTACTCAAATGGAGTCAAGGATCATGTGATCTATGAGTTTTACCCAGATGTTGATCCAGGGTATAAAATGAATGTGACTGAACAGAATGTCATCTATTTACCAGTGGACACCAAGCAGATTGGTAACATTACGTTGGAGATTGTTGATGAGAACGGACGTCTGGTGAACTTTAGAGAGGAGCCAATAAACATTGCCTTACATTTGCGACAACAACCCAAGTGATGGTGCTATTATTTGGCAAGTGGAATCATGGATTGGATGTGGAAGCAGCAATGTCCCCCATGGGGGTAGAACAAGAGTCTATTAATAGGGCGCTATTTGTGAAAGATGTCATTCAACCATTGGACTCTGTGGAGTTAACATCAAGCAGCATCAAATATCTGCAGAAGAAAGGTTATCAAGTTAGAAGAGGAGGAAGACGACAACAACACTGAAAAATGGGAGTATTGGATGTGACAGTACATGGTCCTTCAGCAGACAATAGCATCATTGGCTATGAATATCATTCTCATGCACCATATACTACAGGCTTTGGTGCCAATGATGAGATTCGGATATCAATTCAGCAGCAGGACATCTATACACTGCCATCAGAGAGCTATCTACACATGGAGTACAAGGTGACCAATGCCTTAAATACAACCTTGGTAGGCTCACCTTGTGTCTCTGGATTCTTTGGCCACCTGTTTTCCGAGATACGCTACGAGATCAATGGAGTTGTAGTGGACAGCATACGTAGCCCCGGAATCACCAGCCTGATGAAGAATGCCATGACCTTTGAACGAGAAGAACAACACAAGATGGATGGAGCTGGCTACAGGTATGATGCCAAGGCAGGGTTTGGCACATTTGATTCTGATGGTACCAACACAACCATCATGAATGTGCCACTTAGATATCTGCTGGGATTTGCCGAGGACTATAGACAGATTATGCTGAATGTGAAACAGGAGCTGGTGCTGAGACGCAGTGCTGACACTTTAGACTGTTTGAATGCAGCAGGCAAGGTCACAATTGAGAAACTGGTGTGGAGGATGCCCTATGTAGAGGTGTCTGATGAGGAAAAAATGCGTCTGCTGAGACTGGTGCAAAAGAACACGCCCATCTCAATGCCATTCTGACATTGGGAACTGTACGAGTACCCATCTTTGCCACAGACCACAAAACATACGTGGACTGTCAAATCAACTACTCAGCTGGAGAAGCCAAGATACATTGTGATTGGACTGCAGACTGGAAGAAGAGGAGCAGCTACTGTGAATAGCTCATACTTTGACATGTGCAAAATGAAAGACGTTCGAGTGTTCTTGAACAACAAGTACTATCCGTATGAAAGCATCAATGGTGATGATAACCAAGTGTATAATATGTATGCAGCTTTTAATGGAGTCTACAATCATGATGATGCTCGAGCAAGCAACCCACTTTTTGAGAAACAAGCTGTGCGGGATGGTAAGATGTTACTGTTTCCCATTGACTGTTCACGTCAAAATGAATCGCTCAAGACGGGAAGCATTGACATCAGAGTTGAGTTTGAAGCAAGTGAGAACATTCCAGGAAATACACATGCCTATTGTCTGCTGATACATGAAGTGGTTAAGGAGTATCAGCCAATGACTGGTCTTGTTCAATCGGTCTAGAGAGAGAGGGAGATAGCAGTGGAGGATATAAAGGTGGTCGACAAGCATCAGGATGGTCATAGTTGCATGAAGCATTGAGTGAAGCATACATCATGTCCAGGAGACTTCTACGCTTTTTGGAGGAGGAAGAGGAGGAGGGGGAGTTGCCACCCAGCGATGGAGAGGATGTTGTGGGCTGCTGCCTAGGCTACTACACTCAACACGAGAAATCATTGATGAAGGATGCTTCTACAAGTACAACCGACCTCAACCAGGCTTCCACTGATGATGATGACAATGATGGCATCATGCCAAGCAGGGCTACAGAACTTTTTGGACCACTACCAATCTACCTGATGGACTTTCAAGGCTTTGAGGGATTGAATAACCAGTTTATTGTCAAGGAGATGGCAATATTGGAATGTGACGATGAGCATCATGTGTTGACACACCACTATTTTTTCAAGTCACCATACCCAGACATTTTGCTAAAAACAAGCATATTGGTTGATAACAATCAATTACAAAGAGCTAAACATGGACTGAGATGGTCGGGCAATGGAGCCGGCCAAACACATCTCTCATATTCGACCTTGAAGCAAATTGTATGTGACACAGTTGGAAGATGGCTGCACGAGAACAGTGACTCAGGACGACCAATCAAGATCTTGGTCTACGGATATGAGAAGATTTCCCTGCTGGAAACGCTACTGCAGCTGGACAACAAGGAGAATGTGGAGTATGTGGACCTGAGTTCGCCCTACCTCTTTCATGAGACGCCCAACTTGGAGGTGCTGATGAAGACTACTACAGTCTACTGCCCAGAACATTACCTGCTCGACTTCTTGGAGACTGTGAAGATGAAGCTGGCTGGTGACAATGGAAGAAGAGGACGTTTAGATGTACCGCCATTTTGTGCACTCAATGTAGTAAACATCCTGCACAATTGGATTATGCAGGCATTACAAAAAGATAGACATTTTTGTCGAAGTTTGTTTTTATCAATAAAGAATGAAATGTGAATATTGCATCATCATTTACTCCTCCACCACCTGCTCTCCTAGTATATAAGAAGTAGCTGAGTCTCGCTGAGCATCATTCAGTCTACAACAATGGCCAGTATCACTACACTGCCGTTCAAGGTAGCAGTCATATTTGACAATTGTAGAACTCCATTGACATCAGTATACAAGTTGAAGTATAGCTTGGTAGCCATAATGGACTTGCGTTCAGTGCCTGGATGGAGGAGCAAGGATGTTAAGCTGGAGATTGATTTCAACAACAGTGATGAGACTTGGTGGTGTGACTTTGAGTGTGGTGACCAGAGTCTATCTTTGATTGGCAGAAGAAGGATTACATTTGCTGGCTTTGACTACAACGCTATGGATGGACGTGTCAGATGCATTAGGATTGAGGATGGTCAATCAGGCGATCCTGCTCTACTGGTATCAATTTGTAAAGCTGAGCAACATCCTAGATTATGGCCACCAGGCGATGTGACTGATGGCGTGGGCTGTGTAAAGGAATCTCTTAATAGGTCGGCAGAGACCTATGGTGTTACCAGAGACTTTGAAAGGGGCAATATTGTAGCCAATTTCTATGTATTGTTTCATACTTGCGATTGTTTATGTTAATAAACAATGTATTGTAAAGTATACTTTTCTTTTCAACCTATTTCCATGAAGCAACAGTGCAGCTGTGTATGCACTAGGTGAACACTTGGTGTACACTTTCAAGCCTAAGTGAGAGCTAGGTGAACACTTGGTGTACACTTTTAAGCCTAAGTGAGCACTAGGTGAACACTTGGTGAACACTGGTGATCACTAGGTGAGCACTAGGTGAACACTAGGTGAGCATGTGATGAACACTTTTAGGCATAAGTGGACACTAGGTGTGACTACTGATACTAGGATAGGGGAGAATGAATAACAAATCAGTTGCAGATGTCACATTTTTATTTCACAATACATAGAGAGAGATTCATTATTCTTTTATCAATTGGATTCTATGGGTTTTCCCATCAGGATGGCACATAAATTTATATGATTTCATGTCAATGGTTCCACCAGCAGGGACGAATTTGGAGGTTATCCTGCTGTACGACTCTGGTAGTATAACCCGCATGTGTGTGTTCTTGGAATCCAGTGTGACAGCTACCTTCTCACCGTATTTTGTAGTGACTCTCTCTGCGCTCACCATTTGGTATGGGAACCCTGGCTGGAGATCTTTCATGGATATGTGGTCTAGTGGCTTTTGGGCTGCAATTGTGTTGTAGATGGCATCAGCGGCAGCATTAGTGGATGACATCTGTAATTGGAAATCAACAGGTATTAGCATAATCTTGCAGTCAGCATTGTGAAACAATGGGTCAGCCATTTTGATGTTAGATTCCATGCAGTAGACCACATATTATTGGATGAGATCATGGTCAGCCATTTGAGGTTAGATTTCATGCAATAGTATTGGATGATATCATGGTTAGCCATTTGAGGTTAGATTTCATGCAATAGCTATGGAATATTTGGAGGGAAGGTTTATACACTACAGCAATTAAGGGATATTCATTAGTAAAGAAACAAGTACTTACTGTTATTGATTTGAGTCTTTAGCTGGATTCACTGTAGGAGCTAGCAGTCGTTTGCTGAGATACAATGAATCTACCAGCCAGATGTCCACCATATATATACTCGGTAACCGGATCTCCCCCACCCCCAACTTTTGGGAGAGTGGAGAAACCGTTTTAAGGATGAGGGGCCACTTTTAGGGTGATGGGGGTCACTTTTAGGGTGAGGGGGGTCACTTTTAGGATGAGGGGGGGTCACTTTTAGGGTGAGGGGGGTCACTTTTAGGGTGAGGGGGGTCACTTTTAGTGTGAGGGGGTCACTTTTAGGGAGAGGGGGGTCACTTTTAGGGTGAGGGGGGCCACTTTTAGGGCGAGGGGGGCCACTTTTAGGGCGAGGGGGGCCACTTTTAGGGTGAGGGGGGCCACTTCCGGTTTGACTTCCGGTCTGCTACGTCACTTCCGGTCTGCTACGTCACTTCCGGTCCGGGGTCAAGGTCAAAGGTCAGGGTCAAAGGTCAAAGGTCAGGGTCAAAGGTCAGGGTCAAAGGTCAAAGGTCAGGGTCAAAGGTCAGGGTCAAGGTCAAAGGTCAAGGATGCGCCAGCTTTTTTCAAGGTTGCGCCAGAAGCGGCAAAATGTAACTACTGTCAAACAAAAACGTATAATCAGGTTTTGCAAACAGCAACCAAAACTAAAGTAAGGGCAAATAACGATAGGAAAGGTAGAGTACTGCTCTTGACATCCAGTCATGGACGAGACTGTAGTGACCTACTAAATAAAAGATTAAAAAATAAGTATGAAGTTCAGAGCTTTTTCAAACCAAGTGCCCCTATAAACGCAATCGTAGAGTCAGCACAGGAACAAACTAAAGATTTTGGAAAAAACGATTTTCTAATAGTACTGGGTGGCTCAAACAATATAAATGAACCTAATCTAAAACATCTTCCTGAAATAAATGAAAAAATTAAAGAGATTGTGCCACTCAGCCAAAAAACTAATGTAATAATAAGTACAATTCCGTATAGGTTTGATAGGCCAGAGCTAAATGAAGCCATTAAGTCAACAAATAAATCAATTCATAATACAATCAACAGCCTAAAAAATAAGAATTCTAAGCAGTTGGGGATTTGTTTTCTAAATGGAAGGCTGAAAAAACAAAACTTCACTAATCATGGTCTACATCTAAATCAATCTGGCAAAGTAATATTTTGTAATAGGCTGGCAGAGCTGATTGAAAGTCGTTTGCAATCTACTGTCAATAATTCTCCTAAACAATCATCTAACGAACCTTTTTTAGTAAAGTGGCTCAAAACCGGGAAGGGAAACTAGTTTCAGATGATAAATTCATATCTTCAATTGTATTAAAAAACGTTAATCGATCAAAAAATCAGGATAGCATTAGTGGAAGGAACTCTTGTAGCAATCTGATAGGCTCTCAAGATTCTAAGAGATTAAGTAAATCTACTTCAATATGCAAAAGCAACGATAAAGTAATAAGGTATGATAGGGAAGTACCGGTACTCACTGTGTTCCATCAGAATATTCAATACATTCGTAACAAAATAGATAGAATCAAAGTATTTTTTAAAGAAGAGGCTCCTGATATAGCTATTTTCACAGAGCATGGTTTAAAAGAAGATGAATTGTCACAACTTAATATTCCAAACTATTCATTGAAAACGTCGTATTGCAGGACATCTCATCGAAGTGGAGGAGTAGCTATCTTCACTAAAAATGCTAAGAATATGCAAACATTTAATTTAGAATATGTAGAGAAATTTGCTGTGGAAATGGATTTAGAAGTTACTGGTTTGAGAGTAAAAATCGACAATAATTTCGAAGTAGCGATGTTAGGTATTTACAGGTCACCAAATGGGGAATGGAACAATTTTTGTGAACTATTCAATAGGCTTTTAGAGATTACTACTACTCGTTTTACAAACGTTATTGTAGCGGGAGATTTCAATACAGACTTTGCAACACAGAATAAAATGACAGAAGATTTAAGGGATATTATATACATGAATAACTTGGAAATAAAAGTTCATGAATATACCAGAGTCAAAAGAACATCACAAACAATAATTGATAACATCCTTACTAATATAGATTACTCTAAAACAAGACTAGGCGGCTCGGAACTATCTGACCATGACTATCAAATCTTAGAGGTGGGGTTGCAAGGTTATAAATCAATTAAAAAGAGTAGAGTAATGAAAGAAATTCAACAATGTGAACAGGGGAATATCGATTGTTTGAAGCAGGATCTGCTACAAGAAAACTGGAGTAGGGTTTACAATAGCAATAGTTTGAATAATAAATATGATAGTTTCATTAATATTTTAAGGTTTCATATTACTATGAGTTGTCCAGTTATAAAAGTCCCTGTAAAAAACAAATTAGACAAAATTGAAGAGTGGATAACTGATGATATCCTTGCAGAAAGAAATAGGGTTAAAGATGCATATGATGAATTCAAACTATCTAGAAATATGTTAAGTGAAGATAATTACAAAGCTCTAAAGAAAAATTATACAAAAGAAGTGAAAAGAGCGAAATGTAAGAAAACAGCTGAAATTTTGAATAATAGTGTGTACTTTAACACAGCAGTGTGGGATGTAATAAACAAAAATAGGCAAGTAGCTCATGTAGATGCTTATACTAGTGTCCCCAGAATAATTAACGAAAATAACAAATATATTGATGATAGTATAGACATTTGTAATTTCTTTAACAGATATTATCAACTGGTTGCTAAGGATCTTCAAAAATCTCTTAATACAGGTATTAGTGATGCAAACATGAGGAATACTGAGGGGATTCAGAACGAATTAAAATTCCACCCAGTATGCCAAGACGAGTTGTCGAATATCATTGATAGTTTAAATAATAAAAAAACTGTAGGAATGGATGGGGTATCCAGTAAAATTCTGAAAGAATGTAAAGATCAATTGTTAGACCCTTTGATTCATCTGATCAATCATTCATTAGAACAAGGTGTTTTTCCAGATAATTTAAAAGAGGGGAAGATCTTGCCAATCTTCAAAAGTGGTGATAGAGAAAAGGTAGAAAACTATAGGCCTATTAGTATTTTAAATGTAATAAGTAAAATTTTTGAAAGAGTAGTTCTTAATAGGTTACTTCTGCACCTTCAAGAAGCTAACTTTATCTGTGGTGAACAGCATGGCTTCCAGAAAGGGAGATCAACAAAAACAGCCATAGTTTCTCTAGTTGAAAAACTAATAGATATAATAGATTCAGGTGATAAAGCTACTGCAATCTTCTTAGATCTGTCATAGGCATTTGATTGTGTTAATCATAGAACTTTATTGGAAATACTGCAAAATGTAGGTGTAAATGGGGTTGAACTGAAATGGTTTGAATCATATCTTATTGGGAGAAAACAATGTGTAGAACTAACTACAGTAGTTGGTAATAGTATAGTAAAGAATAAATCTAATAAATTAGAGGTGCAAGCTGAAGTGCCTCAGGGGTCAATACTAGGTCCATTGCTTTTTTTGTTATATGTCAACCGTTTACCTAAAGAATTAATTAGTGGTAGAGCCCTCTTATTTGCTGATGATACATCACTCATTTTCAGCAATTCCATTCTAGATAATTTAGAAATAAGTGCCCATATAGGTGTGCAGTCTATTGTCCAATTTTTAAATCAGTTGAAATTAACTATAAATAGTAAAAAATGCCAATACCTTCAATTCAAAAACAAACATAATTTAAATGAAGATAGGGCTATAAACGTGTTTGTAAACGATAATCGATTAGACCAGGAAGAAAAAATTGCATTTCTAGGAGTTACGTTGGATAGACGATTGACCTGGACTCCATACATTGAGAAAATATGTAGTAAAATTTCATCTGGGGTATTTGTCCTGCGACAGCTTGCTAGATTGAATGACAAAAAGTTACTTTTTACAGCTTACCACGGGCTCTTACTGTCACATATTAGGTATGCTATCTTAGTATGGGGTAATTCATCAAAACAAAATCTTGATAGGGTGTTTAAGATCCAAAAAAAAGCGGTTAGGTGTATAGAAAAAGTAAATAGATTAGATTCATGGAGGCCGTTGTTCAAGAGACTTGGTCTCCTAACTGTACCCAGCTTATATGTGTATGAAGCTACTTTATATGTAAAAACGAATGATATTAACCAAAATCTTGATGTACATGATTATAATACAAGACGCCGAGGAGATTATCACTTGGTGAGTCACAATAGTAGCTTATTCAAACAAAAACCTAGTTATATTGGTAGGAAATTCTACAACAAGCTACCGCAGTTTTTGAAGAGTCTTGAAAATATACAAATATTTAAAAAACAATTGAAGAAATATTTAGTTGATAAAGCTTTTTATAGTGTACAAGAGTTCCTTTCACATCAAAATTAAGCCTCACCTCAACTAATTGGAAGTAATTATGGTATCTAGTGTATAATATTGTTGATATGACTTGTCTTATACTCCTTAACTGGAGTCTCCAAGACGTAATCTACAAAAAAAAAAAAAAAAAAAAAAAAAAAACAATATTTTGAGATTAAGGTAGTCTTCTAGGGTTATGAAATTATTGATAGGTCTACTGTACTTGAAAATTTGAAGAATGATGTGGCTATTGAAAATTGTTTTTGAATACCTAGATATTGTTAATGATTGTTTAATCAATGGATACAGTAGGTTGAATTGATTTTGTGATGGTCTCGGTCAATTCTATTTCATGAGCTAGAGTTAATTTTTTTGGGACTGGCACATCCCAATGAGATTCCTGTGACAATATTGAGTGAATTGTGAGTGTTATACAAGTTACCAGGAGTAAGGTGACTTGAGTTGAGTCAAAACCCTTCCTGAGTCATCGGGACCAGGTAAACAGTTTGTCTCCAAGGAGATCCTGAGAGAATGTTAGTTGGGGCTATTCCACCTATGCCCAACTCTCACTCCAGTCGTCAAGCTACAACATTATCACTGCTGCTGCTGTAGCCACTGTTCCTGGGGGTTCATCAATACCAGCACTCTTTTGGATGCTGATCTTCCTCGTGCTGAGGCCGGAGTTCCAACTAGCTTCCAACTGCAAGATTCAACCTACTTCTGTAAAGTCGATTAAAGAGAGATCCATCACGCTATCTGAGAGGCAAGTGCCGGGTGCCCTTCCTCAACCGACATCTGATGCCTGTCCAGGGGATGTATCCTGATGGGACGACAGGGTCCAGCCCCGGCATAGCTGATGCTGCCCATTCCACGTCGAGACCGAGTGGAGAGATGGAGTGTCAAGTGTCCAGTGTACAGAAAATTGCTTAGTGTTCAGTGTCAAAAAAAAAAATGAAGTAATATCGCCCTTTTTTAGAGGAGGGGGTAATGTAATATGGGGAATATTGAGAGTGTTAATTTGTTATTATTGTATTATTGTGTTAAATGGTATTATTGATAATCATTAGTGCTCTAGTGTTTTTTTTTCAGGTGCATTGAACAGATTAGAATTAAGCTGACAAATTTTGAAATATGGACTCAAGTGAACTTTGGATTGCTATGTTGTCGTAATTGTGAGAAAGTTAATTTTTTAAAGAAATGGCTGTCTCACAATTGCCTATTTTTTGCATATAAGGTTTTGCTAACTTGCATTGAAGTAGTCAAAATTATTGCAGGTTTCAAGCATTTCCACGGTACTGAACTTTCATCTGTGATGAAATTACAAATTTATTTGGAATGCTTGAAACGTGCAATGACCTCTCTTGAAATTTTGGCGACTCCACTAAAATTATGTTCAGTACTCCACGTGGTTCGGCCAATTTGTCGCCTGGAGGGGGTCATAATTGAAGTGGAAAAGCGAGAGTTCGAATCGAGACGTGGCCGCGAGAAGAGCAGAAAAATTGTGAAGGAGCCTCGGGCCTTCTAAGTGTGGCTGCGGCCCATTTAGGAGGGGCGAGCGATCAAGTCGGTGAACTTAGTTGTGAATTTATTCGGTCAAAATTTTGATAAAGTATATTAAGTCAAAATCGCGGGTTCAGTTTGAAGGAAATTCGAAAGTTTGTTGTACGTGATGTTATGGCGGGCGTTGAAATAAAATTCGTAGAACATGGACAGATAAAAAACACTGGTGAGTGCCTAATCTTTAGTATAAAGCTCAAATTAAGACCCTATTGATTGACCGAGGCCCTCAATTCATTAATTTACATGTTAGCAAAAGACATAAGTTAGCAAAATCTTGTAGAAAATTAATGAAGTAGTTTAAATGAAAATTGTGTGACTTCTCTATGTTGAAAATAATTTTAGGATCGTAATATAAATATGGGTTAAAAAGCACCAACTCTTTTATTTCCAAAAAATCAGTTCGTTCCTTGCTCTCTTGTTAGTTCAGTTGCTAAACAGGTGAAAGACAAGAAATATATAAAATTATCTTTGCATTTGAGTAAACGAACCTAAAGCTCCCAATCATAGATTTGGAATTATTGAATGCATATACAGTTTAGTAAAGAGATGAAATTTCCGGACAAAAATGGTGTCATATGTGTGGGTGAAGGAAGGTACTTCATTGTTACATAAAGGGTGTTCAGGTGTGTAGAGGTAGAAGATTTCCGGCTACATATATGGTTTGAGATTTAAGGGTAGAGAAGTAGGCCGGTTACAGGCGTTTTAGATACTACTCTAATCTCACAAGAAAAGGTGAAACTATTAAAATGAATAGAGTGAGTTCAAAAAATGTTTGAATTCATTTAATCATGATAAGAAAAATTATATAACCAAGACTGATGAGCTCAAAGTTCAGTACAAAATTTGTATTGTATATTATAAATTTGTATTTTTATATTAATATTTAATATTCAATCTACTTCCCTATAAATAAATTAATAAAAAATCTCAGTTTATGTTATATGTTTGCAGTTTTCAGGTCCTTATGAATTTCGTCTAGTCAGATCAAGTGTCAAAAATTTTTGTTTTGCTGCATAATCAATCATTGTTTCGAGCAATCTATTCTCTGTTTATCTGCTGGTATGTCAAAATAACTTCAATCCTCTTCTCCAGGTGTAAATTTCAATGTTTGAGAGATTCTCTGTTATTTCAATTGTTTGCATCCTGTACACATCTTAAGTATAAGCTCCTAGAATTTCTCTTATGATAATTTTCTTTTTCAATTCTTCAATTTTGTGTTTCCTGTTAGTGCTATAGTTTCATTTGCTTAAAAGAGTATCAGTTTGTCAACTGTATTGTATTGTTTTAATTCATAATTATCATTTTAACAAAAAAACTCCCTTGGAGGAAGACGCTGAATATTCCATAACTCATGTTGCTTGTTTCAGTTCTTCTTATTCTTGTTAGCCCAGTATTCTTTCATCTTTTGTGAGCAGCTTTATTTTCTTTCATCATTCCATCTGGGTTTATATTGTGTTGGTCGCAACTCTGGAGAAATTACCCACTCATCCACTTTCTTTCTGAACATCTGCCTACTCTCATTCACTTGTATTAATAAATCCATTGATTCGTTTATTACAAGAAAAACAATCAATGAAGTTACTACAGGCCCAGCCTGATACTGCTTTCTTTACAAAAGTTGAGAAAAATCTAAACTAGAAAGTTCAACTGTTGTGAGTCTTTTCTAACATTTTCTACCCAACGTCCTCAACCAGCTAGTTACATGAGATATTTGTTTAAGAATTCTCTTTGTTGGTCTGTGTTCTGGGAGTATGAGAATATGATCATAGATAAATTTCAATCACAGCGTTTCAATTAATCAATTCTCTTCATTTCAATTTCTATATTAGATAATAATAATAATAATAATAATAATAATAATAATAATAATAATAATAATAATAATAATAATAATAATAATAATAATAATAATAATAATAATAATAATAATAATAATAATAATAATAATAATAATAATAATAATAATAATAATAATAATAATAATAATAATAATAATAATAATAATGATATTTTTTTTTTAATTTTCTTTTATTAAGGCGTTTTGCCATTTGACATGTACATGAGCATGAACTATTGGCTAAAACCACCTCCAAACCTAGAGACCGCCTGGAACTGTTTATCACATTACTTCAGAACGGCCTCTCATTCCTTTAGCTTATTCAAGCTACCCTGCTGCAACAAGATCTCTCTTCTTTGTCTGTAGTATGGTGATTATATAGTTAGCCATCTTCACCCATTGCTGCTTGCCTTGGAGCATAACAGAAACAACGTTTTCTGGGGATAACCAACCCAGTTCTGCCTGCACTCTTTCTCTTAGTTCTTCCCACCTGCTACACAGAAAGAAGGTGTGTTCAACATCATCTCTACTTTTAGGACAGTAAAGACATTCAGGTGTATCTGCTTTGCCCAACTGATGGAGAAAAGATCGGAAATATCCATGACCAGTCAGGAACTGTGTCACAAAGTACCCCACTTCTCCATGAGGCCGGTTTACCCACTGCTTGACTCTGGGTATCAGCCTTGATGTCCATTGTCCACGTGCTTCAAGAGTCCAGTCGTTCTGCCATGCTTGGAAAGTTCTGTTCCTTTCAACTCTTGCAATATCTTCTTTCCTTTCTCCAGCTTTACATTTTTGATATATATTATATCGCTCCTGTGCTAGAAGGGTGATTGGGATGACCCCTGCAACCAGCATAATAGCAGGCTCTGACACAGTGCGATATGCTGATGCAACTCTCAGTGCTGCTCTTCTCTGGACCTGCAGAAGTCTTTTCCTATTGTACTCCCATCTGAGAGCAGGTGCCCACACCTCTGCTCCATAAAGCAAAACAGAGTTCACTGTTGACATCAACAATCGTCTTCTGCTGGCTCTTGGGCCTCCAACATTAGCCATTAGACCACTGAGAGCTGTGACAGCCTTTGCAGCTTTAGTGATTACCCCTGTTATATGCTCTGAGAAGCTCATTTTAGTGTCAATCATAAGTCCCAAATACTTTGCCCTTTGCTTTGACTCAACAGTCACACTGTTCATCTGGAAAGAGAGATGAGTGTTTACTCTTTTCTTTGTTAGGACCACAATCTCAGTCTTACTGAGGGCAAGAGACAACCCATGACATTCAAGCCAGGTTGATATTCTCCTCATTGCTTGATTTAGTTTAAGTTGAGCATGTTCAGAACTGCGAGATGCAATAAGCAGTGCAACATCATCTGCATACCCAACTAGTGTTGTCTCTTCTGGCATTTCCAGACGTAGCAGTCCATCATAGAAGATATTCCATAGATCAGGGCCAAGGATTGAACCCTGAGCCACCCCTGATGTGACATCAACAATGATCCACCCATTTGTAGTCTTATAAATCAGGGATCTATCTCTCAGGTAGGAGTCAATTAACCTCAGCAGGTACTTAGGTAACCTAAAAGTATTTTTCAGTTCCCAAAGCATGTCTCTCCACCTCACAGAATTGAATGCATTCTTGATGTCTAGTGTTACAAGCAGCACCATCAGGCCTATCTCTTGCTCTCTGAGCTATTCGCCGTAGCTTGAGGCAACTCTGACGCAGACCAGCTATTTCAGCTGGTCTGCGTCATTATTATTTTTTATTATTATTATTTATAATTATTATTTTTTATAACATTATTATTAATATCATTAATAATAATGATATTAATAATAATAATAATAATAATAATAATAATGATAATAATGATAATGATAATAACAATTATAACAATAATCAAATAGTAATTATATATGTGGAAAGAAGCATCCATAACAAAATAATTGATTCAACATACTGCAAAGTAGGTGATTTAGAAAAATATATAATAATGATAATGATTATTATTTGTTGTTGTTGTTGTTGATTAGGTGGTCTGAGCAGCACAAAGGAGGAATTGGAATTATGTATCATGATGATAAGACCAAGCAGACGGGATACAGTGGTGATAGTTTGATTATTGGATCAACAACTACATACACATTCACGACACTAAATGGTGTAGACGAGATCATACCCAACAAGTGAGTAATATTAAGAGCTATATGATCACCTTACCTTACCAAATCATTGAGTCAACAAATAAATCAATTTATAATACAATCAACAGCCTAAAGAAAAAAGGATTCCAAGAAATTGGGGATTTGTTATTGATATGAAAGGTTGAAAAACAAAAATTTCACTAATCTGGGTCTACATCACAGTCAATCTGGCAAAGTAATATTTTGTAATAGGCTGGCATAGCTGATTGAAAGTCGTTTGCAATCTACTGTCAATAATTTTTCTCAACAATCATTCAACAAACCTTTCTCAATAAAGTGGCACAAAACAGGGAAGGGAAACTAGTTTCAAATGATAAATTCATATCTTCAATTGTATTAGAAGACGTTAACCAATCAGAAAATCAGGATAGCATCAGTGGAAAAAACTCTTGTGAAAATCTGATGGGCTCTCAAGATTCTAAGAGATTATGTGGATCTACTTCAATATGCAGAAGCAACAATAAGGTAATAAGGGATGATAGAGAAGTACTAACTGTGTTCCATCAGAATATTCAAAATATTCGTAACAAAATAGATAGAATGGAAGTATTTTTGAAAGAAGAGGCTTCTGATAAAGTTATTTCCACAGAGCATGGTTTGAAAGAAGATGAATTGTCACAACTTAATGTTCCAAACTATTCATTGGAAGCGTAATATTGCAGGACATTTCATCAAAATGGAGGAGTAGGTATCTTCACAAAAAATTCTGAGAATATGCAACATTTAATTTAGAATATGTAGAGGAATTTCCTGTGGAGAGAGATTTAGAAGTTACTGGTCTGAGAATAAAAACTGACAATTATTTTGAAGTAGTGGTGTTAGGATTTCACAGGTCACAGAATGGGGAGTGGAACAATTTTTGCAAACTATTCAATAGGCTTTTAGAGATTACTACTACTAGTTTTACAAACGTTATTGTGGCAGAAGATTTCAATACAGACTTTGAAACAAAGAATAAATGACAGAACATTCAAGGGATATTATATACATGAATTACTTGAATATAAATGTTCATGAATGAATATACCAGAGTCACAAGAACATCACAAAAAATAATTGATAACATTCTTACTAATATAGATTACTCTAAAACAAGATTAGGTGGCTTGAAACTATCTGATCATGACTATCAAATCTTGGAGGTGAAGTTGCAAGGCCATGAATCTATCAAAAAGAGTAGAGTAATAAAAGAAATACAACAATGTAAACATGGGAATATCGATTGTCTGAAGCAGAATCTGCTACAAGAAAACTGGAGTAGCGTTTACAATAGCAATAGTTTGAATAACAAATATGATAGTTTTATTAATAATAAAAAATTCCATATTACTATGAGTTGTCCAGTTTCAAAAGTCCCTGTAAAAAAACAAATCAGACAAAATTGAAGAGTGGATAACTGATGATATCCTTGCAGAAAGAAATAGGGTTAAAGATGCATATGATGAATTCAAACTATCTGGAAATACGTTAAGTGAAAATAATTACAAAGCTCCAAAGAAAAACTATATGAATGAAGTGAAAAGAGCAAAATGTAAGAAAACAGCTGACATTTTGAATAATAGTGTGTCCTTAAACACAGCAGTGTGGGATGTATAAACAGAATTAGGCAAGCAGCTCATGTAGTGTCCCAAGAATAATTAACAAAAATATGCAAACAGTTATGCAAACATGTTAAATACTTAGGGGATTCAGAATGATTCAAATTTCCATCCAGTATGTCAAATATCATTGAGAGTTTTAATAATAAAAAAACTGTGAAAATGGATGGATCCAGTAAAATTCTGAAAGAATGTAAAGATCAATTGTTAGACCCTTTGATTCATCTGATCAATCATTCATTAGAACAAGGTGTTTTCCAGATAATTTGATAAAGGGGAAGATCTTGCCAATCTTTGATAGTAAAATATTTGAAAGAGTAGTTCTAAATAGGTTACTCCTGCGCCTTCAAGAAACTAACTTCATCTGTGATGAACAGCATGGCTTTCAGGAAGGGAGATCAAAAACAAGAGTCATATTTTCTCAAGTTGAAAAACTAATGAATATAATACATTCAGGTGATGAAGCTACAGCAATCATCAAAGATCTATCAAAGGCACTTGATTGTGTTAATCATGAAACTTTATTGGAAATACTGCAAAATGTAGATGTAAAGTAGTTATTTGTACTGTGACAGCTAGCTAGATTGAATGAAAAAAAGTTATATCTTACAGTTCACCATGGGCTCTCACTGTCACATATTATTAGGTATGCTATCGTAGTATGGGGTAATTCATCAAACCAAAACCTTGATAGGGTGTTCAGGGCCAAGTGCCCCTATAAACGCAATCGTAGAGTCAGCAAAGGAGCAAACTAAAGATTTTGGTAAAAGAACCTGGTATAGAACCTGATGAATGGATCGAGGTAGCAGTGTGCTGTAGATACGTTTTCAGAACAGGCTCTGCGAATTTTGAAGAATAGAATATTTATTCGAACGAATAAGTAGTATTTTTGTTTATTATTATTATTAGTATTTATTATATCTTAATAATCTCCATTATTAATTTGTCTATTATAATTTGAAGTATCTTAATAAAAAGTCAAATTCTATCTTCGAGTTAAGGTGTACCAATATTGATAACTTTTCTTGTAATTAAATAGTCTCAAGTTGACATTTGTAATACATTGAGTAATATTCCATTAAATATTTAACTAAAATCAATTGAAAACAATTTTTAGCTAGGAAAATGAGTCCAAACAAGGCATCTGAATCTAATTGTTTAACTAGAACTCAGGTAGCTACGCGATCTCAACAATTATTAACAAAAAAATCTCCAACAGCTCTTAAAGCTACTGTAGATGTAGAAGAAAAGATTGCTAAACTATCAAGTGATCACACCGAATTGAAAACAAAATTAGAAACATCACAAAAAAATTCTGAGGAAGAACGAATAGGGTTGGTGGATAACATAAAATCTCTGGAAGTTATTGTAAAATTGCAGCAGGAAGACCATGAAACTGAAATACTAAATCTAGCAAGTCAATGTGGGTCTATGTCAGAGGAAATCGAAATATAAATATCAAAAATAAACTTGGCTAATGTAAGATCTGAACCTCTGGTCAATACAAAAAAAGTAGAACCTAAATCAAATGGAGAAAAAATTAATAGAAATGGTAAAAAAAAAACGTATAGTCAGGTTTTGCAAACAGCAACCAAAACTAAAGTAAGGGCAAAAAACAATAGGAAAGGTAGAGTACTGCTCTTGACATCCAGTCATGGACGAGACTGTAGTGACCTACTAAATAAAAGATTAAAAAATAAGTATGAAGTTCAGAGCTTTTTCAAACCAAGTGCCCCTATAAATGCAATCGTAGAGTCAGCACAGGAACAAACTGAAGATTTTGTTTAAAACGATTTTCTAATGGTACTGGGTGGCTCAAACAATAGAAATGAACCTAATCTGAAAGATCTTCCTGGAATAAATGAAAAAATTAAAGAGATTGTGCCACTCAGCCAAAAAACTAATGTAATAATAAGTACAATTCTGTATAGGTTTGATAGGCCAGAGCTTAATGAAGCCATTAAGTCAACAAATAAATCAATTCATAAAACAATCAACAGCCTGGAAAATAAAAATTCTAAGCAGTTGGGGATTTGTTTTCTAAATGGAAGGCTGGAAAAACAAAACTTCACTAATCATGATCTACATCTAAATCAATCTGGCAAAGTAATATTTTGTAATAGGCTGGCAGAGCTGATTGAAAGTCGTTTGCAATCTACTGTCAATAATTCTACTCTCAAAACCGGGAAGGGAAACTAGTTTCAAATGATAAATTCATATCTTCAATTGTATTAATTCTAAGAGATTAAGTAAATCTACTTCAATATGCAAAAGCAACAATAAAGTAATAAGGGATGATAGGGATGTACCAGTACCACTGTGTTCCATTAGAATATTCAATACATTTGTAACAAAATAGATAGAATCGAAGTATTTTTTTAAGAAGAGGCTCCTGATATAGCTATTTTCACAGAGCATGGTTTAAAAGAAGATGAATTGTCACAACTTAATATTCCAAACTATTCATTGAAAACGTCATATTGCAGGACATCTCATCGAAGTGGGGGAGTAGCTATCTCCACTAGAAATGCTAAGAATATGCAAACATTCAATTTAGAATATGTAGAGAAATTTTCTGTGGAAATGGATTTAGAAGTTTCTGGGTTAAGAGTAAAAATCGACAATAATTTCGAAGTAGCGGTGATAGGTATTTACAGGTCACCAAATGGGAAATGGAACAATTTTCGAGAACTTTTCAATAGGCTTTTAGAGATAACTACTACTCGTTTTACAAACGTTATTGTAGCGGGAGATTTCAATACAGACTTTGCAGCACAAAATAGAATGACAGAAGATTTATGGGACATTATATACATGAATAACTTGGAAATAAAAGTTCATGGATATACCAGAGTCATAAGAACATCACAAACAATAATTGATAACATCCTTACTAATATAGATTACTCTAAAACAAGATTAGGCGGCTTGGAACTATCTGATCATGACTATCAAATTTCAGAGGTGGAGTTGCAAGGTCATAAATCCATTGAAAAGAGTAATGATGAAAAATTTTTAACAATGTGAACATGGGAATATCGATTGTCTGAAGCAGAATCTGCTACAAGAAAACTGGAGTAGGGTTTACAATAGCACTAGTCTGAATAATAAATATGATAGTTTCATTAATATTCTAAGGTTTCTTATTACTATGAGTTGTCCAGTTTAAAAAGTCCCTTTAAAAAACAAATTGGACAAAATTGAAGAGTGGATAACTGATGATATCCTTGCAGAAAAAGAAAGGGTTGAATATGCATATGATGAATTCAAACTATCTAGAAATATGATAAGTGAAGATAATCACAAAGCTCTAAAGAAAAACTATACAAAAGAAGTGAAAAGAGCGAAATGTAAGAAAACAGCTGAAATTTTGAATAATAGTGTGTACTTCAACACAGCAATGTGGGATGTAATAAACAAAAATAGGCAAGTAGCATGAAGATGCTTATACTTGTGTCCTCAGAATAATTAATGAAAATGACAAATATATTGATGATAGTGTAGACATTTGTAATTTCTTTAACAGATATAATCAACTGGTTGCTAAGAATCTTCAAAAATCTCTTAATACAGGTATTAGTGACATGAGGAATACTGAGGGGATTCAGAGCGAGTATCCCAAGACGAGTTGTCAAATATCATTGATAGATTGAATAATAAAAAAACTGTAGGAATGGATGGGGTATCCAGTAAAATTCTGAAAGAATGTAAAGATCAATTTTCAGACCCTTTGATTCATCTGATCAATCATTCATTAGAACAAGGTGTTTTTCCAGATAATTCAAAAGAGAGGAAGATCTTGCCAATCTTCAAAAGTGGTGATAGAGGAAAGGTAGAAAACTATAGGCCCATTATTATTTAAAATTTAATAAGTAAAATTTCTGAAAGAGTACTTCTAAATAGGTTACATCTGCACCTTCAAGAAGCTAACTTTATCTGTGATGAACAGAGCATGGCTTCCAGAAAGGAAGATCAACAAAGGCAGCTATAGTTTCTTTAGTTGAAAAACTAATAGATATAATAGATTCAGGTGATAAAGCTACTGCAATATTCTTAGATCTGTCGAAGGCATTTGATTGTGTTGATCATAGAACTTTATTGGAAATACTGACATGTGGTAGGGTTGAACTGAAATGGTTTGAATCATATCTTATTGGGAGAAAACAGTGTGTAGAACTAACTACAGTAGTTGGTAATAGTATAATAAAAAATAAATTCAATCAATTAGAGGTGCAAGCTGGAGTGCCTCAGGGGTCAATACTAGGTTCATTTCTTTTTTTAATATATGTCAACCGTTTACCTAAAGAATTAATTAGTTGTAGAGCCCTCTTATTTGCTGACGATACATCACTCATTTTAAGCAATCCCATTCTAGATAATTTAGAAATAAGTGCCCATATAGGTGGGCAGTCCATTGTCCAATTTTCAAATCAGTTGAAATTAATTATAAATAGTAAAAAATGCCACTACCTTCAATTCAAAAACAAACAAAATTTAAATGAAGAAACGTGTTTGTAAATGACAATCAATTAGACCAGGAAGAAAAAATTGCATTTCCAGGAGTTATCTTGGATAGATGATTGACCTGGACTTCATACATTGAGGAAATATGTTGTAAAATTTCATTTGGGGTATTTGTCCTGTGACAGCTTGCTAGATTGAATGACAAAAAGTTACTTTTTACAGGTTACCATGGGCTCTTACTGTCACATATTAAGTATGCTATCTTAGTATGGGGTAATTCATCAAGACAAAATCTTGATAGGGTGTTTAAGATACAAAAGAAAGCGGTTAGGTGTATAGAAAGAGTAAATAGATTCATGTAGGCCGTCGTTCAAGAGACTTGGTCTCCTAACTATACCCTGCTTATATGTGTATGAAGCTACTTCATATGTAAAAACGATTGATATAAACCAAAATCTTGATGTACATGATTATAATACAAGAAGCCGAGGAGATTATCACTTGGTGAGTCACAATAGTAGCTTATTCGAACCAAAACCTAGTTATATTGGTGGGATATTCTACAACAAGCTACCGCAGTTTTTGAAGATTCTTGAAAACATAGAAATATTTCACAAACAATTGGAAAAATATTTAGTTGATAAAGCTTTTTATAGAGTCCCTTTCACATCAAAATTAAGCCTCACCTCAACTAATTGAAGTAATTATGGTATCTAGTGTATAATATTGTCTTATACTCCTTAACTGGAGTCTCCAAGATATAATCTACAAAAAGGAAAAAAAAAGATCCAAAGGAAAGTGGTTAATTAATTGTATGTGCAGACTTGATAGATAGGATTCATGTAGGCTTTTGTTCAAGATACTTGATCTACTAACTGTACCCTGCTTATATGTGTATGAAGCTACTTCATATGTGAAAACTAATGATATAAACCAAAATCTTGACATACATATTTATAATACAGGAAGCTAAGGATATTACCACTTGGTGAGTCACAATACTAGCTTATTCAAACAAAAACCCAGTTATATTGGTAGGAAACTCTACAAAAAGCTACCGCAGTTTTTATAGAGTCTTGAAATTATAGAAATATTCAAAAACAATTGAAAAAATATTCAAGCTAGTTGATGAAGCTTTTTATAGTGTAGAAGAGTTCCTTCCACATCAAAGTTGAGCTGTACCCCTACAAATTGATATAGAAATTATGGTAACTAGTGCATAAGAGTAAAATTGTTGATTTGACTTGTCTGATACTCCCGAACTGGAGTTTCCAAGACGCAATCTACAGAAAAAACCTTAATGCTGTGTACAGGGTCTTTTGGTCGTTATTTTTCTCAAAAAATGTATCATGTTGGCAGCCTGTGCGCTCAATTGTTTCATGCCTTTTGGCTTTGGCCACAATAATGAAATATTTTGAAGTTGTCTACACTGCCAGCAAGTAGCAAAGAAAAGTTGAGAGCCTGTCTACTTTTTTTCTGCTACTGGCTTGCAACTGCTGGCTGGCTGCTGCTGGCTGGCTGGCCAACACCATAATACAATGTTATTGAGGCCAAAGCTGACATTCAATTGCATAGTCTGCCAACATAACACTTCAGATGAGACATTTTGAATTTTCTGTGATAACACCAATCAGCTTTTTTGATAAAAGATCATTGAACAACTGTTGGTAGACTTCATATTTGAATTTTGTGTTGACACATTATTCATTGTCTTTGGAATTCCACGTAATTCTGTAAGTTCCATTAGTGTTCTATTATTCAGCTTGGCATGCCGAGATGCTGTAATGTTTAAGCCTGTAATGTTCCTACTTGCTACTGGGTTGATCACATTTAGCGAGTTCGTAGCTAAGTGAGTAGCAACTAGAAACTTTACAGGCTGACCATGTTTCAGCCGCTTATTAGCATGCCAAGCCGAATATTACAGAAAAAATGGAACTTTCAGAATCACTCTCATACTATGGAATTTCAAAGATAATAAATAAAATAATTTCATCAAAACATTTGATTGAAGTTATCACAGAAAATTCAATAAGTCTCATCTGAAGTGTTATGTTGACAGCCTGTGCGGTTAAAAGTCGGTTTTGGCCAAAATAACATTTGTATTTTGGTGTTGGCTACACTGCTGGTGGCAAATGAACAGAAGTAAGGTTCTCAATTATCCCCCCAAAGGGCTAATAAAATAAATTTTTTTGAAAAGTATGCCCAGACCCCTGATGGGGATACCCCTGGACAGCCTCTTGACTGGGGGTATTCTAGATTCAAACCATTTTAATTATTACGCCTTCAACCTTACTAGATGAAGGAGACTTAACTCTGACTCATCAGAGACACCCTCAGACCCGAAATTTTGATCAACTATTTATATGACCCATTTGCACCTTTTAAAGACGGACAAAGTGGCCTCAATTTTTGCTACATAGATTAGTGACACGTTCTTACATACTCAAAAATCGAATACTTTTAACCAACTCGATTGGGACGTGCCACCATGAGCATTTCCAATTCTATGACCATTACCTCAATTCATGCAACACTAGTGCATGTGTTTAAAAGATACAGAAGTGTTTAATAATAATACCTCGGTTTCCTTTTCTTGAATGAAGAGGAAGAATGACAGAAATCGAAATTTTTCTAATTCTTAACAAAAATGTATATTTTTGTAGTGGTGAAGGTGATATTGTGAAAGATATCCATAATGCATAATGAGACGAAGTTGTTACAACCACATTTATTGGAAAAAGTGGGATACTAATTTCGGATGTTACTCCTATTATCAATTTAAAAAAAATCGGAGTTCGGTGTGTCTAATTTCAATAAATGTGATTGTGTGTGATTGTGACAACTCCTTGTCCTATTATTCATCAATAATGAAGAGCTACTGTAATTTATATTTTCAGACAACATACTGTTATGGGTTCTATTTCATGCCACACTTCAAATTAACACTCACACTTTATTAACACAAATTACCAACAACTCGCACTAATCAGTAATGTCTCACACAAAAGAAATCAATCAGAAACAGATAAATCGATAAAGTTCAGCTTATAACGAATTTGCAATATTAATGTACAAAAATAAATCACCAACTGTTGAAAGGCCAATCAACTAATAAATAATAACTGTTCAATAAACTGTCAAATGATTGAATAAATAAATAATAAACAAATTAATAAAATTTATTCATTGATCTTTAAAACAAAAAATGCAAAAATTGAAACCAATTCAAATAAAAGAAAACACAACATACAATATTCTTACATGACCGGTTCCTAGCCAATACAAAAGCAAAATCAATGAACCAATACTGCTTGCTGAAAGAAAGTATCTTCGCCTGCAAGCAGGAGTATATTATTATAAGTACGGTATATAATTTATAGCCTACTTGAAATAACAGGAACAATTTATAACTCAACAAAATTACTTGTTCACATTCACACACTCATGCACACTCATGCACATACAAACCCACACACCCATGGAGCTTTAAAGTTCACTTAGTTAATTAATTAATTAATAAATTACAATTTCGATAAATGTAATGTACGAAAGTTACAATAATCACGAGGTGAACAACAAAATACAAAGTTATAATATAATTTTGCAAGTGTATAAAGAAACTGCTATTCAAACAGGAGCTTTAGAAGGTACAAAGTAGAAATGTTTAAGAAATTATCATGATACTACCTAGTAAAAATAACTACGAACTTCAACTATCAACTTCAACAAACAGTTACAACAATACAGTAGAAAATTCCTATCATCAATTTTCTAATCTACCATAATATCCTGAATAAATTTTCAATTTCATCAGGCGTCTGATTCAGCAAACACCCTCCCAAACGAGACTTGAATGAATTCAAGCTTGCAGCACTCTTGACCTCTGAAGGAAGACTATTGAAAAATTCCGGGCCCAGGAAAATAAAGCTTTTTTGAAACAAAGTGCAATGAGAGCGAGGCACCATGATGAAACCTCTTTCAACATTCCGGGTATTATAAGCTGCCTCAGACCAACGATTGTCTATAAAATAATTACAAAACCTTGATAATACACAAATACCGCAAGGGTAAGATAGACTTTGTTTTAAAAAGTGGGAATGAGTGAACACGTCTACCTCCACCACAAATTACTTGAATGAGAGCCTTCTGCAACCTTATTTGAGACATGAAATGAGAAATATAAGTGGAAGCTCAACATGACACACCATAACTAAGCGTGGACTGCACAAAAGCAAAATACATATTGCAAATAATATTCTCAGGGAACAAACGTTTCACGTGATAAAGTTTCCTTAGCATAAGAAACAAAGCCTTCTTTGATTTATTGATATGAATATTCCAAATCGGAGCTTCGTCCAAGATCAACCCTAAATACTTAATATAGCTGGTCCTGCAAACAGCATCACAATCACACTCTTGCTGTCCTGTTATGCAACCTATATTGTGGTACCTGAGCTGAAGCAGAAGATCAAACGCAGCTGACATCGGAAAACACATATATTTTGTTTTATTTGAGTTCAATGCCAACCTGTTCACTCCAAACCACAAGCTCAGATCATTGAGGTCACTCTGCATCATCTTGAACAAAGCAAAAGAATCTTCTGCAGTATAAACCAGGACCTCTAAATTTTTGCGAAAAATTTCAAGGAGAAGTGTCTAAAACATAACAGCTGAAACACTACCAGCTCTACCGAGTCACTGTATAAACTGTCAAAGAAGCCAAAATAATTATCTGTCACAATATACTGTGTTTACTATGTTAACAAAGAACGTTCATATAACACAGTTTGTATCAGCGCTCACTGATAATCCGGTTTGTATGAGCAGAAACTGTCACTGTCACTTTATCACATTATCATTCGAATCACAACTAACTAACTTTTATGAGAGCCTCTGCCTTTTATACATTTTTAATGTTCCAGAAAGACAGAGAATGTTCTATCAAATTCCAAAGTAAACAAAGGGAGGATTCTTTCATTTTATATTCCATTCCATAAAGTGCGAAGTAAACATTCTAAAGATATCTAGATAAACCGTGAGGCGAGGAGAGTATGGGGGAAAAGCAAACAAACAATCTGCTTACTGCAACTGGAAGATGGTATTGACAGCAGTAATTATGTTGAAGACCACTGTTTCCTCTTCCATGCCCTGTCCATAACAATATTTTTGAAAAAACGAGGGAACTACAGAGAGAGCTTCAACCAGAGAAGTGATGAAGGTTATTTCCATGTACTAGGCTCAAAATAGCAGAATGTAGAAATGACATGAGTAGAAACAACGGTAGCAAATTCATTTCCATCTGTGAACAGGTTATAATGTAGTTATAAGAGGTTAGAAAGTAATGTGATAACAGCTTGCCTCATCCATGTCTATTCTGACCTTTTGCATAATATGAAGCTATTAAAAAACCCCTGTCACATTTTGATAGTGGCTCTCAACCAATGATGAGCAAACTATGACCTGTAGCCAATGAGCAAGTCTTTCTGGCCCATGACATGGTTCCAAATTGACCCTGAAGTCACACTTCTAATTCAAATTAAATATAGAAGATATAAGTGGAAAATTTTATTCAATGTTAATAGTTATTTATGTACGGTATTAAGAGTGTAAAGAGGACCTTCACCACTCAAGCTCAACAGTTACCACATGATGCATGGGGACAAAGCAGTCATTTTATTGTGAGACTGTTTAAGAAGCTTTACACTCGAAATACGACACTTCTCTTTTCAGGCCTACTGCAGTTTTGGATTTCCATTCAATAGTTGTATGAAAGTTGTGTACAATGCTCCATCATTGATGTTATTAGGAATTTATCTTGCAGTAATCAGATTCACTGTTACCAGCCATATGTATGATAACTATATTATATAGTTTTGTACAATAATTTGTTGTCTGGTATGATGAAGGATCTGGATAGTGCTTTTTTACAATAATTGAAGAGGAATTTCATCCCAAAAAATTACTTTAAAAATTATTAGTCTGAATTTGCTGGCTCACTGGATGTAACCTCACTCCATCTTCACTTAGCCTCAAGAGACAAAAAATAGCCAGGAGTTTAGACCAATCAGAAAGTAGGGTTTCTTCAAAGCAGTGTCGAAATGAATGCTATGCATTAGTCACATCAGCATATTGAAACATTTCAAATCAGAACTGTTGAGAATTTTACTGTACAATGTAACCGTACATGAAATAACAATTCCCCAGCCACAAGCAATATTGTGACCTTTTCTACAATGTAATTTTTTTAATTTGAACTACCATATATAACAGTTCCGAATTGACATAATTTATCGTTGTGCATTATTTCTTCTGTTCATAGCTGTACCAGATTAAGAAATGATGATTATAAAATACAATATGAAACCAAGGTTTTAAAAGGATCTAGCAGACGTTTTAAAGTAGGCAAAAGTGCCAAAGAATTCGGTAACAAAGAAATGAACCCTGCAGAATATTTTATTCATGTGAAAAGAGAAGTTTGGTCATGCATTCCTGTAATACCTGAGGTAAATCACAACTATGGAAAACTCTCGTTTTTCATCATTATTTTTAATGGAAATCGGTACAGTGACTTTATGTCTGATGGTTCGAAACCCACCTAAAACTGTGGGTCCAACTCATCAATCACCATCATCCAACTCGTTATCCACACACAGGTCTCAGACCTATGTGGGTTTATCTTAAAAAAAAATTGAAAATAAATATATTGTTACAAAAGCAAACAAGCAGTTATTCATGCAGCTGTTTTACGTAGATCATTCCATTCATGGTCGTATGTGCCTCGAGACCCAATGTGCATTCTCTTGTTTTACACATGTCTTTGTCACTCTTATTCTTCAAGTATGCAACTCTCTCAATCGATTTCTTGAGATTTCTACATTCTTCTTGCAATCAAGGTCTATATTCCAAGCTTTCCGTGGCCTTCTCGGAGCATCTGGTGAATTCAATTCTTGGAATTATACAACTACAACAGCTATATAGAGGAGTCCACGTGAACCAGTGGGTCAGTTTACAAACCTGCATGACAGATTGTATTACAGATCTTGTGAGAGAGATAATCCAGTGCCAGTGGAGTAAACACAGCTTTATTCGGTTTTTAGTCAGTGTCAAGTGCAGAGACAAGTGTTTACTGTTTATGCAGCTTGCTAATAGTTTAAAGATGTTGTGTTGAGTGATATTATTTGGGACTGTCAAATAACGAATTGGACTGTGTTTTTGGAAGTGATTAGTCGCTCTGTTTATAATTTATCTCTGCATTATTGTACAGTTTATTGGACTCTTGTTTGTTTTATTATTGATCAGCCTGTAATTACTTATCCATTGATTCTTGTAAATAATTACTGAAAATAAGTATTAGCTTGTCATTTGATGATCTGTTTTTATTTAATTAATTGAACTTACAATTGATTTGTGTAAATAGACTAATTCGTATAAAATAGTGCAAGTGTGAACTTTAGTGTTGACAGCCTTATTTCAGCTATTAGAACCCGTAACAATAATTGATGTCAGAAGTTCGGATTTCTCTCAAGCTCAATTTAAAATGGCTGGCAAAATTTCATTGTATGATTTGAAAGTGGCTGATCTCAAACGGGAGCTAGAAGACCGTGATTTGAAAACATCTGAGAAGAAGTCAACTCTACAGGAACGGCTTCGTGAGGCGTTATTGGCAGAAGGAGAAGACCCAGCAATCTACCTCTTTGAGACTACTGACATGAAATTACTTTCATCTATGGAGCAGAACTTCACATCCATGGAGCAGAACTGCACATTCATGGAGCAGAACTTCACATCACTGAAGGGTGAACTACAAGGAAACATTACATCCATGGAGCATAACTCCACATTAATGAATTAAAGAGAATATTACGTCCATGATATTCCATCGTATTTTGACCACCAGAATTTTAAGGGGTGCAAGAAATATTAGAGGATTAAAAGATAATACAAGTTGAACCGGATACAATGAGTGGTTTGAAAATTCAAGAAAATAAACAAAGATGAGAGGGTGAAAAGATAATACAGTAAATATACAGAAAAGAGTACGGGATAAGAAAAATAGGGGGAATGGAAGAACATAGGAAGATGAAAAGATAATAAAATATACATAATTTATAACAAACTTAAGGTGTATGAAGGAATTCGAAGTTGCTTAAAAACGCTAAATTGTATATAATCATTTCTACTTGTATAATTTCTACTTTTTAAATCTTGATTCAGCCTATTAGAGAACTTATAGTACTTTTGTACATTGGCCTAACAATATTTATATAATATTTTAAATTTTTTATTCTCAAGGATTAATTGTCCTACCTATGATAAATAATTTTTCATACAAAATGTTTACTTAGAATGAACACATTTTTGTATTCTATAATAAACAAAAGCCTGCCGACATGAAAAATGAAATACAAGAAAATATTACCTCATTACAAGAAGCCATGGAGGAGAAAGTTCAAAATCTTGCTGATTCTGTTAATCAAGAAGTCAGTAAGGTAGAAGAGGATTTGAAAACAATTGAATATCAACTACAAGGAGACTCAAGAACAATGGAAGATTGACTACAAGGAGACTTGAAAACAAGTGCAGTGCTAGTTCTTCAAGCAGACATGACAAAGTGAATCGATCATCAGATATTCCAGACCTAGCCATCTCAGAGAAGTCAGTGCTAGAAAGGAAGCAGGAAGATAACCAGTCAGTAACTCTTCCCCAGTATACTGGGCTTCCAACCTATGATGGGAGGACACCATTAGAAGACTACCAAACGCGTTTTGAGTCAGTAGCAGAGTTCCAGGGGTGGTCATCAGCAACAAAGGCCTATGTCCTGAGGATGAATCTCCAAAGTGAAGCATTGGCAATTTTTCACTCAATTCCATCAGCTGAGAAGTGCAGTTTCAATGAGCTGTGGAGGCACCTAGAGATGAGATTTGGCAACAAGGACCTGGAGCAGTTGTACCAGTCCCAGCTCAACAATAGGGTGCAGAGGCCCAATGAATCACTGCAAGAGTTTGAAGCTGATATTGCTCGACTTGTCAGGACTGCATATTCATCTGCAGATGACAACACTCATGAGAGCCTTGCAGTAGAAAAATTCTTGAATGGTTTAAGGATAATAGAGACCCAGCAGTCTATCAAACTAGCCAGATAAAAAACACTAAATGATGCTTTGGCCCAAGCATTAGAATTTGAAGCAGTTTGGCAGTCAGCACCAGGTCATTCCAAGGTGAGGGCTATGGAAGCTAAAGGGATGGATGCAAGCACTATTCAGAAGATTGTTGAACAGGTCCTAGAAAAGTTGAGATCCAGAAAGGAGGAAGTTTGATGCTGGGCTTGTAGTAAGATTGGACATATAAGGAGTGAGTGCACAGTAAAACAAGGTGAGAAGAAGGAGCAGGTAAACTCAAAAGGGTTGATAGGGAGGGGCAGCTGTCAACCCAAAAGCAGAAGACCCCAGTAAGGAAAACAAAGGTGGCATCTCTTGCTGGCAGCTGAAGTAGTCTGTACATAGATTGTATTGTGAATGGGCAAGAACGGCAACTACTTCTTGACACAGGAGCTACAACGACTATCCTGAATAAGAGCACAGTCCTTGATAAAAAAGGAATAAAGACGACAAGTTGGACACTCTGCACAGCTACAGAGGACTTGGCTACAGTTTTTGGGGAGACAGCTGCTACCCTACTCATTGATGGCAGTTCCTTCAAACATCAGGTGTTAGTGGCAGACATTCAGCAGGATGTTATACTTGAGATGGTTTTCTTCAACAAGTTTGGGCTCAAGTTGGACTTTGACAAGAAGACAGTTGTAATTGGGGAAGGAGAGGTTCTACTCCACCCAGGGAAGCCAAGCAACAGCGAAGTATTACTACTGACTGATGTCACTCTACCAGAAAGGATTCAGATTGTAACCTATGGGGAAATGCAGGATGACATGGAAGAAGGACATAGTGCACTCTTGGAGCCAGCAGGTCAAGAAGACAACTTTCATAAAGGAATCTTAGTAGCAAGAACATTATTCCTTACTAGCAACAAGTTTCCTGTGCACATTATGAATGTGAATGTGAATGACTTCAAGATTACCCTAAAAGGAGGAAGCACTCTTGGACACTGCTCAACAGCCTCTTTAGTGGTAAGACAGATCCAGAAGTCTCAAACAGTCAACAAGGGTCTTCCAGATGAACTGCAGGAATTTGCTACTAGTACTTGCAAGGATCTTACAAAAGAGCAGGCTGCCAAAGTGAGAGACTCCATTACTAGATAACAGGATATCTTCAAAATTGGTGCAGGGCCAATGGGAAGAACAAACATTGTACAAGATGCAATAGATACCAGTGATGCTAGGCCTATATGACAGACTCCACGAAGGCTGCCACTAGCCAAGAGGGACGAAGCAAGGAAAGTTATTAAGGACATGAAGGCTAATGAGGTCATAGAGCCTTCAAGCAGTCCTTGCTTGTCTCCAGTGGTGTTGGTCAAGGAAAAGGATGGGTCAACTGGATTCTGCATTGACTATTGCCTGTTGAACAATGTCACCAAGAAGGACAGCTATCCATTGCCAAGGATTGATGACACATTGGACAGCCTGGAAGGATGCAAATTGTCTTTGACATTGGGCAATGTCTTTGACATTGGATCTTGAGAGTGGCTACTGGCAAGTTGGTTTGAAGCCAGAGACAGGGAGAAAAAAGCATTTTCAATTGGAGAAGGAATTTGGAAATTCAAAGTCATGCCTTTTGGAATATGTAATGCACCAGCTACATTTGAGCGGCTCATGGAGAATGTGTTGAGAGGATTATCTTGAAAAACCTGTTTGGTCTACTTGCATAACATCATTGTCCTGGGAAAATCATTCAGGCACCACTTACAAAACTTGGAGCAAGTTTTCCAGAGGCTGAGGCAAGCAAATTTATAATTGAATCCAAAGAAGTGCAACCTGTTCAGAAGACAAGTCAACTACCTTGGACAAGACTGTGGTATCACATTCTGGAGTTTTCCCTGACCCAGAGGAAATAAAAGCTATTACACAGTGGCCAGTCCCACAGGATAAGCATGAAGTAAGAAGCTTTCTGGGTCTTTGCACATATTATCGGCAGTTGGTGGAAGGATTTTCCAATATTGCAGAACCCTTAACCAAGTTGACTGAGGACAAGAGCAGCTTCATTTGAGATGAGAACTTTCAGCGAGCTTTTGATGAACTAAGGCATGTTCTGATAAATGCGCCAATCCTGGGTTATCAAAGAGCAGAAGGAAAATTCTTCCTTGATGCAGATGCTAGCAATGTAGCCATTGGAGGAGTTTTTTCTGAGAAGCAGGAAGAAGTTGAGAAAGTCTTTGGATACTTCAGTAAGGACTTGTCAAAACCAGAGCGCAACTACTGTGTCACCCACAGAGAGCTATTGGCAGTAGTTAAGGCAGTTGGACACTTCCACAAGTACCTTTATGGAGGACACTTTCTGCTGAGAACAGATCATGCAGCCCTGAAGTGGCTTCCATGATTCAAGACTCCTGAAGGACAGGTGGCACACTGAATTGAACAACTTCAAGAGTATGACTTAGAGTTAATTCATCGATCAGGAACCAGTCATGAGAATGCAGATGGACTCTCAAGAAGGTCATGCAAGGAAAATTGCAAGCACTGCTCACATCATGATAGCAAGGAAGACATGCTGAGGAGAACAACAGTGGTTGCTGATTTGTGAAGCAGTGACCAGCTTCAGAAGGACCAGAGAGAGGATCCTGACCTGAAATATCTTTGGGCTTGGAAATGCACTGGACAAGAAAGACCAGCCTTGCAGGAAGTGGCACCTCTTTCATCAAGTGTGAGGACATATTGGGCCCAGTGGAGCTCAATTGTTGAAGATGAGGGAGTACTAAAAAGGGAGATAAGGAATGCAGCAGGGGATCAGAAGAGACAACACGTTATTGTCCCAGTAAATCATGTACCAGAAGTGCTGAGGAGTCTGCATGATGGCAAATCTGGAGGACATCTTGGTCTCCATAAAACAGTGAAGAAGGCCAGGGAACGGTTTAATTGGCCAAGATTAAGAGAAGATTTCAAAGTGTTCCATTGGAACTGCACTCAGATCAAGGGAGAAATTTTGAGTCAGAAGTGTTCAGCAGAGTGTTTGAGTTTATGGGCATCCAGAAAACAAGGACCATTCCACTGCATCCCCAGCCAGATGTTATGGTTGAGAGAATGAACAGGACAATGCAGCGATATCTGACAAAGTTGATTTCTGACAATCAGCATCTCCACTTCTTTCTTATGGCATATCATAGCTCCATCAATGAGACAAAAAAAAAAAAAAAAAAAAAACACCTTCTTGTATCATCTTTGGTAGAGATCTACGGCTACCCTGTGATCAACAGTTTGGGAGGAAGCCTGGTGAAACATTCAAGGAGGATGACTACATCACTTAATTGAGGAAGCATATGGATGAGACCCATGAGAAAGTACACACCAATCTTGAAGAAGCAAGTCTGAAGATGAAGGAGAGGTATGACATCAAAGCTGACCAAGGTGGATACAAAGCGGGAGACCTAGTCTGGCTACACAACCCAAAGAGGATTTGTAGCTACTGTCCAAAACTACAAAAACAGTGGGAGGGGCTTTACAAGGTTGTGACTAGGATCAATTATGTAGTAAACCAGATAAGAAAACCTCTTAAAGGGAAGCCAAGAGTAGTTCTTTTCAAACGTTTGTCTCCATTTCATGATAATAACAGTGCTGAAGGAGGACAAGCAGCTCAAGTTCAGTGCACTACATCACTGAAGGAGTCTGATGATGACTACATGCTGGCACCAGGAGGAAAAATGTTCCAGACAAGTGAGAGGGATTTGTTCACCCTGCCATAGAAGTATGCACTGGCCCACTGTGTCACTGGCAACTTGGCAGAATCTCAAGGCATTGCTACAGTCTTCAGGAAGAAGTTTGGTGGTCTCAAGAACCTGGAACAGCAAGGACCAGCAGAAGGAAATGTTCTTCATCTGCAGCGGCATGGTCAGCATCTCTTATACCTGGAGACCAAGATGCAGCCTGAGGTGAAGGCATCAAATGACACATCGCAGACTTGGTTGGTTCAGCTGAGGGACAAGATGCAGACATTAGGAGTGAGGAAACTTGGCATACCAAGGCTTGAAAGTGGTTATGATGGCTTGGACTGGGCAATTGTGAAGTCAATGCTGCAAATGGTGTTCCAATCCACTCGTATCCAGATCACCATATGCATCTACAACCCTTGGAGGGTCAAGGAGGAGTTGGTCAGCAGTCAAGGAAGACATCAGCCATCTAAGGTGCCATTGTTCTGGGACAGAACGATTTCTTAAGGTGGGAGTAGTGTTACAAAAGCAAACAAGCAGTTATTCACACAGTCATTCTATGTGGATCATTCCATTCATGGTTGTACATGCCTTGAAACCAAATCTGCATTCTCTTGTTTTTCACATGTCTTTGTCACCCTTATTCGTCAAGTCTGCAACTCTCTCATTCAATTGATTTCTTAAGATTTCTACATTCTTCCTGAACAATCGAGGTCTATATTCCAAGCTTTCCGTGGCCTTCTCAAAGCATCTGGTGATTTCAATTCTTGGAATTATACAACTACAACAGCTATATAAAGGAGTCCATGTGAACCAGTGGGTCAGTTTACAAACCTGTGTGACAGATTGTATTACAGATCTTGTAAGAGAGACAATCCAGTGCCAGTGGAGTAAACAGTGCTTGGTTCAGTCTTTAGTCAGTGTCAAGTGCAGAGACAAGTGTTTACTGTTTATGCAGCTTACTAATAGTTTGAAGACGTTGTGTTAAGTGATATTATTGACTGTCAAATAACAAATTGGATTGTGTTTTTGTGAGTGATTAGTAGCTCTGTTTGTAATTTATTCCTGCATTATTGTACAGTTTATTTGACTCTTGTTTCTTCTATTATTGATCAACCTGTAATTACTTATTCATTAGTTCTTGTAAATAATTACTGAAAATAATTATTAGCTTGTCATTTAATGATCTGTTTTTATTTAATTAATTGAACTCACAATTGATTTGTGTAAATAGACTATTTTGTGTAAATAAAGTGCAAGTGTGAACTTTCGTGTTACCAGCCTTATTTTAGACATTAGAACCTGTAACTATATATATATATATATATATATATATATATATTATACAAGTTGATTTTTGAGTATGGAAACGGCTTCATATCTCATAACTAAGACGTTCTTGGCAAAAGAAGCTTATGTGGATATCCATTTAAAAATCCTACTTTCTGCTGATTTCGACATTTTTGTCCGCCATCTTGGATCCGCCATATTATGTTTGGAAAGGATGGAAATAAAGCCAATCTAATTTTTTATGGTGTTAAGTTAGGTGTTACATTTATTGAATTTTATGAAAAATGAGCTGAAAATTTGAATAAAACACTTCCCAGCCCTCTAGAATCACCTACATTTGAGATATCAGGCAAAATATGCAAAGTTTGGTTTGTTTAGACTTGATCCACATTAACTTTGTTGAATGAGTAATAAACATGGAAAGTTCATAAACAAAACTTGTAGTGAATTCAATTCTTGAGAATCATTTATTTAATTAAATAATAGGAAAAATTCACAGTATAAAAACATTGTTGGTTGAGAAATAAGATGATGAAAGCACAGCATCAAGTGAATTGCTTTTAGTTTATTGAAAATCAAGAATTGGCAGCACTTCTGCAACAATAGCTGAATCCAAGTTATTGTACAGCCGCAGATTGATACAGCGGTCACAATAACTAGTCTGTCAACTGTGATTAGTGCAGTGTATGTGCGGTTTGTATTATTTGTACTTTACTCGTGTTTTTTTTTAATGATGAAGATGCCATTCACATTTTTAAATCAAGAGTACGCGAATATTGTTTTCGTCTATGGTTTTTCTGATAGAAATAGTCGGGCAGCTCAACCTGAATATGAAAGACGATTTCTAAATAGAAGAACACCTACTTACAAAACATTTGTATCGTTATTCAATAACTTACGAACAAATGGATCTTTTGACAATGTTTTCACATGTGTTAAAACTGAACGTATTAAATGTCTATTGTATGAGCAGGACCTAATATCAGATCATGCAGGAATATTTGTTAACTTTTTAGTAGATGTTACCAATCAATGTACAAAGAATGACAAGGAAACTGAATTCCATAAGAAGCGTCTTATAATGGCTGGTAGACTAAATAACTACAATAGGTGTCTCTCTAATTACCACTGGTCGAATATATTCAATGTCTGTGATACAAGTACTGTGATCATAAATGTTTTATCGTTTTACCTGAATGTCCATTGCCCTATAATTAATTGTAAACTGAGGCCCAAATCTAGTCGAAGAAATTGGTTCACACCTGAACTAAAGCAAATGAGGGAACACCTAATGATGCTTCATAGTGTCTGGAAGATAAGCAACACTGAAAGTGCAAAAGCTGAATTTAAGAATTACAAAAAACGGTACAAAATAGTAATAGATCAAGCAAAAATTGCAGCTAATGATAGCATTATCAGTAAATCAACTAATAGATGTAAAACAGCCTGAAGAATCGTTAAAAAGGAAACAGGGCATGACCCGGTGCATCCAAAGATTAATCTTTCACCAGACACACTGAATGATCACTTTGTTAATGTCCCAAGTCAAACTCTTCAGTCACCTATTCTGATCTTTTGGATAATTATAAGTTCACTGAGGGCATTAGTGGAGAAACTCTTAATTTCTCATGGAAGGTGGTACAACCAGACACTGTAAGATCAATTGTGAATAGTTTAAGTTCATCAAAAAGTGGGAACTGTTTTGGCATGTCCAATTTTTGACTAAAGAATATTATTGATTTTATACTAGCTCCTTTAATGGTGATAATAAATTTAGTTTTACTAACTGGAAAATTTCCTGACTGTTTAAAGCTCTCAATACTCAATCCAATCTTCAAAAAAGGTGATCGTGATTTACCCGAAAACTACAGGCCAATAGCAATTGTTCCCATAATTAGTAAGATAATAGACATGTATTTTCCATCAATTGTATGAGTATTTCACAATAAACAACCTGTTAAATGTGAACCAATTTGGGTTCAGGCTCAACTGTTCAACCACAATGGCAGTTGAAAAAATAGTCAATTACATCCTTGATGGTTTTGAGAACAGAAGGGTTGTAGGAGGTAAAATGTTGGACCTGAGTAAGGCGTTTGATGTTATCTCACATGATATTCTTTGCAAGAAACTTGAACACTATGGCATCAGAAACAGTGAACTTGAATTAATTGAAAGTTACCTTAGAGATAGATATCAAATTGTTAAACTTTATAATAGCAAATCTGAACCAAAGAAAGTATTGGCTGGAGTACCACAAGGGTCAGTCCTTGGGCCCTTTCTATTCTTAGTTTTTATCGATGACTTTCATGTAAATGAACCCTGCTTTTCTGTGATTTATGCTGATGACACTACCATTTTGGATACTGATGTAAATGTAGATAGTGTGTTAGACAGCCTCGTTTTGTCAATGGGTCATTGTAAAGAGTGGTATGGAGCAAATTGCTTGATGCTTAATGAAGGTAAAACAGAGAATATAATTTTTACACTTTGGAATAATTTAAACATCGAACACCAGGAGTACCTGAAACCAGTTGAACTATTAGGAATCATGCTTGATAGCAAGCTGACCTGGAGTAGTCATGTAGATTATTTATGTAAAAAGTTAGCCAGAGTCATGTTTCTTCTTAGGAAACTAAAATGTTGTGTTAGTATGAAAGCCTTGATTCTCACCTATTATGGTCTATTTCACTCACAACTAAATTATGGACTTTGACTGTGGGGTAACAATAGTGAGATGAAAAAAGCATTCATATGGCAAAAAAAGCTATTCGTTGTATTGTTGGCCTGAAAAGTGTTGAAACTTATAAAAATAGCTTCATTGCACTAAATATCATGACGCTTCCATCTATGTACATATACTGTAATCTAATCTATGTAAAAAAAAAAATTTAATAACTTTCAACAACACCTTCATCAACATAGCCATCGAACTAGATACAGAGAAAACCTAGTCAAGCCAAATATTAGACTAAGCAAATCATTAAAAAGCCATATGTATCGACAAGGTTTATTGTTCAACAAATTGCCACCCAAATTCAGGAGCCTGCCAACAAGAAAGTTCATTTCCACAATATCCTATTGTCTAAAACAAAGGGCTTTTTACTCAATTGAAGAGTTCCTTAATCATGATATATGTCATCGATAGCTGAACTGGTTACTGAATTTAATTTAATTGACAGTTATAACTGATGGAGTTGTTCTTAACATTCTTAATAATTATGTAACATTACATGGTCTTCATGTATATTTTGGTGTTTGACTATTTTAACTTGTTTGACCGGGTCGCGTGTTGCATCCTCACAACTTACAAAAAGACAAATATTGTAAAAGCCTATTGTACTCATGTATTTAATGGCCAATAAAAATATTGTATTGTATTTTCCATCTGTTACTTGTTCGAATAATGAACGTTCTGTAATGGCTGTAATACAGGCTGTATGCGAACAACATAATATCATTGACAGGATACAGCATAGTCCTCAACTTAGTACTTGCCAACTTTTAAATAGAACATATCCCATAGTACAGTCTGGAGAACATTGAAAGAAAATAACTTTTATTCATATAATTTACAAAGAATTCAAAATCTATGTGTTGATTTAAATAAAAATCATTTTTTTAAACTTTCTGTTTGTTTATTATTGGCCAATTTTACACCATTCTCTTCAGAATTGAATAAACTACAAGTTTTTTTATAAATTTTCCGTGTTTATTACCCATTTAACGAAGTTAATGTGGATCAAATCTAAACAAAGCCAGCCACCATAATAATTAATTGTCTATACAGGCTAGATAAGGGTCTTTTGAAAAATGATGCAACACATGGGGTATAATAATATTACATATTCAATAAACAAATGGTCAAAATTCAATCTTGTACTAATGTTAGGTCATGCTAGATGTTGGATTAGATATCCTGTAGTTTGAAATAGATTTTCGTATTCTACTAATTTAAACACATTAGTAGGAACTTTCCTTAAAATGTTCTTTGTTACTCTACTTCAAATAATCTTTGAAACGTTGAGTTTCAAGTCAATAAACTATATTTTATACAAATTTTGTTATCAACTTTGTAATGCAGTTGTAATCAGCTCTGTAGGAAAACATCATGCAGGATAAATTCAATTACAAGGACGTCAAGAATCTTGAAAAGAATAGATCTTACACAAGTTATTGAAAAGACTGCTGTAACTAAATTAATGCTCGGCTAGTAGCCTACTTTTCAATTGTCTCAGATAGTTTACATTGTATTGAATGTTGCTTTGATATCAATTGAGGCCCAGAAAATTCACCCCATGCATGACTTCCGCCATTTAATCTTAGGGTCGCATTATTTTTGACACCCGATAATAAGTTATAAATTATAGACATGTTTTCTACATGACTGAATGGCTCTGACTACACAGTAAACATGTAAACCTTTACGTTCCTGCCTGCGTAGCCTCTTATTATATAACAGGATATCATATGGCATATGGTTCATACTGAATTTAATGTAGAGATAAATAGATGGTTTATTTCAGTCACTGTAGTCAACACTAAATTTGGACACCGAATGGCGAATTTGAATCATCTGAACGAATTATCCAATCAGGAGCAAGGCGTCCAAGGTTTTTATAAAGTAACTTTAAATAAGAACAGCCCCCAAAAACTCATGATTATAGAATTCTGAACGATTATAGAAGCTTCTAGAGCAAACTTCGGTCATCAACAATGCATGCAGGTGTGCTTTCAGCCAGCATATAATTGGATTCAATAACAAATGACGTCACTAGATTTGACGTCAATTCAAATTGATTGTAACAAGCTTGCAACTTACACAGATATCTTTTTTAAACATACTCTAACAAATAAGTGAACACTTGGACAATTATTTTGTGGATCTGTTTCACCAGAATTAGCCAATCAGAAGCGAGGTGTCCAATGGCCACACTATTTATATAAAGTCACATTAGATATTTGAATAATTCAAATAATTTTTATTTGTTATCAAGCATACACTCATACAAATAGAAGTTGCTATTCGCATTACAATAATAACTTCACAATAGCCTCACAGCAGAACAAACGAAATAGATAATATTGAAAAAATGCAATGTGAGAAATTAGGAAAATGAGTATTGACTAGCATTCAACGATATAACATCAACAAAAATATATCAATATAAAAAATATAACAATATAGAAGTATGATTTAGAAATATAAAAATATTAGCAATTTCTAAATATGACAATATTCACAATCATGAAACTTTGAGTAATTGTACTACCAATGTATTAATTGCAGTGTATAATTGATAATGAAATTGTATTTCCACCAATTCACTATTGCATCTTCATTTATTTTTAAATATATCTTCAACTATACTTCCTACTTAGAATTGTCATGAATCATAAATCCATAAACATAGACCTTAAAAAAAATAAATAGATTAGATTCATGTAGGCCGTTGTTCAAGAGACTTGGTCTCCTATAACTGTACCCTGCTTATATGTGTATAAAGCTACTTTATACGTAAAAACGAATCATATTAACCAAAATCTTGACGTACATGATTATAACACAAATAGCTAAGGAGATTATCACTTGGTGAGTCACAATAGTAGCTTATTCGAACAAAAACCTAGTTATATTGGTAGGAAATTCTACAACAAGCTACAACAGTTTTCAAAGTCTTGAAAATATAGAAATATTTAAAAAAGAATTGAAAAAATATTTAGTTAAAGCTTTTTATAGTGTAGGCTAGAAGAGTTCATTTCACATAAAAATTAAGCTTCACCTCAAATAATTGATAAAGTAATATTATGGTATCTAGTGTATAATTGTTGATCTGACTTGTCTTATACTCCTTAACTGGAGTCTCCAAGACGTAATCTACAAAAACAAAGAAAAAACAACAAAAAAACATTTTTCACATGTAATTTATATAAAAGTTATTGATTTTCTCTGCTGATAGATTGGACAACAATACCATTATTATATCCCAATTTTGAATTACATTGTAAGTATATTTAATAAGGAATAGACATCTTAAACCATCGTAAACCGGGCAAGATAGCAGAGAGTGCTCAAGGTCTTCATTCTCGTTTTCAATGCAGCTAGGACACCGTTCACGGCAGTCAATGAGATAACTCTTCCCTTGTAGGAAAAATCTTATCATTCTCTGAGATTATAATCTAAGCTGTGCTGAACATCTTACTTTATCTATTCTCACTCTAAGACCTAGCTCATCTCTGATAGTGAAATTGGGATTTATCATTTTGTAAAGTGAATGATCCTCAGATTTAAGAGATATTTATATTTGCATTCATAAGTCTATCTTCATATAGACTTAAAATTATTTCTTTTTTGTCCTTGTCAATGTAATGAAACTCTCTATTATTATCATCCCGTACTCCTGGACGCATATCTCTCAGCTGTGAAGCCCAACTATTCTTATTAGATGCACTTGAAAGGAACTTTTTGCGCAGAAGTGTCAACATTATTTAAGGGTACCTATGAGCTGACATTCTCTGCACCATGGACAACCATTGCAGAGCCCGTCGGAAAACGGTATGCCTCAAGCTGATTGTTGCCGCCTCCAGCCTCAGCATCCAACCCAGCGTACTTGCATGTACCCATAATGCGCTTTAAAAATTGATTTTGAATCTTCTCTAGACTTTCCCCGTACCCTAAAGACCATGTCTCCGAACAATAGAGAATTACTGAACGATTCTAGAAGTTTCTAGAACAAACTTCGGTTATGAGCACTGCATGCAGGTGTGCTTCTAGCCAGCATATTATTAAATTCAACAACAAATGACGTCACTAGATTTGACGTCAATTCAAATTGATTGTAACAAGCTTGCAACCTACACTGAAATCTTTTTAAACATACTCTAAAAAATAAGTGAACATTTAGACAATTATTTTGTGAATTTGTTTACCAGAATTGGCCAATCAGAAGCGAGGTGTACAATGGCCACACTGTCCATATAAAGTCACTTTACATATTGGAAAAATAATAATAGTTTTTTTCTATGAGGAAGCCCACATAGGACTCTGACCTGTGAGTGGGTGATGAATTGAATGATTGTGATTGATGAGTTTGACCTGCCATTCTAAGTGGGTTCCGAACCACCGGCAAGTGTTATTACAGGTATTATTAGCATATTGATACAGATATTACAATTATTGATAGCAGGTTCTCCAATCTAATTAAATCTGGAATGGGGTATCGGTTTATTACTTTTTTATTCTTCTACCACTCTTCTCTCCCCATCATCTTCTTTTTCTTTTGCTCCTCATCTTTCCCTGCTCCTCCACCTTTCCATCTCCTCCTCCTCATCCTCCCATTCAACCGCCTTCTTCTCATCCTTCTATTTCACTTCTTTCTCCTCCACCTCCTCTTCCTCTTCCTTCTCCTACAAGCTTCGTCAGCCTGCCTTTCAGCAGAGTTGAAACTTACTGAGAATTCTCTTTAGATGCGAAATGCATCCCACCAGTATAAGTGAGTAGAAATTAATCAATATATATATATAGATGTATAGAATACAGTTTTAGTTTTGATATGAGATTATTCATGGAGTATTTCGTCATGATAAACATCACAGATTTATGAACCTACCTTCCTTTATTGAAAAAAAACTTGAAAAGCTTTTTTAATAAATGCTTTTCAAGATTCCCCTGAACTAAGGAAGAACGCATTCATGAATACGCCTTAAACTCAATTTTCAAATTGAGGTGAGAAATAATAAAATAGTTTATGAGCTGTTGTAGAAAAATTCAACTCTCTTGATTTATTGTTGTGGTTATCCGTTTTTCGTGAACTGCAGTAGAACTATTCATATGTATTATCATTCTTGCTGTGCAGAACTGACCTTTTTGAGTCGCGGCGGACGCGTTTCGAACTATGTTGTTCTTCTTCGGCGCTTGGTTGCAGACTGAGTAGTTTTCTAGTATGTGATGTCTGGTGGTCGTAGGAAGGTGGTGGGAGGACTGGATGTGGTGGGGGAAGTGGACAAACTGGCAGATCTTTCATAACCAGATTCAAAAAACACATAAAAGCCCTCACCCAACCACAGACAAAATCAAATTATGCTGAACATCTACTCACAAAAAATCATTCATTCACCAACATTGATCAAAACTTCCACATCCTTCACATTGCCCCCAAAAGTCAAAAACTCAATACTTTTGAACAATTCGAAATTTACAAACATTCCATTTCACATCCTCAATTCATACTCAATGACCAACTTAATTTCAAATCTCATACCCTCTTCAACATCATCACAAACCCCTCCTAAAAACACCTCCACCACACCCACTTCCCCCACCACATCCAGTCCTCCCACTACCTTCCTACGACCACAGACCTTACATACTAGAAAACTACTCAGTCTGCAACCAAGCGCCGAAGAAGAACAACATAGTTCGAAACGTGTCCGCCGCGACTCAAAAAGGTCAGTTCTGCACAGCAAGATAATGAATATCTCTTGATTTATTCTGTTTGAAAGGAAAAAAATGAAATGGTGAGGCTATCACTCAAGTACTTCAGAATAGTGAACGAAATGGTGAGCTTCAAAGAGATTCATGATATAAAGTACTATGCTGGAGTTGATGTGTCACTAGTAAACTACTATGAGAATGAAATATGCGTTAAAGTGGTGGAAACAAAATGTTTAGCACAGATAAGAGACGGACAATTCAAGCAGGTGAAATGTGGTGAGTAGATTCATTCAATTATTCACAAACTTGAAATACATGCAACTTTATGCTTTGTCTGTGAAAATAGTTATGTAATACAAATTGAGAGTATTCAAGGACCTGCATGAACAGCAGTGGCATAAATAATGTTTGGAGGGGGTGGTTACAAAGTGTGCAGAGGGATTAAATGGAGGAGGCCAGATGTGTTTCAAGTTTTCAAGGGTAATCCACCAGAAAATGTTAAAAAAATAACCTCCCTTTGTAAGTATAGTACTACAAACGTTTTAGACTTTAGGAGACTTTCCAGACCTCAACATCATGTTCTGGTCCAAACAGCGTACTACTCAAACGAGAAGTGAAGTAGGTTGTGATTGCTTTTCTCCCTCACTGAGTGAGGAAAGACAGCTTCGGGATCAGTGGAGGGTCCACATGTGATTTCTACCTGTAGTGGATAGGGAAACAGGTTGTTGGGTTGTGAAAAAGTAAAGCTATTGTTCCTAGATTTATGAATGCCCAATTGCCCATTGTTCATGACTAGTATGAGAATTGACCCAAAGGTGATTTATCATCAGAAAGAGAGCACGATTTGGAGTAATGTGGAGTACTGGGCTACACAGAATGAGAAATTCTCAATAAAATTAAGAGTTGACAGTATAATACTATTTTAAAGAGAAATGTTTTGTGGTGTCAGATTTCTTGATTAATGGATTTTGTTCATCATTTTATTGTCTTCAAACTCACTCTCAGCTATTCACCAGCTTTTAGAGGCCAATTCTTGTTCCTAAGAGATAGGTATTGATAAGATATTATGAAGGAAAAGTGAATAATTTCTTCTGATGAAGTGAGAACCACAAACCTATGCTATCAATTGATGGGATCTCATTTTCAATTTTGATACATATTTCAGCTACAGTAAGAGTAAGACAAAAGTAAGACTTCTTTGTCCAGTGAGATGTTTGACTGAGAATGATGTTGGTGAGAAGTATGAGAAGTTTAATCAACTATAAAAACTGAAGGTTTGATTCAAGATAAGAATTTTGTGATGTAATGAAAGTTTCCAGCAGTTACATACTGGCCAGACAAATTAAGTACCGGCCTTTTAAATATAGATTAGTCGATAGAACTTTTTTTTGTAAGCTATTTTTAGTAGACTATTCTTTCTCTCCAACCTATCTATTCCATAGAACCTGAAAGGACATTGAAATACTCACAAGTTACGTTGATTACACTGCAGTTTTCGTCTCACAACTTATGACTCCACAAAATATCTACTTCAAAATGTGTGCTCCTTAGTCAACACAAAAGGAAAGCTCAGAATCAACAAATTGGGCAAACTTATTAACTGCTTGCAGTGCCCCTTTTTCAACAACAGGTTATACTATTGTGCAAGTTGGCATTTGATACACTGTACCTAATAATAAGGATTCAGCAAACGGTAGGCTACCTTAATTTAATTATGATACTGGGTGAGAAGGGGTTCCACAACACACGAACAATTAATAAAATTTCGAAATACATACAGCTCTAATCTGTGGTTTGGAAGCCACCTAATTCTAACAGTACAAAAAGTGAAACAAATTATTATTATCATATCCTAGCCTACGCATGAATCATAATTAATAAACATCCAAACAATAGAAATCCTAGCATGAGAAACATTTCAAACACATGTACAATGGAAATCCTTAGATGAAAAATACTTCAGAGATACAAAAGGGGCGCTAACAAGAATTTATGAAATATCACGACTTATAACTATCACTTAGCTGTGAATATGGTTTCTCAAATCCAATGATTCATGAACTCTGATCATGATACACAATAAAATAAACTATAGAACAGGAAACCGAACTGAAATTACAAAGTTACATGATAATAATTAGTTGCTCAATTCACTGCAACAGAATGTAATTATAAAAATTTAAGTTTACAAGAGGTCAGTTTATGAACTGTTCTGATCAGAGTTCTTCAGTCAAGTGCCTGGAAAGTAGGAAAAATATCACGTGAATCCCCGTTCCCACAAGACATTTCAACAAAAGCAAAACCTAGCCAAAATTTTGGAGACTACATCATTCATACTACCTAGATAAACGCATGATGGAATTTATTACTACATCAATAGCAAAAATTAGATTATGATACATGAAATTGTATATAATTATTTTATTGAATCATAACATTATTATGAAATTATATTATCATATTATAATACATGATAAATCAACAAAACCTGCTAGTAACATATTCTATTACTTGTCATCGATCACAATGAGTTGATACATCAATATAGACTATCAATACATAATATCAAGAGGACAAACAGGACAAATAGGCCGCACATTTAAACAACATTACAAGGAACATTTATAGCCCTGACATCAAAAGCTGAATCGAATTTCGTCAACCATAACCTTCAAACTGGACACACTTTTACTGACCTCACTACCAACCTACACATTCTCCATATAAAATCCAAAAATCCACGAACTGAACACCTTGGAACAATTTGAAATAATATACAAACACACCACACACAATAAACAAAACATCCTCAACGAACAACTAAATTTTAAATCGCACAAACTTTTTGATCACATTTTACAAAAACCACAATTCTTCTAACCAAAAAACTGACATCGACGATCTAGGAACATGCCACTGAGAACGGATCTCAAAGATTTGAAAGCGCTCGGCCTACAGAGTAGGTAAATTTTACTAATTCTTAATGAATATTTGACTGCAAGTTGTTAAATTCACATAACAAGTTAATATTAACAACGCAGTTCGTCATGGAACAAGAAATCCAGGAATTTATTATCAAGAGATTTTGTCAACTTTTTAGCCATACGACCTTTTTAGACATTTTCAAGGAATTTAAAGAGTTTTAGATTATTATTGTTATAAACATGAAAGGTATTATTACATACTATAGAACAATAGAAAAAGGATGAAGGAAGGACTATTTCCACCTTTACAAACAATGGAACAACCCTTTCCAATCCCATTTACCTGTTGCTTTTCTACCTCTAGGTAGAAAACACAATCATGTGGACCAATCACAAATCCCAAAGCCAGACCGACCAACGAAACCATTCATTAATTGCCAGAAGTATTATTGACAAGCAAAATAAAACTTGACATAGACTTGGCGGAATATGAACATTGCACCGATATTACAATATCACTCATGTGAAGCCTACTAACATCTTCAAGCATTATTGTCGATGGAAGATCTGACCCTCATTGAATTAGTAAAAGTAATCCTACTTGAAACCTTCACTTTGCTATTTTTGATTCTCCACCTAGGCTGATTGGGGGTTTTCACTTGACAATTTGAAAAAGGGGTTCAGTGGTACTCCACCTTAATTGTATTGAAGAATAATTCCTTTAAAACTACAATTTTAGACATCATCTATGACTATTTTGTGATGAATTGTCTCACCTACTGATAAAATGATGAATTTCCTTTTCTCTAGGCCTCTGTGGGGGGGGGGGGGCATCCATCCCCTTCATTCCCCCTCACCCTATAGTTTTGCCACTGATAAACTGTCATCTTGTCACTGTATAAATTTGAGATGAATTGAGAACTGAAAAATATTGGAAACACATAAAGATAGAAACACACTAGACCATACACCACACTAGGGCTGTGTCAGGCCTGACAAAGAAAGTTCCAATCACTTGTATGGCAATGGAGTTCATGAGAGCTCTACCATTCAACGTTACTGGCCAATGTTACCAGCGGTGCTTGATTATTCTATTAAAATTCATAGGTGTTGAAAAAATGAATCGACCAATCACATGCCACCAGTAACATTCATTGGTAACCAGTAAGACTCCCATAAACTCAACCATATTATGTCATGTGTTTTGCCAGTGATGAAACAGTCTATTAGTGAGCATACCCCAATACAGAAAGGGGAAAATGATACAAACCCCCGGTTGCAGAAATGCTCTACTTCAATGATGGTTCATTTCCTGTACTAATTTAAAGTATAATATTGAGTATTATTCAGTATAATAGTGTTCTGTTATTTGGGCGATGATAGCTTGATTACAATGAAGTCAACAAAGCCAACTAAAATGTTCATGTTCTGAGATCAGCTGAGTTTGAAATATAGTATATAAACTTATTGAATAATTCAATATAAAATGAATCATTATTATTATACAGAAAGTCTCACAAGTAACCTGACAAACTTGCAAGGTGGTTTCTGCTCATCAAAACAATGAAAAAAGTTTCACAAGAAAGTTCGAAGTTACTGACAATTGAACAAACTGACAAATTTACTTAAACAGAATTTATTAATTTCGAATTCCTTTAGGTGCTATTAGTTTATACTGAAGACTTCCGCAATGGCGGATATTGACAACAGTATTCAATAGCTGATGGAAATCGATGAATGCTACCATACAAAAATATCAGTCACCACCGGTAATCGAACCACGGACCTCCGTAGTCCTCCTAAGGCGCCCGATCGGCAATTGGGAGGTCCGTGGTTCGATTCCCGGTGGTGAATGATATTTTTGTACAGTAGCATTCATCGATTTCCATCAGCTATTGAATACTGTTGTCAATATCCGCCATTGTGGAAGTCTTCAGTATAAACTAATAGCACCTAAAGGAATTCGAAATTAATAAATTCTGTTGAAAAACGTTTATATAAACATGCGTCTGGAAATGCTTTGTTAGGGAGTTACGGCTAGTGAAAGATTTCGCACAATTTTCTGGAAAAGGATGGAAATAAAGCCAAAATGATTTTTCTATGGTGTCAAGCAAGTGTTAAATGTATTTATGTTAATTGAGCTGAGAATTTGAATAAAACACGTCTCAGATTTCTGAAATGACTTATATTTCAGATATTAGAAAAAATACGCAAAATTCTGTCTTGAAGAACATGCTCCATTTAGATTTGATCTACATTAACTTCATTAAATGGGTAATGAACACGGAAACTTTATAAACAAAACTTGTATTGAATTTAATTCTGAAGAGAATGGTGTGAAATTGGCCTATAATAAACAAACACAAAGTTTAGAAAAATAATTTCTATTTAAATCAACACATAGATTTTGAGATCTTTGTAAATTATATGGATAAAAGTTGTTTTCTTTCAATGTTCTCCAGACTGTACTATGAGATATTCATGTTCTATTTAAAAATTGGCAAGTACTAAGTTGAGGACTATGCTGTATCATGTCAATGATATCATGTTGTTTGCATACAGCCTGTATAACAGCCATTACAGGACGTTCATTATTTGAACAAGTAACAAATGGAAAAGATCCATCAATATAAGTTATTGAATACCAATACAAATGTTTTGTAAGTAGGTGTTCTTCTACTCAGAAATCGTCTTTCATATCCGGGTTGAGCTGCACAACTACTTCCATTGGCAAAATCATAGACGAAGACAATATCTGCGTACTCTTGATTTGAGAATGTGAATGGCACCTTATGATTTAAAAAAAAACAGGAATAATGTAGGCCCTACAAATAATACAAACCGCACATACACTGCACAAATCACAGTTGACAGACTAGTTATTGTTACCACTTTATCACTGTATCATTGTACGGCTGTACAGTAGCCGCCACATAGCTGTGCCCGCCGGCAAAGGGCCATGAGAGTACGACACTACCCGAGCTGAAAACATTTGACCATTTTCCAAAAGGTTCGAATATTGTTTTGGAACAAAGTTGTTTCTATTGAACTAACCAATGTGCATCATTTTTGTCCTCTGCACTTTCAACGAGAACCTACTCATCACAAAGATATTTGGAATTTAATAAAAACCAGACTTCATTCAAAAAATGTGTTCACATTTCATTCCCAACATAGCTACTGTCGAACCATTCATTAGAAATCGATGAAACATTGGTAATGTAATAGAAACAGTTCGAGAACGCCATAACCATCGATTAAATCCCATTGCAATCAAAGATTTTCCGAGCACAAGACAATTAATACAGAAAACTTACAAATCGAAATTTTCATGACATTGAGAAGTTATGTATCAAGAAACTTTTTTGTCTTCAATAATTTTCATATACATTCAGCGTATGAAATGCAGAGAATAAATTGAAATTATTTTCTGTGAAAGAATCATCTGACTAGACCTATTTGGTGAGATTTTGCAAAGATTCTAAATACGGGTATCTATGCTCCCTTTAGGCACTTCCCACAATACAACAAAGCAACTTGTCTTTTGATTTATTGAATCGTCTTTATTCATTGAACATGTACAAGTACATTTGAATAGTGTCACATTTGATTAAAAATAGAGAACATATATCACATCTATAAAATAGTAAAATGTAAACAATTAATAAAAATCTTAACTATATCAATTATTATTGGTAAATTCCAGCAATGAGTACAGGGACAATCCTATCAAATATTCCTTTAATTGAATACTAAGCTTTTTAATATCCTCCAATAATTGTAGATTTCTTGGTAAAATATTTTTTCCCTATATAATTTGTTTTTTTCTTGAAAAAATCCAAATTGTCTTTCCAAAAATTTTCCATACCGAGTATTGTAACTATGTGATTTATTTATTAATTCAGCATCTGAGTGTTTTTTAAAATACATAATTACATCAAAAACATATTGCCCATAAATGGTCAAGATTCCAAGTTGTGAAAAAACAAGTTTTACGGAGTCGGTTCTTTTGAGATGCATTATTATTCTCAGAGCCCTTTTCTGCTGTATTAGTATTTCATCAAGGTTTCTCTTAGATGAACTTCCGTAAATACAAAGCCCATATGCCAGATGGGAATGAATAAGTGCATGATATAGTGCTTTCATGGTTTGAATACCGCAAACATTGGACATTCGTCGCAGAGCATAAAGTCCCTTGGATATCTTTTCAACTACCTGACAAACGTGACCATCCAATGACAAACTGTCATCAATGACTAAGCCAAGGAATTCAGTGATATTTTCTTGTGGTAAAACTTTGTCATTGATGAAAACATTCGGACACAATTTATTTTGTCTTTGTCTGGTCGAAAACGGAATTACTATAGACTTATTAGTATTCAAGAGGAGATTTCTCCTATTAAGATAATCACTGACAGCAGACAGGCCTACAGCAGATGACAACTCAACATCCTCAATAGACTTTCCTGAAAACACTATATTTGCATCATCTGCATAGAGACACACAACAGCCTGCCCTCATAATACATCAGGCAACCCCTTGATATAACATAGAAATAATAGACGGCCTAAGATGGACCTTGAGTGACACCATATTTAAGACTCTGCAGTTCAGAGCGGTATCTATTTTTATATTGGAGTGTATGCGTCCTTCAATATGCTCTAAATCAATGAATAATTCAATAAATAATAAATCAATCAATAATATAAACAATTATTGTTTTCTACCTTTTAAATATGATAAAAACCAATTCTGCTCCTTTTCAAGTACTCCAAAACTCATCAATGAGTTCAACAAAACATCATGCAGAACACTATCAAACGCGCGAGTCAAATCTAAGAAAGTACCTACAACTTTTTCACCTTTGTCAACAGAGTTTATGATAGAGCTTATGAAATCTACTCCTGCTGTTATTGTAGATCTGTTTGAGTGGAAACCATGCTGCTCCTTGTCTAATATATTATTGGTTTCCAAATATTGCATGAACTGCATATATACTACACGCTCAATGATTTTTGAAAACACAGATAATACTGATACTGGCCTATAACAAGCAGGATCCTTGATATTTCATTTCTTAAATATTGGAATGACTTTAGCTATCTTCAAGATGTTTGGAAAGTGGCTTGATATTGGGGAGGAGTTTATTATATGAGTCAATGGTTTTATTATAGCAGGAAAGACCTTTTTAACAACTGTGATTGGAACCTCATCCGGCCCAGAAGATGATTTATTTTCAAATGACATAATTACTCTAGTTAACTCAGATTCTGAAATTGATTTAAATTTGAATCTCGGTTTGGATTGACAGTTTAGAGGAATCGGAGTATTCATACGTCTACATTTATCAGGAATATTTGGCAAAACAAAGTTATCCACTGCTGTAGCAAAAAAATTATTAAAAACATTGCATATGCTATTTGGATCTGTCAGGTGAAATCCATTGTACATAACACCTATGTTTGAATTGTTACTTGCGTGTCTACCAACCTCAGCATTTATAATTATTCTCCATGTTGCTTTATTTTTATTTTTTGCATCTGTAATTCTCTTATCAATTTTTTCTTGTTTATTTCTCTCTATAAGCTGTTTAAGAGCTTGTTTACTACTTTTTATTTCCTCTTTCAGATCCTCCCTCTTAGTACGGTACTCCTAAACATTTTCTCAAGCTCTAACAACTCCCTCTTTAAAGTGCAGACCTCAACACTCGAACAGCTTTGACCAGTTGCCTCTTTCTCATTTCTGTAGAGCTTCGGAAAATTAATATTAAAATAATGAGAAAAAATTGATATAAAAACATCGTATTTCTCATTAACTGGAGATTGATAAACCTCCATCCAATTCATTTTCTCTGAATCTTTAAAGAATATTCCTAAATTACAGTCATCAGATTACAGCACAATTTTTGTATTGGTTTTTTACTCATGCTATTAATATTGAGAATTTCGAATAATTGAGCATCATGATCCGGTATGTGAGTGATAATACCCGATTACCACTAATGTTTGTAATAAAGTTGTCTATTGCTGTTTCGGAGGTAGAAGTAATTCTAGTAGCAAAATCGACCTTGAATGACATATTAAACATGTTTAAAACATTCACAAACTTAAAATAAGCATTATTTTTTTCTAAAACATTGATATTTATGTCTCCAGCTAATACAACGTTTTTGTACTTCCTACACAAAATCTCGAGTTTCTCCAGAAATGGATCTAAAAAGCAATTTTGAGGTGTTCTATATAAACACACCATAACAAAACAAAAATTGTTGATTGAAAATTCTGACACACAACATTCGAATTCTTTTTCAGTCATGATCGACTGAATTGCTGGAAAGTTGACAGGTTTGCAATTTGAATGGATTTTTTTGTGCACCAGAATCATGACTCCACCCCCACACTGTTGACTCTTGTAAATTTAGAGCTTATATGATAATTTTTTTAATTCAGCATAGATGTTTCTGCTTCTGACATTTTGTGCTCAGAAATAGCAAGTATCTCAGGCTCTATTTCCTCTAAATTGATTTCTAACAAGTCCAAACACGATGGTAAGTGTTTAACATTCTGATGCATGATTAAAACTTTCCCATCATCCTTTTTACGCACCCTATCTTTTTTCAGTACATGTTTATAGAAAGTGGCTCTCTCATGAACCTTGTCGCTTGCAAACAGTTTAAAATGGGTTGAGTTGTATGTAATGCAATATCAGAATCACAAAATTTGTCAGTTGATACTACAATATAAGAGTTACAATTCAGAATGATGGGAGAGTCAATATTCTGTGCCAGATTATGAAACGCTTCAGCTATACAATTTGATATATACCGCTCCCCTAACAAGTTAAAATGCAAACCATGCTGTGTATGGAATCGTCTGCCAAGGTGGTCTACATTTAAGATTTTTACATTTTTGAAGTTCCTACCAATATTTCGTATAGACTCATTAGTAATTTTTATTTTACAATTTATTGAAGAATTACAAGGTAAATCGAATCGAAACGGAATGTTCAATAAACACACATTCGTGTGTGATAGGCCTTGCAGTTGTTTACTTAGTGAAGTCAAAAAGTTGTCTGGGAGGTCCATATCCAGGTCGTTAGTTCCCCCGATCAGGACAACCATATCCTTGTCAGTTAAAGAGTCACTATCCTGGATGCAGCCTGATGTTACTCTATCAAACGTAGCCCCCGGCTTGATGACACCATCCACTGAACTGCCCGCTGCATTCAAGACTAAGTTTACTAACATTCTGCCATGGCTGTCTGCGAAAATCTTTATTTTTCCATTGTTCCTCTTATTGCTTTCTTTTTTCTCGGACGATCTTAGTGAACCAACAGCAGCGTCCGGAGGTTTGCTAATGTTGATGTCTATTTTTTCTTTTTTCTTATTTGAAGACATAATCTTGATTTTTCCCTCCATCTCTACTTTATCCTCCCACCGACGTTGCCTCAGTTTCAGTATTTCCAAATGCTTTCCTCTTAATTTTCTGTGGAGGTCTGAGCAATCAGTACAAGTTATTTTGGTTTTGGATTGGGTTGACACATTCACTAAAATCTTTGGTTCCCTTGGTGCATCAACATTAGGCTTCAAATGTGGCGATCTTCTTTTATGTTATTGAAATCCTCCCTCAATGTGACTATATCCTCTTCATCATTTGTCAATATCAATGAATTCCTTTGTGACTTCCATAAATTCAGATTAGCATAGTCAGCTCTTAACCCCGATATTATCACATCTTTCTCTTTAATTTCTATTCTAAACTTATCTCCAATTTCCATCAAACTAACCACCTTAAATCTTGAAGTTTTTATTTCATTATCAGTTTGCTCTTCCATATTTAATGATTCCTCAAAACATTGAACTCTCCTTTGTTTTTCTTTTTCTAATTTGTTTTTCAATTTTAAATTCTCTGTTGTTACTTCAGTTAAACCTATCTGGAGATCACTGTTAATCTTTAAGCATGCGTCCAAACTAATCAAAGCATCAATCAAATGAGGAACAACATCTACTATTGCATCACGAGAATAACGCGGAAATATGACACTGAGAGCTCCATGAATATGTATTGCTAAGTCAATCACCTCTTTGTGCATCAATACCTCACTTAATTGCATTCCATCTCCACACGATAATTTGGACAGTTCATTTCTCACCCTCCGGGTAAGCATTTTATAGAATTATCCTTTAAAACGAAAATCTAAAAAAAGATTTAATAAATATGATAGGAAACGCGGGAGAATATATAGGAAGCGCCGAGAGAGCTTTCAAGGCCTTGGTTCAGAAGAGGGAGCTCCTGAGATCATAGGTAATAATAAAGGTTTTGAGAATTGAGAGGAAAATAGTAAATCCTTCAAGTAAGTCTATTTCGTGGTCTATACAAAAAAAATAATTGGAAGAAAAGAACAGTTGTGTCCTTTATCTGAAGAAATTCAGCTGATAGATAAGGTGAGTGAAGTGTCCTAGATTCCTCCACTTCAACAAATATGCCAGATCACAACAATCAGACTCCCACCAATCAACCCCAGTGCGCACACACTTGACTTACTCAAGGTTATTTAGCTGTTTTCAGTGATGACATTCAATGTAGCGTCGGTGGTTGTCATAGCAACGAGAAACACACGCCAAAAAAAAACAGCTGATGTAGAGTGCCGGCTTTAGCCGTAGAAATAGATAGCTATCAGTTTGATAGTTTGATTAGCCGGCTCGTCTTGACGCTATCTGAATCCCACGTTATTAGAGCCTCAAATAGCTTACACTGTAAGTACAAGCCATCAGTTCTACGAAGACAACAGGAGAAAACCAGCAACAAAAATGGATTCCAATGCTAGTAGCATCGAGTCGCGTGATTCACCCTTAACCACTGAGTTTACTCACCAGTCTGCGAAATTTGGATGGACACAACAGGTACCTCATAATACAATTAATCCAATCACTGTAGTAAATTAATCAATTGCTTATACTAACCACTTGAAAATTACAAAAAAGCACGGAGCAACCTATTTAAGCAACCAGCAAGGCAGCCCAGTGCTACCAACTTCTTCACCTTTGCAGCAGACTGACTGATCTAGTTTGTTCAATTCAGTGAATGAAGTTGGACTCTAAGGTTTCAATATACATTTTTTTTACAAATTCCACTTTATTCAACTTGAATAACAACGAAGAGGAGAAACACTTGACCGAAAAGTAAACCCGAATCACAGCCCGAATGCAAGCAATCTGAACGCAGTGTCAAGTGCACTGACAGTAGCGTACAATGTAGACAGCAGACGTATGAAGAAAGGCATCGATATCACCCCGCGAACCTTACTTCATCAACAAGGTATTTCAAGGACACGCGGGCACAGCTATATGGCGCTTACTGTACAATAACTTGGATTCAAGTATTGTTGCAGAAGTGCTGCCAATTCTTGATTTTCAATAAACTAGAAGCATTTCACTTGACACTGTATTTTTATCATCTTATTTCTCAACCAACAATTCTTTTATACTGTGAATTTTTTGTCATTATCAAATTGAATGAATACTGTATAAACTGCATGCCTTTTCAGTGATTAAAATGTACAGTTTCTCAACATCTTCAAATGTTTCTTTTTATTTTTGTTTTGCTGTTGTCTTTTTTTCGTATGTGTTGATTTAATTAAAGATTCATTTTTTGAACTTGCTGTTCGTTTATTATTCCACAACATTCTCTTCAAAATCAAATTCACTGCAAATTATGTTTCTATACTTCTCGTGTTTATTACCTATTTAATGAAGTTAATGTGGATCAAATCCAAAGGAAGCATATTTTTCGAGACCGAATTTTTCGTATTTTGTCTAATATCTCAAATATGGTTGATTCCAGAGATCTGGGACGTGTTTTATTCAATTTTGCAGTTCATTTTACATAGAATCCAATAAACGAAACACCTAAAATGCCATAAAATAATCAGTTTGGCTTTATTTCCATCTTTTCCCAGAAAATCGGGCGAAATCTTTCACTAGCAAACTCCCTAACAAAGCATTTCCGGACATATGTTTATGAAAACTTTTTTCATTCTTTTTATGAGAGGAAACCACCCTATAAGTTTGTTGAGTTACTCGTGAGACACCCTGTATAGATTATAGAGTATTAGCTTTTTTATTATAAAATACATGCATTAGTTTAGTTACCAGTATTGACCATTAATATCAAGCCTGTATTTGATTTTGACAATTTGAGTTGTAACAAATGGTGCATGTGCATGAATGAAGGAACCATCTTCATACATTTTATACAATGGTATCAATTCCACCATTCAAGATTGATAGATTGCACGAATGCTAGCATGCCAATTGGTACAAACATATTATGCTTTCACTTAGCAGCTTGGTATAAAAGTAGTACAGATGATGAAACATCGTTATAATATGACTTATTTGCAAGTTGGGAACAGAGTATCAGGGAAGGCATGGTATGGGCATGATTGGAATGTCATTGAAATGACTAGACCTGTACATTTTTTGCTCTGAAATCTGGAACAATATTCAAAATTATATCAACTTTTTTTGGACTATTGAACTGTTTCAGTGTTCTGTTTTTTAAGTGAACCTCTCAATTGTTATTCTCGTTTTGGAGAGAATTAACTGTACTTCAAAATGAAATTTTCAGTTGAACTTGGATTATGACTTGAAATTGGGATTTTTTGGTTGATAATTTGTAAAGAAAGCAGACGTAGACTGTGCTGTTGTATCTTGACTTGATAGTGTTTCTTGTGATAAATAGATTGATCAATTAATGTTGCCTAGTGTTTTTACTTGTGGATATTGGATATTGGCATTGCAATAATACTTATTTGTAACTGCAAATTCACATATATGGTGCATTATCCATGGTCAAACACTTCCCGGTGGTTCGGAACCCACCTAAAACTGTAGGTCCAACTCATAAATCACCATCATCCAACTCATTACCCACACACAGGTCTCAGACCTATGTGGGCTTCATCCTCAAACAAACAAACAATTTCATTCAAGTTTGTTGGTGTCTGAAATCATGTTTTGAGGTTAGGTTAGAATCACTTGCTGGCAAGTCAGCTTTTTAACAAGTTCTGAGTAATAGACATATTTCTAGAGTTCCTTGATTTAAGAGGAATTGAAGGGAAGTTAATAAATACAGTCTTTATAGCTTTAATGTATTTTTTTGCAGAACCAGTTATTATTTTCAATAGTCCAGAGAATCTAGAACCAGGAATACCAAAGTGAGTGATTGTAAATGTTACAGAAAACTAAAAAATATATATAATATATTGTATTGCAATAAAAATTACATGTATTTTCATAGTCAAGTATTACTATTGGGACTATATGATGCAAGAGATTGTCTAGACTCTTCAATGAAGTCTCCTACAACTTATAGATATGGTCTAAATAGAGAGCAGACTAGGCCACATACACTACAATAAAGAGTGTCAAAAAAATGATGCATTACAAGGAGTAAATGTTATGTGAAATATCCATCATGTACATGATTTGAATCCATAGCAATGTTAAGCAGTTGGAAGTTTCATATTTGATGTCCTGTTACTTCAAGAAAGATTTGTACTAATCTCAACACATTTGTAGCAACTTTCCTTCAAATTTTCTTTGTTACTCATCTACTTGAAATAATCTCTGTTATGTTGTATATTGTTTGAGTTCCAAGTCAATCAATTGTATGATAATTTTGTTATGAACTTCGTAATGCAAAAAGCCCAATAGAAAATCATCAGACAGGATAAGTTACAAGGATTTCAAAAAAAGCATCAACTTGGAAAAAGTAGATCTGACACAATTCAATGAAAAGACTGATATGAATCAATTAATGCTCGACATTGAATTGATTGTTGCTTAAATTGATATAAATTGTGGCACAGAAAATTTACAACCAAGCATGACTTTGCCATTTGATAAGGAGAAGGAGGGATGCATAATTTTGAACTACTCATCAGAACTAGATAAAATATGCTTCCCAAATATAGTTTTTATAATTATGTAATATTATATATTCGATTAATCATGTATTGCCTGCTATTTCAATCATATAATATATTTCATTATACATGAGTTATAATTTCCAACAACATGCCATTTTCATCTGCCCAGCAGTAGGTGAGACATTGGCATAGTAATCTACAACATTATAACAGTGGATACATGCTGGAGTTGTGAAGCTTTATCTCTGTCATGTTTTTCAAGTGTTGCTAGAATTATTTTAGCGTTAGAACCTGTAACAGTAATGGAATTATACACACATAATATGTGGCTATATTATGAAGTTGTTTTCAACTCTTTAATAAAATGTATGTTCATCTACTGAAGGAATAGAAAAGATTTTTATGTTTTCATCACTTATTCTATTTATTTTTGCAGGTTAGTTAAAAGTTTTCATATGTCTCAAAAACTGAAGCATGTAGAAAAAAATGAATACACAAAAGACGCTTTTAACACTGTTGGAGATAAATGCATAAAAAAAATTTCTGACAAAGGAAAATCACTAAACATTGGTTCCACTGGAATAAAGACTAGAGGGTTAGATGTATTGGACAGAAAGGGCAGAATATATTTCTATGAGTAAGTTATATCATATTTTTAGACTTTCAAAACAATAATTTTCAATCCTGATAGGTCTCAGCCAAGACCAAACACAGTGGCGGATCCAGAATTTTTTTGGGGTGTGGCTGGTAGCTACTGATGATATTCTGGTTGTTAAGGGGGGTAGAGGTGTACTGAATACAAGTAGTTGTGAAAGCTTTTGAATTTTCATAATCAGTCATACTCAAACTATAACTATTCATATTATTGGGAAATAGAAAATATCTTTACTAGTGCTTTGAACAGTTTCAGAGATGAAATTAATTTAAATTTGAAGTATCTTGGGAAATTTTGATTGAATTATGGCTGAATCTGGTGTGTTCAGCAGTTTGTCAAGAAACATAGTATTATTCCGGTATTACGGCTATATTATTCAATTTTTGAGAATGAAAATCAATGTGGGAGCTTTAATTAGTTACAAATTTCTCAATTAACTGATGTTTCATCTAGTTTTGATAGATAAACTTTGTGTGAATTGCACACTGTAGAAAGAAGTTTTTTTAGAGTTTTTATCTGACAATTAGTTTTCCTTATATATAGAAATATGGAATCTTAGGTTACTCCCCAAGAAAATTTTTTGTATAATCTCTTTGAGAAATTAGTTAAAATAATGCTATAAGATCCATATTATATATAAGAAAAACCCAATGCAAGCAATGTATCTAGAATTTTCCCACGATATAACCTATATCAGTAGCTGGTGATCACTGGCTTGCAGACCACTGTGATAGAATGTTAAGAAAATATTGGTTATGTTAATGTTGTTCCTCATTACTTTTCATTAAAAGAAAGTTTGTACTTTTGTGATGCAATTACTGCAATTTTATGTTGCACTACTTTTTCTATTCAGCAAGTAGAAAAATCTGAACACTGAGTTGATTGTTTGCAGGCAATGTAAATGTAACTAAGACATTATACAGTATTAAAACGTTAACGAATTTCATACAATTAAAGATTCTTTAGTGGAATTAGGTAATTCTTGCTAATGAGTATTCTACGCGCTCCAAACTGATTATATTGATAAAAAATTTACACTCTTCCAAAAACCTTTTTGGAGGTTCTGGGGGCTTCAGCCTGGAAGCCCCCTCCCCCCCCCACCATAAATTCGCCACTGACCAAACATTTCAATTTCCCGGCAGCGCCTTTTTTATCTTGATGAGTTACTGCAGTGTTCATCCTTTCACCACAGACTGCCACCTACGATATCATATTATTAGCTGTGCTTCCTTTCCATATCCCATATCCTTCCATCTTACCTGAAAAAACTGCATGCTACAAGTTTTCGTCTCTTCCCGAGTGGCTTCTTAAAACAATGGAAACTGATAACAAACAATATTTATATAACTTATTGAATGAATGAGTTACTGTAAAACGTTTTATTTCTTTGAATTGATTGACAGGCTTTCATAGCATCAAAGAATTGTGTATTATTGATCAAGTATGACCTTCCTTTGGACTTATTCCTGCGTACAGGCAGTAATGCCTATGTAGGAATTATCTATTTCGTACTTCTTTCATTTTTTAGTGGTAGGCTAGTAGTTTGTATTTATTTTCTATGTGATAGATCCTTTTTTTATTTTTTCACTTAAAGTTTGTTGTAAAGATTATTATTTTTTTAAAATAAAGCTGAATTTTAATTTTGAGTTTTATATTGTAGAACTAATCGTATACAGTGTGCTTAGTACAGTGGAAGTGAGTTTAATACATTATGCATGCCTTTCCACCTTCAGAACTGAGAAAAAACCATACATTCTCCAAGATCTTCACATGTTAAGTATATGCTAGATAATAAGGTATTTGGCCAATACAAATCATTATTTAATTCAGCAATTCCTGCATCCTGTGCAGTATTCTACCTTATATACGGTGTCAGCCTTGTCTGGTAGAACTTTCTATAAACAGAACACAAGCAAGATCTGTCAAAATTAAGTGAACTTGTTGATATGTTATTAATTGTGTTTTTGTTGCTAGGGTATTTTACAACCCCACAAAATAGGCAGCTCAAACAATACCGGTAGGTCTTCTTTATGATCAATAATTTCTCAATTATTTTTGTAGCCTCGGTTTCCTAGGATGCAGATTTGGACTGAATGGACAGTGGGCAAGGCTGCATACACTACAATATTATAAACCTGATTTGCTTTCAAAATAAAGTTTATAGTATTACTGGTAGTTCTGTGATTTTAAAACTCATGCCTAAGAATAAGGGTTCTTGCACCGAGAAACATAATCTATGTACTCGATAACAATTAGCATTTCAAAATAAAGCACAATCCTCAAGCCAACCCCTTGATTCAATTTTCGTGGTCTATTTCATGTCTGTTTTCCACAAAGAGTCGTTTTGTATCACAACACAAAGGCTGCTTTTATACTATCCAGACAACGGATTGCTCAAATCAGATAAGATTTTACATGCCTGATGAATGAATTTATAGAATAATACTAATCAAATTTTATAACTATCATTTGGTCAATTCATAACTATTATAACAAATTCATTTATAACTATCAATGAAGGTCATGATTAAAAAACCACTGCGTTATCCATCAGATCAACTTTCCAGTGAATTCGGTGTGATGGATGCAAGACAGATTATATTCTAAAGAAATAATCTACAGAATACACAAAAACACAGCACATTCTCAACACAGGAACCACAGTCACAACAAATGAAATAGGCACCTTCTTATTGCAAATTTGGCTGAGAAGGCTGTATACCAGAGACACTACAATCACTCAGAACAAAAACTTTACATACAGGAAATACCACACAGCAAGAAATTCAAAATCAAAGTTTATAATACTGGATAATAAACATAGGAAAACAAACCATAGAAACCATAATCTTGAACAATATGTGAGCTCACTAACCTGATATTAAAACACTGAATCCTGAAAAATTTAAATTGCAAGCCTGCTCTAGAACATGGCATGCCATAGTAGAGTAGGTTATTTTCCATGCAAAAAATGTTTATAAAAATGTGATCTTTGATAGTTCTAGTCATGTAGTCTTATATGTATATGTATTTGTTTCGATTTAGTTTTAAATGGAAATAAGAATATTTATTTATTTATTTACTTGGTACTTCCTTGTTATTATACTGAATTGGAGTATTAGAAATAATTTTTTAATAATAACATACAAGTATGTTATTCTAATGGATGATACATATGAAAGCTCAATCAGCTGGATAAGAAGACATGAGGGCTTTCTTGACATCCGATTTCAATTGCATCTGATGAAAAAGAACATTCTAAACAATCTAATATTAAAACTGACACTGTATTACACTTTTAAATAATGTTTTACTCATATATATTGGAGATGCTTGAGGAATGCATTTCACTTTCAAAACATTATTTAAAAGTGAAATACAGTGTCAGTTTTAATACCATATTGGATTGTTCATTAAGTATTTCGTCATGGAAAACATCACAGAACATTTTAAAAATCATATTTTTTGTAGATTACAAGCTGTGTTATGAAGCATTCTTAGCAAAGAAAGACTTGATGTCCTACTTAGTGATGGAAAGTCTCACTTAGCAGCAATAAGTCTCACTCAGTGGCGATAAGTCTTGCAGGCCACTTGTTTTTTTTCAGTACACACTAGAGTGTGTTTTCAGCAGTTCCAAGTTAGAGCGGTCTTCAGTCTCTGCTGCTCTTTCAAGCAGAATCGATTATAGTAGCCTACTCGAGGAATGGGATGAGCTATGACCTTGAGATGCGCAGTGGCAAAGGCACTTGTGACAGTGGAGGGAGAAGCTCCAGGTTTAGTCACTCACCAGAAGTCTTTGAGATCGCTTTGTGTTGTACAATAGGCGAACGGCTATTATTAGGCCATATTCTCTCCACTCTTGCTGAAGGCCAGTCAAACAAGTTTCCCTCTCCATACTAAAAAATTTATGAAAAATTATTTCCACTTGAAAGAGCAACAGAGACTGAAGAATGCTCCCACTTGGATCCGCTGAAAACGCACTCTAGTGTGTACTGAAAAAAAAAACCAGCATGCAAGACTTATCACTGCTAAGTGAGACTCATTGCTGCTGAGTGAGACTTATTGTCACTAAGAAGGACATCAAGTATTTTCTGGCTAAGAAACGTTCATAACATAGCCTGTAATCTGCATTATCTGTGTATCTTTGTAAGCAGTTGCTTTCCCTCTGTGCAACTCACAGCTCATCCTATTCCTCAAGTACTGTACCATGAGAAATGTGTTGCTTCTGCTCTCATACTAACATAGGTCATTTGTTTTGAGTTTACAATGGAAAATAATTATAGTTCAAGTGGGAAATTTATTGTGTCTGAATGTAACCTATAATTACCCTGCAAATCTAATCTCAAACATGTTTCCAGCATTCAACATATTTTTCCTTTATATTTCTCTACCTTCCAACTACATCACATCTAATATGGAAACGATTGAAAGTGGTGCCATATATTTTGAACAATTACCCAGAAATATTTAAATGCACCTAGGCGACCTATTTAATTTTTTTATTTTTTGAGTTTCTTATTAAATTCCTCAAAGAACTCCTCACATATTATGAACCAAGATGATCTCTTTTTAATCCCATTGTGGTAAAACTCAGATGTTGTGTCTTATATCACGGGCTGGTTTTGGACAGCTGAAATAAATTGATCTGTATCCAGGTTGATGATTCTGGATTCGTCCATTGCATGCGGTCAGTGTGTGTGTTCACCAATTGCCCATCACAGACTGCCAGACCACCCAGCATATTGTGGATGCTGTGTGAGGCATAAAGTTGCGTGCTTCATTTGCAAATTGTGTGGACGCCATTTGCCAGCAGTCACTTGCTCTGCTCCAGTGTGCACTTCTTCACCAGAACTCATCTACCACTGAGCCACTGGCGTCTACAAGCTGTGTGCACACCACTTTGAGACACACAAGTGTGCATCGAGCCCAAGACATGCAAGTGTGCATTGTGCCTTGATGGTTCACAAAGTGACAAAGCCTCAACCCTGAAAGCCAACCCAGCTACCCCAACAAAGGCCTGACTCTTTATAATAAATTAACACTTATGATATATTTTTCATTGAACAATGTATTTAAACAATATATATTGAACAACACTAATTTAAACTAATTTATGGATTTACACAACATGAATATGGTAGAGATAGCTGGGTCGGCTAGTAACCTGACTTGTCATCTGGTAAACTTGCCCAGTATACCAGTAATCAATGCTTCAACTTCAGTTCGGGATTGTATTTATGAACCTTTCTTATTAACCTGAAAGTCAAGACTTTCTTAAAATAGATATCTCAAATCCATTTTCAGCCAAGCTGGGTAGAGGGCTATTTTGAAGCCTTTCTTGAGATTATTTTCCATCATATTTTGGCTTGTTTTTTTAGTAGGCCTATGGCATTGGCTCATCGAAATAAAATGGAATAATCATATTCAATCTTTGCACCATTGCATTGTTATTTACAGTTTATTTGACTTATTGAAACTATTTTTACTTCCCTTATAAATAAATCGACTTTTTACCTATACATTCTTCTTTCTACCTATGATGAAGAAATGGGATGAATGGAAGTTCTTTGGTTTTCTTTCAGATAGTGCTCACTACTACACTACATCAAAATTCCATAATTTTTCAAATTTGAAAATGGAAAATATTAATATTGTTATGAACACCAGACCAGAGAGAACAAAATTGTGTGAACAATGCTCTCATTGATCAATGTACCTGACTTTAGGAGATGATGAATTGACACTTGTATGCATTTCACTCTCACTGATGTCTCATCCCTCTCACAATGAGTGTCTCTCACTGATGTTACTCAGATTTGGTTCTTGTGTGCTGAACAGCCTTCTAGAAACATCTTTTTTGTTGTACAGGCTTTCTGCATGATCAAGTCATGTTACTGGTGAACAGAAGAAGTTTCTGGAAACTGCAAGAATGAATGACCTACCGTATGAAAAGGCTCTCTCATCTGTAGTTAGTCAGTAGTTGTTGTTTGATTATCCCAACGTTCGGATCCAGTGGCAGTTATACAAACCGTGCGTTCATGTATCCAGTATGAGTTAAGACAAACCGCGCAATTATGAATCCAGTGCCAGTGTTTATTAACAGTGTATACTATCCAGTGCCAGTTGACAGAGTAGCCTACATATAGACATTGTGCTTATGTGTATCAAGTGCTATTATTGAGGTTATCAAATACCATAATAGACTGAGTGTTTCCCATTCATAATTGATAGCTAATTTTTAGACAGATAAGTCTGTTATTAGCTGGAAGCTATTATTGTTTTTTTTATTAGTTTGTCTTGTGATAAGTGTGTGTTATAAGAGCAATTTGTGTAAATAGAGTGCAAGTGTCAATTTCAACTTCACATGGTTATTAAGTTCTCCTGTAGTTTGCCCTTCATGGATGTTACTGTTATAGACAGGGCAGGAAAGAGGAACCAGTGATTCTCAATGTTATTACTGCTGTGTCAATAAGTCTTCCAGTTGAGGCTAATTGGCATGATTGTTTATCTTTCCCCATACTTTACTCGCCTTGCTGTTCATCTAAATATCTTCAGAATCTTTCTTAGTAATGGCGAAGGTGCTATTGTGGAAGGTATCCATAATGAAAAATAAGACGAAACTGTCACAACCACATTTATTAAAACTTCGAGAAACTAGTTTCGGTTGTTACACCATTATCAATCTCAATCAAACTGAAAACTGAAGTACAGAGTAACGATACAGAGAAGTACTATGTAACGGTTTTTTCTTTCAATTTCTTATAGATTTCGTCCCTGCACTTATTGTCTAAGAAATCCCATTCAATTTTGTGTAGTTTTTTCGTCAGTTGCGGATGTAAGATGAAAAAAAAAACTACACAAGCTTCTTCAACTGTTTATACAGTGACTTGTGAGTGCTTGTAGTGTTCAACTGTCATGTTTGAGACGTTTCTTTCTGGATCATTGAGCAGTTATTGTTCAATATTTGATCAGCCTTTCAACAGTTAGTGATTGATTTTTGTACAGTAATATTGCAAATTCTTTATTAGCTGAACTTCATTGATTCATCTGTTTCTGAGTGATTTATATTGTGTAAGACATTACTGATTAGTTCGACTCATCAGTAATTTGTGTTAATAAAGTGTGACTGTTAATTTGAATGTTATTTAGAGATAGAACCCGTAACATTACATTCTCCATCATATCCTTAATTGATGAAATTAATTTTGTGTCTGAAGTCTCACAGAGGTATATAGCTGGGTCTTATCCTTCTCCCAAAAATGCCTCACAAAGCTAGTCCTGTAATGAGTAGACTTCTTTCCAGATGTTTCTAAATCAGGTCCTCTAACTCATATTCCAAATCAGCAATTTCAATTCATTTTGGCACTTTTATAGACGCAGTTTCTTCTAATAATGTAGTGAATACCAGAAAACAATGGCCTATTATGTTTTGTAAAGATGCTTCCATTCTGATCAATGTATGTGCTTTCGAGAGATTGTAAATTGACACTTTTCTAAGTCACTCTCCCAATAGGCCTCTTTCACTCATGTTGCTGGATTTGATTCTTCAGTGTTTGACGACCTTAGTTTGATAGTCTATTAGAACGTTCCACTAAATCACAAAATTCCTGGAAATTGCCAGTGTGAATGACAAACAGTATAAAAAGGCTCTCTTATCTCTGGTGAGTCAGTTTTGTCACTTGCTCTTCAATTCACATGTCCGGTGGCAGTTCTACAGACCGTGTAATATGTATCCAGTGACCGTTCATGCAGACCGTGCATATCTTCAGTGCCAGTTGATTGACTGTATATAATATGGACGTTGTGTTCATGTGTATCAAAAGCTATTATTGGGATTATAAAATACTGTAACAGACTGTGTTTCGTGTTTAACTATTCTTCTTGACATTCCTTTTCACTTCATTGTACAGTTTATTAGATAGTTTTTTATTTAATTATCAATCAGCTTATTTGTGATCAGTTATAATCAATTTTTGTATGTACATAGTTTAGTGATAACCATTTGCAGCCTTCACCAGGTAAGGATTCTGCAATGAATGATTATGGTGTAATATTATTATTGAACCTATATTCACCCTCAATTACCACATCCAACCTTACCCCTATGAATGTGGAAATCTTGAATGAAAGGGCACGACAATAATACTTCACTCATTCATATTTTAAGGGCTCAGCATAGCTTTTCATGACAGAGCTATTATTCCAACTCATGAAAGATTTTTCTAAATCAAATAAAATACTGTGATTAAATTGATTTTTTTTTTGTCAATATAGAATACAAATTTAAAATTTATTGTCTAGTTGTGCACAGAACTAATTTTTATTGAATCTTTCTCTTTTGTAGAATCAACATAATTCATTAATTAATTTTCATTATACTGTTAATGGTGATGAAAGACAGACATTCTGATTTATAATGAAAACAGAAAGTGAGAAAAGATACATTATGTAAACAGAATTTATTAATTTCGAATTCCTTTAATTGCTATCACTTTATGTAGTTTAAAACAATGAACAGGCGTTTTGAAGAAGAAATTAATGGAATCAAGTCAGAGATTCTCACCATAAAAAAGAACGTTGTAGAAAATGTTAAGACTGCTGAGGAGAGAGAACGGAAGTTTAATCTACTTGTTTACGGTGTACAAAGCAAAAACTTTTTTGAAATGAGTAAAGAAATCATGAATATACTGAAGTTCTTGGTCCCTGAAATGAATTATAGCTGCATCAAAGATCTATGGAAAGCAAACAAGACTAGAGAAAATGCTCCAGTGATAATAAGATTCAATTCGATGCCGATGAAAATTCTTGTACTAAGAGAAAAGGTAAAACTTCGGGGTGCGAGTCAATTTAAAAATGTTCAAATCAAGGAGGATTACTCTCAAGAAACTAGAGCTGTAAGGAAAGAACTATTCACGCACCTGATAAAGTTGAAAAGCGAGGGTAAAAGAGTTTCCATGACCAAAGATAAGCTGAAAATCGACGGAAAATTGTATTCACTTGAAGACCTGGATAAACAAGAGGGCAAGACAGCTAAGCGGGCTAGAAGTGAGGAGTCGTCTCCAAGGATACTAGAAGAGAAAAACAAGAATTTCCATGGAAAGCAGACTGGAAAGAAAGAGAGAAAAGTGGAAGGAAATAGAAACATAGAGAGCTATCTCACCAAACCAAGCGAGGCGCATGATGAAGGGAGAAAAGTGAGTGAACAGAGACCCTCAACTCAAGGAAAAAACTTTGTTGAGAAACCGGTGGAAAACAAGGATGAAAGTCAAAAGACCGCAAAAAATACCACATAGCAGATACAAAGGAATAATAGGACCGAATCTATTCAGAAATACGAAAGGAACAGCTCAAATACAAAATATAAAGTTATACACATTGGCACATATAACGCGAGGTCAGTTCTAGGGGAAGAGAAAATTATGGAGCTTGAACAAGCAATGAATGAGATTGAATGGGATGTGTTAGGCTTAGCGGAGATCAGAAGAAGTTATGATGAAATAGGGGAGCGAAATAGTGGACATGTCTTCTGCCACTCAGCAGCCACAAGAGGAAATAGAGGAGTTGGCTTCTTTGTCAACAAAAAGAATATTAAAGGCATTACTGAGTTTAAACCTATTTCGGATAGAATTGCGTACATCAAAATATCAATTGGAAATAACAAGCTCATGATTATACAAGTTCACGCACCCACATCGGACAGTACCGAAGAAGAAATAAACAATTTTTATGAGTCAATAGAAGAGGCAATAATCCAAAAGAAAACAGGAGAAAGACTTATTCTCATGGGTGATTTTAATGCACAGGTAGCGAGAAGTAGTAGTAAAGGAGAAGCTAGAATCGGAAACGAGAGAGGGGAGATGATGTTGGACTTTGCTCAGAGTAAAAATCTTATAGTAGTGAACACGCTCTTAGCGGAAACATTGAAGAGAAATGGACATGGAAATCCCCATCTGGAGGCCTGTACGAGCTCGACTATTTCATGGTGGAACAGAACAACAGTCCTGTACGAAACCTAAGAGTGATTGAAACATTTAAGTACGACTCCGACCACAGATTGCTGATGGGTGAACTAAGAATACATAGGAGAAGGTTCTTTATCAAACAGAAAATCATAAGAGTGGATCAGACATGTCATGAGAGATATGTTGAAAATTTAACTGAAGAGATTAGAAAACAAAACATATCCCAAAATAGAAGTATTGAAGAAATATATAACGGTATAGTACAATCTATTAGAATAGCATCCAACAAGTCTAAAAGATCGCAGAATAGAGAAAGAAGAAGCAAAAGAATCTCATCTGAAACAATGGAGTTGATTGAAGAACGTGAGAGGTTGAACAGGATTGTATCAAAAACAGAAGAGGAAAAGGAAGAGCACAGAAATCTTAGAAAACAAATTAGAAGAAGAACCAGGAGAGAGATAAAAGATTTTGAAGAGGATGTAATAAATTCAGTCATGTTGACGACCGGGTCAACCAAGAAGATAAATCAAGAACTGAGTGCTACAAAAAGAAAATGGATCGCTAAATTAAATACTGATGAGGGGACCACAACGGCAAGAAATCAAATCATAGACCACGTCTCAGAGTTCTATAAAGAATTATATAAGAGGGACACCATGCATGAAATCCAACAAGTAATTGAAAATCAGCAAACAAACGACAGTGATTCTGAAGACTTGGAGATAATAGAGGCAGAAATAATAAATGTTATAAAAAGCCAAAAGAAAGGAAAAGCACCTGGTGAGGATGGAATTACAAGCGAATCATTGATAATAGGAATAGAAAAACTCTTGCAACCGCTTAAATTGCTATTCAACAAAATCCTGCGCAAAAAATCAATACCTTCAGCATGGAGAAGAAATAAAGTAATTATATTGTTCAAAAAAGGATCAAGACTGGATATAAAAAACTACAGACCAATCACTCTCCCCTCAGTAATTTATAAACTATTCGCTTCAATAATAAAAAACAGATTGTTGAATAAAATATACGAAAACCACCCCACCGAGCAAGCAGGATTCAGACCAGGATACTCCACAACTGACCACCTTCAAACAGCAAATCAGATCATAGAGAAAGCCACCGAATACAACATACCACTCTACCTAGGTCTGGTGGATTTCCACAAGGCATTCGATAGTCTCAATCACAGCAGGATGTGGGATGCCCTAGAGGAGTCTGGCATCGACAGTAACTACATAGAAGTAATCAAGAGTTTATATGAAAATACAGTAATCTATGTAGAGCTGGAGAGACGAGGAAAAGACATAAAAATCGAAAAAGGATTAAAGCAAGGTTGCCCACTCTCTCCACTCATCTTCAATTCTTGCTTGGAATGCGTATTCCGCAGATTAAACTGGGAAGAAAAGGGACTCCGAATCAATGGAAGAAAACTTTCAAATTTAAGATTTGCTGATGACGTGATGTTGGTGTCAGAGAGCGCTGAGGAGATGAAAGGAATGCTCATGGAACTGATTGACGCTAGCGAAGTGATGGGCTTACGCCTAAACGCTCAGAAAACAAGTATAATGACAAATTCCGAAAAAACTAGGATTGAAGTCAGCTGTGGCAACATTGACTATGTGGAGGATTACGAGTATTTAGGCCAAATATTGTCTTTCACAAACAGAGCATCCAAAGAAGTCAAGCACAGGATTGATAAGTCATGGAAGAAGTATTGGTCGTTGAGAAGAATATTTAAGGGCGACTATTCCAGCACTCTTAAAGCTAAAGCTTTGACCATGTGCATATATCCTGCGATATTATATGGAGCGCAAACATGGGCTCTCACCGAGTACTTGGACAAGAAACTAGAAACTACGCAAACAAAAATGCTACGTAGTATTCTTCGTATTCGTCTGAACCAACACACAAAAAACACTGAAGTACTAGGAAGAATGCGCGTAAAGTATCTTCAGAAAGAGGCTCACGTGTTAAAGTGGAAATGGGCAGGCCACGTCGCGAGAATGGATGAAGACCGCTGGACCAGAATCTGCACTGAATGGGTGCCACGAGACAGGACCAGGAGCAGAGGACGGCCACCAATACGTTGGAGGGACGAGCTGTGCCAGAGAGTAGGAGATGCTTGGGCAACCACTGCACGAGACAGGCAACTTTGGAATAAAATAGTTGAAAAGTTATAAATTATTATAGCAATCTGGAAGGAGACAGACAATGAATACGAGATAAATTTATATACAAATTGTAAATCTGTAAATATTCGAAAATTTTGCCAACCAAAATTACCTCATAAAGAGAGGCTTTTGTTCAATTATGAATGTAAATAAAGCTTTATTATTATTATTATATGTAGTTTAAATAATTCTTCCATCTAACATTTCTATGAGGATTTTCTGTAAGGATTGGAATGATTTTTGATTTACATAACAAATATAAGCAATAGGTTACAATACCTGATTACCAATGGAGAAATCGGGAAATCTCAGACCATCGTTGACCGCTCGCTCCATCAGGCACTAGGTCTGTGTGAGAAGTGAAAAATCTCCTTTGTTCAGCCATTAGGAAATTGAAAATAAAATTTTAAATTCTGACTTCTCGAACTGATTGTTGGATTCACGGCTCTTCCTCCTTCATACAAGTTGAGAAAGAAAGAGTGTAACTTCTCAATTGAAACGTATTTTCATGTCTTGTAGCAGTGATTTCAAATTTTGTAATATCAGTTTTTGTCATTTATGACAATAGATATGGTATCAAAAATCTGTAATTAGCTGAATGTTAAATGATCTGTTTTTCTTTTATTGTGATTAGTGCATGTTATAACAGCAATTTGTGCGAATAAAATGTTGATTTCAAGTGTTGCCAGCATTATTGTGGTTATATAGAACCCATAACAATAAGTAACAGAACTTCAATTCTGCTCAACTCACCCAATTCCAATTCAAATGTTGTATCTGCAATTCTAATCCAAATGTTATTGTGCTGCAAGGCATTCACTAGCCTAATAATTTTGTCCTCCTTCAATTCATCTTGATTCGATTTATGATTCATTTCTGTGTTTTGTTTCTTAATCATTCTGGCATAACTTTGGACTTAATTCTCTAAATAGGTAATAGAACTTCAATTCTGCTTTTAACTCACCCAACTTCAATCCAAAGGTCATAGTGCTGCAATTCTAAAAAAAAGGGCATTCACTGGTTTAATCCAAATGCCATAGATTCTGGGATGCCAATTGCAATGAGAGTTCGATTATTATCATGCTTCTTGAAATTACTTTCATTTCCATCTAAATAAACAAGATTATTGACTTCTTCTGGGACATGATTCAAACTAACTCTATGACTTTTCTAATGAGAACTCAATTGTTAACAATGTTTGTTACTATGAACAAAAATATTTTATTCTTCTTACCCGTATTTTATAATTTTCATATAATTATATTCATCTCTGACCAACGATGGCTGGTACTATGATATTTTCCGATTTATGAAGATATGAGCCAATAGGGCCCAACTCCCTCAGGAAAGTTTTGGAGAATAATTTTTTAAAACAACATTTTAACCAATTGTAGACAAAAATTCATCCATTCTAACATTCAGTTCTGATCCAAAATGTGTGTTGAAGATAGTTATTTTCATTGAGATTTTGCTTCATTCAGTGGGAGATCAGAACTCTTCTGCTAAAAATTTAGTTTTCAAGTAGCCACACTTTGAAGCGGGCATTCTTAAAACTATTTTCACTCTCCTACTTTTGTTTCTCCATATCACCTAATTGGGGTACAGCATTGTATGTACCCCACTGAAAAATGTATTTTATGAGGAAAAGAAGGGGTTTTCTAACAGTGAATGAAGATTTTATGTAGCTTGTGCATTCAAAAGGGGATCTAGGGTACGGCACTTCCACGAATTTTTCGTGGAGTAATCCCTCTAAAACCACATTTTAGCAATTCAAAACGTCTCTTTTGTGAAAATCATCGTTTTCCCATGCTCTTAAAATTTAAAATTATCTTTTGTTTCTGGGTCCTTTGGGGGGGGGGGGGATCAATCCTCTGGGTTCCCCAATAGTTACACCACTGTTGAGCGCCTTACGTGCAGGCTATTACCGATTAAGAGCATCATCATTTCACAGCATATGTTTGATTTTGCAATTGTGATTGTCTGGCATTAACGGATTTTTAGCATAGATTTGCGCAAACACTCTCTCTTTCTCTAATATCTGCTCTTTTTTTTCAGCTGTTATCCCAAGCAAGGTGTCAGTCCACAACTATTTCCACCAGAGGTTTATGAGAAGATTGATATTGAAGACTCAGAGAGCAGTAGTTATGCTAAAATCACACAAAAATACTTTTCAAAACTATTTACGATTGTGGATAGACAGGTTCATGAATGCAAATGTCATACGGTGAGTCATCCATATAATAAGAGGAAGTAGAGAGATGTGTGTGTGTCTCAAAATTGACCGTTTGACTCGGATGTAAAATTTTATAATCGTACACTGAGATCAGATGGCCAGCACTGCTGGCCACAGATGTTTCTGTGTCAACTCGATGAATGAACCATTGATACTGTCCTATGAGATCGGGTATTCAGCAGTGCTGGCCATGGTGAATTATTTGTGAGCTTGACTGCCATAAAAAACTTTTGAGTTCACCAGATCGGAAGCTGTTTTGTTGTTTCATGAGCTATTATGACTGCTCTTGGTTTCTAATAAATTAAAAGTGGTATCATGTGTTTCAATTAGTTTGGAATATTCATAAAATAAGGAATCACATAATCTAAATTTTGTGAGGATATTATATAATCTAATACATTTTATCAAGGATTGAAAAGTAGAAAAAATTTCAGTCACAAAAATAAGATTTTTCAACTTTTTTTCAGAAATTCATCATCAAAATCACTAAATCTAATAATAAATTAATGAAATGTATTGATTTGTGTGAGTTTTGTACTTGAGATATCAATTTAAAATATGAAGGTAGATTTGCTATTGGAGTCAATGCAATCTGTTGTCCTGATGGTTCTCTGTAATAGCAGTCATCGAATTTCCTTTTACAAAGTCCAATTTATTCATCCAAATTAACTGTGACTGAGGCCGGTTCCATGAATATAAAATGAAAAAGACAGTTTGCAATTAGAGGTCATGAATTTGTTTCAAACAGCTATATTAAGCACGCAATATGTGTATCAGTTATACATAAAAGGGATGAAATTTGAAATAGATCAATTATTTTACAATATTTACAAACTGATATATACGGTATTCAGTATGAAAGTCAAATATTCCCCCTAAATGATCATTTTTGCTAACAAATAACTGAATTCGAACAATGAGCAGGTTAAAATTCTCATCTTTCCTTTCAAAAGAATTGTGTGAGCTGAAAGCAATGCTCACATGTTTCTACTGTGTTACTGGAACTTCAGTGTTGAGTGTTGCCATTCGATAAGATATAATTTTGACTGAATTAAACAGATGTTTGCTGTATTTCCTAACCAGACAGATAATTAAAAAAAGAAAAAATCATTTATATGATGATGTCAAATGGCCATCAGTGTTGGCCAACCGAGTGCGTAGCAAAGTTATTATTGTACAGCAAAGCTGGAAATCTGATCCCAGAGATGAATGAACATAGATTTTGCTTGAGCTGAAAAGAAAATGGTGATGGCCAGCACTGCTGGACATCCGATCTTAGAGGACAAAATAATATTAACTTTTCATGTGAAATTTAACGACTTGCAGTCAAATATTTGTTAAGAATAAGTATAATAACTCACTTAATCTGGCCGAGCGCCGAGCGCTAATAGATTCGAAAGCGCTCGGCCAGATTAAGTGAGTTATTATACTTATTCTTAACAAATATTTGACTGCAAGTCGTTAAATTTCACATGAAAAGTTAATATTAACAACGCAGTTCGTCATGGAACAAGAAATCCAGGACAAAATAATCTTGCTGCCACAATGTCGAGCTGGTGGGCCATCTGATGGCAAAGCGATAATGTTCCAAATTCACTCTTAGCCTACTGGTTTAAAATGTGTTTAGACTAGATGCAGGAAGCTCATAGAACAGCTGATGATATTATCCGTCACTAAGGTGCTAATATACATCATATATGCAAATGTGTTTGAATTTGAATTTATTTTTCATTCCAAGTAAATAAGTAAATTCGTATGGCTTTTCGTGGTGGGGAGACCCTTACGGGTCATTCCAAAACATTTGTGCAACAAACAGGAAAATTTTCAAGTGCATAAGATAAATATATTGATGCGAACATCCAAGAAATACAACATAAAATAGTTCATCATATATTTTGAACATTTTAACCCTGGATATAAGTAAATAAATTACTGATACTTTAATACTGCCAGTGTCATACACAATATCAATATCCATGAAGGCTGCAACTCAATCATCTATCAAAGAACTCACCCAATGAGTAGAGAGCTTTATCCACCAACCATTCCTTTAGCTCTAAATCTGAATTGTTTATAATTGGAGACTTTTATGCTTTGAGGCAATAAATAAATAATAAATAAAATAAATAAATAATGTCATTTCTCAATAAACAACAATCTTCAACATACACAAGTAGTACATAAGAAATACATTGTGATATTCATTGAGAAAGTAGGCACTCCCGAGAATAGCCTATATGGGAGTTGCCATCAAAATATTAAATATCTGATATTTTTAGTGTTAACAATAATATACTTAATGAGCACAATATACAAGCAACAGAACTCAGAAGTCGAAATAAAAAAATAATCTAATATAAATTTAAAAGAAAAAAAAATAATAAAATAAACTTAAATAATAAAATGTAATTATTAAGTGAGGAGCTTTTCATCAAAACTTAACATATCCAAAAAAGTCAAAAATTGTTTTTTGTGGCGAATGTCAAATTCCTTCATGAGCTACATAAGCTTATGTAATCATTGTGGTTCAAAAGTCAACATATCCACCTTAAAATCGTATGTGAAATGTCATTTTGTCATCTAAAGTTAACAAATCCATCCCTTTACATTTTTACATAATATTTCATCAAAACTCAACATATCCCATAGTACTATAAATTCATAAAACACCTTTTTTTTCAAAACTGAACATATCCTAGTTGAAGCTCTATACAACCTGAGACAATCATATGTTTTAATGTAGTACTCTTTAGGTTTCACAGGTATCGCCACTATACTTTGTCATGTCAATTCTCCATATTTGCTTTGCACGATGTTGATATTTCTGAACGTTAACTCCTCTGGCAAATGCCATGCGGCGCTGTTGATTTTCGTTGTTGTTGCAATCGTTCTCATATCCGTAGAGTAGAGGTTATGTTGTCTCATTCTGTACAAGTGTAATACAACTTATTTAAATTTGTGTTGTCTAAGTTGTTCATTGTAATAATGGAAGATTCAGTTGTAAATCTTAACAGTGGCACACGGAAAAGAGGAAGGCCGAAATCTCTCGAAAAAATTCAAACAAAACGAACAAAATATTGTGATGATGATCCTCATCTGAAAAAACTAAAACAGTTATGCAAACCATGTAATCACAATAGTAAGTCATATATGTGTTCTAAAGTTACTTATGATGATATTCGTAAAAACCGTTCAAGTTTATACTGCCACAATACAAAGATCAATCAAGATAAGGTGTTGTGTCAGTTTATTTCTGCATCAGATGTGAAACGAAATAGATCTAAAGATGGAACAAAACCAAAAACATTATCATTAACTTATTTTTTAAAGACGTCTATGAAAATTATACCTGTATGCAGATCGTTTTTTTGTTCCATCGGAAATTGGATCAGCTTTATTACATTATTTACGTAATTTACAATTTAATGAGTGTGTAACAAAAATAAAACTTTTCTGTGATGGTTGTGCAGGACAAAATAGGCACATTGTTCATATGCTATGCTATTGGTTGACAAATGAGTCCCCTCAATTTATTACTGAAATCCAAGTGACATATCCAGTTCGAGGGCATAGCTTTCTTCCAGCTGACCGAGCTTTCGGGCATACTGAAAAAATTCTAAAAAAACATCCAATTGTAATTAGTGCAGAAGAATATGCTGACTTGTATCATGAAACGGGAGTCGTTAAGCAACTTGGTAAAGACTGGAAAACCTACAATATTAAATCTCTGGAAAATATCTACTCCAAAGTAAAAGGCATTAGTGATGCCAAACGTCTAATCATAACAAAACATAAAAGTCATCAAGATGCAAGAAATGTTACATCAAAAGTGAAATTTTTTACAAACTATAGGTTTGCATCATCTGTAGAATTGCAGGGTAGGTCTATTGTGAAGAAAAATAAAAGGGAGGCTGGTGTAATTTTGCAAGAATGTCAACTAACTCATCCAATATCAGATGAGAAGAAAAATGATGTAACAAAGCTCCTTACAAAGCACTTTGGTAGCGACTGGAAGAACTTACAGGACTTACAGTGGTATGAGAACATTTTAAATAGAAACGACAATCATAATGAACTTGAAAATAATGAAGATGTGACCTGTGATTGTTTATTAGAGGACTGTGGATGTCATATCTAAAATCACATTTTTGCCAGCCATTGACAAACTTTATGTAACTTGAAGTATAATGCAAACAATACAAAAAAAGTTTTTCAGTTATAATTTTTTTCAACAGTGACTATAAAAAGTTATTTTATTTTTAGTGATTATCAAACTTGATTTTTTACTCTTAGGTATGGAATGACAGAGGACATGAGTAATATTTCAATTTCTATAGGTTAGTAATGTAAAAACATAGCCCACTAGTGATTATCAAAAAGGAACATACAGTAAGTTATAGCTAAGTAGATTTCACAATGTTTTTTTAGCAAAAGTTCACATATCCCACTTTTTTTACCAAAGCTCAACATATCCAATAAAGTTTTGTACATTGCGCAGCCATTTGAAACAATTTGAATGATCAATTAAATGTAATAAAATGGTGTTGCTAAAAGTCACAATTGAGAATAGTTACATTTAAAATTAACAAACTAGTTCAGAAGATAGGACGTTTTCACTAATCCTGAAAAATTTTTATTTGTGGATATGTTGAGTTTTGATGAAAAGCTCCTCAAGTAGTAACTTATAGTAAATAGAAAAAACAATGAAGATACTTTAATGAGAATAATAAATTATATATTTTAGGCCTATATATCAAAAACGGTTTTCCAAGAGTCTGGTTTTGTGTGGGAGAGATGATATTAGAGCTGCGTTTTGGGTATCGTAGGTATGGAAAGCATTTTTCCGCCTGAATGTATTTAGATTCTTGTGAGTGTGTGATGCAACCTCCAATACAAAGAGTGATGGCACTGTAAGAATCCTTCCAGAGCGAAATAGTTCCCGACATGTGTGTCTTGGAGGCTTTCACCATACATAGAGCAATGTGTAGAACTAACCACAGTAGTTGCAAATAGAATGGTAATGAATAAATCTAATAAATTAGAGGTCCAAGCTGAAGTGCCTCAGGACTCAATACTAGGACCATTGCTTTTTTTTCTACCGCATATGTGAACCGTTTACCTTAATAATTAATTAGTGTCATAGTCCTCTCATTTGCAGACGACACATCACTCATCTCCAGCGATTCCATCCTAGATAATTTGAAAATAAGTGCCCATATAGGTGTGCAGTTTATTGTCCAACTCTTAAATCAGTTGGAATCAACAATAAATAGTAAAAATTTCCGATACCTTCAATTCAAAAACAAATATAATTGAAATGAAGATATAGGGCTATAAACGTGTTTGTGAATGATAATCAACTAGACCAGAAGAAAACATTGCATGTCCGGGAGTTTTGTTGGAAAGACGATTGACCTGGGCTCCACACATTTATATTTAAAAGAAAAGTCGACAGTTGTTTCTTCTAAAGCATCCATGAGATCGCGTTATGCAGATTGATTGATTATTGTTATATGTTTTAAATTCAGTATTCTCAATTTTTGCAAAATTATATTTTATTGTTGTCTAGATTGAATGTGTGGTTCAGCTTCTCCAATTTTGCCTTTTAACATGTTTTAATCAAACGACAAATTGTTGTTCTAAGCTTCAATTATTATTCCTTGCCAAATTGATGAGGCGTGACTTGCATTTATTTATATGTATGTTAAATCGAGGATGTATTTCATGTATTTATTTTTTAATTTGATATGTTCTAGATTATAAAATTTGTATGTATTCTATGTATTGGGTGTGAAAAAAGCTTGATAGTTTCACACTTATTCGAATAATAAACAGATTCATTCATAGGCTACATTGAGAAAATATATTGTAAAATTTCATCTGGGGTATTTGTCCTCCAACAGCTTGCTAGATTGAATGACAAAAAGTTACTTTTCACAGCTTACCATGGGCTCTTACTGTCACATATCAGGTAATCTATGCTATTTCAGTATGGGGTAATTAATAAAAAAAAAACCTTGATAGGGTGTTTAAGATCCAAAAGAAAGCGGTCAGGTGCACAAAGAGGGTAAATAGATTAGATTCATGTAAGCCATTGTTCAAGAGACTTGGTCTCCCAACTGTACCTTGCTTATATGTGAATGAAGCTTCTTTATATGTAAAAAAAAATGATATTTACCAAAATCTTGACATATAATTATAATACAAGAAGTCGAGGAGATTATCACTTGGTGAGTCACAATAGTAGCTTATTCAAACAAAAACCTAGTTTGAACATATAGGAATATCAAAAAAACAATTGAAAAAATATTCAGTTGATGGAGCTTTTAATAATGTACGAAAGTTCCTTTCATATCAAAATTAGACCTCACCACAACTAATTGATATAATAGCGCAGGCAATGAATGTTAAGTGTTGTAGCAAACTACAGCTATTAATTCGGTTTCAATGCTTCAACTTATCAATTCTATTGAATTAATGGTATATTTTCAGTCCTTATTGTTTCTACTCCTACATTTTCATACTATTATTATTCTATGTTTCCTCCAAGTGTTTTAATTCTATTATTCATTCTTTTATTACACCAATTCATGGCATCTTTGTTGGATCCTATGTGGACATAATTTCACAATGAAATTACATGCATACAGTATTATTTCTGCAGATATTTTTTGTAACATTTCATCTCTTATACATGATAGTTAAGTTGAACTAAGTAATTTTCTCTTTGTAACTTCTTGGTTTCTCTTCTGATAATTGATTGCTTTATAGTTATTATTATTATTTTATCATGTATAATTTATTTTCCTGTTCATTTTTTTTTGCTTGTTTGTATTTGCGGAAATAAAGATTATTATTATGATTATTAATATTATCATTATTATTATTGATTTCACAAAAGCTTTTGATGATGTTTCACACTCCATTCTACTGAATAAATTGATGATCCAGTGTAATTTCATCTTGTTATAAAATTTATCTATCAAAAGATTACGAAGTCTCTCAAAACAGAAATATTCACCTGGGTTAAACATAATATTTATTTCACTTTACCTAAAGCACAAAAAAAATTAATTATTATATAAATATTGTCTATACTGTCTAATTATTTATTGATATATTGCTATTTTCTGGGTATTGTATTAGTGTATTGGTATTAATTGTTTTATTAGTATTTATTTGTCAAATTATTATTATATTCTGTTATTGTCTATGAGATGATGAGATCTGTTTTTGTGACATGAAATGTTTCGTGTCATTGGTTAACCGAAAGCTATACATTTGTTGTATTTTTTGTATTTTGTTTTTTGTATTTGTATGTCTATGATGAACTCGCAGCTGGCGCACAAGTGTTCACTTTGCTAGCTGTGCCAAGTATAAGATATAATGTACATTTAAATATTTTCTTGTATCGTTTTTTTTTTTTGGCAAATAAAATAAATAAATAAATAAAATAAATAAATAAATGTGGATTCAATTCTATCTTAACTTTTCATGTGAAATTTAACGACTTGCAGTCAAATATTCTATCATATAATTTAACGACTTGCAGTCTATTTGACTGCAAGTCGTTAAATTTCACATGAAAAGTTAATATTAACAACGCAGCTCGTCATGGAACAAGAAATCCAGGAATTTAATTCTATCTTGTTGGTAGATATCAGGCAGTAAGAGCCCCTCTTATGGTGTGACTTCTGATTGGGCGCCTGTAGTTGCAGGTGTTCCTCAGCGGTCTAGCTGTCCTTGGTACTCTCTTGTTCTGTATTTGAATAAATTAATAAATGTATCTTTAATCCTGTTGCACTCATCTTATCATCTTTATGCAGATGACCAATGTTCATCTTTATGGATATTATTTTATATAAAATTGTCTCTTGATAATGCTGGAAATGCTGTATCAAAGTTAAACCCTGATATTTGTGAACTTCTCCAACAGTCCAAAGCTCACACTGTTTGACTCTCAATTTCACTAAATGTAAAAGCATAATTTTCGGTTACCATATATATTAGTTTGTCAAGTTGATATGGATATTATCCTAAAAGGCAAGCCAGAAGGTGAGGAAATACCATTTTCTGATTCTATCAGAATCTTAGTTATCCAGCTCGATTGTAGATTAGGCTGGGCTCCTCAGGTAAAGTCAGTTACAGATAAGGTTTTTGGAGCTGTGCATTTGTTGAAAAGGCTTAGATGGTTTCTTCCTATTTCTCTAACAATCACCCTTGTACATGCTCTGATACTACCAGTATTTGACTATTGTTCTGTTGTTTATAATGACCTGCCTGAAACCCTTAATTTGAGACTGCAAAGTGTCTTCAATTATTCAATCCATTTTATTTTTGATGCCCAAAGAGACGTCCATATCAAACCTTTCCTATGTCATCTGCATTGGTTTAAATTGAAGCAATGTAGAGAATTTTTCATCTTTTCAATCACATACCTTCTCATAGTAAAACATTTTGGCCCTGACTACTTAAGAAATAGCTTCACTCTCTTCACAGATGTTCACTCCAGAACCACTTGGTTCCACCAATTCACCAACTTGCCAAATAGAATGCTGTGATAGACACAGTCAAACGCCTTGAAAAGATCACACATCAAGCCACAGACACAATTGGAGGAGTCCATAGTGGATGAAATCATGTTCACAAAATCTGCTATTGCAACTTGCTACTCAATCCTCTGGTGAATCCAAGTTGGGTCTTGGAAATAATCTAATTTTTATGGAGGAAATTGAGGATTTGTTTGTTAGCAGCCTTTTCAGAGTTTTTAAAATGCAGTAAGGATAGCAATAGGTCGGTAATTGTTGAGATAATCCTTTACTATTCTTCTTGTGAATACTAATAGGCTCTACCAAAGCAAATCTCATCATATTGGGGAAAACACCTTGTAGAAATCAATGATTCATTTAGGATTCTGGACAGAGGTTCAGAAAAAATGTCAGCTACAATTTTATAAACTTTCACTGGAGCCTCACCCCAACCAGATAAATTCTAATTTCACAGGTACAGTACTCAATCAATTTTCCCACCTGTAAGGGTGTCAACAAATTAAACTTGACCAGCGAAGTCTGGGTGAGTTTCAAGTTCTCTATTGCAACCGTTTGGTTACAAGAACTGCTGAAGCGTCTGGGTACATTCATGAAAAAAACATTGCAATCATTGGTCAGCTTATTCACAATGACACTACTGCCTTTGCTCATGGAACTGCTTCCTATAAGAAGGAGAGTTTCTTTCTTTTGTCGCTTTTTCACCCAACTTCAGCTTTACTAGGTTGCCTCTCAACCTTATTATGAGACTTTTCAATGATCGAATCATGAAACTTCTTTTTTGCTTGTTTCCCATATTGATAATTTCATTGTATTTTCTATAATAATCATTGAAGCCCTCATCTTCAGTCATAAGAAACAGCTCTTTTCCTCTTACTTGAAATTGTAATGCCAGTTGTGATCCAACCGCCCTTCTTAACCTGGGATCTCATCACAGATGCATGGAAAACCGGAACAACAGCAGAATATTCTGTATCAGTATTACAGCTGCCAATTATCCAGCATAATGAAATTAGTGAGCTTCTTGTCTCAAACACATGAAATGTAAGGCTAGCTACACTGCCATTCAACTCACCATTCTGTGAGTTGAACTTATCTAACAGAAAAAAGAGAGTACAAACTGGATTAACTAATAGAGATAATAAGAGAGGGCAGAGGTGTGATTGTGTGTGTGGCTGTGTCAGTCGTGAGGATTTCACAAAAGCGGTAATGATTTGGACCAAAACTTTGGCACAAAGCTTCCTCTAAACCCAATTCAGTGCACCCTAAAGCCTCATTTTGTATTTTCCTTTCAAAATTTTCGAGAATAATGTTCAAGCTACAGAATTTTCGAAAATAAGACATGTTGTATTCATCCTCTTCTGTTCCATTTTCTTCTTCTCCTTCTTTCCCTTCTCCTCCTTCTCCTCCTCTTCCTTCATTGTTGATGAGAAGACCTCAATCTAAAAAGTAAGTCAATACTTGCTACAGTTCATCATAATCTAATAAAAATTCATTTTTAATCAAAAATACAATCACAAAATCCTTGTAGTGTAACTTGATTAATACAGAATGTGTTTTCCTATTAATTCTATATAAACCTCACTATGAAGACTAAGTTGGGGTATATGAGTATAGCTTGTAAATATTATTTGAAACAAAAATGCAATACAATATTTTAAAAGAATATCCAATATGATGCGACATATGGATCTTCAAAATATGCGATATTGAATGGAATAATTTCAGAATTAATTCAAAGTCATCATGACGTTCCATTTTTCAGAACAATAGAAGATTTTATCATGTGGTGAATACTATGATTGGTAAAACCGAAATAAAAGACGTAATAAATCAGTATGGTATTTTTGAATTGTATACCATAAGTTTACCTGATGGAGGAAAAAGTATCAGGTTTACAACAGTTGAATATTTCCATGAGGATACAAGGGAACGTGCTGCCTATGAAAGTGAGTTTCAAATAATATGCTAATGCCTTAGAAAAATGAAGAAATTATTTACTAGTAGTTCTGTGAAAAGTAGACCTCACGCCCAAGAATAAGGGTGCTCGCACTGAGGAACATACTCTATATACTCAATGATTTTCATCATCGCAAAATTAAACATAATCATCAGGCCTAACCCTTGACTCAATTTGCTTAGTCTATTTCATGTCTGTTTTTAACAAAAAGTCACTCTGGCTGCCGTTTCGTTTCCCAGGGGAATAGATGCCCCCATCAGAGGCCTATAAACAATTTTGAAACTTTAGCAAGTCTTGAGAGACAATCATTTCTGACAAAAGTCAAAAATGTGGTTGAGGATTATTTACAAACAAATTTTCGGAATAGTATTCCTTTCCAATGAGCAAGCTACCGGAAGTCTCAAATAATTACTGTTAGAAAACCCTTCTCTTTTGAAAATACATTTTTAAGTACGGTACTATAATGTACCCCTATCAGGTAAGGTACCGGTATTAAAAATATACCTTGTGAAAAGTTTTTAGTAGGCTCACTTTCAAATTTGTCAAAAACAATAAATTTTCCATCTTCTAGTGTAACCTCTATTACACTTATAGAGCTTACACGCTATAAGTGTGAGCTTATTATAAACATGTTTTATAGTCATTATCAGTTACTGTTGATGGAATGACCAAACACAAATCAGCAATGTAATAAATTTCAAAAATATTGACGGTTGATAACCAAATCAAGGTTAAGCAGCTGGAATAAATGGTTGAGACAGATTCATTCATTATGGATGTCTACAACTATCATTATAACCAATATTAATATTATAACGATATAAAATAATAAGAAAATGTTTGCAACCTGTTTCAGATGTCTTCTACAAAATTCATCCATTTGAAGAACGTCGTTCAACTTGGATTAATTCATACATGAGAGAGTAAGAAACAAAATCATTCATTTTTAAGGACCCAACATGGCATAATTCCTGGATTTCTTGTTCCATGACGGACTGCGTTGTTAATATTAACTTTTCAAGTGAATTAAACGACTTGCAGTCAAATTTTATTAAAAATAAGTAGTATTTCACTTAATTTGAAGGCCAAACGTTTTCGAGTTGTTGAAACCCATTTCCAAGGCATCCTAGATATCGATTTTGGTTTGTTGGTTAGAAGAGCTGTGGTTTCTGTATAATGTGGTCAAAACAGGCCGTGCATTCAAACAACGCTACAAGGAACATTTACAAAAGCTTTACATACAAAAACAGAATCGACTTTTGCAGACCACATCATTCAAACTGGACACACTTTTACTGACATCACTATCAACTTACACATTCTATATATAAAATCTAAAGGACACGAACTCAACAACTTGGAACAATTTGAAATTTACAAACACACCACACACAATAAACAAAACATCCTCAACGAACAGTTGAATTTTAAATCACACAAACTTTTTGACCACATTATACAGAAACCACAGCTCTTCTAACCAACAAACCAACATCGATATCTAGGATGCCTTGAAGATGGGTTTCAACAACTCACAAACGTTTGGCCTTCAAAGTAAGTGAAATACTACTCATTTTTAATATAATTTGACTGCAAGTCGTTTAATTCACTTGAAAAGTTAATGGCATAATTATTGAAATTTTGTCATTGTGAGTCCGTCTTGGCTCTAGCATTTGAAAGGAAGGTTCTAGACTCTTGGAACTTAGTGATAGCTTTCTCATAGCCCAAGTAAAGTTGCTATGGATTTTGAATTTTGGGGGTAAAATTAATTATGATGTAATAGCTATTTGAGTAACCAGTGTGCAAAGTAGCACTTTGCTGCATGCGAGTGTAGAATGGTTTCTCGAGTGCAGCAGATACTTTGAGATCAAGCTACACATTGAATTTCTCCTCCAGTTGTCACACCTGGAGTGCGGCAAAGTAAAATAACTGCAGGAGTTAGCTGTTTTGTGTACTAAAATGAGTGTATAAACAGTCCATTTGTTGGGTGACTGTAGGAAAATGTCCACAATAGGCTCTAGGTTAGTTTTGGTAAGTGGAATCAGAACTTCACACAGTTGGTTCATTTCAAATACAAAAAAATGAATATTTCAAAAATTACTTAATAGTTCAACTATCCAATCTATTTTAACAGTGGAAGTGTAGACATTTTCGTTGCTTATTGTGTTGAAATAACTCCTTAAATTATTTTAAATTAACAAATCGAGGAAAAACCAGATAAAATATTAAGGCATGATAATATTTTATGTTATGATATCTGTTATCATATTATTACAAGAAGATCTATCTTATATATTGTAAGACGAAGGAGAAACAAAACTCTTTCTCAAAAACTGTCAATGTGAATGTTTTTTTAATTGGAAAGAATAGGTCATTAATTGTTCATAGGAATCAAAGCAGTTAAATGGTGAATATGCCTTTCAGCACAACTGATAATAACAATTGTTATTATTTTATGTGAATTTGTTGGGTCCTTGGATACTCCATTGTATTGATCTATTTCAGTAACAATGCACTTCCAGCCCCAAGTTTATTTGAACTTTTCAGGCCATTTCCCCATTCTTGGTTTAAGCTTAGTTTAACTTAAATGCCTGTTCCAGTAGAACTGAGTTTAAACTCAGTTCCGTATTATAAATGCAATTTTACAATTCAGCTAGTTTAAACTATTGTTTGAATGTAATTCAAGTTATACTCAGTTTAACTATTCATGTTTATATTTTTCTTATAACTTGTATGCATTGAGTCGAGAAAAGGTTGATAGTTGAGTTTCTGTTGGGTTCAGTATTGATAATGGTTGATGTTATCATGATGAGTTTGAAAATTGTAGCCACCCAGATGAGGCAGAAGCAGTTGGATCAATAAATTCAACTTGTTGATTTTCAACCTCTGTTGCTATCATTTTTATTCTGCCTGTATGAATTTCCTCCACTGCTGTTCAAACTGTTATTTTATTGAAAACCTTCTATTTCATGAGGTCAGTTGTAGAACTCAATTGATCTTATGGAACTTTCTATGTGATTACATAATTATGATGTTGTGAACTACTGTGATTCATTTCAATAATTGTCTGCTTATTCATTAGTATTTATTAGGATTTTAGTGAGATTGACAGCAGCCTTATCCAATTCCACCATGAAAACCTTGTGTCAACTCTTACATTGAGTTAACTGGGAGTTTAAACCACCAAATTCGACCATATTACTAAACGGTCAATTCAACCTTGTTTGTGGTTTAAACAAAAATTGATAATACAATCCAAACTTCAAACTTCTATTCAAACCAAGTTTAATCTCACAGTAGTTTAAACTGCAATTGAGAGTATGATAAAAGGAATCAGCGGTTGGAGTTTGGTAGATTACTCCTGAAACAGTTTATTAATATGATGGTGTCACACTGGTCAAATCCATATTCAATATCACAAATTTACTTTTTTCAGTCCACTTCCAGACATTGTCTTCAAGCTGGATTATAGAACAGTATTTAGAACACTTATTAATCCTGAGGGAATGAATCTCAGAGTTGGATCTAGAATAGAGAAGACGATTGGACAGGTTAAACAAGTACGGTGAGTTCCTATTGGGCCATTAAAAATCTTAGAATACTATTAATTGAGGCTATGCGCAGGGTTCTTGATTATAATTTCCGTATAATATTCTCTCAGTTGCACAAACGTACTGTCAATATGATGGTTCATTATCCATTCCAATATTATACCAAGCTGCTCTGTGAAAGCATATGTGATTATAAAATACCTAAATAAATGCTTGCATCTGTACAATCTATATATCTTGAATGGTGAAGCACGTACCTAGTATAAAATGTATGAAAGTGGTGCCATTATTCATACACATGCGCCTTCCAATTGTAACATAACATAGACAAGACAATACTAGACACTGATGCATGAATTTTATAATTCTAATCCAAACCATATAATAATATGATTTATTCACATTGTACAATTTATACTTAATAATTATCTGACCAATTTATCAACTATATTTCTTGCACATATCAGCACTCAGATCTCAGAATTTGAATCTATTTTTAGTTGGCTCTGTTGGCTCCATTGCAATCGAGTTATCATTGCTTGAATAAAAGAACACCGGTATATCAAATAATGAATGATGTGATGGATAGTAGCCTTGTATAAAAGTGAAACAGATAATGAACCAATATTTTGATAGGACGTTTGTGTAACTAGGGGTATTAATTAAGGCTGTGCGTGAGGTTTCTGGTCATAATTTTTTAAACGTTTCTTGTATTGGATATTATTAAAGTATTGATTTGTTATAATTATATTGCCTTGAGAAATTCCTTATCATCAATTTTTTTTAAATTTAGTGGCTCAAATTTGAATTTTTTGACAATTGATCTCACAAGTTATTCTAAAATTTTGATAATTTGATGTTGTGCATTCTGTATTGAAAGGAGAAGAGGATAATAAGGTTTTACAATGCTATATATATCTATTGCCACGAAGAAAATGTTCATCAACAAATGTGTGAAATTTGGGGGTTCAAGGTTGAAATTTATTCTTTTTGGGGTCAATTGATCTCTCATATGGGCAAGTTTGATTTCTGCTGTATCATAGTACATTCAATTGATTCGATGAGTAATTTCAAGCCAAATCCCTCAGAAATCTTCCCACTGTGCACTGCACAGTGTGCTACGCGAAAAATGAAGAGCAAGGAAAACCTAACTTGAGGAAGTTTCAAGTTGAACTTATTACTACAGGTCTCAACCGACCTTTAGAGTCCTACTTACGAACGTTTCTTCAGTGTCTTTTGACCGAAGGGAATCTTGAAATTTGATGTACAGTATTTGTGTAGGTATTTCAAGATTCCCTAGAGTCAAGAGACACGTTTTTCTGAGTATTAAGCTCACATCATAGTTCTGAGACTTGTGTATGGGCGACGAATTGGATGATGGTGATTGATGAGTGGGCCTAGAGTTTTAGGTGGGCTTCGAACCACCGGGAAGTGATTCAAAAGCAGAGGGCAGAGACTTTTTGATGGGGAATCCAATGGATTCAACTCATCAATCATCACCATCCAGCTCATCACCGACGCAGAAGTCTCAGACCTGTGTGAGCTTTGTCCTTCAAAATATTGTAGTTTGCCAGATGTCTCTAGTAGCGACATCCATGATGTTTTCCTCATTGATAAAGCTTATGAAAATTGATTTATTGTTTGGTTATTTTATGAAAGATGCACCAAAAAGCTACAAAACGAATATTTGGATCAATTCAATACAGTAGTGAAGTTGAAAGTTGTTGAGGATGATACCTTTCACACTCAAGTGATTGACGATGATAGAATTTCCATCGAGTATACCAGTAAAGAGTCTTGGTTGTGTAGAAATAAAAAAGGAAATGTGGTAAGTTTATTATTCATTATTCTTGAAGATTACGTTTTGAGAATTCCGGTTATGGAGTGAGTATGAGCCAAATCAACATTCACTTACAATATTACCACTCTATACACTAGTTACCATTATTATACAGTAGTTATAATAATTAAACACTAGTTACCACTGTTATGATGTTGAAGATCCATCTTGTTTCCACTAATAAACATAATAACAAAAAATAAAAAAAATCAACTTTTTAATGGAAATTATAACTCACGTTATGGCGTGACGGCCGTTTCACTCTGTTGTCAAGAGCATCGTCAGACAGTTCTGGTGTCTGGTGTCTTGGTACTGTGTGTCGCCTGACGATGCTCTTGACAACAGAGTGAAACGGCCGTCACGCTATAACGTGAGTTATAATTTCCATTTAAAAGTGTTTTTTAAGTTTACTAGTTACCACAATCATGCACTTGTTACCATAGATATAAGCTACACTAGTCAACATAATATTATTAGTCTATACATTAGTTACCACAATAACTACAATGTCAATAAGTTGAGATAAGGCTCTATTTTGATCAGAAAGGAACTGAACACTATACAAAGCTGCAGCTAAATATTCTCCTAATTGTTTTTTAATACTCCAATATTTCCAGGACTTTTGGAAACTGTGATAGCTTGTCATAGAATTTCCTATAAATATAACTTATAGGACCTCCTCGGCTGTGCGGAGGGTTTTTAGTCATTATTATTCTATTTTTTTTTTTTAAATTATTGAGATGTTAAAATGTTATCCATTGTTATGATGAAAAATATTTTTCTATCAATTATTCTGTGAAATATGGAAGTTCAAAGTGGGATTTTTCGGTTTTTGGGAGCAATATCACTCACAATTCGTCTTGAACTTTTGATAATTCCATTAAAATAGAAAACAGTACACCATGGGTCAACAAATTGACTTATTATTCATTCCAATTAAACAATACGTTTTTTCAGCATAAATAAGAAAAAAACTAATTTTTTGAGATTTTTGAAAACTTGTTTGAAAAAACAAATTGTTTGATCGAAATGAAATTTTTCATTATATTTCTTAAGGTGTCTTCTAATAATGAAAAATGATCAGAAGTTCAAAGTAAGTTGTAGGTGAGATTAATTTTCTCAGAAAACCAAAAAATTCAAACTTTGAAGCCCCATATTTCACAAAATTATTGATAAAACAATTTCTCATGTCAATACCTTAATAATATTAAACACGAAACAATTGAGGAAGAATAAGGACCAAAAACCCTGTGATCAGTCTTCATTTGGCTACAAAATCTTTTCTTATGTAATGTGATGGATTTATTGAAATTGGCATTCTCTATAAAACATATTTTCATCTTGAATATAAAAATATTTTTTTTTCATATTTCTTTCAACTTCCACTCTAATTAATGAGATTATTTTGGACAATGTAGCATAGTCAAAATTTAAATTTGTGGAGAGAGTAGTTTTGGACTTTGTATGTTGCATCGATACTCCAATGTTATTCTGTTAATAGATGAAAAAATAAAATTTTTCGTATATAAGTATGTGTGAATGTCACTTCTCTCTCTCTCTCTATATATATATATATATATATATATGTGTGTGTGTGTGTGTGTGTGTGTGTGTGTGTGTGTGTGTGTGTGTGTGTGTGTGTGTGTGTGTGTGTGTGTGTGTGTGTGTGTGTGTGTGTGTGTGTGTGTGTGTGTGTGTGTGTGTGTGTGTGTGTGTGTGTGTGTGTGTGTGTGTGTGTGTGTGTGTGTGTGTATTCAATTATATATATTATATTCACATAAAATATTTCCAGATAAAATTAATCATATGCATATTTAACCTTATTTCTTTCTGCGAGAATATCATTGATTATCCACCCTTCAATTTTGTCTAATTTGTTTTTCACAGAGACTTTTTCAACTGAACAACTGATAGTCATATGAAACCTTAAAACCTCAAGATATTAATGAAACTATCAATTCAAACTATCGCTGTTGTAAATCCTACTCCAGTTTTCTTGAAACAGATTCTGCTTCAAACAAATGATATTCCCTGTTATATTGTAGCACTATCCTGAGACAGGTAAAAAAACGAAACAAATTTCTCCACTCTTCACGATCCTAGGCAAATCCTTTCGACTCCTTATACGATTTTCCCTGCAATTAATCTGTCAACATTGCGAATCTCCTTCTGCTTCGCCTTACCTCAGTTCTGCTTCTCTGCAAGCAGAATTTAAGAATTTAGAATCTTATTCTTAGCATGCATCCCAACCATCTTGCTTTCCTCTTTCTAATGAATTTTACTACACAATTTATCAGTTAATGATTCCAGTAGACACCTTTCCTCTCCAACTCCTCTAAATACCTCCTTACTCATAACACTATCCAACCATCTAATACTTCCCCTTCTTCTCCATAGCCATATTTTAAAACGCTTCAATATCTTTTTTCCTGCTTCTTCAAGGTCCATGTTTCAGACCAATGCAACACAACACTCAAGATATAACATTCTACAAATCGCTTCCTCAGTTTCATTGGTTTGCTTCTTGCTACTCACTTCTATCATGATTTCAATTTGATTTTTACTCTTTTAACAGGAATTCTATAGGATAGTCAATAAATTGAAACTCCCAGCCGGCCTACCAGTTCATGAGATTGAGTCTTTTGATGGAGTTGAGATCCTAGTAGAACCTCTGGACGATGGTAGAGAATCTGTGGACATTGTGGAGATTAAATATATGGATTTTCAAAATAATGCTGTATTTCATGGTGAGAATGAGTTGACTCTATGCTTATGAGACAGCTACATATTTTTCCTTTGTATAGGCCTACTAGATACCACATTCATTCACTATTCAAGTCATGTTGGTCTCCTTCTCCTTCTGCAACACTCCTTTATCCTAAGACTTTGATTAATACATCTTTCTTCAGACAAAGCTTCAATTTTTGGTTCGTTTGGTGAACATGATTTTCCAGTTTATTTCCTAGCTCTACTTTATTTTACTAATCTGTCCTTGCTATATCCTAATTTGCATACACCTTTTAGATTATGTGAACTAGCCAAATTCAAATTTTCCACTGTTTATTTTATTGAAAATTCTTTTTGTCTGTCTATTAGAATCCGTTTTAAATATGGGTGTGAAATGCTATTTTTTTCTGATAGTTTTCATAATTTTTGGTATTACCTCATGGCTGCATGTAAAAATGGATTTTCATTGTGCTTGCCAAAAACGTTCTCAACATTTTTCCCTCCTGTACCTTCAATCGCTGGTGGTCATTATTTCATCTATTGAGTTGGGCATTCTGCAGCATACAAAGCTTCAGGTCTAATGACTGGAAGATAATGCCCGAGCTTTGAGTTTCTTGAGATAGACCTCTTGTTGTGGATATTCCACTCATGAGCTCAAATGAAAGTCTAATTTTGTTTATTTGCTGGTTCATTGAATCTTTTTCAAATAAGTTTTCATTAACTATTTCACCCAAATATTCGAGAGTTTTAGTTTGTTTCATTTGGCTTTAGCTTTTATTAGAAAAATCTTGGGCAGTTCCACTATTAGACATATATCGTCTTTTTAAAGGATGTTTGCAGCAACTATATTTTATTAGAAATCTAATATGTAGCATATTTCTGAATATATATTCTAGAGATTTCATCCAACTCTGTATTTCTATTTCTATATAACACAAATACAGTGTCAGTTTCAATATTAGATTGTTAATGAAGTATTTCTTCATGAAAACATCACAGATATTTTAAAAAATTATGTAGGCTTTATAATTTTTCCCAATTCAAAGTACAACATGTGATCTATATTGCGTATAATGTGATAATTCAAAACGTATGAGAGGTCGAACCTTGGAATGAAAGCTAACTTCCTGAAATTTGGCACAGACATTCCTTAAATCATTCTGAAAAATGAATGACCTCAGTGTGCACTACTCAAGATATTCAAGTTATCAATCACGGCAATCGGTTTTGCAAATAACTTGTTCTTGTGCATCGCAAATCATTAAGACTTTCTATGTAATTAAAAGATAAATAAATCTCGTTCTCGAGAAAAGTTAGGTTTAGGGGAGGCGCGCAACCCATTATGCTGAGACCACATGACCATGAAGCCGGCAGTTATTTGGAGATACATTCCAGAATAGCGACTAGAGCCAGAATTAGTTGAGTTTTTCAACTTTAGTGCTACTTTGCAAACACAACAAAGAAGCTATGGCCAGAATTTCGTCCTCAAGTGGGCCTCAACCCCCCTAACCCCTCAGAGTTGAAAATTGCTGATTTTCAAGGTTTTTGATCGCAACATTGTTACAATTAGCATTGTGAAACCAATTTATTTTTCTATTAAACACTTCTAGCTTTGTGTTTTACAATATTAAACCGAGCTGATTTTCTCTGAAACGCCTAGTTGATCAGTTTTAGTGGTTCAGGAGTGTAAAAAATGAGGGTTTTTGCACAAGAATGAAAATCGAAAAGACTAGAGTAAAAAATGAGTTTTTCCACAAAAACATGCTGCTTTCTCATCCTTTCAATCCCAGTAGCTAATCCACTAGTTATTTAAGATGGAATTGGCTCAGATAAACGTTGGGCAACGCATTGTAGAACACACAATGTTGGTAAAATTTTAGAAGAAAATTTGGTTGCTCATGTCAATGGTGCAATGGTTCACTTTCTGAGAGCTTTACCGGTAACTGGTAGATGTTACTGGTGTCATGTGATTGGTGTATTCAAATTTCATCATGTTTATGAATGGCCGAAAACCAATCAGACGCCATCAAGCAGAAACCAGTCATTGGAATGCAGATGGACTCTCAGGAGGGCCATGTGGGAAAGATTGCAAGCACTGCTCACATCATGAAAACAAGGAAGGCATGTTGAGAAGAGCAACAGTGGTTGCTGATTTGTGGAGGAGTGACCAGCTCCAGAAGGATCAGGAAGAGGATCCTTAGCTGAAATATCTTTGGGTTTGGAAATGCTCTGGACAAGGAAGATCATCCTGGCAGGAAGTGCCACCTCTTCCACCAAGTGTGAAGTCATATTGTGGAGCTCAACTGTTGAAAATGGGGGAGTGCTCAAAGAGAGATTGAGAATTCAGCAGGGAATCAGGAGACAATAAGTAATTGTCCCATTCAATCATGTACCAGAAGTGCTGAGGAGTCTGCATGATGACAAATCTGGAGGACATCTTGATCTACATAAAACAGTGGAGAAAGCCAGGAAATGATTTTATTAGCAAAGGTAGAGTGAGCATATAAAAGTGTAGGAAGTGCATAATCTGTGCAGTAGCAAAGGGCTCTCTGAGAAAGAAAAAGGCACAAATGAAGACCTACAATGTTGGAGCACCATTTGAGAGAGTGACTATTGACATTCCTGGACCTTTCTCTACCACCAATGATAGAAAAATTATATTCCAGTAGACATGGACTAATTCAGCATATGGGTTGAAGCATATGCCTCACCAAACCAGAAAGCAGTTACAGTCGCAAATGTGTTAATCAAGCCGTTCTTTAGTTGTTTTGGTGTTCCATTGGAGCTGCACTCAGATCAAGGAAGAAATATTGAGTCAGTGTTCAGCAGAAAGTGTGAGTTAATGGGAATCTGGAAAACAAGGACCACTCAACTGTATCCACAGTCAGATGGTATGGTAGAGAGAATGAACAGGACCATGCAGCAATATCTGAGGAAGGTGGTTTCTGACAATCAGCATGATTGGGCTCAGCATCTTCAATTCTATCTCATGACATATTGAAGCTTCATCAATGAAACAACAAAGGAAACACCTGTTTGCATCATCCTTGGTAGAGATCTACGGCTACAGTTTGTGATATACAGTTTGGAAGCAAGCCTGGTGAAACATTCAAAAAGGATGACTACATCACTCAATTGAGGAAGCATATGGATGAGACTCATGAGAAAGTATGCACCAATCTTGAAGAACCAAGCCTGAAAATGAAGGAGAGGTATGCCATTAAGGCTGACCAAGGTGGATACAAAGCAGGAGACCTGGTCTGGCTATTCATTTCCAAGAGGATTCGTGGCTTCTTTCCAAAACTTCCAAACCAATGAGAGGGGCCCCACGAGGTTGTGACTATGATCAATGAAATAGTATACTGTATTAGAAAACCTCAAGGAAAGAAGCCAAGAATAGTTTATTTCAATTGCTTGTTTCCATTTCATAATAATAACAGTGCTGGGGAAGGGCAAGCAGCTCACATTCAGTGCACTACATCCCCAGAGGAGTCTGCTGATGAATACAGTTTGGCACCAGTAGGAAAAATGATCAAGATGAGTGGAAGGGATCTGTTCACACTGCCCAAGGAGTATGCACTGGCAAACTGTGGCACCTGCAACTTAGTGGAATCTGAAGGCATTGCTACAGTCTTCAGGAAGAAGTTTAGTGGTCTCAGGGACCTGGAACAGCAAGGACCAGCAGAACGAAATGTTCTTCATCTGCAGTGGCATGGTCAGCATCTTGTTTACCTGGTGACTAAGGGGCAGCCTGAGATGAAGGCAACATATGACACATTGCAGACTTGCTTGGTTCAGCTGAGGAACAAAATGCTGACGCAAGGAGTGAGGAAACTGGACATACCAAGGCTTGGAAGTGGCTATGATTGCTTGTACTCGGCAATTGTGGAGCCAATGCTGCAGGAAGTGTTACAATCCACTGGTATCCAGATCACCATTTGCATCTACAAACCTTGGAGAATCAAGGAGGACTCAGTCAGCAGTCAAGGAAGTCATCAGCAATCCAAAGTACCATTGTTCTGAAACAGAACAATTTCTTAAGGTGGAGGTAGTTTTGTGAATGCAGACTGGATGTCAGCAATAGGTTATCATTTTACTGTCATTGACCAATGTATGTGAGCAGTTGTAATTTACTTATTTCCTTTTTTCAATGTCTCCCTCACTTCTATTTGTCATATCTGCATCCCTTGCACACAATTGAGAGCCTAGAAGCTTCTCCTGCATGATCAAGGTCATGCTATTTGAATGTTCTACAGGTTTCTGGCAACAGCAAGAATGAATGACAACCTTTATAAAAAGTCCACATAAAAATTTGAGTTGAGTTTGTTGTTTGATCTATGTGCTCACATGACAGATTGTGTGACAGTGAAAGATTACAAACCAGTGCTTACACATATCAAGTGATGTTATTTGGGATTGTTAAATAATATATCAGACTGTATTTTGTAAGTGTTTAGCTGTTCTCTCTAGCGTTTATTTTTACACTATTCATAGGGCTCATGTTTTTTTTTTAATAATCGATTTTTTATTGATTCTTGTACATAATTAGCAAAAATCAGTTTTTGCTTGAAATTTGTAGATCTGTTTTCCTTTCTTATTGATCAAACTTGCAATTAGTGTGAGTAGATACAATAATTCCTTTGAATAAAGTATGAGTGTAAACTTTAGTGTTGCCAGCCTTATTTTAGCCATGAAACCCATAACACTATTGATCACTGCCTAGAGTAACTCATATCCATTTGTTTGTGAACACTATACTATATAGAATTAGAACTATAATAGAATTTATTAATTTCAATTTCCTTTAATTGCTATTAGTTTATACTGAAGACTTCCGCAATGGCAATGGATTTGTAATGCAATGAAATTGAATTAAAGGAGTTCGAAATTAATAAATTCTGTTTAAGTAAATTTGTCAGTTTGTTCAATTGTCAGTAACTTCGAACTAACTATATATTTCATGAAAAATTCAACTGTTCATTCAGTTCATCTATATTTCCTATGCTTTGATGTTTCCCCAGAGGGATTTATGGATTTTCTAAATGAAGAGACTTCCACATCTTTCGAAACAAGGTAAGAAAATGATAAATATGTGATAGATAAGTCTTAATAACAAAGTATATATATATCCAACCAAGGTGGTATAAGAGAATGGAGAGAGCATAATGTATACCGCCAATATTTAAAACGTGTAACTGGAAATGAAAGAAGCAGATCCCCCTGATTGCAATCTCATGCCATTCATGTCTATATCTAAGTCTTACGCCCTTATTATACAGAGCCACTTTAGTTGCGGTCGCGCGCCACAATTTAGGATAAATTGATCAGGGGGATGAATCCCCCCTTAATCAAATTGAATTTTGGAATTTGAACAAGTCTTGAGAGACAGCTATTGACGAAAAAGTCAAAAAAGATATATGTCTTGGAACACTGAAAATTTTGTTTTAGAGATTTAGAGGGATTACTTTAAAAAAAAATTCTGGGGGCGTATCCTGGACCCCCCTTTTGGATGAAAAAATCACATAAAGTGTTCAATTCATTACTGTTAGAAAACCCCTCCTTTTCCTATTGAAAATTATTTCCATGTATGGTACTATACTGTACCCCAATATGGTGAGAGAGGTGGGAGATCAAAAATAGCAGGATGAAAATAGTTTTAAGTAGGCCTACTTTCAAATTTGGCTATTTGAACAATAAATTTTCAACACCATAGTTCAGAGCTTCATCTGACAATGATGCAAAAACTAGATAAAAATCATTTTGAAACACAATATGGCTAGAAATAATGTTGAAATGGATAAATTTATATCTAGAATTGTTTAAAATTCTGTTTTAAAGAAACAGTTCATCAAAACGTTCCCGGGAAGAGCTAAATATATTATTTTCAACTTTTGTATTGTTGGAGAAAACTTCTTCTCTTTTTCTCTTCTCCTGTGATTGCAGGATATATTGCGTAGATAGCCCCCCCCCCCCCACCACTTAATATCGTTGGTCATCTTCCCCCCCCCCAAACCTCCAAATACGCCACAACATGCATACATACACTTATACAGAAATTGCTTATTTGATAATGTGATACAGACCGTTTCACTGTGCATGGCGTCTCGATGGAGCATGCGCGCTGAGCGCTTTCTCCCACTACTGTACCTGCTGACTTGCAGTACAGTCAAGTTCAAATATTTCCTAAGTCCGCTAATGCTAAAAAGTCCAGCAGTGGGTGTATTTGACGTGACTGTACTTGACGACCGGGGGGAAGCGTGGTGGGAAAGACTTTCTGTCTCTCCCCACTGCCTCCCCTGCCATCAGCGAGACGCCAAGCACCGTGAAACGGGCTGTATTAGATAATTATACTATTGTGATGTTTGACGGTTCAGAATAGTCGTTTACAGTCGTTGGTCAATTACGTCAAACAATGGATTTGAAAACACCACCTGCACGGCAGACATCCTGTTTCGTTTGTTTGGTGTTCGGATTAATGAGACAATTGTATGCATGCATGTGAACTGTTATTGCTCAATCGCTCAAAATAAGTCAGCACAGAAACATTTGCGAGCAATTATGAAAATAATTAAATTTGTTCATGCAAAGCTGAATAGATTATTTTAATAATTGGACTGGCTGTTTGCAGAGCTTGTTTTTTGGTGAATCAAGGTCGACTTATCAAGACCAAATTTTTTTTTTTTTTTTTTTTAGATTACGTCTTGGAGACTCCAGTTAAGGAGTATAAGACAAGTCAGATCAACAATATTATACACTAGATACCATAATTACTTCAATTAGTTGAGGTGAGGCTTAATTTTAATGTGAAAGGAACTCTTGTACACTATAAAAAGCTTTATCAACTAAATATTTCTTCAATTGTTTTTTAAATATTTCTATATTTTCAAGACTCTTCAAAAACTGCGGTAGCTTGTTGTAGAATTTCCTACCAATATAACTAGGTTTTTGTTTGAATAGGCTACTATTGTGACTCACCAAGTGATAATCTCCTCGGCTTCTTGTATTATAATCATGTACATCAAGATTTTGGTTAATATCATTCGTTTTTACATATAAAGTAGCTTCATACACATATAAGCAGGGTACAGTTAGGAGACCAAGTCTCTTGAACAACGGCCTACATGAATCTAATCTATTTACTCTTTCTATACACCTGACCGCTTTCTTTTGGATCTTAAACACCCTATCAAGATTTTGTTTTGATGAATTACCCCATACTAATATGTGACAGTAAGAGCCCATGGTAAGCTGTAAAAAGTAACTTTTTGTCATTCAATCTAGCGAGCTGTCGCAGGACAAATACCCCAGATGAAATTTTACTACATATTTTCTCAATGTATGGAGTCCAGGTCAATCGTCTATCCAACATAACTCCTAGAAATGCAATTTTTTCTTCCTGGTCTAATTGATTATCGTTTACAAACACGTTTATAGCCCTATCTTCATTTAAATTATGTTTGTTTTTGAATTGAAGGTATTGGCATTTTTTACTATTTATAGTTAATTTCAACTGGTTTAAAAATTGGACAATGGACTGCACACCTATATGGGCACTTATTTCTAAATGATCTAGAATGGAATTGCTGAAAATGAGTGATGTATCATCAGCAAATAAGAGGGCTCTACCACTAATTAATTCTTTAGGTAAACGGTTGACATATAACAAAAAAAGCAATGGACCTAGTATTGACCCCTGAGGCACTCCAGCTTGCACCTCTAATTTATTAGATTTATTCTTTACTATACTATTACCAACTACTGTAGTTAGTTCTACACATTGTTTTCTCCCAATAAGTTATGATTCAAACCATTTCAGTTCAACCCCATTTACACCTACATTTTGCAGTATTTCCAATAAAGTTCTATGATTAACACAATCAAATGCCTTTGACAGATCTAAGAAGATTGCAGTAGCTTTATCACCTGAATCTAATATATCTATTAGTTTTTCAACTAGAGAAACTATGGCTGTTTTTGTTGATCTCCCTTTCTGGAAGCCATGCTGTTCATCACAGATAAAGTTAGCTTCTTGAAGGTGCAGAAGTAACCTATTTAGAACTACTCTTTCAAAAATTTTACTTATAACATTTAAAATACTAATGGGCCTATAGTTTTCTACCTTTTCTCTATCGCCACTTTTGAAGATTGGCAAGATCTTCCCCTCTTTTAAATTATCTGGAAAAACACCTTGTTCTAATGAATGATTGATCAGATGAATCAAAGGGTCTAACAATTGATCTTTACATTCTTTCAGAATTTTACTGGATACCCCATCCATTCCTACAGTTTTTTTATTATTTAAACTATCAATGATATTTGACAACTCGTCTTGGCATACTGGGTGGAATTTTAATTCGTTCTGAATCCCCTCAGTATTCCTCATGTTTGCATCACTAATACCTGTATTAAGAGATTTTTGAAGATCCTTAGCAACCAGTTGATAATATCTGTTAAAGAAGTTACAAATGTCTACACTATCATCAATATATTTGTTATTTTCGTTAATTATTCTGGGGACACTAGTATAAGCATCTACATGAGCTACTTGCCTATTTTTGTTTATTACATCCCACACTGCTGTGTTAAAGTACACACTATTATTCAAAATTTCAGCTGTTTTCTTACATTTCGCTCTTTTCACTTTTTTCATATAGTTTTTCTTTAGAGCTTTGTAATTATCTTCACTTAACATATTTCTAGATAGTTTGAATTCATCATATGCATCTTTAACCCTATTTCTTTCTGCAAGGATATCATCAGTTATCCACTCTTCAATCTTGTCTAATTTGTTCTTTACAGGGACTTTTTTAACTGGACAACTCATAGTAATATGAAACCTTAAAATATTAATGAAACTATCATATTTGTCATTTAAACTATTGCTATTGTAAACCCTACTCCAGTTTTCTTGTAGCAGATTCTGCTTCAAACAATCGATATTCCCCTGTTCACATTGTTGAATTTCTTTCATTACTCTACTCTTTTTAATTGATTTAATATGCAAATATTGAAATAATATGCTTTGTACAATATCTTTGTCCAAAATCTAGGAAAGATGAAGGAGGAGGAAAAGCAGAAGAAGGATGATGAGGAGAAGTAAAACAAGAACAATGAAGAAGGGAAGGAGAAAGAAGAAATATTTATTATCAATTTGAATGTTTTAATGTGATGAATTTTTTTTCAGTTCCCTTTTTCAGCAATACAGAACAAACAATTTGAAAAAAGTTCAGAAAATGTGGAATCTCTAATAGTTTTTATAATAGTATACATTTAACAGTATTCATAATAGTATCTATTGTGTGACAATAATATTATTGTGTTTTTCGACAGTCAACTACCCGATGCAATCGATAAAAATGAAATTTTTCCATTGATCGATGATATGCCAATGAGGAAGCACAACTCAACAGATCCCTTTGTGATAGATGGTAATAAGAATCATGAACTGATTGTAAATGCAAAAGCGGATGAAGTAATCGACTTCGTTGTGGGAGCACAAGAAAAGGAAAAACCTAGCATGAAATCTCTATATATGTGAGTATTTTCTATATTGCTGCAGGGAAGTGATAGCCGTGAGCTGTAACAGGAAACTGCTCAGTCATATTAAGACAAGCCACGAAGTCATGAACTCTCTTTGTAAGGGTGAACGATTATATTGTTCAGGAAAAATACTCGCTTTAAAACCACTTCCAGAGAGTTCGGAATCCACCTAGAGCTGTAGGTCAAACTACTGTTGGGGGAAAAATAGCCGTGAGCCATAGCAAGTATCTTTCCACTCAGATAGAGATTTTTCTTGAAGACTCCGGTTGAGGAGTAGAAGACAAGTCGTCAGATTAACAATAAAACTAATTAATGTATAAGGTAGTATAATAATTTTATTACTACACTATCATAATTATTGATTAGTGACCACAATAAGAATATAAATTAACTTATTTGTAGAATTTCTGTTGATGTTGTGGAACTCCATAATAAAAGAATAAAACATGACCGGTGAAGCCACGAAACCGCGGTCCAGTGCTGTAATAATAGAGAAGTGGAATTGACAACATCTAACAGTGTTTTATTCTTTTAAATATAAATTAGTTGTGTTGGGGCTTGTTTTTTCCGAAAAGGAATTCTTGTACACTATATAAAGCTTTATAAACTAGATATATCTATATATTTTCAAGATTGAAAACTGCGGTAGCTTGAGAATTTCCAATCAGTATAGTATCTAGGTTTTTTTCAAGATAACATTCAGGAGAGTCCAGTTATGGTGAATAAGGAAAGTCAGATCGATAATTATTATGTTGAAAATATTATCAATCTTATAAACTAGTTACTATAATTATTACTATTATGGACATGAAGAGAAAAGAACAGTGATTTTCAGTGAAGTCTGCCTGTGTCAATATTGATTTCCGGAAGTGATTAGCCCACTCTTCTCCTGTTCGCCCCCCATCTTGTGGCGCATCTAGAACTTTATGAGTGTTCAGTTATAGTTGGGATTAGGGATGGGTATCGAACTACAAAACATCGATTATTAACATCGATTATTTTTTGTAAGGGAGTAATACCAAATAGCGTCCCAACCCAAACAACACTTTTTGGAGGCATCTTGGCGAAAAACAAGAAACAATGATGGTTCCAGGTTATTGCTCATGTTTATCGAAAAAGGCAAATTATTTCAAGCCTGTCAACTGTCAGCAGGTTGACCACCCTATGACTTGGAGGTTATATTAGACAGGGCTTGTGAAGGATGGCAAGGAACTAAGAAAAAGCGGAAAACGTAAAATAAAGGAAAAGCTCTGTCATTAATATCAGAAATTAATCTTAAAATATGTTTGAAACAATAATTATTTACATATCTATGTCCCTAAATCTTTTAATATTGAATAATCAGAGAAATGCCACCAACCGATTAATCGTTATGAAATAATCGGTGCTGTGATTAATCGATGCTCTTAAACATCGATTAAAAAATAATCGATTATTTCAGCAAAACATCGATTATTCCGATTAATCGACTAATCGATACCCATCACTAGTTGGGATGCCGAGCCGATCGGTTGTACGTTTCTCTCGGTCTCTTATCGCGAATGATAAAGTCATAGTAACAGTTTTAGCTCAGACTGTCGTGTTCAATGTTGTGATTTGCGGGCTTAGTATTGAAAATTTAGTATTGAGGGATTTTTGTATTCATCAATAACCGGTTACATAACTCAATACCCTTTTATATTTCAAGTTAATCACATGTACCAAGTGAAAATGAGTGCTTGCAGAAAGTGTGGTCAATCGGTGAGCCATTCCTCTGTTACTCCAAAGTTGCTGTGTCATGCCTGCAATTCTTATTATCATCCTGCATGCGTGAATGTAAAAGAGGATGATTTGTCATTCCTGAAGGACAAGCCGTGGAGCTGCCCGACGTGTCTCAACAGTAAACGAGCTCTGCGAATTTCGGACGATTCAACTCCTGTTAAAAGTGAATATTTCTCGGGGTGACAGAGATAGCTCAACGTTGGACAACAATCAACAATCGGACCCAATCGTGAGGCTGATGGACGATCATGGGAAGGATATATGTGGTAAACAGGATAGACTAGTTAGCTGTTTAGAGAAACTGAAATCAGTTGTTAGCTCTGGTCAAGAGAAGCAGACGGAATTGAGCAGCATCATCGCTAAGCAAAATGTAATCATCGAACGTCAACAAACCTGATCGATTCGCTGAAAAATGAGGTTGAGACTATACAGCGTCGCCTGCGGACAACCGAAGAAAGATTGGACGATATGGAGCAGTGTTCGAGGCGCAATACCTTGGAAATCCATGGAATACCGGAGATGCGGAACAAGAATATACTAGATATATTAGCCGCGGTGGGGAAGACAATTGGCTTGAATGTATCGCCGGAGATGGTGGATGCATGCCGCCATCGACTACCATTCAAAGGGTACGAAATCATCATCCTCCTGTATCGTGGCGAAATTCGTTAGACGCCAGGGCGCTGATCTCATTATGAAACTGAGAAAGAAGAAGGGCATGATAAAGGGGGGGGGGGGAGCCACTTGACTGAAAAACGAAAAGACCGAATGCTAAGTCGTGACGTCACAGAAAACTACGTCGCTCCAAAGACTTCTACAGAGCCCTACAATAAACAGCTGATTCCCGTTCACCGAATCATCTTGACGTGTGCCACCCAGAGAGAATAGAAGTAAAATAGAGCTGCCTCTATTAAGACAATATAAGTTTAAACAATTTACTTGCAAACAGGTCCACTGGTGATAGCAGCAGACGACACTTCGAAATCTACCTAGATCATATGACGTCACAATATTATTTTCGGTCTTTTCGTTTTTCGGTCTAGTGGCCTACACCCATAAAAAGGTATCAAATTCAAGGATTGGATGGCCAGGACCCTATATTCATCAACCGCAGCCTCGCCACTGTGAGAAGGAAGCTACTGGCATTGTCTCGTCAGCTCAAAAAAAATGGCAGGATAAGGGATACTTGGGTCGACCGGCAGAATACGAATTTGAAAAGACCTGGATGAGAGAATTTTCGAGATCAAAAGCGCCGAGGACTTGAACTTCCCATCTATATAGATCTAAATTTGAGGATTTGAATTTTCCATCATTATGATTGTGATACCACGAATAAATGAATGAAATGTGGAAACTGAAGTGTATTGTGAATTGGGGAATCCTGCATATTTTTATTAGTGAGGCTGACTGTAAGTACAGAATAGTTATTTCTTGTTTGTCTGTTGTCTCTGTGCATTGAATGTACTTTTTAAGCGATCTCATAGAACTCATGGAGGTTCAGCCATAAATAACTACTATTAGTTGAAATGAAAAGCTACAACATTTATGGTCTTTTGAAATCCAAATTTGATCGTATTTTTCAATTCACTTTTCCAATCATTGTTTCATTATTTTTTTTTCATTTTCAGTAGGATTTTTATAAGGTTATCTCTAATTCACAGGGATTCTCAGCATCACTTAATTAATGATTTTTTTCCCTTTTGTTTGTAAATGAAATGTGAAATCTTTCAAATGTTTTTTTTTTATAAGCTTAAGATGCCTAGCAGTAGATGATGGGTTTTTCATTTCTGCTGTTGAGTCTTCCTTGTAAAATGAAGGACATGTTATACATTTTTGAGATAATTATACTTATGATATTGTGCATAGTCTCGCGGATCAATTAGTTTTACATGGCAGTCTGGTGTTCAGTTGAATTGCTAATCTTACATTTCATATAAGTAATTTTTATTCTATTTCTTTCATTTTTTTCATCTGATATCATCTATTTCATCAAACTACCAGTCAGCCTAATCACTTGATTAAGTGACTTCAACCTTTCTCATCAACTTTTCTATTATAATTATTTTGAATTTATCTTTTTTTGCCAAAGTCCTACTTTTGCAAAAGATTTCTTTTTTAGTAACATCTAACTTTAAATTTCAGAATTTTTTGCTTCATTTCGAGTTTTCCATTTCCCTCTCACTATTTTAACAATCATTTAAATTTGCTATAAGTTTTCCTTCAAATTCAACATGATCATCCGTATAATGAGCTCACTCATTGAGGACATTTATATGTCAACAGATGAATGCTACGAACTAATAGGCTGTCACAATACAACCGTCATTGATGACTTATTCAGTTTTGAGCCACATAAACAAACTAGCGTCTTAGGTGAAGAACTAATCAATATATTTCACGTTAACATTAGGAGCATAAATAAAAATTTAGACAACTCTGCTTAACACATAGGAAATTGCAAGACGAGATATCATGTAATTATATTACTAGATTAATAAATTAGATTCATGTAGGCCGTTGTTCAAGAGACTTGGTCTCCTAACTGTACCCTGCTTATATGTGTATGAAGCTACTTTATATGTAAAAACGAATGATATTAACCAAAATCTTGATGTACATGATTATAATACAAGAAGCCGAGGAGATTATCACTTGGTGAGTCACAATAGTAGCTTATTCAAACAAAAACCTAGTTATATTGGTAGGAAATTCTACAACAAGCTACCGCAGTTTTTGAAGAGTCTTGAAAATATAGAAATATTTAAAAAACAATTGAAGAAATATTTAGTTGATAAAGCTTTTTATAGTGTACAAGAGTTCCTTTCACATCAAAATTAAGCCTCACCTCAACTAATTGATGTAATTATGGTATCTAGTGTATAATATTGTTGATCTGACTTGTCTTATACTCCTTAACTGGAGTCTCCAAGACGTAATCTACAAAAAAAAAAAAATTATCCGAAACTTGGATTACTGATGATGCACAATTTAATTATAATTTAGACGGTTATAACGTCTTGCAGAAAAAAGCTAAATACTCCAAATGTGATGGACTATGCTTATTTGTGGATGAAAGAATTTCGATAGAAACATTGCAGATAGATGTTGAAGAGGCTAATTCTATTGTAATCTCGTTATCTTGCAATGATATGAAATTCACTATCTTTTCAATCTATCGTTCTCCTGCACTAAACATTGATGAATTCATTACCAGTTCAGATTCATGTCTGAATAATATAGTAGACAATTCAAATGTAGTAATGGTAGGAGATATAAATTTGAATATACTAACTAACAATAACCTAGCAAATGATTATTGAAGCACTCTACACCTCAAAGGTTTTAAATCCTATATAAATAAACCGACTAGGGTATTCAATGGAGATAGTTCCTGCCCCGATCACATTTTTTTAAAGAGCAGTTACAAAAATAAGTATTCGGTTATTGATGCTATTGTGGAAACTAGTATAACGGATCACTATAGTACCATATTTCACATTCTAGCAAACAAAACGAAAAGGAATTTTGAAATAAAAAATAAAGATAAGGAAATAGATTTTGGTGGGTTGAAGGCTGATCTAGATGGTGTAAACTAGGAAGAACTGTATATTGAAGATTACATTGACAAAAAGGTTGATTATTTAATTGGAAAACTGACAAAGCTAATCACTGAAAGAACAAAAATGAAAAAACTAAGCAATAATAGAAAACCGATAAAACGATGGATATCGCTAAGCTTGGTAAATTCAATAAGAGAAAGGGATAAACTCCACAGAAAACTAACTAAACAACCATTTAACATTGAATTGAAAAATTATTGGAACATTTTGAACAATTTAATTAGAAAAGCCAAAATAGACTATTTTAACAATAAATTCGACTTGAATGAAAATAATACTAAAAAAGCATGGGAAACCAAGAAAGATATCCTAGATATTGAAGCAAAATCTCAAACAGTCAAATTGGAGGCAAAGATACTAAATAAATATTTTGCAAATATTGGAGAAGTATATGCGAAAAAATCTCAAACAACATTCCAATTCCCCAATCAGAGTCAAATACGTGTTGCTGAAGCATTTTTTTAAATCCTACAAATGAGAATGAGGTGCAAAAATCATAAAACAGTTGAAACATGAATCAACACCTGGCGAATACAACTTTACTGGAAGCTACCTAAATAATATCTCCACTTACATAACTAAACCTCTAGTACATATCATAAATAAATGTTTAAACACTGGATACTTTCCTAAAAATTTAAAATTGCTAAAATTATTCCGATTCCAAAGACAGGTAATCTAAAAAATCCTGAAAATTTCAGACCTATTAGTTTGATAAGCAATATTTCGAAAATTTCAGAAAAAATAATAAAAATCCAATTAATGAGTTTTTTTTGGACAAGAACAAAATTATCAATCACAATCAATATGGATTTCAATCTGGAAAATCTACAAAAGATGCAGTTATTCACTTGAACGAAATTGTTTATGATAACTTCAATAAAAATAAAAAGACATTAGCAGTTTTCATGGATTTGTCAAAATTCCTCATAAAATACTATTGAACAAGCTAGGAACATGTGGAATAAGAGGTTCAGTGAATAAACTATTTGAAAGCTACTTAGCCGATAGGAAACAATGCCTTACTATGAATAACAAAACTGATATCAGATATGCATCACAATTCGGTCTTCCTCAAGGAACAGTATTATCCCCAATTTTATTTCTAATTTATGTTAACGATTTACTAAAATTGAATCTCTCCAATTAATTGCACTACACTATCCTTTGCAGACGACACAACACTAATTTTTAATGGAAAGAACTGGGAAGAAACATATAATAGCGCTAGCATTACTTTAAAAACAGTTCAGACCTGGCTCAAAAATCACATACTCACACTAAATACTGACAAAACAAAATATATTACTTTCTCACCAAATAAAACAGGACAACCTTCACTGACTCTTACATTAAAAATGTATTCTAAAACAAATGAAAGCAGAGAAGAATCGAACCAAATCGATGCTGAACAAGAATGTATTTCCTTAGAAGAAGTAGAACAAATTTAATATCTGGGAATAGTAGTTGACCAACATTTGAAGTGGAACAAGCATAGGCCTATAGAATACCTATGTTCGAAATTAAAATATATTATTCATATTTCCTATAAAATAAATAAAATAAGAAACCTAGATATTATAAAGAAGATATACTTTGCATATGCCCACTCTTTATTTCAATACATTATCGAGGTATGGGGTTATGACACACACTTTAGGAAACTATTTATTCTACAAAAGCACGTGATTAAAGCCGCTTTAGGAAGACCTAGAGTATATCCAAGCAGAGAAATATTCAAGGAAATAAAACTACCCATCTTAAGACAAACCTATGTAAAAAACGCAGTACTATACATAAACAGACATAGACAGCTCTACACTACTCAAACGACACCATACACTATATGATTCACAAACACTAATAATTACAATAGAGATTCCATTCACTGTAAACAGACATCAACTGCTGTATTATTGTAACTACTTAATAAATAAGTGACCAATAAATTTCATTCACGAAAAAATTACAAAAAAATTACATAACGAAATAGATATGTGGATTGATAGAAATATTTACTTCAATTTAACACTTTAAGGAATTAATAATATTTATACAATAACATAATTTTTTCCTGAATTCAACTTCTCCTCATCACCCCCTTTCCTTTCTTTCGCTAACAATCATCTTATTATTATCATTTACTAATCACAACCTTATTATTACTATCACTTCAACTTAAAAATGTCAATTTTTTTATATACTCCACACAGGCTTTGCCTTGCAGTTATTATAACTATTATATTAACCAGAGCAAATAAGAAAGTACTGTACAAACCTACAAAATATTTATATTCGAGTTTGTACTAATTTGTATCTGTACCTCTAAGTTGCTGTTCAATGTTCAAATTTTCAATAAATTCAATTCTTAATCTCGGCAATTGAATAGCCTGAATGAATAAAGAATAGCCTATCTGTCTATTTTAGAATTTGATAGAAAAATGGAGAGTCATCTAGACCTCTCTGGAATGATGAAAAATAAATAAAAGGCAGAGGCTCTCATAAAAGTTAGTGGTGATTCGATCATTAATACAATAAGTGGCAGATTGTCAGTGACAGTCTCTGCTCATGAAAACTGGATTATCAGTGAGCGCTAATACAAACTGTGTTATATGAACGTTCCATGTGTTAAGTGATAATGCTGTATATTTTGACACATTATTATTCAAGCTTCATTAACAGTTTATACAGAAACTAATAAGTGCTTGTAGTTTATCAACTGTCATGTTTTTGACATTTCTTCCTGAGTTGTTGAAAAGTACATTAAAACAGTTATTATTTGATATTCTATTGACCTCATAACAGTCAGCGATTGATTTTTGTATGATAATATTACTAATTCTTTATTAGATAAACATTATTGATTCATATGTTCCTGATTGATCTCTTTCCTGCGATATAACTGATCAGTGCAAATTGCTTCCCCCTCCACGCTTTTGCCACTACGCATCTCAAGGTCATAGCTCATCCTATTCCTTGCATACTGTACCTCTTTGAGACTTCAGATACGGAATTAATTTCATCATTCACATCAATGAAGGATGACCTACAGGAAAATATGACAGCCATGGAGCAAAACTTCACATCCAAGGAAGGTAAACTACAAGAGAGTATTACATCCATAGAGCAAAACTTCACATGAATGGAGGGAAAACTACAGGAAAATATGTCATCTATGAAAAATGAATCACAAAAAGCAATAAAAAGGTTGAGAATCTTGTTGGCTCTGTGAACCAAGAAGTCGATAAGGTGAAAGAGGATGTAAAAACCATGGAAGGTCAACTGCAGTAAGATTTGAAAACCATGGAAAATCGACTTAGGCAGCTGGAGTGTTGTGCTGAAACTTCAAGCAGCAGTTAAGAAGTGAGTGAATCTTCAAGTTTTCCTGAAATAGTCATCTCAGACAAGTCAATGATGGCAGCCAAGGAAAAAGATCTCCAGACATGAGGCAGTTATACCTCAGCATACTGGACTGTCTACCTTTAATGGAAAAACACCTCTAGAAGATTACCAAATACTGTTTGAAACAGCAGCCAAGTTCCATGGCTAGTCATCCACAACAAAGGGCTTTGTCTTGGTGATAATCTCAGAGGGGAGGTGTTAACGATTCTTCATTCAATTTCTCCATCTGCAAAGTGGAACTTCATTGAGCTGTAGAAATATCTGAAGATGAGGTTTGGCAACAATCACTTGGAGCAGTTATACAGATTCCAGAGTTCAATGACCAAATGAGTCACTTCAGGAGTTTCAGGCTGCTATTGCTTGACTTGTGAAGAATGCTTATCCCTCTATTGATGACAACATATATAATAGTATAGCAGTAGAAAGGTTCCTGAGTGAATTGAGGGGAACACCGACCCAGCTTTCAGTCAAATTAGCCAGACAAAAGACAATGAGACAATGCTCAAAGACAAAGACAATGCTCTTGCCCAAGCATTGAAGTTTGAAGCTGTTTGCAGTCAATGCCATGCGACTTCATGGGGAGGGCTATGGGAGCTGAGACTATTGGAGCAAGCACCATTAAGAACATTGTGGGAATTAGTTCTGGAACTGTTGGGAGTTTCCAAGAAGGAGGTTAAATGCTGCACTTGTGAGAAGAAAAGGCAGACTAGAAGGAAGGGTACAGATAAAGTCATCTATAAATCAGGAATCAGTGACAAGAATGTGGACAGTCTCTCAATAGAGATTGATGCAGAAAAGTGCCAGGAGGGTTTGCTGAGCAGGACTACAGTGATTTCTGGGTTGGATGAAAGAAGCCAGTTTGGGAAGAAACAGAGGGAAGATCCTGGTCAGAAACATGTTAGCTTCCAGAAGCAATTGACACTAGAAAGACCAGCCTGGCTGTAAAATATCAACAGCACTAAGAAAGCAAACAAGAACAATGACAATAATGGGAAGCACATCATCACAGCGGACCAAGGTGGCAGTTGAAAGGCAAAGGAAGAACAAAAGCAGCTAAGGTTTGGTACACTCTACCATCAGAGAAGTCTACTGATAATCACAGTTTGATAACAGTTGGGAAAATGATCCAGACAAGTGAGAGTGATCTGTTCACACACTGTTAAAAAACTTTTTGATCATTTTCTACAAATACCACAATAATTTCAGCCAAAAACCAACATTGACGATCAAGGACGCCTTTATAGATGAATCTCAATGATTCGAAATTTTTTGCCTGAAGGAGTATTCTCAAGGATTCATTACCAATTAAAATTGACTACAATAATTCGTTGAGTTTACCATAAAAAGTTAACAGTAGCAAGAATTTTTTTTGAGGATGAAGTTCACATTGGTCTGACCTGTGCATTGGATACCGGTATGCGTTGGATGATGGTGATTGTTTAGTTGGACTTATAGTTTCAGGTGAGCTCCGAATCACTGGGAAGTTATTTTAGTGCAGAGAACCGAGTCTTTTTTGCTGGCCTATTCAATCGGTCACCCACACAAAGAGGGGTGAGGAGAGCTTTGCCTATCTTATCTACAGTACTTTTCTCTGTGGAAAATCAACTCAAATGATTCATTAAAAGGCTCATGAAAACTATAATGTAAGATTCAAAATTAGAAATTGGAAGTAAATTGCATTAAATTGGAGGAAGCTTCCAATTTCAATTTAAAATTAAATTATAATTAATCATGCTAACTCCAAAGTTCTGTCTACTGGCTGTGTGCAAGGGTTTTGCTCACAATTTCTTCAAGTCTCTTGTATTGGATATTATTGAGGTACCATATTGCAATGATATCTAATTCCATGAGAAATTTCTCTTATCAATTATTTTGTGAAATATGGAGGTTCAAAGTTGAAGTTCTTCAGTCTTAAATGGCAATTGATCCCATCTACGATTCTATTTTACTTTTGATAATTTTTTATAACTAGAAGACACCTTGGGAAATAACATTCCAGTCTGATCAATTATTTTATTTTTAAATATATTATAGAAAACCCTAAGAAATTCCCATTTTTTTCTAATGTACGCCACAAAACTAACTGTTTTATTAGAATGAAACATATTATGTCATTTTATTCCCTAAAGTGTCTTAGTTATAAAAAATCAATATTTTAAAATAGCTTGTAAATGAAATCAATTGCCTCAAAACCGAAAAATTTCAACTTTGAACCCATATTTTACAAAATAATTGATGAGAATTTTCTCTCACAGAAATAGATAACATTCAAATACTTAAACAATATCCAATACACGGCACTTAAAAAAAATATATATACATGAACAAAATTCCTGCACACGGATTTAGAGAACCTGATCACAACAGAAGGAAAGTAAAACAACAAGGTTTTTTTAATTTCCTGGATTTCTTGTTCCATGACGAACTGAGTTGTTAATATTAACTTTTCATGTGAAATTAAACGACTTGCAGTCAAGTTTTTTTTAATCACGTTCAATTATAAAATGTTGATGAACTTACATTTCTCTGATTGATTTTTTCAGCTGTAAATTGGAAGAAAACAATGGCAGAACTTTATTACCATACTTCGTGGTTAAATCTGAGAGTTCAGAAATCTATAAATTAAAAAATGCTGATGATAATAAAGGCAATTCAAAATATTTTGAAAATATAAACAATAAAGTTTGGACATGCAAATTTGAGGTTAGTAATCTTGGAGCAATCTGACTGAATGAATTAAATTTGACTACTAGATAGAAATAATAGGCAAGTGGCATTTATTTATGGACAGATCCTTGTGGGTTTTTCCACCTCCCCATTTCAGCCATGTTATAGAGACCATGGTGGATGTACAATTCAAGGTGGATTTCAAACCACCAAGTAAGTGATAATGATGCTTATGAGATCAAGTCATTGGACAGTTCACCCATCCAAATGTAGCAATGAGCGGTCGTAACTGAACATCACAATTGCATGAACACCACGTGACCAATCACCATTTTTTTTTTTGTATTTTAACTACAAGTGAGATGTCAGTTAGTGTCCTAGACATATCACGAATGACGTATGGACAATAAACTACAATCGTTGCATACAATAGTTTATCAACAATTACCAATATGGTTGAGTGGTAGAGGGGACTCTCAAGTCCCAACTCCGCCTAATAAAGCATATTTTCATTTCATTTCATTTTCAATATATTACATTCAACTTAACTTACCAAACAATTGGATAATTTATCCACACTAATGAAAAATAAGACGAAACTGTCACAACCACATTTATTGAAACTTCAAGAAACTAGTTTCGGTTGTTACACCATTATCAATCTCAATCAAACTCGATTTGATTGAGATTGATAATGGTGTAACAACCGAAACTAGTTTCTCGAAGTTTCAATGAATGTGGTTGTGACAATTTCGTCTTATTTTTCATTATGGATACTTTCCACAATATCACCTTCGCCATTACTAAGAAAGTTATCCACACTAACCTAACATTACCCAGAATGAGAGTTTGTTGTTGTTTAGTTGTAAATTGAACTTTTAAATTGATTTAAAAATGTTAGGATCAGCTGATGTGACTGATGACTAATATTTATTTCCACACTGTTTTGAAGAAATCCTGAGCTCTGATTGGCCTGTCTTCTGAACTGAAAAGTTAGGCTCCTTTAGGGTAGAAATAGCTTTATTATGCAACTAGTTTGATGGAATAAAAATGAATTAAGCTGTATAAACATCGCATTCTCACCTATTATGTGTAAGGTGGGTGATGATAATGTGGCCATATTAAGGATTGATCAATTTTTCTGGTCACAATTTTCAAACGTTATAAATCTTTGAAGTATATCTATTAGTTTGATGAGAAAAATATAAACCTATTTGACTAGTTTTTAGTATTATAAAAAAAATATTTTCCAAGGTTTTACCTGTTCGCCATATTAAAATCATATGATTGTAATATGGCCAACATGATATTGTGAAATAAACTCCAATTAAGAAAAATTATTGGCTACTTTAGAAATATGCTATTAGGATATTAAATAGAATAACTAGTACTTAAATCTATCTATTAATACATTTGGTCAATATTAAAGTATGATACAGTAAATTATTTTTCAGTTTGATGTCAGCTCTGACGCCTTCAATTTGCTTGGTTTGGAATCCCTCTTGACTCCAGATCCCTCGTTTTTTTTTCCAGTATTCACCTCGGTCAGCATACATTTCTGGAAACAAAAAATAATATTTATAACCAACATTTTAAATAGGTGCTAGTAATATAGTCAACTACAGGTATTATGGCCAGGGTCGGCCACATTACCAACAAGTGTTGGTTGTAATTATTACTAAAATGAAGAATTCATACTAACAGTTACTTACTAAACAATGTTACCCATCGGAATGTCCCCTGTACCTTACTTTTTAAAAAGGTAATAATAATAATATCGTGTGACTGGCTGGCTCAGGTCTGGTGTCAGAGCTATCAGGTCGCACCTGAATAAGTTCAGGGCCTCTGACGTGACTTAACGACTGTTTTTTAGGCAGCCGGGACCGACAGCTTAACGTGTCCTCCGAAACACTTAATAAGGTTATCTGAACAAATAACACCAATAGGGGCTGACCCAGATTTTTCGAGGGATATCAAGTGAGAATATATTTTAGGTGGAATATGCCTAATTGTGGCATGATTAAATTAAGTTTTGCTCATCACAGATACAAAAGAGGCTAAATCAATTATGCTGCTTTTCAAACGTCTCTGTTTAATTATGGCTTGAATGCAGAAAGTATGTCAGAGGTGTGCTAGATACTATGCACACTTAGCTATGCAGCTAGACTGTGTGTGAAGGTGGAAGTGGACTGTCAAGCATACAACTTGAGAATTTTTTCTGGTGGACTTGGCATATATATATATATACAAACCTGTTTGCTCAGTGATGAAAGTAATCACAACCCACCTCACTCCTTGCTTGTGTAGTACGCTGAACATCAAAACCTAATTTTGTGGTCCGAAGAGTCACCTTCAGTCAAAATCGGCCATGTTAGGTACTATACAAACAAACAATTCAGTTATTGTGAATTAATTTGTAAATCTTATAACAATGAAAACCTTGAGCGTTTTATGAACATTTTCTAATATTTCTTGTTCTATGATTCAGTCTCCAAAGAGGTTGTGGAGATCTACACTGAAAATCCATTTACACTAAAAGATATGATCATTAGTTTAGAAGTCACACTCAATCTGTTACAAAAAAAATAAAATAAAATAAAAATAAAACGTCCACGCTGCTTGCCATATCTGAGCAAAATGAATTATGTTTTGAGATGCATGAGGTATTGAAACATTTTGTTTGCCATAATAATGTAGCTGGTCGGCCAAAATATAGCCTATAAGACATATTCATATATAATCAGTCACAATTGAATTAATACATCATGAAGGTACCTAGTGAATGTTGGTGAGGTTATGATTCCAGTATAATTATCCATTTGCAATGACATATTATATTATAGCCGATCTCAGAAAACGAAGAAATTGCAAAAATGAGCTGCCTTTCAAAGATGTTGCACAGAAATATAATTCTTCATAGTTAATTTCGAATATTTATTGATATTTCATTCATATATTCTTTTCAGTTTTCTTCCTCCTCCTCCTCCTCTTACTCCTCTACTTCCTCTTCCTCGTCCTCATATTATTCTTCCTCTTCCTCGACGGTCTCCAACGCCTTCTCTTCATCCTCTTCTCCTTCCTCCTCCTGCTCCACTCCCTTCTCATCATCCTGCAACACTTCTCAACCTTCAAAAATATATACTGTATCACATATCCCATGGTGATTCAATCATCCCAGCCTCTTTCTTATACAACTGTACCACATTTCCACATTCTTGCACAGACATGTAACTTACAAGTGACTTGAAACTGATTATCATATTTTTTAGCATTAATGCATTTTTATCGCACATTTGAGCAACCTTTCTATTGGAAATTGATTAGTTGAAATTACATAAATAATATTCTGACAATGACTATACTTTTTCACAGGATGATTTGTTTCTTAGAGTTGTTAATAAGCAATCCCTTGGAAGAAACATTCATGGGACTACTCACATCTCAAAAATAAGTCATACAGACATGGATAAGGTATGGTTTGAAATGACCAGTGAAAATAATTATGTGGTGAAAATGGAAGGAGTCAGACATGTCAAAAAAGAATCAAGTGAAATATCTCCATATCCAAATCTCAAGGATGATTACTTAATAAATTCTGGTGAGTGATTTCTCTTCTAGTAGTCAACGGTATGGATTAGAACCAGTGGCATAACTTTAAGGAGGATCAGGGGAATAGATCGCTCCCAGAGACGTAGAATGTTTTTAAATTTTAAAATGCACTGAAAAACAATCATCTTTGACATGTCAAAAAAGACGTTTTCAATAGCTGTGGTCTTAGATACCGGTATATTATTTAAAAAATATTTTTGGTATGATGCAAGAACTAGATAAAAGAAACTATCCTTGATACACAATTTGGGTTGTAATAATGTTGAAATTGTGTCTAGAATCGTTTTCGAAATAAAGTCTTGAAGGGATTATTTTTGAAAAAAATTCCAGGGGAATTCCTCTAAACCTTCTTTTGTATAAACTATACATTATAGTCTTGAGTGATTCTTGCAGGACCTCCTCGTCTTCGCTTGTGGTGTACTATACAGTGCCTGGAGTCTACCCCCATCATTGATCATTCCCCAGATGAACCGTCTAGTTATTCCACTGATTCAGCCGTATATACAAGGGCAATTTTTTTAACATTTGATCGGTTATAAACAAAAGATAAGTTAATAGGCTTATGGAAGGCCCATTATAATATATAATATATAATATATAATATAATATTATAATATTAATATAATATTTCATATATTTATAATATTATTTCATTGATACATATATTAATAATATTTTCTATAGTATTTCATCATAGAAATGTTTGTACTCTTATTTTACTTCTCAACATTATCACTTTTAATTTCGAGGCATGTGTCATATCTGTGGACAAGCTTCTCCATACCCTCTTCATAGAATGTCGCCGCTAGAGAACATAAATGAGTCTTGACCTTTCCTTGAAGTTCCTCAGTAGTTTTTAGTGTTGACCTATAAGCAATTTTCTGCACGATTAATCAATGCAGCTTTTTATCACTAAATTTTACTACATTTGCAACAATCCATTAAGAACAATGAACAAAGTGGTATACTGACGTTTGGAATTGTTCTGCTGCATGGCATTACGCAATCTCACAGTGCCCGTATAACATAAAAACTTCTTTATATTGATAATCTTTGATCACCGACCACACAGTCATGACCTAGCACTGAATGACTTCTACCTTTCTCCCAAACTGAAGAAATGCTGGCTTGCAGGTCAGCACTTACCAACTTTTTTTGTAGATTACGTCTTGGAGACTCCAGTTGAGGAGTATAAGACAAGTCTGATCAACAATTATACACTAGATATCATAATTACTTCAATTAGCTGAGGTGAGGCTCTTAATTTTGATGTGAAAGGAACTCTTGCACATTATAAAAAGCTTTATCAACTAAATATTTTTTCAATTGTTCTTCTAATACTTCTATATTTTCAAGACTCTTTAAAAACTGTGGTTGCTTGTTGTAGAGTTTCCTACAAATATAACTAGGTTTTTGTTCAAATAAGCTACTATTGTGACTTACCAAGTGATAATCTCCTCGGCTTCTTGTATTATAATCATGTACGTCAAGATTTTGGTTAATATCATTCGTTTCTACATATGAAGTAGCTTCATACACATATAAACAGGGTACAGTTAGGAGACCAAGTCTCTTGAATAACGGCCTACATAAATATTATCTATTTACTCTTTTTGTTTCCACCTAATCGCTATCTTTTGGATCTTAAACACCCTATCAAGATTTTGTTTTGATGAATTACCCCATACTAAGATAGCATACCTAATCTGTGACAGTAAAAGCCCATGGTAAGCTGTAGAAAGTAACTTTTTGTCATTCAATCTAGCAAGCTGTCACAGGACAAATACCCCAGATGGAATTTTACAACATATTTTCTCAATGTATGGAGCCCAGGTCAATCGTCTATCCAACAAAACTCTTAGAAATGCAATTTTTTCTTCCTTTTCTAATTGATTATCATTCACAAACACGTTTATATCTCCATTTAAATTATGTTTGTTTTTGAATTGAAGGTATTGGCATTTTTTACTATTTATAGTTAATTTCAACTGATTCAAGAATTGGACAATGGACTGCACACCTATATGGGCACTTATTATTTCTAAATTATCTAGAATGGAATTGCTGAAAATGAGTGAAGTATCATCTGCAAATAAGAGGCCTCTACCACTCTACCACTAATTAATTCTTAAGGTAAATGGTTGACATATAGCAAAAAAAGCAATGGACCTAGTATTGAACCCTGAGGCACTCCAGCTTGGACTTCTAATTTATTAGATTTATTCTTTACTATACTATTCCCAACTACTGTAGTTAGCTCTACACATTGTTTTCTCCCAATAAGATATGATTCAAACCATTTCAGTTCAACCCCATTTACGCCTACATTTTGCAGTATTTCCAGTAAATTGATTATCGTTTACGATTCACTTGTAGAATTTCCTACTGAGGAACTTCAAGACAATACTCATTCAAGTTCACTACTAGAAACATCCTATAAAGAGGGTATTGATGAAGCTTGTCCACAGTTATGACAAAAGCCTCAATCTTGAAGGTGATCATCATGAGAAGTAAACATAAGTGTACATCCATTTTGGTAATACATTTTTTTCTAATTATCCACTGTCCATTCATTTATGCCCATCAGAGGTTTAAAAATGGCCCTCATGTTTATATAAGTCACAAGCGGTCAAAATTCACTTTTAATTGCCAACCGTAATTGCATTACAAACATACGGACGGAACAGACAGACCAACAGACAAATAGACAGAGACACAAAATAAGCGGTCGCCTTGTATTGTAACAGAGACCTCTCTTTGTTTGGTCAATAAATATAATTTTATGTTAAATTGTCAGGTTTTTGGATACTCCATTGATTTGGATTATTTCGGTGAGTACAACAAGCCCATATGAAGTACCGTATGGTAATCTTCGACAGACATTCAGTGAATATGCAAACACCTTTAACAATGTCTTCAATTGGTACAGCATCAATTAAAATGATGAATTTTGGTTGATATGGGAAAGCTAATAAATTATTGTTACAGGTTCTATCACTGAACAAACGCTGGTAACACTTTAAATTAACTCTCGCACTTTATTACAAGTAACCGACAACTCGCACCAATTAGTTACCCATCTCTTACACAAAAGAAGCAATCAGGAACAGATAAATTCATAATGTTCAGCTAATGAAGAACTTGCAAAAGTACTGTACAAAAAGCAATCACTATCAACTGTTAAAAGGCCGATCAAATATTAAAATTTGAGTTATTATTTAAAAATAACTGTTCAATAAACTGTCCAATAATTTGAGGGAAGCGTCTTAAAAATGACAGTTGAAACACTTCAAACACTAACAAGTTACTGTATAAACTTTTAAAGAAGCTTGAATAATAATCTGTAACAATATACTTCATTTACCACTTTAACAACAAATGTTTATATAACACAGTTTGTATTAGCGCTCACTGATAATCCTGTTTGTATGAGTGGAAACAGAAACTGTCTTTTCTGCCACTCTATCACAGTAAAATTCGTATCACAGCTGACTGACTGTTTATGGGAGCCTCTGCCTTTTATAAATTTCTAATGTTCAAGAAAGACAGAGTTTGTTTTTATAATATTCTAACAACTTCTGGAGTAAACAGATAAGACTCCAGTTATCTCAATTCTCCATACAGGTCTAGATAAATATCCTGAAGGTGTTACAAATAATAACTTACTTGGTTATTTCTTACACAAAAGAAGCAATCAGGAACAGATAAATCGATAATGTTAAGCTAATAAAGAGTTTGCAAAAGTACTGTACAAAATCCATCACTAACTGTTGAAAGGCCAATCAAATATTAAATAATAACTGTTTAATAAACTGTCAAATAATTCAAGGAGAAGCGTCTAAAACATGACACTTGAAACACTACAAGCACTTACGAGCTACTGTATAAACTGTTAAAGAAACTTGAGACTCCAATTTTCTGAATTCTCCAATTTTCCATAAAGTCCTAAGTGAACATTCTACAGATGTTACATATAAACTGCAAGGCAAGGGGAGAACAGAAATAAAAAATCATGCCAATTATAGCTCTGACCAGAAGACGTATTGACATAGGCAGATAATCACTTCTTTCTTCCCCCTGGCTTCCATAACACTACCCTCACCTCAAGAGATTGTTCTATCACAGAACAAAATCACTTATGTTGGTTTGGATCTGCTCTGGTTACTGGCTGGCTACTTGTCGATCCTCCAAGGGTTGTAATTGCAGATAGTAATCTATATATCAGTGGATTTGAACACCTGCATCATTAGCTTCACAATTGTCAAGTCCAGGCCATCATATCCACTTCCAAGCCTTGGTATGCCAAGTTTCCTTACTCCCAGTTGCTGCATCCTGTCCCTTAGCTGAACCAAGCAAGTCTACAATGTGTCATATGATGCCTCCATCTCAGGTTGTCCCTCAGTCACCAGGTAGAAGAGATGCTAACCATGCCATCACAGATGAAGAACATTACCTTCTGCAGGTCACTGCTCTTCCAGGTCTCTGAGACAATCAAACCTTTTCCTGAAGACTGTAGCAATTCCTTGAGGTTCCACTAAGATGCTGGTGACATAGTGTGCCAGTGCATACTCTTTGAGCAGTGTGAACAGGTCACTCTCACTTGTCTAGATCATTTTCCCAACTGTTGTTGAACTGTGATCATCAGTAGACTTCTCTGAAGGTAGAGTGCACCAAGCCTTAGCTACTTGTCCTTCCTCTGCCTTTTTACTGTGACCTAGGTCCACCATGATGCCATGCCTCTCCTTATTCTCCTTGTTCTTGTTTGCTTCATTAGTGCTCTTGAAGTTTCCCTGCCAGGCTGGTCTTTCTTGTGACAATTGGTTCTGGGAATTTACATGTTTCTGACCAGGATCTTCCCCCTGTTTCTTCTTGAACTGGCTTTTCCCAGTCAACCCAGAAATAACTGCAGTCCTCCTCAGCAAACTTCCCTGGGATTTTCCTGCATTAGACTCTATTGTTAGACTGTCCACATTCCTGTCTCTGATTCCTGATTGATGGATGGCTTCATCCATACCGTTCCTCCTGGTCTGCCTTTTCTTCTCACAAGTACAGCATCGAACCTCCTTCTTGGCAACTCTCAACTGTTCCAGAACCAATTCCACAACCTTCTAAATTATGCTTGCTTCAATGGTCTCAGCTCCCATAGCCCTCACCACAAAGTCTCCTGGCACTGACTGCATAACGGCTTCAAACTCCAATGTTTGGGCAAGAGCATCTCTTATTGTCTCTGGTCTTTGTCTCATTTTGTCATCTGCATTCCTCACAAGTTGAGCAATCGTAGCCTCAATCTCTTGTTGTGACTCATTCTGTCCTTTAACTATTTGTTGAGTTGAAATCGACTGCTCCAAGTGTTTGTTGGCAAACCTCATCTCAAGACGTTTTCACAGCTCACTGAAGTTTCATTTTGCAGCTAAAGGAATTGAATGGAGAATCGTTAGTGCCTCCCCTCTGAGATTCATCACCAAGACATTTCACATTCCTGTCACTGATTCCTGATTGATGGATGGCTTCATCCTGATTGATGGGGCCTTTGTTGCTGATGACCAGCCATGGAACTCGGCTGCTGTTTCAAAAAGTGTTTGATAGTCTTCTAGAGGTGTTTTTCCATTGTAGGTAGGCAGTCCAGTATGCTAATGTATAACTACTGGCTGTTTCTGGAGATCTTCCTTCTTGGCTGCCATCATTGACTTGTCTGAGATGACTATTTCAGGAAAACTTGCAGATTCACTTACTTCTTCATTGCCTCTTGGAGTTCTAGCACCATACTCCAGCTGCTTGAGTCAATTCTCCATGGTTTTCAAATTTTTTTTCACCTTATTGACTTCATGATTTACAGAATCAGCAAATTCATAGTCCTTTTTCCAATGGCTGCCTATAGTTCGTTCTTCATGGATGTGATATTCTGCTGGACATTCTCCTGTAATTTGCCCTCCATGGTTGTCATATTCTCTTGTATATTCTTCTGTAGTTGATTCTTTATTAATGTGGATTTTTCCTGTAGTTTACCCTCCATGGATATCATACTCTCCTGTGGTTTGCCCTCCATGGATGAGATTCATCTTGTGTCTGGAGTCTCAAAGAGGTAGCTGGGTCTTCCCCTTCTACCAATAACGCCTCTCAAATCTGTTCTTGTAGATTTTACTTTATCCAGATTTTCTCAAATCACAGTCTTCTAATTTATGTTTCAGATCAGCCACTTTAAAATCACACATACTAATTTTGACATCCATTTTCAATAAAACACTGAAATCCCACTTCTGACACCAATATTATTGTTATGAGTTCTATCTTTAAAATAACGGTGGCAACTCTTTAGATTAACACTTCCATTTTACTAACACCAATTACCAAAAACTATGCAAACACTTTTAACCATGTCTTCAATTGGTACAGCATCCATTGAAATGATCAATTTATGGTCAATATGGGAAAGTTGGTAAATTATTGTTATAGGTTCTATCTCTAAACAAACGCTGGCAACACTTTAAATTAACACTTGCACTTTATTGACACAAATTACCGACAACTCGGACTATTTTGTTATTTCTTACACAAAAAAAGCAATCTAGAACAGATGAATTGATGATGTTCAGCTCATGAAGAATTTGCAAAAGTACTGTACAAAAATCGATCACTAACTGTCAAAATGCAAATCAAATATTTAATAATAAGTGTTCAATAAACTATTCAATTATTCAAGGGAAGCGTCTTAAACATGACAGTTGAAACACTTACAAGCTACTCTATAAACAGTTTATAAACTTTTAAAGTGTTGTCAGCGTTTGTTTAGAGATAGAACCTGTAACAATAATTTACTAACTTTCCCATATTGATCATAAATTGATCATTTCAACAGTTACTGTTGAAGTAGCTTGAATAATAATTTGCCACAATATACTGCATTTACCACTTTAACAGCAAACGTTCATGTAATACAGTTTGTATTAGCGCTCCCTGATAATCCAGTTTGTATGAGCGGAGATGGAAACTGTCACTTTGGCCACTTTATCACAAAACATTTGTATCACAACTGTCTAACTGTTTATGGGAGCCTCTGTCTTTGATAAATTTCCAATGTTCAAGAAAGATGGAGATGGGTTCTATGATATTCTATCAAATTCTAGAGTAAACAGATAAGACTCCAATCTTCTCATTTCTTCACTTTACATGAAGTTCTTAGTAAACATTCTAAAGGTGTCACAGATGAACTGCAAGGCGAGGGGTGAACAGAAGTATACAATCATGCCAATTATAGCTTTGACCAGAAGACTTATTGACATAGGTAGATAATAACTTATTTTTTCCTTCTAGCTTCCATAACATTATGATCAATTTATTGTTGATATGAAACTTTGCAGGAAGTCATTACATGTTATTTGAAGGAAAGCGACGAACAGGAGCATGGAAAAGTGGCACCCAAGAACTAAAACAAGAGACTGATTTCAAACTAATAAAATCAAAAATGTAAGAGAATATTAATATTATTAATTTATTTCTAACATAAGTTTAGGGTCAACCAGAAGTTGGTGGGGGGGGGGAATCAATGAGTTATGACTACCACTATTTTGCAAGATTTCTCCTCCTTCCTACCCCTTCTCCAGTAAATTTCTGGTTCAAGGGGAGGGGTGGGGGGTCATATCCTCCTGGGTCTGCCTTGAGGGAGCCTTCCCATCTTAGTGATGGTTCATTATCCGTTCCACTTTTGTACCAAGCTGATTTATGAAAGCATATGATTATACCTGCATGTATGCTAGAATTCGTGTAATCCATATACTGTATCTTGAATGATGGAAAAGATACCAGCATATAAAGGGCCATCTCTTTTAATGTCCCTTTAGTTTCTCTTGACTCGAGGGACTCTTGAGATGCATATAATACATTCTATTTCAAGACTCTCTCAAGTCGAGATCCACTGAAAGAACGTTCATAAATACAGCCCAAAATTTATAAAGATGGCTCCTACATTCACATGCATTCGCACATGTATCTTGTTGAGACTCAATTCAACATAACCTCAAACAACCAATAATGGCCAATACTCATCACTAATACATGTTTTATCATTCTTAAAGCTATTTTGTTCTCCAAACCATATAATAATATGACTTATCAACATTGTTCAATTTATAACAAATTATTCAACTATATTCTATACTATATTCAAGCTCAGTTGATCTGAAATTTTCTGTTGGATGTGTTGCCTGTCTTGGAATCTAGGTATCATTTCATACTGAATTACTGAATGGTGTGATGGTATAAAAGTATAAAAGTAAAAAGAATGGTATGATAGCAGCTTGGTATAAAATTTAAACGGATAATGAACCATCATTATGACAGGACGTTTGAGCAGCTGGGGTTTTATCCTCTAATCATAGGAGGTTGGAAGGAGTGGTTCTTCCACAGTACAATAATAATTTAAGACAATATCTAAAGCTCTTCTTTTGAAAGTTTTGTTTTGAAAAATGATCCCTGTATGACAACATTTTAAGCGATTCTAGACATGGTATCATTCATTCTATCATTCTAACCAGGGTCGCATCCAGACTTTTGGTTGGAGGGGCTTCCCAGAAGGGTGGTCTGAGACTTGGCTGAACTTTTTTGCAAGATTACCTTTTCGCCCCTTACCCCATAGTTGACGCCCAAAACTCACTCTCTTCATATTTTAGCGATTCTCAACCTTATCTTTTGAACAGTTTGGCCGGAAAAGTTTAAATTTTGTACACATGTTTGAACTAAGGCCCAAGGAATGTTTCCTCTACGATGTGAGAAAGGGTTCCAAAATATTCACCAGAATACTTGTGTTTTTCAATGTTTGGGCTCAGAATGATTTATTCTCGAAAATCTAGTTGATTACTTTCAAGAGATGAGTGGCCTGAAAAGTCCAGTATCCAGGATCATTCAAGACCAAGTATAGCTTTCAAAAAGCCCCCAAAGAAGGCAAGATTAAATTTCTAACTTTTTTTTGTAAATTCAACGACTAGCAGTCAATTTTAATTGTGAATGAATAATATTCCCACTCACTTTTGGCTACACGTTTTCGAGTCATGAAGACTTATCTTTAAGGCCAATGACCCGTAGTCTTCATGACTAGAAAACGTTTGGCCAAAAGCGAGTGGAAATATTATTTATTCACAACTAAAATTGACTGCAAGTCGTTGAATTAAAACAATAAAACGTTGATACCTTATTAACGACGCACATCGTTACAGAACAAGACATCAAAGAATAAGATTTTTCAAATGCTTAAGGAATTCTTTCTTCCTGGGAGTCAATCAGACAGCTGCGAGTGAAGAGAATTATCAAATTATAATTTATTTATTTATTTCTGGAATACATAAACATTCTCAACCAATAGAGGCTAACAGTTTAACGCCAAAAAATCCTCATTTACCTCAAAGACTGGTCCATACAGTTTAAGAAATATAAAGAAAAAGACTCCAACACCATATGCCAAACTTAATGAGGGAGTACTAAAACGTTAGGAGATACAATAATAACGGAAACAAAGGTATAAGAAAGAGTGAAAATAATACAAATAAAAATGTAAAATATATGTTGAGAAAAAAGGGGGGAAATAAGAAATAATAAAGTAAAGTCTGCAAAACAATAGAAACAGTTGAATTTGAAGAGCTTGTACGCATTCCACACAGAATTTGCATGATGGATCACTGAATGGATCAAAAATCAAATTGAATTGATCATATAAACTCAATGTTCTTCAAAAGAAACAATTTGTATGTTGCACTGTCTTCGATCTATCTATTGCAAAGAGCATGTTCAATCTTGGTCTATTTTATAGCACAAGAAAACTCACATATCGAATAAATTGTTCCTCATTCTCGCATATTCTATAGTGTACCTCAAATAATACGGTAGTTGAAGGCTTGTAACAATGTTTTGGTATTTTTCAGCACTTTTAACATGGAACCCAATAATTCACCACATGGATGAAAGCTCTAGAGATTTAGAATAATTAATTATAGAATACACCTGCAATTATATGCTATCTAGTGACTTCAATTTTTTGGTTAACGTTCAATGTTGCTAGGTCACTCAGTCTATTCCCTTTCTTATTGGTACCTTTGCACTCTCAAGATCGTCTTAGGCCCTTATTAATTGAGCCTAAATTGTGGCGTGCAGCCGTGACAGAAGTGGCTCTGTATGATAAGGGCCTTAAAAGTGTTGTAATGATATTGTTATGAACATTATCCTATTTCAACAAGCGTGTTATCATAAAGTCTACCAAAACGATTTGCTTGTTCAAGTCAATTTGCTTGAACAATATCAACAATAAATTTAATGAAAAGTTCTTTTGTGGGGGACGGGGGTGTTAGCCCCCAGAGCCTCCCCCCTGGTTGCGTCACTGCAGGCACGAGTGTAAGTGCATTAGCAGTGAAGTATCACCACTTTCATTATTACTGTCCACCTCACAGTCACGTCATATTGTGGCTTGATGTGAACTAAGGTTTTTCATCTCAGATACAAAAAAAGGCTTATACTATCTAGAACATTTCTAAGCTAGCACCAAGCCATCAATGGAGAGACACGTTTCAAAAGCAACACAATAATATTAATATTGTATCTGAGATGAATAAATCTCAATTCACGTCTAGCCAGCTGTGAGCTCAGTATCGAATGACTGCACGGGTTAGTATGTATACCATCTATCACACTTCTGAGCTACATCCTGTGTCCAAGCTATCATTCGACAAAGACGTTTGGAAAGCAACACTTTTCTGTATCTGAGATGAACAAAACTCAGTTCACCTCAAGCCACAATAAGACATAACTAATTTCATGACCTCCAAATAATTTTATTAATATTATTGTCACTTTGAAACAGAGTAGAGAATATCATTGAGATGAAAGAGACAGACTACGATTTGGATGCTGGAAGAATGTACAAGGTTCCTTTCTCTAGAAATCGTATAGTGAATAGAAACGATCCATCACTAAGGATAGGCTCCAAATGGAGCATTCAAGAGTCAGCAGCCTATTTGCGGTAAGTAATTGACATATCAACAATTAATTTTGATAAACCAATGAAAATATATTGATATCTAAATATATCGATTAATCAATAAAGTCATTTCGAATGTACTTAAGATGTACACAGGATTTTCAGTCATAATGTTTCTTTGATGTCCTTTATTTGTTTCTGATTTTATTGTTACAGGTTCTATCTCTAAAATAATGCTGGCAACACTTCAAATCAACAAACGCACTTTATTAACACAAATTATCCACAACTCAAACTTATCAGTTATGTCTTACACAAAATAAAATAATTAGAAACTGATAAATCGATAATGTTCAGCTAATGAAGAATTTGCTATATAACTGTACAAGAATCAATCACTAACTGTCAAAAGGCTGATCGAATATTTGGTCATAATCATTCAATAAACTGTCCAATAAGTCAAGAAGAAACGTCCAATACATAATAGTTGAAACACAACAAGCACTAATGAGCCACTGTATATACTGTTGAAGAAGCCTGAATAATAATCTGCCACAATATACAGAGATATAACTTGGCACATTGAACGTTCGTATAACACAATTTGTATTAGCACTCATTGATAACCCATTCTGTATGAGCAGAAAATGTCACTGTCAAACTGCCTCCTACTGGATTAATGATCGAATCACAACTGACCCACGTTTATGGGAGCCTCTGCCCTTTGTGAATGTTTAATGTTCAAGAAAGATGGAGAGGGTTTTATTGTTCTACTAATTTCTAAAATAAATAGATGGAATATTCTCCATTCATCAAGGCTACTTCAATTGCCAAGATGAGAACATTCCATAATGCTCGGAGTAAACATTCATGTCAATTGTAGCTTATCACTGTTTACTGGAAGACAATATTGACACAGCAGCAAATACACTAAAAATCACTTTTCCTTCCTTCTCTCTTTCCTTGTCCATAACATTATTATACAAAGTGTTTCAAAAGTGACAACCCACGAGTTATATTGTATAAGCTCATGTAGCTTGAAGTTAATGTAGGCTGAAGAATGTAACTAAACCATTGCTTGATAACAACGAATTAAAATTAAAATTATAATCATAAATAGAAAATTCTGAGAAAAAACAGATAGGGTTAGTGAATCACATGAAATCTCTTCAGGTTATTGTGAAAATGTTGCAGGAAGACCATGAAATCTCAAGAGTCGATGTAGGTTGATGTCAGAGGAAATAGAATTGATAAAATCAGAAATAAACGGAGCTAATGCAAGATCTGAAACTCTGATTAATTGAAAAAAAAAACTATAACCTGTAGCCAATGGGGGAACATGGAAAATTGTCAAACAAAAAGTTATAGTGGTGTATTGCAAACACCAACCAAAAGTTAAGTTTCATTAGGCTCGACCATGGTCTAAGTTGATCTGGCAAAGTAATATTTTGTAAAAGGCTGGCAGAGCTGATTGAAAGTCGTTTGCAACTTTGGATCTCCTGTCAATAACTCTCCTAAACAATCATCTAAAGAACTTTTTTCAGTAAAGTGGCTTAAAACTGAAATAGGAGACTAGTTTCAAATGAACAATTTATAACACTGCAATTGTATTAAAAGACGTTATCGATCAAAACATCATGATAGCATTGAAGGAGCTCTTGTAACGATCCGATAGGCTCCCAAGATTCTAAGAGATCAAGTGGATCTGATTTAATAATTATACAAAAGCAACAAAATAGAGCAGTAAGGGATGATAGGGAATGTGGATACATTGAATGTGGATGAATTGTATCCACATTCCCTATCAAAGTATACAAAGTAGATGGAAAACAGTGGATACACTTTGTTCCATCAGAATATTTAATACAGTATATTTGTAGCAAAATATATAGAATCGAAGTATTCTTGAAACAAGATCCTCCTGATATAGTTATTCTCAGAGAGCACTGCTCAAAAGAAAATGAATAGTCACAAATTAACATTCCAAACTATACATTGAAAGCATCATATTGCAGGGCATCTCATCAGAGTAAGAGAGTAGGTATATTCACTAAAAATGCCAAAAATATGTAAACATTCAATTTAGATTATGCCCAGAAATTTTCTGTGTTAATGGATTAAGAAGTTACTGATTTGTGTGTTGAAATCGACAAAAGCCACAATCAACATTGACAAATACTGAGATTGATACTGTGTGTATGTTGTCAGATCAGGCTCTGCAAATTTTGAAGAATAGAATATTAATTTGAATGGATAAGTAGTATTTCTGTTTATTACTATTAGTATCAGTATTCATAATATCTTAATAATTCCCATTATTAAATTGTCTATTATTCAAAGTATCTAAATAAAAAGACAAATTCTGTTTTTGAGGTTAGTTGTAACGATATTGAAAAATTTTCTTGTAATTTAACAGTCACAAGTCGACAATTATAACAAGTTAAGTAATAATACAATAAACATTTTAGTGAATCATTTCAAAGGAAAATGAGTCCAAACAAGGCATCTAAATCTAATAAATTGTTCAACTAAAAGTCAGGTAACTACGTGATCTCAGCAAACATTAACCACAAAATCACCAACAGCTCTTAAAGCTACTGTAGATGTAGAAGAAAGGTTTGCTAAACTATATAGTGATCACACCGAATTAAAAACAAAATTAGAATCATCACTAAGAAATTCTGAGGAAGAACGGATAGGGTTGGTCAATCAAATAAAGGTTATTGTATAAATACAGCAGGAAGACCATAAAATCAAAATTTCAATTCTAATGAGTCAATGTAGGTCAATGTCAGAGGAAATTGAATAATAAAATTAAAAAAAGCTAATATAAGATCTGCAATTATGATCAATACAAAAAAAGTAGAACCTAAATCAAATGGGGAGAAAATGGAAAATAGAAATGGTCAAACTAGAACTTATAGTCAGGTTTTGCAAACAGCAACCAAAATTCAAGTAAGGGGGACTAACGATTGGAAAGGTAGAGTGCTGCTCTTGACATCCAGTCATGGACGAGACTGCGGTGATCTACTGGATAAAAGATTAAAACAAGAATATGAAGTTCAGAGTCTTTTTAAGCCAAGTGCCCCTATTAACACAATCGTAGGGTCAGCTAAGGAACGAACAAAAGATTTTGGTAAAAACGATTTTCTAATAGTACTCGGTGGCTCAAACAATATGAATGAACCTAGCATAAAACATCTTTCTGAAATAGATGAAAAAATCAAAGACATTGTGCCACTCAGCCAAAAACTAATGGAATCTGATCTAATGTAACTGATGTAATCTATAAGTACAATTCCTTATAGGTTTGATAGGTCAGAGCTAAATGAAACCATTAAGTCAACAAATAAATCAATTCATAATGCAATCAACAGCCTAAAAAATAAGAATTCTAAGCAATTGGGGATTTGTTTTCTACATGAGAGGCTGAAAAAACAAAATTTCACTAATCATGGTCTACATCTAAATCAATCTGGCAAAGTAATTTTTTGTAATAGGCTGCAACAGAGCTGGAAGTCGTTTGCAATTTACTGTCAATAATTCTCCTAAGTAATCACCTATCAAACCTTTTTTAGTAAAGTGGCTCAAAACTGGGAAGGGAAACTAGTTTTGAATGATAAGTTCATATCTTCAATTGTATTAATCAATAAAAAAATCATAATAGCATTAGTGGAAGGAACTCTTGTAACAATCTGATAGGCTCCCAAGATTATAAGAGATTGAGTAGATCTACTTCAATATGCAAAAGCAACGATAAGATTGATAGGGAAGTACTCACTGTGTCCCATCAGAATTATTCAATACCTTCGTAACAGAATAGATAGAATTGAAGTATTCTTGGAAGAAGAGGCTCCTGATATAGTTATTCTCAGAGAGCACTGCTCAAAAGAAAATGAATAGTCACAACCTAATATTCTAAACTATTCATTGAAAGCGTCGTATTGCAGGACATCTTAAACAAACAGGACAAACTGCAGGACATTGCAGGATAAAGAAACCACATCTCATCGAAGTGGGGGAGTAGCTATCTTCACTAAAAATGCTAAGAATATGCAAACATTCAATTTAGAATACGTAGAGAAATTTGCTGTGGAAATGGATTTAGAAAACACTGGGTTGAGAGTAAAAATTGAAAAACTGAAATTAGAAGTTGGGTTGCAAGGCCATAAATCGATTGAAAAGAGTAATGAAAGAAATTCAACGATGTAAACAGGAAAATATCGATTGCTTGAAGCAGTATATGCTACAAGAAAACTGGAGTAGAGTCTACAATAGCAATAGTTTCAATTAGAAATATGATAGTTTCATTAATATTTCAATGTTTCATATTACTATGAGTTGTCCAGTTAAAAAAGTCCCTGTAAAAAACAAATTAGACAAAATGGAAGAGTGGATAACTGATGATATCCGTGCAGAAAGAAATAGGGTTAAAGATGCATATGATGAATTCAAACAATCTGGAAATATGTTAAGTGAAGATAATTACAAAGCTCTAAAGAAAAACTATACAAAGGAAGTGAAAAGAGCCAAATGTAAGAAAACAGCTGACATTTTGAATAATAGTGTGTACTTCAACACAGCAGTGTGAAATGTAGTAGACAAAAAGAGGCATTTAGCTCATGAAGAGGCTCATACTAGTGTCTCCAGAATAATTGACAGAAATAACAAATATATTGAAGATAGGTTATTATGGACATTTGTAATCTCTTCAACAAATATTACTAACTGAGTGCTAAGAATCTTCAAAAATCTCTATATGAAAATATTGGTTCCTAATTCAAACAGGGGGAATACTGAATACTGAACATGGTCTTTTTTGTTGGCCAATCCTATCGGTCACCCATTCAAAGATTGCACAGGGAAGCCTTGCTTATCTAATCCGATTGAACAGATACCGGCTATGGCTCAATCTTATGTGTCTTTTGCTCTGCGTATTTGGAAGAAATTATCCATTTCGAATTATTTTACTTGTCATTTCATGTAAGAAATGTGTTGAAAATTCTTCAAATTTAAAAAAAAATTAAAATTTGAGTTTTTTTTTACAAAATAAAAGGTAAAATTCATTTTTTGTGGTTATATTTTGATACAATATATCAATAGATCAGGTGAGAAAGTTTTGAATAAGTATGGTCAGAGTCCCTAGTAGAATTGAAATTTATTGAAAAATTTTGAACTGATTTGAGCATGATATTTATGTGATCATGATGTTCAGTTACGAGCGCTCAAGACTGCATTTGGGTGGGCGACCATGCTTAAATTACTTGATCTTATAAGCTTTACTATCACTTGTCCGGTGGTTCAGAACTCACCTAAAATAGTGGGTCCACCATGTTCACCATAACATGGCTGAAACAGCGAGGTGGAACTACCCATAAGCGTTTCCCCACCAATAAAAACCATATATGCTTATCATTTTTTTTTAAACTGATAATTGCCAAGCTTGAGGTGAATTTTTTAATAACATTCTTCTTCTTATGATGTTGAATTTCTATCTTGTTTCCACTAATATGTAATATAAACTTAAAAAACACTTTTAAGTGGAAATTAACTCACATTATGGCATGACGGCCGTTTCACTCTGTTGTCTAGAGCATCGTCAGACGACCCACAGTACACTGATTTGGAGCATGAGTTTGAGGGTTATGGTTATTCACTATTCCAACATCCATAACCCTCAAACTCATGCCTTAAATCAGCGTACTGTGGGTCATCTGACGATGCTCTAGACAACAGAGTTAAACGGCCGTCACGCCATAACGTGAGTTAATTTTCACTTAAAAGTGTTTTTTAAGTTAATATTACATTCTTCTTCTTCATCATCATCATCATCATCAATACCTTATCAACAGATTAGGTTAGTGTTTACACCTGCACAACTGCAGGGCAATAATCATGTTGCATGGTAACTTCTAAGGTGGAGTTGGCGGGTTAAAAAATACAAATGCACAAATTAGTGATAAACAGAACAATTGGAGGACCAGCTCAAGTTTAAAAGTCATTCAGCAAGACTAATAATAAGAGAATAGAAGTCGTTTGGAAACTTACATGGAGTAGATTTCGTAGCATGTTTAACCAACCAGGTAGGTGATGGAGTCACAGCGGTGTTGCAACAGTCAGGCTGATTGTATGAGCAGATAAAGGATTCAGCGGTTGTATTCATAAACAGTTTTTTAGAAAGATAACACACCCAGGGCCCTGTGTTCACTTATTGAATAAATCATTTATAATATCACGTTATAAAGTTCATGGAAGCGAGGAGTTCTGTAGACAGAAACGTCCATTCAGGATCAAGAACATGAATGAGCAAGCGGACATGAGAGAGTGAGTGTTAAGTAAGTGTCTCAGCAGAAAGTTGAGACAAAAGTAAACGAACGAAAAGCAACAGTGCGCAAGCGTGCACAGAGCAGTTAAAAAGTAAGTACATGGAGTACATTACTTGAAGTATGTCAGGCGCTTGGTACTCGGGAGCGGGTAACTAATTGGCGGTTAACTCGAATACTGAGTTCTTAGCACAGTTGATTCAAATACTGGATACTTGGCACTCAGCGCTAACAGTGAGTAAGTTTTGGATAAGTACAGTCAGAATCCCTATTGAAATTCATTGAAAACTGTGAAAAACTATAAACTGATAATCATCAAGCTTAAATTCGGTTTTTGTTCATAGGTGCGAAAATGAAACTTTTAAATCACAAGTGTCTGATGCTGTGAAAGAATTCCTGCCAAAGGTTGTATCTATCAGAGGGGGAGTACCTTCTGCTAAAGATTCTTCTAAAGACTTTATTAAATTTCGCAGTCAGAGAATTTGGGATTGTACTAGTCAGGTGAGTAACAAGAAATGCGGGTAGCCGGTATCTGAATGGGGGTTAGACAGGTTGGAAGGGGAACTACACCTTACCTACATCACCTGTTAAATTCAAATGGTTCACCCCTATTCAAGTGGTACCTACTAGTCACACTAACACGTAGTTGAGATTGACTACAAACGTACATGTAACATACATACATTGGAAACTTACATTTATAATGAATAATAAGAATTGAAGTTGTCACAAACACATTTATTGAAACCAATAGATGTTTCCAATAAATGTGGTTGTGACAACTTCAAGTCTTATTATTCATTATGGATATTCTCCACAATATCACCTTCACTGTTGGTATAGAAAGGTTAGTTGGTTAGGTTTTTGGTTGTTTTATGCAGGTTTTGAATCAGGAACAGGAATAACAACAAAAAACCTAACCAACTAACCTTTTGGTGAACAGTTGTAGTAGTTGACAAAATGCCCACCCAGAGCTCTGTAGGTTGGATAAAAAGGTGATGTTTTGCAAGGTTAATAGATAAAAGGTCGAACGGTCGTTAGTTCTTCCTAAATCCGACAGGGGATTGCTTCATGGATGACATCACGTGAATCAGTTTTTCAGATTTTTAACATGCTCTCTTATATGTATTCAATCTCCTATTACTAATGAAAAAAACACAGAGAAAACTTTTCCTCTGGAAGGAAGCTAGAAATTGCAATTCTCTTTCAAAAGGATATGGATAATACACTAGTTTTTATTATAAATTCAATTCATGCACTAAATTGGCAGAGGTAGACAAGACCTCTTGATTTTATCAGCTGGGAGAGGCCCATTTACAAAGCATCTCTCCCAGCTGGGAAATTGATTCTGGAGAACTGATTCAATTGATGTCATCCATGAAGGAATCCCCTGTCGGATTTAAAAACAACTATCAACCATTCAACCTTTTATCTATTAACCTTGGATGTTTTGTATTCTTGCTAGTACTATAGCCTTAAAATTTTGCTTTCAAAATTTCCAACTTAACATTGTTGGTTTTTTTGTGGTGTGGCGAAAAATAGCTTTCGCAACATGAGCAAAAATGTTTTGCCGGCTCTCAAACGCTTCAAGTTCTCGACTTCATCTCGAACTTGAAAACCGCGATCTCAAGCCGGCAAACACACATTCTCGGCCCTAGGTGCGAAATATACTATTGGACCTATAAATACTAAGAATTGAATAGGACTATTTAAGTCAAATTGGAAGAATAATTTGAATAACTTATGATTTATAAATTGAAATAGATTCGGAAATTTGTGATATATTATATGTTTTGTTGATGCCAGATGCCGATACAGAAAGCAAAGCTGTGTTGTTCACTAGAAACGTCTATTCAGTGTTCACAAGCTCACAACTACTGTTGAATACAGCACAGTTATGAGCAGTTGAATCATTAGATGCAATATAATGTTGTATGCTGTATGCTCTTATTCATGCTCTACTTAGTTTTGGCGCACTGCACAGGACCAAATACACACACACACACACACACACACACACACACATCACCCGCTTGCCAGTTACAATCTACTAAATCGTACTTTTTAGTAATTCTGTATCATTAACATGTGCCATGTTTCCACTATGAGTTTCCTGTTTAAAGATGCACTACAAGAATCCAAAAAATTCAATACCTCCCCGATTAGCTGTATATTAGAACGAAGCTCATATTGAAACAATTTTGCTTTATACCTTGTCAACCAGCCGCCATATTGAATTTGAAAAAATAAAAATATGAAAAATCATAACAATCGGTTGTGGCGTTCGTCCGTAAATTGTGAGATTCAGATTCAGATTCAGATTACTTCATTTGTGTAAATTTACAATGTATATGAATGATAAAAGTATCATTAATATTAGCAACTCTCAGATTCCCTCGTTGAAGTGAAGTACAGTTGTTTTTGAAAAGTGAACATTGTTAAATTCTTTCTCAAATAGTGAACTGTATTTATCAAAAGATAAGATAATGATTCAAAAATATAATTTCTCAATTGAAGATGAAGGACGAAAAATTAACACAAAAGTCATTGATTGCAAACCATTTTATATGCATAGTTTGGCCACGATATGCACACAAAATGGCACCACACAATTTGGAACTCCAGTAAAATCTAAAAGGAAGAAATAATGTGAGCGAGACCATACAACTTCAGACATAGAAATATATTGAAAAATAAGGAAGTTATGATGACAACAATATTAATCATGAAATAAGTTAAAGTCCAAAAATATTAAAACAATTGAAGATTATGACCAGCCAAATTTGTACATAAATGCTGAGATAAGTAATACTTGATGTATGGAAAATGTATATCAAATTTAAGAATGAGATTGAATACAGTAATTGATTTGACAATTAATGCAACCCTGTGCATGGAAAATAATGTAGAACAAAATGCTAATGAACTATAGGTGTGTGCCAAGTGCACACAAACATAAATTCGAATGCCAAATATTGAATTGAAATGTGACACTTCTAACTTTACACTTGAGCTGATTATGAAGAATCATTAAATATTATCAAATATTAAATTATAAAACTGAGATTGGATGAAAATGTGTGAGTAAAACAATATACATTACTCAACAAGTACGAATACGATAAGATATGCAAATTTTGTAAGCATAAGCTAACTGAATTGAGGCGCAGTCAAATACGCAACTAGGACAAGAAAAATACTTAAGAAAATGCAGTAATATCTTTTATGTAATATGTTAAATAGAGCTAACTCAATTTATAGCACAAGCGCAGCACAACAATACCAAGGAAAATACTTGAAACAATTTGGTAAGTACTTTATGTAATATGTTAGACAAAGCTAACTGTATTTAGGGTGCAATTACAACAAAGAATACTTGAAATAATTTAGTAATATTTTTAAAAAATATGTAAACTCAACTAAGGCACACTCGCGGCGCAATGGATACAATTTGAACATGTAGAATACAACAAAGACTGTTTGCAATTTGTTAGGCAGAGCTAACTTGACTAAGGCGCAAATGACACAATATAAGTTATGAAAATGAACTAATGATTAGGAACTAGTAGAAATAATTGTGTATTCAACTAGTAACTTTCACCATCAGCAGTAGTTGAACAAACTAGCTACCCAGCTAGCAAGAAAGTGCGATGACATGTGACAGGTGAGTTGAGGGCTCCAGGGAGGGCACAGCAGCGCCAACAAAGAACGGTATGATTCAGGGCGGAGATAGGTAGGACACAGGTCCACAGCAGAGGGCCAGCAGCACACAGTATGATCCAGGGAGAGCACAGCTCCAGGGAGGGCACAGCAGCGCCAACAGAAACTGGTATGATCCAGGGCGGAAATAGACAGGACACAGGTCCACAGCAGAGGTCATATGTTTATATTCCCAAATGTAGAGTCTAACCAACTAGTAGGTTAATTCCAGGCACTGTATCAGCTCACACTTCTACAAATATTTAGCTCATAGAATTGAAAATAGAGTTCTGATTGCAAAAAGAGTTCTGATTGGAAGCATGGCTTGAGGCGATGTTGATGAAGTTGTGAATATATGTTAGTAATCACCAAAGAATGAAAGTTTATGCATCTAAAACTTGTACGAGATGACGATGGATATAAATCCCCGAATAATGATGAATGAAAATGAAATTTGACAAAGCTGTCCACCTGAAAAGAACATGAGAACCAAAACTCATGTAGATTGACCTAGTCGTTCAGGACACCAGAATAGTAGTAAAGCACATCTCACCAGACCAAGCGACTTGTGGCAAGATCAGAAAACGGATACAGACCAGTATGAGTTATGTGAACTCACCATGTTAAAAATGCACAAAATAAATAGATGAAAAACCAAGAACACCAATAAAATACAAAGATAGCAACTATAACAAGACAATAGAATACTAACTGCAATAAAATAACCATATAAAAAATGAAGTGAATGAGTGTACCGAAAACAGCTGACTGGCAGCACTGAACATGGAGCTAAGCGCGCTTCATTTAAAATCTAACCCCATATGAAGAATTGATTTGAATTCAACAAACAGAAAGCTAAATAGTTCGAGTGGAAAAGATTATAAATACAACAAATATATATTTCAAGGTATAGTACACCAGAAATCATGAATGTGATTGTTTAAAAAATAAAGAACATGATAAAAATAGAGCTTGGATCTGAGAGATGAGTTATTACACAAATAGGCAAAGCCTTGGCCATTGAGGTCATTCTTACACTCAACCTTCTACTCAAACATGTCTCACTAGTTGATTTGGATGAAATTGTCTAATATGGGTTATCTAAGTAAGATTGATCAATTCAAATATGAGATGAATTAAAATTAAAAATTTTACATTTATCCATTAAAACAAGAAATGAAAGCATATTAATAAATTTTTATTAATTATTTAATAATTTGTGGACTTGAAAAAAGTATTCAAAAAATGGATAGATAAAAAATTAAAATAATAGACAATAACCTAACCTAACTCGAAGGATTATAGTATCATTGATTAAGCAGTTGCCTCAAGGCCAGACAGATGCTAACATTTTCTACAGCAGATGTCTCCTCAGAGACAGGGAGAAGCCCAATTGGCTCTCAAGATTCCTAATTGAGAGTGGGAGTAGATTCCAAGCACAACAAGCACTAACAACAAAAGACTTAGTATTAAGTGTCATCCGGTGATTTGGCATCCTAAGAGTTTCGTCAACATTTCTGGTAAGGGTTTCACTGTGAATAACACACTGCCTGCTCACTATAGATTCATTCACAGTGAAACACCTGATTGTACAATAATAAGCATATAAGGCTTTCAATGGTGGGAAAACCCTTATGGGTAGTTCCACCTTGCCGTTTGGTTCATTTTATCATAATGATGGTACATTATCTTAGCAAATGGGGATTTGTTCTTTAAATGAAATGCTGATAAAACAAAACTCCACTAATCATGATCTACATCTAAATCGATCTGACCAAGTAATATTTTGTAATAGTCTGGCATTCAGAGCTAATTGAAAGTCGTTTGCAATCAACTATCAATAACTCTCCCAAACGATCATTTAATGAATTTTTCATAGTAAAATGGCTTAAAACCGGGAAGCAAGACTAGTTTCAAATGAGCAATTTGTAAAAATTTGTAGAAATTGTGTCAATATTGTGACATCTCTCCATGATTTAAGCAAAACAGAAGTTGTCGAATTTCACAAGACTAATCTCACCAAGATCAGTGAAATTAAGTTTAGTTTGACAACTTCTGTTTTGTTTCAACTATTGAACAATTTATATCTGCAATTGTAGTAGAAAACGTTAATCAATCAAAAAAATCAGGATAGCATCAGTGGAGATCTTACCAATCTTCAAAAGTGGTGACAGAGAAAAGGTGGGAACTATAGACCTATTAGTATTTCAAATGTAATTAGTACCATAGTTCTGAATAGCTCACTTCTGTACCTTGGAGATGCTAACTTCATCTGTGATGAGCAGCTTGGCTTCCAGAAAGGCAGATCAACAAAGACAGCAATAGTTTCTCTAGTTGAAAAACTGATAGATACAATGGATCCAGGTGATGAAGCTACTGCAATCTTTTTGGATCTATCAAAGGCATTTGATTGGGTTAATCATAGAACTGTATTTGAAGTACAGCAAAATGTAGGTGTGAATAAGGTTGAACTGAAATGGTTTGAATCATACCTTATAAGGAGAGAACAATTTGTAGAACTAACTACAGTAACGGTAGTTGCAAATAGTGTAGTAAAGAATGGATATAATAAATTAGGGGTCCTAACAGGAGTGCCTCAGGGTTAATTGTTCAATACTGGAGTTTGTGAGAAAAAACTTCCAACACAGACCAAGAAAGCAGAGAGAGAAGTCCGATGCTCTATCCTCTACAATTCACCCCCACCACACAGCAGCATTCACTCTGTTTCTCACAATGACAATAAAAAAGTGACAGTGCACAAGTCCAACTCTCCTCTCCTTCTTACTTCCTCCTGACTACAGGGCATCTGTGGTGGTGGAAGATTACTTCCTAGAACTCTAGATTGGAAGTATTTTCTCATAGACTTTAGATCAATTGTTTTTTTTTTTTTTGTTTTGGTTATGTTGAAACCGTTTACCCAAATAATCAATTAATGGTGGAGCCTTCTCATTTGCAGCTGATACATTACTCATTTCAAACAATTCCATTCTAGATGATTCAGAAATAAATGCTCATATAGGCCTGAGTATCCAGTTTATTGTCCTATTTCTAATTCAGTTAAAATTAATGATGAATGATGAAAAATGTCAATACCTGCATTTCAAAAACAAACATGATTCAAATCAAGGTAGGACTATAAATGGGCTTGTAAACGATAATCAACTAGACCAGGAAAAGAATATGGCACTTCAAGGAGTTTTGTTGGATAGACGATTGACCCGGGCTCTATACATTGAGAGAATATTTTGTAAAATTTCATCTTGGCTATTTGTCCTGCTACGTTTTACAGCTGCCCATGAACTCTTACTGTCACATATTGGGTATGCTATCTTAGTATGGGATAATCCATTAAAATAAAACTCTCATAGAGGGGTTTATAGAGTAAAATTAATCAAAATCTTGACATACACGATAATTGTATATGTAATTATTATAATACAAGAAGCATAGGGGATTATCATTCACTTGCTGAGTAAAAATAGTAGCTTATTCAAACAAAAACTCAGTTGTGTTGTTAGGAGACTCTACAACAAGCTACCACCGTTTTTAATGAGTCTTCAAAATATAGAAATAGAAAAAAAAACAATTGAGAAAATATTTAGTTGATGAAGCGTTCTATAGTGTACAAGAGTTCCTTTAACATGAAAAAAGCTTCACCTCAACAAATTGATAATTATAGTAATTATGGTAACTAGTGTATGAGATTGTATAATTGTTGATCTGACTTGTCTATTATTCCTTAACTGGAGTCTTCAAGACATAATATACAAACAAATCCACTCATATTCATACCAGGCTACCAGGCTCATATACTCAGTTCCAAAGAAGATATAATAATATGATTTTACATAGCAGCTTGGTATAAAAGTGGACAAATAGTGAACTATCATAATGATAGGACGTTTGTGCAACTGGGGAAAAGTCTATTAATGGAACTGTGCATACTGCTCCCCTTCATAGTTTCTATAAACACTATTCAATTTTGTAAGAATTGCTGTTCTATGTTCGAAAAATCATTTTTTTATTTTATTTTTCTATCCATATCGAATTTTCACAGGCTAGAAGAGGAATATTGAGAGTGATGAACACTTTTGATATCAATTCTGTCAACCTAGGAAAAGTAAACGATATTTTCTATCATTATGGAGTTACGGTTATATCGGAGATTTCAAATACAAATAAAATGCAAACTCTAGGAATGATGGAAGTGAAATATCTCGATTCCAAAACAAAGGAAGTAGTGAGGTTTGGTGAGTTGTTTAGAAAATGCGTGATATTTCTTCACTGGTAGTTCTGTGAACAGTAGAGCTCATGAGCTCATGCCCAAAATTAAATGCACTTGAAAAGAGGATCATACTTGATGTACTAAATAATAATCACCAGCATAGAATCTTACATAATCATTAGACCTAACCCTCAATTCAATTTGCATAATCTATTCTTTGTTGTCTGTCTTACACAAAAGGTCACTGTTCTACATGTGTTTCTGTTTTTCAAACAGCTGATTGTTCAAATCAGATGAGATCACACATTTCTAATAATTGAATTTATATTACAATATTAATTTGCTTCAATTTCCATTATCATACTTGAATGAAAAATTTATTTCAGTATCTTATTCATTCATTTGATAAATATACAATCAATGCAAATACAACAGGCAATCGCCAAAAACTTCTTTTTACAAAATTTCAAAATAGAATCGAAGTCTAAGTTAGGTCTGTTCCACTAGAAATTTCACTTTTAATTGTAAATTCGATGACTTGCAGTCTGTTTTAGATTGTGAATATATAATAAATGTACTCACACTTTGCTGAACATCTTCGAGTTGTTGAAACTCATCTTCAAGGCATCCTAGATAGCGATGTTGGTTTGTTGGAAAAATTGTGGTTTTTCTATAAGGTTGTCAAAATGATTGTGTGACTAGAAGTATAACAGTTCATTGGAGATGTTTTGTTAATTGTGTGTGGTGTGTTTGCAAATTTCAAATTGTTCCAAGGTGTTCAGTTCGTGTCTCTTAGATTAATTTATAATTATATGGAATGTGTGAGTTGGTAGCAGTGAACACATCAGAACAATAGAAGAGGCTTCCTTTCGCCTAGGTAATGTCTCATGTTACATGCTCATCCACTACAAAGATGGCAGCGCAGAGATGACTCACCCAAGTGGCGAGCACTTGAGAAGCCGGTTTTTGCTATTTATTGAAAATTTACATATATATTCTCATAATATAAATAAAATAAATGGTGGCACTGAAATCCAAGTACGCCAATAAACTATCAGTTTCATATCATTCTATTTCGATTTGATTGTCCAGATAGCCTATATTGGAATAAATTATTTTTAGATATTATCCTATGTTTTTTCTAAGTAGGCTTCTATGTTTTCATATAATTTTTGAGTCTTATCACTGTTGAACTATTATCAAGATGCAACTTCAATTCTAAATTTGATTGAATTGGGGCTCATTCTTTGATTCAATATCAATTGAGAGAATCAACTCTTGCATCATTAGTTTGGCCAATAGTTTGTTGAGTCAAGCTGGTTTTCTTTGAATTAACTTGCAAATTTTCAAACTGCTAAATTTTAAACATCATAACTATTAAATACCGTACTAATTGTGTCTATCTGATCATCTATTCCAATATTCTCTAATTACTCTATTTGAACGATAAAGTCATAATAGAATAATATGAAATTAGAAGTTGATTTGATTAGCCTACTTGGATTTCAGTGCTACCATTTCATTTGTTAAATATTAGATAGAATCCAGATTCAGATAGTTTAAGGATTGTGGGATATTGTGCAGTTATGCTAAGAGATAGGTGATGATTTCAGCTATTTCAGTATATTTACACAATCTTCTTGTTATGCAATGTCTCTTAGTTTTAAATTGAAATGTTGGTCCACAAATTGAATGCACTGTTCCAGTCATCATGTTTTATGTGAAACCTATTATTTTAATTCAGGATCCTGATTGAACTCTTTGTATATTGTTTAGCCTGTCTCTTGTCATAACTAGTCTAATTTTATGTAATTATCAATTCCCAGGTTGAACTAGATATAACAAGTTAGGAGACTTGCTTCCAACTAAGAGAACATTGTTGAATATGTATCGCCCTATTAAGCATTAGGCCTTCAAATTGTAGCCTAAATTAATGTTAATCTAATTTTGAGAATAATTGATTCATGTTCTAGACGTTTCAATAGGCCCATCTTGAATGTAACATTGATTCTTGTTATTTCTTCTGCAATATAAATTATTGTGTATAATTAAATAAGTGCTATTAAATTAATAGCTAATTCGATTGTGCTTCAATAGTGATTTCTTAAGTGTTATATATATTTTGTGCTCAGTGTCTCCGCAAGTGCTTGAAGAATACGTTTTTATCAACCTGAAGTTTGTTTGGTTGGCGCCCATATAGAAATTATTTCATTCTTGATAGTGAATGTAGGGTCTTTACAATAGGATATTACCCCATCAGACGAATTGAGTGAACCTTCAACTTTTTTTAGTCATTGATTTCTATGATTAAATCTTGTTACATGACTTTAAAGATGAATTTTTATTTAATAATGTCATTGTTGTAATTAACATTTTCCTATTTCATGTTTGTTCATTTGTGTTCATAACAGAGAGATTTAAAGGTTAGACTGATCTAATCAATAATCAACTAAAAACAATCTAACTAAACTATCATCACATTACAATAATATGCCTTCATGGAGGTATTGAATCCAATATGAGAAATAAGTGAAGAATTGGCTTTGTGGTACCAGATGCGCAAGCCGGCTGACGACAACGCGCCATCCCAATTGCACTCAACCTAACATTGTATCCAAAGTATAAGTCATAGATTGGAATGAAAATCATGAAAAAATCATTCAGTTATCTTTGTACAACTTTCTCGCTTTGATGACATCTCTACCCAGAAAATTTTGGTAGCCAACATACTTTTTTATTTCACAGTTTGAAACTCGGACAAAAAATTTGACTTTAAACAAGTAATTAAAATATATATAGAGGTAATCATCAACTCTTATAATAGCACTTTTATTGTCAGAAACTATTTGTCCATACCCATGCCAATTTTGAAAGACATATATAAATCCTTAGTGTTGATCTGCAGTTTATTTGAAGAGCACACATTGAAATTTTCTGCTCTCAAAAACAAGATTTTGTCTTTCTATCCACCACATGAATGGAGGACTTGGCTTCACCTACTGTAATGCTATGCTAGTGAATTATGCCCGTTGTATTGGTCCTATGTGTTCCCTGGTTGGTAGTGACGTCAGTGAAAGTGTTTCCAGTTTGAATGATCTGCTCTCCAAAAGTCGATTCTGTTTCTTTATGTGAGAGAATTGTAAATGTTCTTTGTAGCGTTGTTTGAATGTGTGGCCTCTTTTTCCTATGTAAAATTTGTTACAATCAGAGCAGTGCAGTTTTGCAGATCCCTGAGGAATCGTATTTGTTTGTGTCACAGTGGTTTTGGGTGCAAGTGCAATTTTGATTTTGTTTTAGTTCTGAATGTGATGGTGCAGCCGCCTTTTTTGAAAATTTTGGCTTGTCTTTTTTATTGTGAATTAATTTATGTCATTGTGATGTTTTCTTTTGTTGATGGTGTTGATGTTTGTTTTTTAGTTGTTTTTTATGATTTAGTTTGTCAATTAGGTCGTGTTTGTAGCCGTTTTCTGGTAATGAGTGTTTTATTGTTTTTAGTTTGGTGTTCTGAGTTCTGGGGGATAGTGGTGTGTTCTTCAGTCTGTGTAGCATTGACCTGAATGCTGAATGTTTGTGTTGAGTTGGGTGATTGGAGGATCTGTGTATTAGGATATCTGTCATTGTCAGTTTTCTGTGAATGTTGAAGCTATGCTTTTGCATGGGTTCTTTGTAATTGAGAAATCTAGGAGATTCATGAATTTCTTGTGTTCATATTCTGCTGTGTATTGAATGTATTTTTTTATCTATGATTGGAGCTGTTCACATTGTCTTTTCCTCTGTTTAGTAGTAGAACGTCATCTACATATCTGTGTTAGTATATTATGTTCTGTGAAAATTTGATCTTGAAGAGTATGAGGTTGTTTTCGCAGTTTTAGAGATAGATCTTGGCAAATATGCTGGATATTGGTGAGCCCATTGGCAATCCATCAGGTTGCAAGTAGAATTTGTTGTTGAATGTGGAGTAATTTTGTTGAGTGATGATCTGTAGGATGTCTTTTATTCTATTCACATGTTCTGTGTTGTTGTGAATATAAGAATGTCTTTTATTTTTTCTTTAGTTCAATAAGTTGAGTTTGGTTTCAGTGAAATCTATTTTTGTTAGGTTGACAGTTTCACTTTGAAAACTGTGAGCAAATTGTATCAAGCAAGTAATCAATGGGACAGATCCTATAATCAAGGATTTGCAAAAAAATACTGAAACAATTACACCCTTCTGCAGATTGTTTTTATGTATTTGTTGTTGTTAATGTTGATTAGTTTCCTGAGCATTGAATCTATTTGTTTTATTAGTTTTCATGCTGGGGCTTTTTGGTAGCTTGCAATTATTTCTCTTATAGGTAAGTCAGGTTTGTGAATTTTGGGGAGGGTTTGAAGTGATGGTGCAGGTGAGTGTATTTCTTTCAGTCTTTCTTTGTGGATCATTGATTATATATGATTTGTCCTGTTGATTACTTGCTTGACTGTTATTTTATATGCAATCTGCTCACAATTTTCACAGTTATAATGTCAACCTAACAAACAGATTTCACAGAAACCAAACTCAACTTATTGAACAAAGGTCCAAAACATAACCTAAACTAGAAAAACAACAGCTCCACATCAAAAAACATAGTCATTGAAACAAAAGCATGCAACCAACGAATAGATCCACAAATCCATGATGAACTTAGACTGAAGACTAGAAACCTACGACATAATAAAAACCAACAACTCACAACCACATCCATACATAACATCAGAGAATCACACCACAAAAGAATTGAAAAAAAAGCTCTAACTCACAACCTCACCTATATCAAAGCAGATGAAGCAACACTTCAGTTATCATAAACAATGAAGAACTCAACAGAAAAACACTTGACTACATCAAGAAGCATAACATGAAACAACTGCTGACTGATCCCGCAAATGTATACCAAACAACAGTCAAGCAAGTAATCAACAGGACAGATCATTATAATCAATGATTCACAAAAAAGAAGACTGATACAAATACACCTTCCTAATCACTTCAAACCCTACCATACACCATTACTTCAAACCCTCACAAAAATTCACAAACCTGACATACCTATAAGACCAATTGTAAACTAGTCAGTCAGTCAGTGTGGGATAGGGTGAGTGTGCCCTGTCTGGCAACTTCGGAGCAATGAGCTCCATGGTTGCTCATCGCAATACTGTGCTGAAATTTTTGGGGTTCCTACTATTTTTAAGACCTTAAGTAGAACTTGGCATTTTTTTTTTTTTTTTTTTTTTTTTCATTTCTGTTTTTCTTAAAAATAAATATTTTTTTTCCTATTTTCCTAATTAGCTGGATACAATAATATAATATAAGTAATATAGTCTGTTATACAATGAATATTTAAAATATTTATACAATGAGTTATGATCAAAATAATTTTTATACAATTTTAATTAATTTCTAAGTTGTAAACTACCAAGAAGCCACAGCATATAAACAAGCAGAACACATGAATGAAACGCTCAGAAAACTGATCAACATTTACAACAACACATACATGAAAAACAGTGGCAACATCATCACAAAAATAAAAGACACACAAATTCCTCACAACCCACTCTTGCATTTTTTATAATTATTATTATATAATCAAATTTATACACCAGCATATTATCTATCAATGAAACAATAGAAATAATGAGGAACATGCTCATTCACTACAATGCTGCTACATAACATATAAATAGAATAATAGACATCCTGAAGATCATCACTCAACATAATTACTTCACATTCAATAAAAAATTCAACTCACAACCTGACAGATTGCCAATGGGCTCATCAATATCCAGCATATATGCCAAGATCCACCTCCAACACTGCAAAAACACCCACATACCCTTTGACAACAGATTATTACAAAACATAATATACTGGCACATATATGTAGATGACATTGTACTGCTATACAGAGAGAACAAAAGACAATGTGGACAGCTCTGATCACATATTAACAAAATACATTCAATACATTCAATACACAGCATAATATGAACACAATTCAATACATTCAATACATTCAATACACAGCATAATATGAACACAATTCAATAAATTTTCTAGACCTCTCAATTACACAGAACACAAATCAAAAACACAGCTTCAACATTCACAGAAAACCAACAATGACAAATACGCTAATACACAGCATCACCAATCATCCAACACAACACAAACACTCAGCATTCAGGTCAATGCTACACAGTCTGAACAACACACCACTATCAACTGAGAATTAGAACACTGAACTAAACACAATAAAATACCGAGCACGAGAAAAACGCTACAAACATGATCTTATTGATAGACCCAATCATTAAATAACAACAAAAAACAAAACACCAACACCACCAACAAAGAAAAATCACAATAACATAAATTAATTCACAATAAAACAGACTAGCCAAAATTTTCAAAAAAGGTGGCCGCACCATCGCATTTAGAACTAAAACAAAATCAAAATTGCACTTGCACCCAAAACCACTCTGAACACAAACAAATACTATTTCTCAGGGATCTCCAAACTGCACTGCTCTGATTTTAACAAATTTTACATAGAACAAACAGGCCGCGCTTTCAAACAACGCTACTAAGAACATTTACAAGCCTCACATACAATAACAGAATCGACTTTTGCAGACCATATCATTTAAACTGGAAAGACTTTTACTAACATCACTACTTACCTACACATTCTACATATAAAATCTCAAGGACAGGAACTCAACACCTTGGAACAATTTGAAATTCACAAACACACCATACTCAATAAACAAAGCATCCTCAATGAACAGTTACATTTCAAATTGAACAAACTTTTTGACCACATTACACAAAAACCACAATTCTTCCAACCAACAAACTAACATAGCTATCTAGAATGCCTTGAAGATGAGTCTCAACAACTCGAAAACGTTCGGAAAAGTGTGAGTACATTAATTGTATTATATATTATATGAAAACAGAATTTATTAATTTCGAATTCCTTTAATTGCTATTAATTTATACTGAAGACTTCTGCAATGGCGGATATTGACAACAGCATTGAACAGCTGATGGGAATCGATGAATGCTACTGTACAAAAATATCAGTCACCACTGGGAATCGAACCACGGACCTCTCAATTGCCGGTTGAGCGCCCTTAATCACTAGACCATGGAGACCTTTCTGTATAGCAGCATTCACTTTCAGTTGAAAATGAATGCTGCTGTACAGGAAGGTCTCCATGGTCTAGTGTTTAAGGGCGCTCAACTGGCAATTGAGAGGTCCGTGGTTCGATTCCCGGTGGTGACTGATATTTCTGTACAGTAGCATTCATCGATTCCCATTAGCTGTTCAATGCTGTTGTCAATATCCGCCATTGCGGAAGTCTTCAGTATAAAGTAATAGCAATTAAAGGAATTCGAAATTAATAAATTCTGTTTATGTATATTTGTCAGTTTATTCAATTGTCAGTCACTTAAAACTAACTTGTGAGATACGAGCCGATATGGCCAAGTTGAAAATGGATGCTGCTGTACAGAAAGGTCTCCATGGTCTAGTGGTTAAGGGCGCTCAACCGGCAATTGAGAGGTCCATGGTTCGATTCCCGGTGGTGACTGATATTTTTGTACAGTAGCATTCATCGATTCCCATTAGCTGTTCAATGCTGTTGTCAATATCCGCCATTGCGGAAGTCTTCAGTATAAAGTAATAGCAATTAAAGGAATTCGAAATTAATATATTCTGTTTATGTATATTTGTCAGTTTATTCAATTGTCAGTCACTTCACACTAACATATTATATGTATTATATTATAAACTCACAATCTAATACTGACTGCAAGTTGTTGAATATACAACAAAAAGTTAATATCAACAACGCAGATCGTTATGGAACAAGAAATCCAAGAAATTTCACCTTGAAGCTAAATAATTCATGTGTCTTTTCCTGAAAATGAATATCAATCTTGACTTTTTTGTCAACAGAACACCAACACAGTCCAAAAAATATTAATGAAGTTTCATGAATGATTTGTTTTTCTCAAAAAATATGTTATTATTAAGATTGATAACTCAAATCATATAAAGATTAATAAGATGGCCCAAGGGATATCCTCAAATGTGATTCCAAATACATGAATGAAGAAGCTCATTAAAGAAATAATATTTCTCCTACAGAAGAAGGCTTGAGTCCCCCTCTGTTTTCCCTTTTTAATTATAATTCAAATGCTTGCAAATTTGGAAAATCTTCAAACATGTATCGTTGAGAATATTCCTCAAATAAAGATCAATGCAAAGTTCCATTCAATTTTGGCCATGCATTTCACCGTAATTGTTTCACAAAAAGCCAGAAACACAAATGGAAAACTGTCAACTTGAAGCAGATACCTCTCTTCATTTGGTCGAAAAATCCTATAGAATCATTTTGAAAACTTTTTATTGGTGAGAATATGAAGACCTCATAGGTGAGTGCAGTAGCGATGGAGGTATAATTAGAATCAGTATTAGATATTATTATATTAGTTACAGTCCTTGCAGTTCATAGATTACTAGATCAATCATTGAATATATCAAATGATGGTCAACTGAAATTATTTTAAATTTTGAGGAGCTTTGCACTGCGTTTTGTTAAAAAAAAATATAGATTTATTTAGTTTATACTGTTTTCATACTATTTGTTCAGATTATATTTATGTTTATTAAAAGGATCGACCCCGCATAGGTTTCTCAGGGGTTGCGTTAAATTTGTTTTTTATACAAGCTTGAAATTACTTTGTGTTTTGTGATTTGAAAAACTAAATTTTCTTTCTTTCTTTCTTCCTATAAGAAAGTGGAGGGAGTATAAAGTCTGAAAAAGGGTAGCTAACAATTGAGTTGGTGACTCCTGGCGAATTTACTCTACTAAGGATATACACAAATTTTGTTGTAGTTGTTATATAAAATCTGTGATTCTTCCCCTGATGAAATACTTGATGAACAATCTAGTTATTGAAATCCATATTTCACATGTTTAATTAATCAATCTACTATAGGCCTATATTCCATTGCAAAGCATGAGTCAACAAGAAGTATATAATATAACAATCTAAAATCAAAAATGACGCTGTATTCCTATTCATGATTCCTATTCCTAATTATGTTTTTACTCACTCATACTGGAGGGAGGCACCTCACTTCTGAAGAGAAGCTTTATCAACCTGCCAACAGAGGCTATACGTTTTGTTGAGGCAAGGTTGGGATGAGTGGCATTATGTAATTGAAAATGGGATAAATTATCACACATGCCTCAAATACTACATAGGACAGATCATTCAATACAAGATACAAAGAACTTCATTACATCACTGACTCAACATTGACAGATCACTCAATCAACACTTGACATTCACAAAAAACATCTGAACAGACTTGGGCATTCTACACACATTTAAAAAAAGCCGCTAATTGAATAGACTGGAACAATATGAAATATACAAACACCATAAACAAGACAGAACCAATTCACCCAATTCAACTCCAATTCAATTTCCAATTATATGATAGCCACTCATTCTAACCTCAACAAAACAATAAACCTGGCTGATGAACTTTCTCTTCAACAATTAACTGCATCCCTCCAGTATGTCAGTGAAAATCATAATTTCAATAAAAATTCAGTCTCTTTTGATATTGGATTTTAATATTATGTACTAGTGGTTTACCCACACTTTACATTGGAATTTATAATACATTGTTATAATTGAACATGTGATCTATGGATTTAAACCACCAATGCTAATACTATCCCAGACAAACTGCAATGCATAAAAGGAACAAATGTGTTGCTTTGACTTGTTACTCAAGTCATGAGCTATAACAGGTATCTGTTCAGTCAGATAAAGATAAGCTACAAAATGTTGGGCTCTCTTTGTGAGGGTGACCATTCGGATTTTGCCATCAGAAAGACACTGTTCTCTGCTGTAGAATCACTTCCCAGTGGTTTGGAACCCACCTAAAACTGTTGATTTAACTACAGCTGGTGAGTGACAGCTGTGAGCCATAGCAAGTATCTGTTCAGTCAGGTCTTTGTCAGGGTGACAGATTGGATTGACAAGCAAATAATACTCTGTTCTCTGCTGTAAATCACTTCCTGGTGGTTCAGAACCCACCTGAAAATGAACTCATCAAACACCATCATCCAACTCATTACACACAAACAGGTCTCAGACCTATGTAGGCTTCATCCTTTGAAATGAAATTGAAGCACATCAGTTTATTATGTGATATATGAGTTAGTTTCCTATGTTCACAGTAATGTTACTAATCAATCATTGGAATTTTGTTTTAAAAATAAAAAAATAAATGATTTTTCAGATGGTGAACATGACCTTTTAAATCGCGAGAACATGAGAAGAATTCTAAAGTGAGTAATAGAACCTGAATCGCTGAAAAGTGATGTAGCAAATAAATAAGGAAATCATTTATTTAAAAATATCCATTTAATTTTATGGATTCTATCACAAAGAATAATTGACAATAAACCTGGCAACACTTGAAAGTATCACTCAAACTCAATTCAAACAGTTAAAAATCAATAATGGAGCAACAGTTCAGCAACATTGAACTAATAATGAATATTCCTATAACTTTTCAAGACTGAATAGTCAATTGTCAATAGGCAAATCAATAATTTTATACTGGGTGTTCAATAAACTGTTCAATGATCCAGTAGGAAATGTCTCATAGATGGTTAATACCCTCAATGTTAAACAAAGTACAATGACTGTCATGGCACTTGATTTGGAGAATCAAAATAGCAAAAAGAAGAATTTCTCTACTGTCATAGAAATAACCCCAAATAATCTCCACACAAGTCCTGCTGAGTTGAAACTGACTCACTGCTCACAAGTTAGCACTTTATAGAACTCTGGACTGTTTCCAGATAGTTTCAGAAAGTTCTCATTACAGATATTTACATCTGAACAGATGAGGGGTTATTTCAGAAGACCTTGAACATACCAGAAGCTCATTTGTCATATGAGGGCAGGAGAGAGAGCTAAGATAAAGATAGACAAACAACAAGTGCCCGTTATCGAAGGTCGCCTTTCTACCTGTGTGTTTCCTCACCCCATGGAATCTCAAAATTGGCAAAAGATGAATTATTGAGAACTAAGTTGTTCAACTTGAATTTTCTACAATAAATTCGTATGTTTTGAATAACAGTAGCATTTCAAAATGTTTCGTGAATTTCAAGTTATTTGTGAACATTTTAGAGTATATATATTGAATTCCTTATGGTAACAAGTTTATTGATTTTGAAACTATCTTGTACTTCATTAATTCTATTTCGCAATATTATATATTTATTGTATATTTATTTGTTCATCCAACATATAAATTAACATGAATACAAAAGGCTATTGCAGAGAACTCAAAAAAATATCAAACCCAATTTTCAAAGTAGAATCAAAATCTTAGACTAGGTCTGTTTCACTAGAAATTTCAATTCAAAGAAAAATAATTTATAAGTATTTTACAGAAAAAAATATTAATTTTTTATTTCACATTCAATGAAGCACTGTTGCAGTCCAAAAAAAATTATACAATTTTGAGATTTTTGAGCCATGAATTGAAACTGAAATAATGCTAACAACACTTGAAAGTATCACAGAGTATTCTATTCACACAATTAACTCAACAGCAGTCACTAACAACTGCTATATAGAGTACAATTGATTGAGTTTTTTGCGTGGAAGCATGAGAATAACTGTGAAAGTGATTGTGATAAAACTATATTAGTGATAACCAAAATTGTTCTGAACTATTGTCAAAAGTAACTGACAAGATCACACGAGAAAATCAATAAAAGAAACAGACAGTTCAATAACTTTCAACTAGAATACAATTCAACTCTGAGCAATGAATATTTCCATGACAATATCAACTGCTTGCCAAAACTAATATATTACAATCAAGAAGGCAAATCAAAAACAATTCTAATTGAAATCATTGGACCGTCACATAGGAAGATTTGTTACAAAAACTTATCACAAGTCCTGCTATATCAACAACTTACTGCCAACAAGCAGGAGTCCATCTATTTAGTACGAATTTCATACAGAATCATTATCTTCAGAAAATATTGTGACCGTCCTTGATGACTCCATTGTTCATACAGTAAATTCCATAATAGAGAAGAAGGATAATATAGAGTTTTATGTCTTGTTCAAATCAGATACAAGAAAAGGCAACATCAGTTGTGTGGCTTTTCAAACATTTCTGTCTAAAATGATAGCTTGGATGCAGGAAGTAGCTCAGGGATGTGCTACATATAGTTTACCCACTCACCTGTACAGTTAGACCCTGTGTTAGTGTGGGGGTGGACTACTGAGCATAGAGTTTCATAGTTTGTTCCAGTGGGCTTGACATAGATACACCTCTGTTACGGTACCTCAGTAGGAAAAGTAATTACAAAGTACCTCACTCCTTGTTTGCATAGTGCACTCTATACCAAAACATAACTTTGAGGTCTAAAGACTCACCTACAGTCAAAATCGACTAAGGCACTGTACATATATATCTGTATTCAATTAAAATAACTACATCCGACCATTGTGCTAATAGAACACTGCTATGCTTTTGCAAACATATTTATCTGAACAAGTTATTCATCAATATTCTTTGCTCAGTGCTGCAATAGCATTATAGAAAGGATTTTAGGATTATTATTGTTTTTCATGAACTTATGTACACTTCTGATTTCCTCATAGAGTGGGGCAGCCTGCAATCATAGATGTTAATTATAATTTGATTGACAATGAAAAATACAGAAGCGACATATCCTCAAAAGGAGTCGTCCTGGAGGTTGGTCAGAGATATGAATCAACTTATGATGAACAAGCCAACAATCATGCCAGATTCCTGAGAATAAAGTGAGTAGATGGATGAATCAATCAATGATTGAAGAGAAGGATTGCTCTCATTTATGACTACATCATAGAGCAGTTCTTCAATTGATAACGTTTTTGGTGGATTTAGCAGCTTGCAGTCAATTGAATGCAAGTCATTAAATTAACCAAAAGAGTTAATACAAGGAAAGCAGTTCGTCATGGACCAAGAAATACAGTTATTTGAATTTTAAAAATGATGTTGTAACAGCAGATTTTATTCATACATAATGAAACCCGCTGCAATTGTTATATGATTAAATACTGAATAGATTGAACAGAGTAAATAGAGTAAAAAGATTAGATTCATGTAGGCCGTAGTTCAAAAGACTTGGTCTCCTAACTGTACCCTGCTTATATGTGTATGAAGCTACTTTATATGTGAAAACGAATGATATCAACCAAAATCTTGATATACATGATTATAATACAAGAAGCCGAAGAGATTATCACTTGGTGATTCACAATAGTACCTTATTCAAACAAAAGCCTAGTTATATTGGTAGGAATTTCTACAACAAGCTACCACAGTTTTTAAAGAGTCTTGAAAATATAGAAATATTTTATGTTTGTACATCAATAATTTGAACACTATTGAACCGATTTCAATGAATTTTTTTTTAAATGAAAGAGCATGACTTAGCGGTGGTCCCATTCAAGTTTTGCAAGGATCGGCCCTATACGTAGCCCAATATCAAACAAAAAAGAGCATTCTTAGATGTCTTCATTTCAATCAAGTTTGAATAGGATAGATCCACACATAACCGCCAATCGGATAACCGGTGTCATTTACCAGGCTGATCATTGTATCATATGGAGCACTTCACATTTAGACGGTTTTCGAAATCATATGATGCAATGCAATTATGCCGGGTAAACGACATCAGTTACTCAAAGCTGGTTCAGTGTGAAACAAGCCTGTAATGACCCGTTTTGACCAATCACGTGAACTTAATTTGAATCAAGAATAAGAAGAATATAATATTTCTTTCCATATGTTCATATGGAAATCGTAATTAATTTAGTTGATGCTATTAAGTCATAGGAATAAGGATATTTAGTTTCAATCATAAGTTGGAGAATTTGCAAAAACACCTGATCTCAGAAGTATTTTTAGTTTGGCTGCTGTGATGGATTGAGAATATTTATTCTCCATTAAATACATGTCCGTACAATAGGCCATTTTGAGGTTATGTTTGATGATCCTTTTGTACTAGCTCAAAGTTTATGTTTTTCATATTAAAAAAATATATCTGACTAATATCAAAAAAAAATCATACATAACTCGTCCGGGAAGATGTTTACCATACAACACTATTTTCCACACTTGTAATGTAATATATACCTACTATTTCAGTGTAGGCATATTTTGAGAGGGACCACATCAAAATGAATCAAAAGCCATTCCACTTTTAAGAAGCCTTTTGCTATTATAATTTTCCTAAAAACAATATTCCACATTAAATAAAACTTTGTAGAATTTTCCTTAGTTTATTTTTTCTTATAAGTGGATTTTTAGTTACTTAAGTTTGGATGTTATAAATTAATTATTGGCTTGCTAATTTGATAAATATTTCATAATGTAGGCTTTAAAAAATTTCTCATGTTTTCAAAGTTTGATAATTCAACTAAAAAGCTCAAAATAAAACATATTTTAAAACAAAAAAAGAAACCGACTTCAGTGAAATGATACTGAAACATTCGATAATACTTACGTACTAAAAAGTTTAAAATAAAGTATTTACTTTAAACTGAGAAAATTTTTAATTTCATACAAGTAATCTTTCAAAGTCGGCGCCAAATTTCCCATCAACTTTTGAAATATAACAGAATTACTCTGTGATGTCTTCCATGACGAAATAATTGAACAATCTAATATCAAAACTGACACTGTATTACAGTAAAAGTGAGTGTAAATCACATATTCAATTGAAATACATTGTTCGTTTTGATATTAGATAGAATTTCTTATCAATTACTGTATTTCAGTAAAAGTGAGTGTAAATCACATAATTAATTGAAATACAGTGTTAGTTTTGATATAAGATAGTATTTCTTATCAATCACTTCCCAGTGGTTCGGAACCCACCTAAAACTGTAGGTCCAACTCATCAATCTCAATCATCCAATTCATTACCTATGTGGGACTATGTGGGATTCATGCTCCAAAAAAATACAGTGTTAGTTTTGATATTAGTTAGAATTTCTTATCATCTTCATGAAATATTTGGCGCCGACTTCAAAAGATTACTTGTATGAAATTAAAAATTTTCTCAGTTTAAAGTAAATACTTTATTTCAAACTTTTTAGTATGTGAGTATTATTTTATGTTTGAGTATCATTTCACTGAAGTCGGTTTCTTTTTTTGTTTTAAAATATGTTTTATTGGAATGTGTGTAGAATTTCCAAGTCAGCAGTTTGGATGTTATTGTGTGAGTGTCCAGTGTTGATTAAGTGATCTGCAAATGTTGAGTCAGAGTTGGAATGTAGTGCTTTGAAGTGTTCTTTATATCTTGTGTTTAATGATCCGCCTATTTGTCCTATGTAGTACTTGTGGCATGTGTTGCATTTGAGCTCATATATTCCTGGTTTGTTAAATTTGTGAATGATGCTGTTTGTAAGGTGAGCTGGTTTTTTTTTGGATCTGGTGTTTCAGGTTGTTTGTTGTTCCAAATGCTGTGAAAAATCCGGATTTTTGAAAGATGTAAGTTATTTTGTGTGATTTTTTGTTGAAATATGTGAGTGTGATAAATCTGTTTTGGTTTGCAGGTTTTGGATTTTTATTTTTCATTTTATTCAGGATTTTGTCCACTATGTTGGTGTTGTATCCGGTTTTTTTAGCTGAATATTTGATTGTATTGATTTCTTCTTGATGGTCAGCTTGTGATAGTTGAACATTTAGAAGTCTATGGATCATGGAGTTGAAAGCAGCGAGTCAGTGTTGATTTGGATGGTTGGATGAGTTGTGAATGAGTGTGTCTGTGAGAGTTGGTTTTCTGTAGATTTTGAATTTGTGCATGTTATCTAGCTTTTTGATAGTGAGGTCTAACAAGTTTTTGGTGTAGTCTGTTTCATATTCTGCTGTGAATTGTAAGTTTTTATGGGTTCTGTTCAATTGTGTCAGGAGTCTCTCTACTGTCTTTGGTTTCCATTGTAGAGTACAATAATGTCATCAACGTAGCGGTGCCAGTAAATTATTTTAGACTCAAACAAAATTATCTACTGGCACCGCTACGTTGATGACATTATTGTACTCTACAATGGAAACCAGGGACAGTGTGAACAACTCCTAAAATAATTGAACAAAACCCATGAAAACTTACAATTCACAGCAGAATATGAAACAGACTACACCAAAAACTTTTTAGACCTCACTATCAAAGAACTAAATAACATGCACAAATTCAAAATCTACAGAAAACCAACTCTCACAGACACACTCATTCACAACTCATCCAACCATCCAAATCAACACAAACTTCTTGCTTTCAACTCAATGATCCATAGACTCCTAAATGTTCCACTATCACAAGCTGACCACCAAAAAGAAATCAATACAATCAAATATTTAGCACAACAAAATGAATACAACACCAATGTAGTAGACAAAATCCTGGATAAAATGAAAAATAAAAATCCGAAGCCTGCAAACCAAAACAGATTTATCACACTTACATATTTCAACAGAAAATCACACAAAATAGCTTACATCTTCCAAAAATACAGATTCAACACAGCATTCAGAACAAAAAACAACCTGAAACACCAGATCCAACAAAAATCAGCTAACCTAACAAACAGCACAATTCACAAATTCAACAAATCTGGAATATATGAGCTCAAATGCAACACATGCCCCAAGTACTACATAGGACAAACAGGCAGATCATTCAACACAAGATAATACAAAGAACACATCAAAGCACTACATTCCAACACTGACTGAACATTTGCAGATCACTCAATCAACACTGGACGCTCACACAATGACATCAAAAACTGACTTAGAAATTCTACACACATTCCAAAAAAGCAACAAACTAAATACACTGGAGCAATATGGAATATTCAAACACCATTAACAAGACAGAACCTACATACCCAATGAGCAAACACAATTCAAATCAAACGCGATTTTTAACTACATAATGGCTGCTCATCCTAGCCTAAACGAAGCATAAATTCTGGCGGCAGGCTGACGAAGCTTTTTTCAGAAGTGAAATGCATTCTTCAAGCATCTTCAATATATATGAGTAAGACATTATATTTAAAAGTGAAATACAGTGTCAGTTTTAATATTAGATTGTTCCTTAAGTATTTCGTCATGGAAAACAACAATGATTATATTATTTTTAAGGCAAGTTAACTGATGCATTGGTGAGTTAAATTATACTTAATTTATTTATTGGAAGTTGTAGAAGGAATATTGTATGCAACAGTTGTATTTCACCTTAAAGCAACTCGTGAGATGTTTAGAACACTTGCAACATTTCACTTGTTGCTTCAAAGCTGTCATAATACAATCGTTGCATTAACTATCATTCAATGTCATATGAAATATTATTTTCATTGTTCTAATTTTGTTATGAAGTATATATTAATCTTATAAAGAAGAAATAGACGAGATTTTGGTCTAGTTTTATTACTAATTCAAATTTGGTGGAATTTCTTGTTCCAAGATGTGATGAAGTGGACTCAAATGAAAAAGTAAAACTATTCAGGGCCTCAGAGCTTCATCCAGAAGTAGTGGTATTTGAAAAGAAAAAAAAAGAAGGACGATATCATCCAGTCAAAATGGATGACAAAACTTTCCAGGAATACTTTAAGAATCAACAAAATGAAGTTTGGTTGTGTTCGGTGAGTTGGGTTTTTTAAGCCCCCACATTTTAATGGATAATTTGGGGATCACAAGCAGGTATGCTAACATTAATATTTTGATGTTGAAGATCCATCTTGTTTCCACTAATATGTAATATAAACTTGAAAAAAACACTTTTAAATGGAAACTAACAAGTTAGTTTCCATTTAAAAGTGTTTTTTTCAAGTTTATATTAATATTTTGAATACCCCCTTGCCTATCCATTCCTCAATATTATTGTTGTGAATATCCATTTTTCGTGAACTGCAGTACAACACTTTTCATATGTATAATCTTGCTGTGCAGAACTGACCTTTTTTGAGTCGCGGCGGACGCGTTTCGAATTATGTCGTTCTTCTTTGGCACTTGGCTGCAAACTGAGTTGTTCTCTAGTATGTAAGGTCTGGTGGTCGTAGAAAGGTAGTGAAAGGAGTGAATGTGGTGGGGGAAGTAGGTGTGAAGGAGGTGTTTATAGGAGAAGTTTCTGATGATGTTGAAAAGGGTATGAGATTTGAAATTAAGTTGGTCATTGAGTATGAATTGAGGATGTGAAATGGAATGTTTGTAAATTTGGAACTGTTCAAGGGTATTGAGTTTTTGACTTTTGGGGGCAATGTGAAGGATGTGGAGGTTTTGATCAATGTTGGTGAATGAATGATTTTTTGTGAGTAGTTGTTCAGCATAATTTGATTTTGTCTGTGGTTGGGTGAGAGCTTTCATGTGTTCTTTGAATCTGGTTGTAAGAGATCTGCCAGTTTGTCCAATATCGAATGCTGTCACATTCGTTGCATGTCAGTTTGTAAGTGCCAGAATGATCATGAATGTTGGAGGTGGTGGTGGTGGTGGTGTAGTTGGTGGTGAGTTTTCTTGAGGTGTTGTTGGTTTTGAAGGCGTCTGTGTAGTTGAGCTTTCTGAAGGTATCCGCTATTGTTTGTGTTGTATGATTGATGTATGTAAAAATGATGTATTTGGAGTCTGTTGAGGGGTAGTGTGGATTTTTGTTGCTTGTGAATGATTCTATGGAGGAATCAAACCCTGTTAAATGTTGTCAATTCCACTTCTTTATTACAACAGCACTGGACCGCGGTTTCGTGGCTTCACCAGTCACATTTTCAACAGTACTAATACATTGTTTAAAAAATAATGTTAACTAATCTTCAAAAGTCGATAGTCACTCAAATCGATATTTATGGTATCGATTATAGCATCAATGTCAATCAATATCAAATGTAAATAAAGGTATAATTAAAGTATATAGTGAATAGTAATTTCAATTATACCTTTATTCACATTTGATATTGATTGACATTTGACATTTGATGCTATAATCGATACCATAAATATCGATTTTAGTGACTATCGACTTTTGAAGATAAGTTAACATTATTTTATAAACAATGTATTAGTACTGTTGAAAATGTGACTGGTGAAGCCACGAAACCGCGGTCCAGTGCTGCTGTAATAAAGAAGTGGAATTGACAACATTTAACAGGGTTTGATTCTTTTATTATTGAGTTCCACAACATCAACCAAAATTCTACAAATAAGTTGATTCTATGGAGCTTTTTGTCAATGATGGATGAGTTGTATCCGTTTTTTGAGGCTATGTATTTGATGGTATTGAGTTCAGTTTGGTAGTTAGTGGAGTTCATGGGTATGTTGATGAGTCTGTGAGTCATGAAGTTGAGAGCTGACATGCAACAAATGTGACAGCTTCTATATTGGACAAACTGGCAGATCTCTCACAACCAGATTCAAAGAACACATAAAAGCCCTCACCCAACCACAGACAAAATCAAATCATGCTGAACATCTACTCACAAAAAATCATTCATTCACCAACATTGATCAAAACCTCCACATCCTCCACATTGCCCCCAAAAGTAAAAAACTCAATACTCTTGAACAGTTCCAAATTTACAAACATTCCATTCCACATCCTCCATTTATACTCGATGACCAACTAAATTTCAAATCTCATACCCTCTTCAACATCATCACAAACCCCTCCTATAAACACCTCCATCACACCTACTTCCCCCACCACATCCATTTCTCTCACTACCTTCCTACGACCACAAGACCTTACATACTAGATAAGTATCCAGTCTGCAACCAAGCACTGAAGAAGAACGACATAGTTCGAAACGCATCTGCCACGACTCAAAGAAGGTCAGAATCATGATTTAAATGAAAATACAGTGTGGGTTTCAATATTCGATTGCTCATCAAGTATGCCATAATAGTGCACCCGTATCCATTTTGAGGAATTGAAAATTTTAAATTATGTTCCATATATTTGGCAGTTTGCTAAATTAACAGTCCCTTCAAATCCAACTTTTGATACACAAGCTGATATGACCAAGTCTAGAATGAGTGCTGCTGTATGGGAGGGTCACTGTGGTCCAGCGGCCTGCAAGATGCCTTGCCAGCAAGTGGGTGGTTTTATTCCCAGTGGTGACTAAATATTCCTGTACTGTAGTACATTGATTTCCATTAGCTAATTGATGCTGTTGTCGATATCTCCCTTTGTGGAAGTCTTCAGTATAATTGATAGCAATTTGAGTAATTAAAAATAGATAAATTGTGTTCTGTATATTTGAAAGTTTGTAGAAATGTTAGTTCCTCCAAATCCAGCTTTAAAAGTTTTTATTCCCTTTCACAAGGATGCTTTATTTGTGTTTTTACAGAAACTGCTCTCTGACTGGCAAGGTCAATCCCATATCCTTTCCAATTTGCTTCACAACATATAAATGAAACTGGAATGCACTCTTGTGGATGGAATTTGAACTAAAATGTAGGTTAGAATTCATATTATTGATGCATTGCGGTGTGAGTTGGAGAAAGTCGTTCACCACTATAGCTGTTGTGATAAAAAAGCAGACCTCTGCTATGAAAAGCAGACTGCACAATTGATTGATTCTGGTCAGAAAGATAGTGTACAAGATTGACCTTGCTGGTGGTTATTTCTGATAAATTTTGGAGGTTGAGGAGGTTTGACACCTTCTGACCCCTCTGCATACAGGCCTGATTTTAACGAATTTTCTTTAATTTTCCAGGAGATTGGCCCTGGAACCTTCAAGCCAATTTACAGAGTATTTAATAGAATCGCCTTGAGTGATGAACAAAAACACAGCATTTCACATGTCTATTATTATGATGGGGTTACCATCTATGGTAAACAAATTATAGAAGAGATTAAGTATCTATCCAAGGATGGTAAAGGGAAATACCGTGTAATGAGATTTGGTAAGTTAATTTTTGAATTTCAACAAGATGATCAAAATAGTCTGTGCAAACCATGGAGGTATATGAGAGTGGATGGATCATAGAATCTCAAAAGTTCTGTAGCCTAAGATCTTTATTGGCTATCAGGTGACCTCTGGTGGCTTTACTCATTGCCCCCATGAAAGAGGGCAATGCTTCACTCCACTATAGATGTATATTAATGTATATATGATGTTCCATGAATTCTATCATGGCATGATAGCTATCTTTAAAGATGGCCGTCACTCTACAGTGCATTGTAGGTTGAAGCCAAATCAAATAAGTGTTGGAATGATCAATACAACACTAATGAATCTTGATGAATATTAAAAAAAATTCATTCCAGAAGCAGATTGTTTCCTGCAGATTATAAGCATAGTTCAAATATTTGAAGTGAAATGAAAGTAGAGTCCAGTGAAAGTTTCTTTGTAGTGGCAGAGGTGACAATGTGGAAGGTATCCATAATGAATAATTCGACGAAGTTGCCACAACCACATTTATTAAAAAATATTGAGAAACTAGTTTTGGTTGTGATACCATTATCAATCTCAATCAAACCTCAATCCCAAATCTCAATTTGATTGAGATTGATAATGGTATAACAACCAAAACAAGTTTCTCAATATTTTTTATAAATTTGATTTTGACAATTTAGTCTTATTAATCATTCCAGTGGAAGTGATCATTCTAAGTTTGGAATTTGCAATTATATAGCCAGCCACAAATGATGTCAAATCCTAAACAGTGAAGCCTTTCTTGCTTTCATTTCCAGTTATACTTTTTTAATATTGGTGGTATACGTTATGCTCCCTCCACTTTCTTATACATCAATGGTCCAGACCTTGAAATCCAGTATTATTCTTATAGTCTACACTGAGAGTCAATATACAGTGCTGCCAAGTTACACAGTGATGCCAAGCAAGCCTAGTCATGTTTTCAAAGAACGGCATGAGAGATGTGGCTGACAAATGTTGGCTAAATGAGAAAATGGCGACAGTGTGCTCATATTCTGCTGAATGCATTGTCATCTTCATGGAGGAGAAATATCCTTCAACTTTTATTTGAAGAGCTGTCCAAGTTCTCTGCCTTCTAACAAATTGAAATAAAATGCTTCTGACCATGTTTTTTTCTCGAAAAAAAACCAGTAATTTGTAGGAAAAGAAGAGGTTTGATGAGGAGACTATCGATAACATTGATTTAAGGGCGTTATATTAAACTTAATTTGACTATAAAATTAAGCTCCTACTATTTTTCCATTATTATTTCCATTATTATTTTCCACTATTATTTTCCATTATTGAGATATGAGGGAGGAAGTAAAAGTCTGCATTTTGAGCTTTGAGGGGTGGTGAGGAAAAAGGCACTTTACCCCTCGGTGCCGGTAAACTTTGGGAAAAAACTCCCCTCGCAGTGGTTTAGCATCTGGGAGAGGTTAGGCTTTCCAACAATTACCTACTTGTGACATCAGGCGTGTTCATGCGTTTATTGACTAGGCTGAGTATGAAAGTGGAGGGAGCATATCGTCAACCACCAATATTAAAAAAGTGAAACCTAGAATGGAAGCAAGCAAACTCCTACTGCATGAGATCTGACGCCGTTCGTGGCTACTTCAAAGCGGATTTCAAAGTTAGTAGTTTTCAAATAAACTTAAAAAAACACTTTTAAATGGAAATTAACTCACGTTATGGCGTGACGGCCGTTTCGCTCTGTTGTCTAGAGCATCGTCAGACGACCCACAGTACACTGACTTAAGGTATGAGTTTGAGGGTTATGTATGTTAGAATGGTGATGGGGTGGGGGGATGAGTAGGCAGGAGGTTTGAAATTGGGATTATTTTGTCAAATAGAGTATGTGAGAAGAAGTTAAGTTAATCATTTAAAATGTTGTCAGCTTGCTGCTTTGCATGTTTGTAAATCTCATATTGTTCTAAAACAATGAGTTTCTGGCTTTTGTGAGTGAAGTGTAGTGTGTCTAAATTAGAGTCAATGTCTGTATAACTGTGGCCTGTTGAAATGATGTGTTCAGCAAAAGTGGAATGTGTGTTTGGGTGTGAGATGGCTCTTGTGTGTTCTTTGAATCTAGTGGTGTATGTCCTGCCAGTTTGTCCTATATAGAACTTGTTGCAGTCATCACATTTCAATTTGTAAATTCCAGATCTGTTGTACTTGTTTTGAAATGTTGTCTGAGAATGCAGGTGTTTTTTGAGTGAATTAGTTGTTCTGTAAGCTATTTTATATTTGAGTTTCCTGAATGAAGCTGCTATTTTATGAGTTTTGTTGTTGAGGTAGGTAAGTGTGATGAATGTATGGGGGTTGTCATTCTGTTTGTTGCTGGTGTGAGTGATTGGTTTTGTTGATATTCTGTGCAGTAGTTTGTCTATTAGTGTGTGTTTGTAACCATTCTGTTGTGCTATGTATTTTATAGTATTCAATTCTATATTGTAAACTTCTTGTGACATAGGAATGTTTGTTAGTCGGTGGAGGATGTGATTGAAAGCGGCATGTTTATGTTGGGTTGGGTGATTTGATGTGTTATGTATTACTGTATCAGTTGTTGTGGGTTTCCTGTAAATTCTAAATGTTTTGAATGCATGTTCCTGCTTTGTTATAATGATGTCCAAGAAGTTGATACTATTATTGTGTTCAAGTTCTAAGGTGAATTTCAAATTGGGATGGATTTTATTGAGATTGGTGTGGAATATTTCAGTTTTTCTTTTATTGCCTTTGTATAGAATTAGAATCTCATCAACATATCGGTGCCAGCTGATGATTTTGTCTGTATTGTGTAGGATATGTTTTTGTTCTATATTGTGGACAAAGATTTCAGCTAGGATGCAAGAAATTGGGGAACCCATAGGAAGGCCATGAGGTTGTGAATAGAATTTATTATTGTATGTGAAGTAATTTTGTGTGGTAACTAGTGTTGTGAGGTCTAAAATTTCTTGGAGCTGTTCAGGTGGTGTGTTGTTTTGGATGAGCATTTGTTTAAGGTGAAGAAGTGTTTCATGTATGGGTACATTGGTGTAAAGATTTGTAATGTCAAGAGAAGATAGTGTTGAATTGTGTGGTATATGTATTTTTTGTAGTTGGTCTATATTATTTTTCACTGCTGTGTGCTGATGGAATGTTATGTTCTGTCTTATTGTTTTATCTAGGAGTTTTGCTAATTTGTGTGCAGGTGCATGTGTGTGATTTATGAGAGGTCTGATGGGAATATCTGCTTTGTGAATATTTGGTAAGGCATTGAGTTTTGGTGCTGATGGGTTTATGTGCTTGAGGTGCTTTTCGTGGCTGTGAGGAATGATGTGTTGAGTACGATTGATGGCATCTTTTATTTGTGTTACTTGATACTTGGGAGTGGGATCATTCTTTAGTTCCATGATTTTATTATTAGTAATGAATTGTTGTACTTTTGTGTCTATTTCTGTTTTATTTATAATGACTGTGATGTTGCCTTTGTCAGCTGTGGTTATGATCAGGTTATGTTCTTTCTGTTTTTTCCTAATATTTTTCATGGTTATAAAATCTGGATTGGTTTTGGATTGGACTTTGAAAGTGTTTTTATTGTGTGATATGTCCTGCCTCAGGTATTCATGTACATGGATATTTGTATTTTGTATAGCAGTTTCTGTGTCTATTATAGTTTCAGTCAATTGTTTTTGTGAGAGGTCATGTTGTGTGTTAATGTTGTGTTTTAGTCCCTCATCAAGTAGTTCAATTTCAGATCTATTGAAGTCAATTTGTGTAGTATTCATTGTTCTTTTATGAAATTTCTGTTTTGTGGTAATTAATGGGGTCTGTGCATTTTGAAGTTGTGCAATTTTTTGGTTATGTTTGGTTTTTAATTTTTTGCTCATGAGACTGACTATGCTATTTGTATATGTGATTATTTCTTGTAGTTCAGTGTAGTGAAGAATAGAGCTGAGTTTTAAATGTAAATAATATGCTTTCTTGTTGAGTTCATTCTTTTGTCTGTGTAGATGTTGTATGCTGTTTTTGATGAATAATAATTGAGCCTGTTTCACAGTTTTTTGAGCAGGTATGCCACTGCTTTTTAACAAAATTCTTGCATATTTTGGGTTGATTTGGTTATGGATGCAAATGTGATTGAATGATATGCCAAGGGATGATTTCATAACCTTAATTCGAGTGTTCCTTTAGATATGGATCAATGTTGTCCTCTCGGCAAAATTATGATGTTGTAGATCCATCTTGTTTCCACTAATATGTAATATAAACTTGAAAAAACATTTTTAAATGGAAATTAACTAACGATATGACATGACGGCCGTTTCGCTCTGTTGTCTAGGGCATCGTCAGACGACCCACAGTACACTGACTTAAGGTATGAGTTTGAGGGTTATGTATGTTGGAATTGTGATGGGGTAGGGGGATGAGTAGGCGGGAGGTTTGAAATTGGGATTATTTTGTCAAATAGAGTATGTGAGAAGAAGTTAAGTTGATCATTTAAAATGTTGTCAGGTTGCTGCTTTGCATGTTTGTAAATCTCATATTGTTCTAAAACATTGAGTTTCTGGCTTTTGTGAGTGAAGTGTAGTGTGTCTAAATTAGTGTCAATGTCTGTATAACTGTGGCCTGTTGAAATGATGTGTTCAGCAAAAGTGGAATGTGTGTTTGGGTGTGAGATGGCTCTTGTGTGTTCTTTGAATCTAGTGGTGAATGTCCTGCCAGTTTGTCCTATATAGAACTTGTTGCAGTCATCACATTTCAATTTGTAAATTCCAGATCTGTTGTACTTGTTTTGAGATGTTGTCTGAGAATGCAGGTGTTATTTGAGTGAATTAGTAGTTCTGTAAGCTATAATACATGTTATGTATTACTTTATCAGTTGTTGTGGGTTTCCTGTAAATTCTAAATGTTTTGAATGCATGTTCCTGCTTTGTTATAGTGATGTCCAAGAAGTTGATACTATTATTGTGTTCAAGTTCTAAGGTGAATTTTAAATTGGGATGGATTTTATTGAGATTGGTGTGGAATATTTCAGTTTGTCTTTTATTGCCTTTGTATAGAATTAGAATCTCATCAACATATCGGTGCCAGCTGATGATTTTGTCTGTATTGTGTAGGATATGTTTTTGTTCTATATTGTGGACAAAGATTTCAGCTAGGATGCAAGAAATTTGGGAACCCATAGGAAGGCCATGAGGTTGTGAATAGAATTTATTATTGTATGTGATGTAATTTTGTGAGGTAACTAGTGTTGTGAGGTCTAACATTTCTTGGAGCTGTTCAGGTGGTGTTTTGTTTTGGATGAGCATTTGTTTCAGGTGAAGAAGTGTTTGATGTATGGGTACATTGGTGTAGAGATTAGTAATGTCAAGAGAAGATAGTGTTGAATTGTGTGGTATATGGATTTTTTGTAGTTTGTCTATCAGGTCTATGTTATTTTTTACTGCTGTGTGCTGATGGAATGTTATGTTCTGTCTTATTGTTTTATCTAGGAGTTTTGCTAATTTGTGTGCAGGTGCATGTGTGTGATTTATGAGAGGTCTGATGGGAATATCTGCTTTGTGAATTTTTGGTAAGGCATTTAGTTTTGGTGCTGATGTGTTTATGTGCTTGAGGTGCTTTTTGTGGCTGTGAGGAATGATGTGTTGAGTCTGATTGACGGCATCTTTTATTTGTGTTTGATACTTGGGAGTGGGATCATTCTTTAGTTCCATGATTTTATTATTAGTAATGAATTGTTGTACTTTTGTGTCTATTTCTGTTTTATTTATAATGACTGTGATGTTGCCTTTGTCAGCTGTGGTTATGATCAGGTTATGTTTTTTCTGTTTTTTCCTAATATTTTTCATGGTTATAAAATCTGGGTTGGTTTTGGATTGGACTTTGAAAGTGTTTTTATTGCGTGATATGTCCTGCCTCAGGTATTCATGTACATGGATATTTGTATTGTGTATAGCAGTTTCTGTGTCTATTATAGTTTCAGTCAATTGTTTTTGTGAGAGGTCATGTTGTGTGTTAATGTTGTGTTTTAGTCCCTTATCAAGTAGTTCAATTTCAGATCTATTGAAGTCAATTTGTGTGGTATTCATTGTTCTTTTATGAAATTTCTGTTCTGTGGTAATTAATGGGGTCTGAGCATTTTGAAGTTGTGCAATTTTTTTGTTATGTTTGGTTTTTAATTTTTTGCTCATGAGACTGACTATGCTATTTGTATATGTGATTATTTCTTGTAGTTCAGTGTAGTGAAGAATAGAGCTGAGTTTTAAATGTAAATAATATGCTTTCTTGTTGAGTTCATTCTTTTGTCTGTGTAGATGTTGTATGCTGTTTTTGATGAATAATAATTGAGCCTGTTTCACAGTTTTTTGAGCAGGTATGCTGTTGCTTTTTAACAAAATTCTTGCATATTTTGGGATGATTTGGTTATGGATGCAAATGTGATTAAATGATATGGCAAGGGATGATTTCATAACCTTAATTCGAGTGTTCCTGTAGATATGGATCAATGTTGTCCTCTTGGCGAAATTATGATGTTGTAGATCCATCTTGTTTCCACTAATATGTAATATAAACTTGAAAAAACACTTTTAAATGGAAATTAACTCACGTTATGGCATGACAGCCGTTTCGCTCTGTTGTCTAGAGCATCGTCAGACGACCCACAGTACACTGACTTAAGGTATGAGTTTGAGGGTTATGTATGTTGGAATGGTGATGGGGTGGGGGGATGAGTAAGCGGGAGGTTTGAAATGGGGATTATTTTGTCAAATAGAGTATGTGAGAAGAAGTTAAGTTGATCATTTAAAATATTGTCAGGTTGCTGCTTTGCATGTTTGTAAATCTCATATTGTTCTAAAACATTGAGTTTCTGGCTTTTGTGAGTGAAGTGTAGTGTGTCTGAATTAGTGTCAATGTCTGCATAACTGTGGCCTGTTGAAATGATGTGTTCAGCAAAAGTGGAATGTGTGTTTGGGAGTGAGATGGCTCTTGTGTGTTCTTTGAATCTAGTGGTGAATGTCCTGCCAGTTTGTCCTATATAGAACTTGTTGCAGTCATCACATTTCAATTTGTAAATTCCAGATCTGTTGTACTTGTTTTGAGATGTTGTCTGTTGTCTGAGAATGCAGGTGTTTTTTGATTGAATTAGTTGTACTGTAAGCTATTTTATATTTGAGTTTCCTGAATAAAGCTGTTTTTTTATGAGTTTTGTTGTTGAGGTAGGTAAGTGTGATGAATGTATGGGGGTTTCATTCTGTTTGTTGCTGGTGTGAGTGATTGGTTTTGTTGATATTCTGTGCAGTAGTTTGTCTATTAGTGTGTGTTTGTAACTATTCTGTTGTGCTATGTATTTATCATCACAGTCATTATAAATAAAACAGAAATAGACACAAAAGTACAACAATTCATTACTAATAATAAAATCATGGAACTAAAGAATGATCCCACTCCCAAGTATCAAACACAAATAAAAGATGCCGTCAATCGTACTCAACACATCATTCCTCACAGCCACAAAAAGCACCTCAAGCACATAAACACATCAGCACCAAAACTAAATGCCTTACCAGAAATTCACAAAGCAGATATTCCCATCAGACCTCTCATAAATCACACACATGCACCTGCTTACAAATTAACAAAACTCCTAGATAAAACAATAAGACAGAACATAACATTCCATCAGCACACAGCAGTAAAAAATAACATAGACCTGATAGACAAACTACAAAAAATCCATATACCACACAATTCCACACTATTTTCTCTTGACATTACAAATCTTCACACCAATGTACCCATACATGAAACACTTCTTCACCTTAAACAAATGCACATCCAAAACATCACACCACCTGAACAGCTTCAATAAATTTTAGACCTCACAAAATTACTTCACATACAATAATAAATTCTATTCACAACCTCATGGCCTTCCTATGGGTTGTCCCATCAATTTGTTTTAATTTAGAATAAATTTAGAATGATGGAAACAACCAAAAATTTAGAAGGCGAAACGCGGAAAAAGGAAAACATTTCCTTTCTACACTCTTGTACACCAAAACACCATCAAATACCCATGCATACAAAACCAAGAGGAACTAGGTTACCAAGCCAAATGAAGCGCATGTTTAGGAAACAACCACTTGAAAATATAATCACACCTCATTAACCTCAAAATAACCAAATCAAAAATTATACATATCAATCAACATTACAGTCTAAACTTATCCTTATTTCAAGTCTTTTAAATTATTGCGCATTTTGAAGATTACTTTAATTAACAAAATTATATCGTCATTTCCGTTATCCCATTGAATTAATAGTTCCCCACAATTCGTTGCACTCACTTTGATCAAAGCAAGAAATATAATAAATTTGTTACCTCGTTCGATAATCCTTACTACTTCCATGGTATTGTGTTCATGTCTGTTGATCTAATACAGCGAAATTCTCGTACTCTCCAATGCTGGAATACGTCAGGCCTCGAAGTTTTGAAGTCTGCAATTCGGGAAGACTGCAATTCAGGAATGCTGCGACTCGGCAACACTCTGCAATTTGGGAATGCCCCAATTCGGCGAATGCTCCTATCCGGAAATGACTCCAATTCGAGAACAACTCTACGATTCGGGAATGACTCCAATTCGGGAACCGCTGAAATTTCAAATTTTGTAACTTCCTATTTTGATAATGAAATAAGCCCTTAACTTGAGATGAACACTACTATGTCCAATTTACTTTCACGACCACAAGCCGGTCGGTTGCCTTCTGACTACTCCTCGCTCTTGGTGGGAATCGATGTTCAGAAATAATACAGGGACTACAAAACTACGTAACTTTCATCGAATCAAAACTGTAGCTTTGCCTGCAGGCCTGCGCAGAACTAGAACTAGATTCAAAGAACGCAGAACTAGATTCAAAGAACACACAAGAGCCATCTCACACCCAAACACACATTCCACTTTTGCTGAACACATCATTTCAACAGGCCACAGTTATACAGACATTGACTCTAATTTAGACACACTACACTTCACTCACAAAAGCCAGAAACTCATTGTTTTAGAACAATATGAGATTTACAAACATGCAAAGCAGCAACCTGACAACATTTTAAATGATCAACTCAACTTCTTCTCACATACTCTATTTGACAAAATAATCCCAATTTCAAACCTCCCGCCTACTCATCCCCCTACCCCATCAGCATTCCAACATACATAACTCTCAAACTCATACCTTAAGTCAGTGTACTGTGGGTCGTCTGACGATGCTCTAGACAACAGAGCGAAACGGCCGTCATGCCATAACGTGAGTTAATTCCCATTTAAAAGTGTTTTTTTAAGTTTATATTACATATTAGTGGAAACAAGATGGATCTATAACATCATAGTATTTTTCTCTTACAAGATTACACTCTCATGTCAGTTGAAATGTTTTATTTCATGTACCAATGCACAACTCTTTCAAGATTTGACAGACTTTTCCATCCTCTTGAACCTCCTCCTTCTCCTCTTCCTTTTTCACAACTTTCTTCTCTTTATCATCCTTCTCCTCCATCACCTTCGTCTTCTTCACCACCATTTTTTTCTTCTCCTCCTCTTTCTCTTCATCATCTTTGTCCTTTTTCTTCTTTTCATTCTCTTTCTCATTCTCCTCCTCAACATCCTTCTCCTTTTCTTCTCCTCATCCGTCTTCTCCACAACCTCCGCTTTCTCTTCTAATTTCAGCAAACTTGGACTGAATTCTTGTCAACTGTTTGTCCATCTCTATTCCCACTGTATTCATTCTCTGGAAAAATTATTATATTTGAACGACCTTGTGATGGAGGTGTAAGTGGACTTTTGAAGCTCAATCTTGAGTAACTAGAACGTTTGTTCCACAATGGAGATTTATTCTTAATAATATTTTGTTTTTTGCAGATGGTTTTGTACGTACAAATGATAAAATTGGACGGAAGACCATGCGTGATTATAATGGACAAGGGTGAGTTTCTATCAGAATCAATAATATAGTCTTGTAATAGAGTGGAATATTACTATTATTGAAAATGGAAGGTGGTCAGACATTCTCTTGTCAAGTGCTCTCTCTTTCCATCTCTCTATCACTATGAATCACCCCGCCATATACTACGATAGTATACCTAATATGTAACAGTAAACGCTCATGATAAACTGTAGAAATTAACTTTTCATCATTTAATATAACAAGCTGTTGCAGTTCAAATACCCAAGATACAATTTCACAATACATTTTCCCAATATCTGGAGCCCAGGTCAATCGTCTATCCAACAAAACTCCCAGAAATGCAATGTTTTTTCCATGTCTAGTTGATTATTGTTCACAAACACATTGATAGCCCTATCTCCATTTGAATTATGTTTGTTCTTGAATCGAAGGTTCAAGTGGTCCAGAGAATGCGATGCACACACAAACACATTTTATAATCTTCTCCTATTCATAATATAACATTATTTGTAGCTCCTTCTATGACTCCTCGATCCCAGAACTTCATGATTGCAACTAAACTTATTTAAAATTTTGTTTATTCAGTCAACAGAAATACTATCCTCTGATTCCTTTTCAAATTTGCAGATGTTATAATTATTATAGTCCAATTAACATGTATGTCTAATCAGATGAGCTATTATATTTTCGTAGTCTCGTGGACTACGATATTTTGATAGCATTGACCAGTTCACCTAACCTGACAGAAACGAGACATTACTAGGTATTGGCATTTTCAATTATTCATCATTAATTTCTAATGGTTTAAGAAATGGACAATGGACTTCACTCTCAAACGGGCATTCATTCCTAAATTATGTTGAACGGAATTAATGAAATTAGGAGGGCTGTACCACTGATTAATTCTTTAGGTGAACGGTTCACATATAACAAAAAAAAAAAAACAATAGTGAACACTAAGGAACTCCAGCTTGGTCCTCCCATTTATTAGATTTATTCCTTACTATACTATCCCCAACTACTGTAGTTAGTTGCACGCGTTGTTTTCTCCCAATAAAGCATGATTTAAATCATTTCAATTCAACCCCATTTACGCCTACATTCAAAATATTAATGAAACTATCATATTTGTTACTTGAACTATTGCTGTTGTAAACCCTACTCCAGTTTTCTTCAACAGATTCTGATTTGAGCAATTGATATTCTGCTGTACACATTGGTAAATTTCTTACATTACTCTTTCTAATCTATTCATGGCCCTGCAACCTCACCACTAATATTTCATAGTCATGATCAGATAGTTCCGAGCCGCCTTATCTCGTTTTACAGTGATCTATATTAGTAAGGATGTTATCAACTATTGTTTGTGATGTTCTTTTGACTCTTGTATATTCATAACTTTTTATTTCCAAGTTATTCATGCACATAATATCCTTTAAATCTTCAGTCATTTTATTTTGTAACTTATTGAAATCTCCCATTCCAATAACGTTTGTGGAGCGTAGTAGCAATTTCTAAAAGCCTATTAAATGGTTCACAAATTGTTCCATTCCCCATTTGGTAACCTGTTAATACCGCTACTTCGAAATCATTGTGGATTTTAACTCTCAACCAGTAGCTTCTGAATTCATTTCCAATACAAATTTCTGTACATATTCTAAATTAAATCTTTGCATACTCTAAGCATTTTTAGTGAAGATCCTTACACTTCAATAACATGCTCTGCAGTCAGTGGCGGATCCACATGGTGTGGGGAGGGGAAATTTCCCTTCCATCAAACGCAGAAGAAGAAGAAAAAGAAAAAAAGAGAGAGAAACAAGGAAGGAAAAAAATAAAAAAGAAGAAGGGAAAAAAGAAGAACAAATGGAAATGTCAGAAAACAGTGGAAAAGTGGAGAAGAGATGACAAGAAGTAGAAGGATAGAAATTGGTAGGAGAGATATGAAAATGAGAATAGACCAAAAAGGTTGAAAAAGAGGGGTAAATAAGAATGAAATAAAAAGTAAAACAAAATAAGGTCGGAAACTCGAGTTTTTAAAGCTGCTGACAAAGGAGAAAATTGAGACAGCAATGCCTGACCAACAATTAATTTTCTAATGAAAATATTTTGTACTAAAGTACTTGGTCTGAAAATGATGTCAGTTCTGAAAGGTTTTGCTGGATTATTTTTCTCTGTTTTTCTGGCTGGGGACTGATATAGTAGAAAAAATTGACTTGATTTACTAGCACTGCTTCACATCCACTCAGATAATCAGCCTAGAGCCTAGACCCTGAATCTTCAAGAAATAGTTGGGAGATTTTGGCTGAATGAATAGTTTTTCAGTTGCAAATAATGTATGTAATTTTTCTTGTGAATTTCATTTTTCATCAACAGTTTGTGCCAGTGGCGTAACTATGGGGAGGAATTAGTGAGACATTCCTCCTCCCCTAGACAAAGGAAATTTGGAACTTTAGCAGGCCATTGTGAGACAATTTTTGGCAAGAGTAAAAGACGACTTGTTAAAAATGTGAATTTGTAGGAATTTCATTCAAAACGCGTTTTCAAGGAGAACCCCTTAATTTTATTGAAATAAATTTCCAAGTAGCCTATGGTACTGTATAGTGCCTCAATCAGGAGCAGTGAGGGATCAAATATATAGAACAGTGAAAGTTTAAAGGGTATTTATATAGAAACGTTACTTGTCTAATTGTCTGAAAAAACTTTCCCTATTTCAACCTGACACCTTGATTTATACAGTGTAATTTAATTGGGGCGATGACTATTTAACATTGAAATTCAAGTTTTCCAGAGGTACTATTTTTCTCATGCAGAAGATCACATTCCCATTTGTGAAAAACCGCAGTGTCAAAAATCACGATGCTCTTCAAGCTTGAGAATCAGCTGACTCACTAATAAAGAACTCTTGTTTGGGGCACGGCTTTGAGGCATGCCTTCACTCAGTTCTAGTGAATTGGAAAACATTTATTGATGTGTATCATCTGTGTTCCCCTATAGAATATCAATTGTCCTTACAATGTTCAAAATATTTTTTTTTTTTAGAAATAAAATGTGTCCTATGACTTTTGCAATATTCTTTAGATATAAGTAAAAAAAATTATAATAATTCGTTTAGTAGTTTTCACGTAAAAGCGTAACAAAAAAATGACTCATTTTCGTTTTTAATGATTTCCAGGGGAATTCCATGAAGCAGGTAACCCACTAGCCCGGCACCGGCGGCGGCCGGCAATTTACAACAATAACCCACTTGTCCGGCATAGCTCTGGCAGGAACTGGAGCTGACAGAAGAAATGCAGCAGTTGCAATAGAGAGTTCGTCAGATGAGGTGTTATTTGTGAAAGTCAAGGTGTGTGCTGAAGAAGAAAAGAGACAGAAACTGAGGAAGCAATTAATAAAAATAATAATTAATTGAAAATAAAATTGAAATAAAAATATAAAATTGAATTGAAATAAATTGAAAATGAAAATAAAGTAAACATTGAAATAAAAATTAATTGAAAATAAAAATTTAAATGAAATGAAAATTGATTAAATATTAAATTAATTAATAAAAATATTGTCATATTACTATTTCTAGTTAATTTGAATCAATAACAAAAATAATCCATGAAATCGAATTTCTGTCACTGGATTGCCTTTTGTGACTTCATGTCACCTGTCATGCCTGCTATCTTGTCCAGAACTCAATAATTTTTATTACGGTAAATCACATAATCATGTTTTAATTTGTTATTGGTTCAGGTAAGTATTGATTAGTAAGATTTGAGATCAATGTGACTAATTTATCTGCAGTATTTTCAAAACAGCTATTTAATAATTGGATCGTCACTATTTTACTTACTAATCAATAATTACCTGAACCAATAACAAATGGAACTTGATTTTGTGATGTGATAAAATTTATTGAGTTCTGGATGAGATAGCAGACAATTGAAAGGTGACATGAAGTCACAAAAGGCGATCCAGCAAAAGTATTTTGATCTCATGGATCATTATTTTTGTTATTGGTTCGAATTAAATATTGAAAAAGTAACATGAGATTATTTCTATTAATTAATAATTATTTCATTTTATTTTCAATTGATTTTTATTCGATTTTATTATTATTTTATTTTTGTTTTTATTCTTATTTTATTGTATTTTTTATTTCAATTTTATTTTTAATTCTTTTTTATTTTTGTTAACTGTTTCTTCTGTTTCTGTCTCTTTTCTTCTTCAGCACAAATCGCGACTATCACAAATAACTCCTTGTACCGTTCACACAGAATGCTTGTGATAGAGAAATGATTTGAGAAATGCTGGACAGGCTGCCCGGCAAGAATGCTTCCAAGAGCTTCTGTCGCCACCAGTGACGGGCGGATATAGTGGGTTGCTGTTCAATGAAAACAACGCAAAGCAATGTTGCCGGTATGCATTGGTCTCCTCCGGACGCCGCCGGGCGCCGCCAATGCCAGGCCAGTGGGTTTCCTGCTATAGTTGCATACAGAGAGACCTAGTCATTCTTGTAGAGTCTGTTGTGGAGTCGTGGTGTAAGAGTCTGTTGTTGTGTGTATGACATCTACACACCCCCGGAAGCGATAATCTGTTGACATGTTTTGAGGGTCTTGATTATTTCACAGAAAAATTGAAATATAAAAAAAAAACATTTTTCATGAAAATTTATTTTTTCATTAGAAAAATTCATAATTTGCAAATGTATGAGGATCTCCAAATCTGAAAACAATGTAAACCAAGTGAATATGATATTTCCAAAACACTACCACCCCAAAATGTAGTGCGCGCGAAGCGCGCATAACCTAACCTGACCTGGCTAGATGTGACTGAACCACCTCATACCTTTATTATTTTGATGCATAAGAAACATACATCAAGCTCATTTACCAATGAATGACATAGATCGAGTGAATGTAATAATTACCAAAATACTACAGCCCCAAAAAACGCAGTGTGTGCTCTGCGCGCCTTACAAAGCCTTTCCTGGGTGGCTAACAAAGCTAGATGTGACTGAACTAACTCACAAAAGACCAACTAAGCGTCTAACCTTTGCTAGCTAATCATTATTCACTAATTCATTTATTTAACTCTTAAATAATTTAATCACTTTACACTTCACACACGCCATAACTTACCACACAACAATAACTTGAGAGCACACACAACAACAGACTCTTACACCACGACTCCACAACAGACTCTACAAAAATGATTAGGTCTCTCTGTATGCAACTATAGCAGGAAAGCCACTGGCCCGGCATTGGCGGTGCCCGGCGGCGTCCGGAGGCGACCGATGTGTACCTGCAACATTGCTTTGTGTTGTTTTCATTGAACAGCAACCCACTATATCCGCCCGTCACCGGCGGCGACAGAAGCTCTTGGGAGTATTCTTGCCGGGCAGCCTGTCCGGCATTTCTCAAATCATTTCTCTATCACAAGTGTTCTGCGTGAACGGTACAAGGAGTTATTCGTGATAGTCGCGATTTGTGCTGAAGAAGAAGAAGAGAGACAGAAACAGAGGAAACAGTTAACAAAAAGAAAAAAGAATTAAAAATAAAATTGAAATAAAAAAATACAATAAAATAAGAATAAAAACAGAAATAAAATAATAATAAAATGAAATAATAATAAAAATGAAATAAAAATCAATTGCAAAAAAAATAAATAAATTATTAATTAATAGAAATTATGTCATGTTACTTGTTCAATATTTAATTTGAACCAATAACAAAAATAATGATCCATGAGATCAAAATACTTTTTCTTGATCGCCTTTTGTGACTTCAAGTCACCTTTCAATTGTCTGCTATCTCATCCAGAACTTAATCAATTTTATCACATCACAAAATCAAGTTCCATTTGTTATTGGTTCAGGTAATTATTGATTAGTAAGTAAAATAGTGACGATCCAATTATTAAATAGCTGTTTTGAAAATACTGCAGATAAATTAGTCACATTGATCTCAAATCTTACTAATCAATACTTACCTGAACCAATAACAAATTGAAACATGATTATGTGATTTACCATAATAAAAATTATTGAGTTCTGGACAAGATAGCAGGCATGACAGGTGGCATGAAGTCACAAAAGGCAATCCAGTGACAGAAATTCGATTTCATGGATTATTTTTGTTATTGATTCAAATTGACTAGAAATAGTAATATGACAATATTTTTATTAATTAATCTAATATTTAATCAATTTTCATTTCATTTGAATTTTTATTTTCAATTAATTTTTATTTCAATGTTTACTTTATTTTCATTTTCAATTTATTTTAATTCAATTTTATATTTTTATTTCAATTTTATTTTCAATTAATTATTATTTTTATTAATTGCTTCCTCAGTTTCTGTCTCTTTTCTTCTTCAGCACACACCTTGACTTTCACAAATAACTCCTCATCTGACGAACTCTCTATTGCAACTGCTGCATTTCTTCTGTCAGCTCCAGTTCCTGCCAGAGCTATGCCGGACAAGTGAGTTATTGTTCTAAATTGCCGGCCGCCGCCGGTGCCGGGCTAGTGGGTTACCTGCTTCATGGAATTCCCCTGGAAATCATTAAAAACGAAAATGAGTCATTTTTTTGTTACGCTTTTACGTGAAAACTACTAAACGAATTATTATAATTTTTTTTACTTATATCTAAAGAATATTGCAAAAGTCATAGGACACATTTTATTTCTAAAAAAAAAAAAATATTTTGAACATTGTAAGGACAATTGATATTCTATAGGGGAACACAGATGATACACATCAATACATGTTTTCCAATTCACTAGAACTGAGTGAAGGCATGCCTCAAAGCCGTGCCCCAAACAAGAGTTCTTTATTAGTGAGTCAGCTGATTCTCAAGCTTGAAGAGCATCGTGATTTTTGACACTGCGGTTTTTCACAAATGGGAATGTGATCTTCTGCATGAGAAAAATAGTACCTCTGGAAAACTTGAATTCCAATGTTAAATAGTCATCGCCCCATTTAAATTACACTGTATAAATCAAGGTGTCAGGTTGAAATAGGGAAAGTTTTTTCAGGCAATTAGACAAGTAACGTTTCTATATAAATACCCTTTAAACTTTCACTGTTCTATATATTTGATCCCTCACTGCTCCTGATTGAGGCACTATACAGTACCATAGGCTACTTGGAAATTTATTTCAATAAAATTAAGGGGTTCTCCTTGAAAACGCGTTTTGAATGAAATTCCTACAAATTCACATTTTTAACAAGTCGTCTTTTACTCTTGCCAAAAATTGTCTCACAATACTACTTATTTTTGATAAAAATTGGACTGCAAGTCGTTAAATACACTTGAAAAGTTAATATTAACAACGCAGTTCGTCATGGAACAAGAAACCCAGCATTACAAATTACTGTTGTGATTGCTATACCGAGAGTCTAACCCTCCCAGCAACATCATTGGTCATCCCCCCCCCCCCCCCCCACCAAGACTGACCCCGTAGTTATGTTACTGCATTGTGTGATGTAACGATACACATTAAAAAAGTTATTAAAATTTGTGTTTCATTATTTCTATACTTTCTAGAAACAATTATTATTATTATTATTAATTATCATTATTGCCCAATTATGTAATAATTTTTCCTCTTAATCTCTATTGAACAATAGTTTTATAGCAGACAGTAGACAGTCAAGAGTCCAACATTTTTGGACTAAGGATTTAGGGTGATCAGAGATTGTGATATCTGGGTGAATGTAAAGCAATGCTGGAAGGGAACAATGGTTGTCCCTGGAAACAAGAACTCTGTCCAAATCTAAATTCAAAAAAAAAGATGAGGGGATTTTTTAGAAATAATTCTTCTGTGTGAAATCTAGTGAGCTCCCAGGATTCATATCATCTATCCAAAACATGATTGTATAAAAAAATTAACAAGGGATAGGCTAAGCAATAAACAATGAGTTCAATCAGGATCCTGCATTAAAATGATAGGTTTTACATAAAACTTGATTACTGGAACAGTATATTCAATTTGTGTACCTACATTTCAATTTAAAACTGAGAGACATTGCATAACAAGAGGATTGAGTAAATATACTAAAATAAATTAATAAGATGATCATCTCTCTATGAATATATAACTGCATACCCTACGATCCTTAAACGATGTAAATCTGGACTCTATCTGGAATTCAACCAAAATAATGGTATCACTGATCCAAGTAAGCTAATAAAATCATTGACTTTTAATTTTATATTATTCTATTATTATTTTATTGTCCAAATAGCCTATCCAAATCTTCCCATCAATTAATTGTCCAAATAGACACAATTAGTATTCATGATGTTTGAAATTTAGCAGTTAGAAAAAATGCAAATTAAATCAAAGAAAAACAGCTTGATTCAACAAATTATTGGCCTAACAGTGATACCCTTGCAAAAAAATAGTGTTCAAGATGCATATGATGAATTCAAATTATCTAAAAATATTTCAAGTGAAGACAATAACAAATCTATAAAAAAAACCATATGAAAGAAGTGAAAAAAGCCAAATATTAGAAAACAGCTAAAATTTTAAATAATAGTGCATACTTTAACACAGCAGTGTGGGATGTAATAAACAAAAATAGTCGAGTAGCTCCTGTAGCTCGTTGATGAGTATCAAGATAGCAGTGATACTGTGCATACATTTTCAGAACAGGCTCTGTGAATTTTGAAGAATAGAATATTAATTCGGATAGATGAGTAGTATTTTTGTTTATTATTATAAGTATTCATAATATCTTAATAATCTTCATTATTAATTTGTCTATTATAATTTAAAGTATCTTAATAAAAAGTCAAATTCTATTTTCGAGGTTAGGTGTACCAATATTGATAAATTTTCTTGTAATTAAATAGTTTCAAGTTGACAATTGTAATAAATTAGGTAATATTTCATTAAACATTTAACTTAAATCAATTGAAAACAATTTTTAGCTAGGAAAATGAGTCCAAACAAGGCATCTAAATCTAGATGTTTAACTAAAACTCAGGTAACTACGCTATATCAGTAATTATTAACCAAAAAATCTCCAACAGCTCTTAAAGCTACTGTAGATGTAGGAGAAAAGGTTGCTAAGGTTGAGTGATCACACCGAATTAAAAAAAAATTAGAATCATCACTAAAAAATTCTGAGGAAGAACGAATAGGGTTGGTGGATCACATAAAATCTCTGGAAGTTATTGTAAAATTTCAGCAGGAAGACCATAAAACTGAAATACTAAATCTCATGAGTCAATGTAGGTCTATGTCAGAGGAAATCGGAATATCAAAATCAAAAAAAAACCTGGCTAATGTAAAATCTGAACCTCTGATCAATACAAAAAAGTGAAACCTAGATCAAATAGGGAAAAAATAAATAGAAATGGACAAACAAAAACTTATAGTCAGGTTTTACAATCAGCAACCTAAACTAAAGTAAGGGCAAATAACGGTAGGAAAGGTAGAGTACTGCTCTTGACATCCAGTCATGGACGAGACTGCAGTGACCTACTAAATAAAAGATTAAAAAATAAGTATGAAGTTCAGAGCTTTCTAAACCAAGTGCCCCTATAAATGCAATCGTAGAGTCAGCACAGGAACAAACTAAAGATTTTGGTAGAACAATTTTCTAATAGTACTGGGTGGCTCAAACAATATAAATGAACCTAATCTAAAACATCTTCCTGAAATAAATGAAAAAACTAAAGAGATTGTGCCACTCAGCCAAAAAACAAATGTAATAATAAGTACAATTCCATATAGGTTTGATAGGCCAGAGCTAAATAGAACCATTAAGTCAACAAATAAATCAATTCATAATACAATCAACAGCCTGAAAAATAAGAATTCTAAGCAATTGGGGTTTTGTTTTCTAAATGAAAGGCTGAAAAAACAAAATTTCACCAATCATGATCTACATCTAAATCAATCTGGAAAAGTAATATTTTGTAATAGGCTGGCAGAGCTGATTGAAAGTCGTTTGCAATCTACTGTCAATAATTCTCCTAAACAATCATCTAACGAACCTTCTTTAGTAAAGTGGCTCAAAACCGGGAAGGGAAACTAGTTTCAAATGATAAATTCATATCTTCACTTGTATGAAAAGACATTAATTGATCAAAAAATCAGGATAGCATTAGTGGAAAGAACTCTTGTTATCTGATAGGCTTCCACGATACTCAGAGATTAAGTAAATCTACTTCAATATGCAAAAGCAATGATAAAGTAATAAGGGATATAGTAAATAGTATGTTATGTTATGTTATGTTTGAAGGGACGGATTCAAAGATCCAGAAGATTCAAAGATCCTCACACGTCAACCGAAGCTTATTGTGTGTCCCTAGTACGTTAGTTAGGCAAACCAATACCTGTGCCCTTTACAAGATCCAGGAGTTTCTTCCCTATGCTAACGTCACATTCATCACCTGGTTGCTTAAAGCCAAACAGAGCCATTCTCCTTGCCCCGAGTCTCTCGCAATCCAGTATGATATGCTTGGCAGTCTCTTCAGACTGATTGCAAAGCCTACACATCTGATTTTCATTTCTGAGTCCGATTGTGTGGAGATGTTTCCTGAAGTGGCCATGTCCAGTTATCAGAGCAATTAGCTGCTTAACCTGACCTCTACCCAGCCTCACCAGCCAGTTGGTGAAGTAGGAGCTTGTGTCTGCTAGCAGCCTTTTGCCAAGTGCTTGGCCTGAGTGACCTTGCCATTGCTGGTGATGTAAGTCCCTGGACCATTTGTTTATTGTGTGGAAGGCAGTAGTTTTGCTTATGCCACAGCTTGGCTCTGGGCCAAAGAATGACCTACTAGAACCTTGCTTAGCAAGCCCATCTGCACACTCGTTGCCACCTATGCCTACATGGCCAGGTACCCAACCAAGATGCACAGAGTTGTGTGTTGCGAGCTTGCTGAGTGTTTTGTGACACTCCCACACCAATTTTGACTTGATTTCATTAGAGTCAAGAGCCTTGAGGGCTGCCTGACAATCTGACAAGATTACTATATGCTTGTCGCAATAGCGTCTGGCAATGCCTATATTGGCACAAGCCATGATGCCCCAAATTTCTGCTTGAAAGATAGTACAGTATTGTCCCAGACTTGCACAGATTTCTGTTCTGGGTGATTCACTGTACACCCCATAGCCAGATTTCCCTTCAATAAGAGAGCCGTCTGTGTACCAGACAAGGCTACCTCTCCTGATATAGGGCCCTTCCTCAGACCTCCACTCCTCTCTAGAGCAGAATTTAACAGAAAAAGGTTTAGTGAAAACCATCTCCATACTCATGACATCTGAAGTCATTTCAAGCACAGGGCTATGAGCAACAGCTTTGGTGATTGTGCAATGGCCTGTTCCAGACAGGCCTTCCCTCCATTGGCCTGTGACTTTCAATCGATAGGCTGATTTTCGTGCTTCTGCCTTGATAAAAATATCCAAGGGCAGCAAGCCAAGAGCAACTTCAAGAGTTGCTGATGGGCTGCTCCTGAAAGCTCCAGTGACTAGGAGTGTGCCCATCCTTTGTAAACTTGTGAGTTTGGCTGTAGCTGTAATCTGGTTCACCTTTGTCCACCAGACTAGTGATCCATATGTGACTTGAGGCCTTATTACTGCCTTGTACAGCCACAGCGCTATGTGAGGCTTGATCCCCCACATGGAGCCTGCAAATCTCCTGGACGTCATAAGCGCCCATTTTGCTTTGTGCAGTATATTATTCAAATGATTGTTCCAAGTCAGCTTGGAGTCGATAGTCAGCCCTAGGTATTTGACTATACCTGATACTTTGAGCTGTGTTGGTCCAAGTTTCAACCGGGAGAGAGACTCCAGGTTCTTTTTCCTTGTAAATGGAACAACTACAGTCTTTGAGGGATTTATACTTAGTCCCTCTCCAAGACACCAGTCATTAACAAATTGAAGGTTGATGTTCATGACATCAGCAACAATATTTGTGAACCTTCCCTGTACCATGAGGACTATGTCATCTGCATAGCCCTGGACAAAGACACCTCTACTAGTGAGTTCACAGAGGAGACCATCCACCACAAGGTTCCACAGAAGAGGAGAAAGCACACCTCCCTGCGGACAACCTTTTGCAGGTATGATCACCATCGATTTGTCTTGAAGATCAGCCCTGATCCGCCTGGAGTGGAGCATGGCCTCAATCCACCTACATATAGCAGACTCAAGACCACGCCCATGCACTGCTCGGACCATGGCCGTGTAAGTAACATTGTCAAAAGCACCCTCAATGTCCATGAAGGTGCATAGAGCAATCTCCTTGGCAGCAAGGCTGTCCTCCACCCTGCTCACAAGTTGATGCAGGGCTGTTTCACAGGACTTACCAGGCTGATAGGCATGCTGATTCCGATGAAGAGGAGTACCTGAAAGCACTCCCTTTCTTAGATGTCTCTCCACCAGTCTCTCCAGTGTCTTCAAGAGAAACGATGTAAGATTGATGGGGCGAAATGATTTTGCAGTTGAGTAGTCTGCTCTTCCTCTCTTGGGAATGAAGACCACCCTACTGAGGCGCCAAGCTTGAGGGATGTACCCATAAGCCAGACTTGCTCTGAAGAGTTCGCACAGGAGGACCAAGAGAGCTTCTGGTCCTTGCTGCAACATAGCCGGTATGATACCGTCCCCCCCAGGAGATTTGAATGGGCCAAACTTGGAGATGGCCCATTTAACTTTGGAAAGTGTGACAATACGTCTGGCTAAAGTCCAGCTTCCACGATCAGCTCTTGGCCGTGAGCCCATTTCGCTGTTGCCGGACATGCCTGAGCAAGCACCCTCAAAAACACAGTCTGGAAAGTGAGTCTCAAGGAGAAGTTTGAGACTTCCACCAGTTCCAGTGGTATATTGTCCCCCTGGTAACCTCAGAGTTCCCAGGAGGCCAATTGGGCTTGAAGCTAAGACATGCTGCAGTCTTGCTGCTGCCCTAAGACTATTTACCTCCTGTGTAAACAGTCTCCAAGAGTTCTCTTTGGCTTTCTTGATTGCAAGGCTGTATTCTGTGAGTGCCCTGTGGTATGGTTCCCAGTTACGGCTCCGTTTGCAATGGTTATGAAGCTTCCTGACAACCGCCCTTCTGCGGTCAAGGTCAGCAGTCCATCATTTAGTATTAGTACGACTCTTTCCCCGCCGCAATGGACAATTGTCCTGAAAGCAGCTTATGATTGCATTCTGAAGATCAGAAGCAATCTGATCAATGTCTGCAAAGCAGGTGACCCTCTTGCCTAATGATCCAAGTTGAGACAGGAGGTCAGACTTATAGAGTGACCATTCTGTTCTCCTTGGATCTCGATAGCAGGATGAGCTGCCTTCACTTTGCAGGTTAAAACAGATGAACCTGTGGTCAGACAAAGAGGCCTCATGACTTACGTGCCAATTGTCGATGGCACTAAGGAGTCCTTCTGAGCAAAGTGTAATGTCAATAACCTCACTTCGATTTCGTGTAACGAACGTTGGACGGTTTCCAGCATTACAGACATAAAGATTATTAGATATGAGAAACTGAAGGAGAGCCTCACCTCTTGGATTAGTGTCAGAGCTTCCCCATCCAATTGTGTGATGAGCATTGGCGTCACAACCTAAAAGGAGTTGTTGTCCGCCAGCACAAGATGACTCCACCAGAAGTTCGAGTTCTCTTGATGGAGGAAGGTCCCCGGAGTCGTAAGGCAAGTAAACCGAGCCTGCAATTGTGCTCCATTCCTTGCCTTCATTGCTCCAGGTTATAGACACCGCAGTGAGATCTCTAGAACAGAATTCAGTGAGTGTTAGGCAGTCCATACCTCTCTTCACAAGTATGCAGGTTCTGACATTTTTGAGAGAGGTACAGTAAATTAACCTACCCTTGGTATCACCCAGGCCTGCAACCCTTCCTTGGTGAAGCCATGGTTCCTGGATCAGTGCCAGGTCAAATCCCTCTCTGAGGAAGAACTGGCAGAAAGCAGCTGAGGCTGCTTTACTGTGATGTAGATTGATCTGGAGGACCCTGGGCATTGTCCTTGACTGTTGTTGAGACAATTGAGACTTGCCAGAGTCCTAGGTTGGCTCTAGAGTTGGCCGACCTAACAGCATTGAAGCAGGCCTCATCCAGGAAACAGACAAATCCATAACCTTTTGGGTCTGGCTTGGCTGGCAGGACCTTCCACTCCTTCACCTTCAAGGTGGGGTTTTGCTTGTCAAGCATCTCAAGGACCTTTTCTGGAGTCTTTTTCAGAAGCTTTGGATGAGCTCTAAAGAATACCCTCATTGACTTCATAATGTCTTTCCTCAGACCAACAATGAGTTTCTTCTCCCCAAGTGGTTTGAGTCTGGGGATGAGTACCTCCAGCCAATGCTTAGTAGCATCATTAATGCAGGATATAATCAAGACACCTTTTTCCATGTAGGTGCCTGCAAATGATGGAGTGCAGCCGTCCTCCAGGAGCTCATCCATAATGGCGTCTTCAATGACTTCTCCTTGCTCTGCTGAAAGCTTAGCCTCAGGATAGCTTTCCAAGACAATGGCCATTTTGGTAGCAGAAATGTCCCTGTAAGAGACTCCTTTACTAGAAGTCCCTAGATTAAGGGGTTGGACATCATGACCTCTATGAGTTCCACTCCTGGCCTTTTTTGTAGGTCCTTCCGCTGAGGGAGGGGTGGCCATGTTGCCTCTAGGGCGCTTGGCCACCCTTGACCCAGCCTCTAGACCCACATTTGTGCCTGGAGTTTCACCCATCTCTGGTCTCTTAGGTTTTTTCTTTTTACCCCTCCGAAACTTTGCTGGGTCAAAAGCTTCACCTCTCTCAAGAAGTTTTGCCTGAATGGCCGCCCTTCTTTGGGCAGTGGTGAGGTTTGGTTTCTTTACCCGCAAGCTGCTCAGTTGCTCTATGGCATCTTCAAGCATACCGGCGGATTTTGGTGTTTCTGGACTTCTGAGAAGCTCATCCTCCCCCTCCAGTGGGGCTGATCTGATTGAGCTCATGTCGTCCATGTTGATATCCATAGAAGCCTTCTCAATGTTGATAGCCTCTACATGAGAATGCAACGGAACCTCCTGTGTTCCTGATGCACCCATTTCAGATTGAGGAACCTGCCCTGATGGGGCGGATCCTGATGGGTTTGAGGGCAAGGCAACTTCTGGAGTTACCTTGGGGTTTGGTTCTAGTTGTTTTGAATTTTGGAGATTCATGTGGTTCCCATGAGCAGCTAGGGAAGTGGAGTCAACCCAGACAGAGCCCAGCATGCCCGGGCAAGGCTACATACTGCAGGAGGGCGCCTGGTGTCCTGCAGGCACCGTTTGAGACACTGTACAAAAGGCCCAGTGTCATCCACCCATCAGCACGGTACACATCACACCTTGGGTTGGCCTATAACAGAGAAAGAGGAAAGGGTGGAGGAAGGGGCTGGGATGAAGAGCAGGATAAAGGATAGGTTTCCAGGATAATGAGGTCAACGGACAGTTGCCCTTTTAGTCGCCTCTTACGACAAGCAGGGATACTGTGGGTGCAATTCTACTACCCCCACCCACTGGGGATAGTAAATAGTAAATTCGTATGGCTTTTCGTGGTGGGGAGAACCTTACGGGTAGTTCCACCTCGCCGTTTTTTTTAACGACTGCTTTTTTTATTTTTTTTATATGCAACCGGGACCGACGACTTAACGTGTCCTCCGAAACACGGGAGTGGCTCGAGAAAAATATATTGTACTCAACTGGGAACGAACCCATTACCTTCGGCTGATCAGACCAGCGATAAGTCAACTCGGCTACGCTGACTCCATAGTAATAATAGGATACTCCGACTCTAATAAGGGATGATAGGGAAGTACCGGTACTCACTGTGTTCCATCAGAATATCCAATACATTCGTAACAAAATAGATAGAATCGAACTATTCTTCAAAGAAGAGGCACCTGATACAGCTATTTTCACAGAGCATGGTTTAAAAGGAGATGAATTGTCACAACTTAATATTCCAAACTATTCATTAAAAGCGTCGTATTGCAGGACATCTCATCGAAGTGGGGGATTAGCTATTTTCACTAGAAATGCTAAGAATATGCAAACATTTAATTTAGAATATGTAGAGAAATTTGCTGTGGAAATGGATTTAGAAGTTACTGGTTTGAGAGTAAAAATCGACAATAATTTCGAAGTAGCGGTGTTAGGTATATTTACAGGTCATCAAATGGGGGATGGAACAATCCTCATGAACTATTTAATAGGCTTTCAGAGATTACTAGTACTCGTTTTACAAAAGTTATTGTAGCGAGAGATTTCAGTACAGACTTTGCGACACAGAATAAAATGACAGAAGATTTAAGGGATAATATAAAATACATGAATAACTTGGAAATAAAAGTTCATGAATATACCAGAGTCACAAGAACATCACAAACAATAATTGATAACATTCTTACTAATATAAATTATGAAAAATAAGACGAAATTGTCACAACCACATTTATTAAAACTTCGAGATACTAGTTTCGGTTGTTACACCATTATCAATCTCAATCAAACTGAAAAACTGAAGTACAGAGAAGCCTTATATATACTATACATGAAATGATACTATTGGCTAAGAGGGAAAGAGGCTGACCTTAATCGGATGTTGTGATTGGTTGTCAAGTCACGCCCCCTGGTGGGAGGAGTAACAAGCAAAAATACGAGTCAAATCAATAACTAAACAATGTGAACATCAAGAAAGTAACAAAAAATTTGTAATAAGGCTAGAATTTAATCAAATTAAAATAAAAAATTCTTTTAAAAATTAGAAGCTCACTGAAATGCAATCAAGGTCAACTGAGAAATACACATAAGAATTACTTTTTAAAAATAGGCTGGAATTATAATGAAACCAAGTTAGTTGTATTGAATTGGTTAAAATAAATTTGGTCATTTAAATTAGTTATGGAATCGTTTTTTACCAACTTAGTTATCTCCAAAGCTTCTAAAATGTTCAATTGTCTGCCTTTGCCAGTCAAATGCAGAAATTCAACATTTTCTTCAGCCTTGAACTTGTGTCCATTATTAATGAGATGTTCTGCAAAATTTGAATCTCCTTTTTGGGTTTTCCAATCCCTGATATGTTCATTTACTCTACATTTGAAACTTCTACCAGTCTGACCCACATAACAAGCATTACAATCACCGCAATTCAATTTATAAACCCCACTTTTATCCCAGATATCAATTTTGTCTTTACTACACCCAAATAAGCTCTTTAAAATTGGTTTGGTTTGAAAAGCTACATCAAAACCGTTCTTTTTCAGTTGTTTTCCTAATTTATCAGAAACTGGGCCAAGGTAAGGCACCGTTATCCATGACCTTTCCCCAGTTTCCGTTACAGCAATGCTAGTACTTACTGCTAGTCTCCTATTTATTTTATTTAACATTTTATTGACAATGATTTCCTCATATCCATTTGTAATAGCTATCTGTTTAATCGTACTAATCTCTTTTTCAAAGTGATGATTGCTCATTGGAATGGTTAAAGCTCTATAAATCATACTATTGAAGGCTGCAAGTTTGTGTGATATTGGGTGACATGAGTGATGAGGTATGATTACATCGGTATGAGTTACTTTTCTAAAAATAGAGATATTGTGGGTTCCTGTGCTATGGTCAATTCTTAAATCTAGAAAATTTAAAACACTATTCTCTTCTAACTCTATGGTGAATTTAATCTTATGGTGTAAACGATTCAAATAGCTAAGGAAATTATCTAATTGTCTATTACTACCCTTCCACAAACAAATAATATCATCTACATATCTGTACCAATAAGCAATCCTATTCTTAAAATTATTATTTTCAAAAATTCTATGTTCAAGGCTATCCATAAATAATTCAGCTAGTAGTGGTGAAAGGGGTGAACCCATCGCTAACCCATCTTTCTGTTCATAAAATTTATTGTCAAACTTGAAATAGTTATATTCAGTACATAACTTCATCAATCCTAACAGCTCAGTTCTAATAATAGGATCATTAATTGTAGTTTCCATGATCTCTTCAGCTCTGTTAAGACTTTCTTCAATTGGTATATTTGTAAAGAGATTAGTTACATCAAAAGAAACAAGTTTATGAGATGAATGAACAGGAATATCAGTGATGCAAACATGAGGAATACTGAGGGGATTAAGAACGAATTAAAATTCCACCCAGTATCCCAAGACGAGTTGTCAAATATCATTGATAGTTTGAATAATAAAAAAACTGTAGGAATGGATGGGGTATCCAGTAAAATTCTGAAAGAATGTGAAGATCAATTGTTAGACCCTGCAATTCATCTGATCAATCATTCATTAGAACAAGGTGTTTTTCCAGATAATTTGAAAGAGGGGATCTTAAGAATCTTAAAAAGTGGTGATAGGAAAAGGTGGAAAACTATAGGCCCATTGCTATTTCAAATGTAATAAGTAACATTTTTGAAAGAGTAGTTCTAAATAGGCTACTTCTGCATCTTCAAGAGGCTAACTTTATCTGTGATGAACAGCATGGCTTCCAGAAACGGAGCTCAACAAAGACAGCCATAGTATCGCTAGTTGGAAAACTTATAGACACAATAGATTAAGGTGATAAAGCTACTGCAATCTTCTTAGATCTGTCAAAGGAATTTGATTGTGTTAATCATAGAACTTTATTGGAAATACTGCAAAATGTAGGCGTAAATGGGGTTGAAATGAAATGGTTTGAATCATATGTTATCGGGAGAAAACAATGTGTAGAACTAACTAAAGAAGTTTGTAATAGTATGGTAGAGAATAGATCTGATAAATTGGAGGTGCAAGCTGGAGTGCCTCAATACTAGGTCCATTGCTTTTTTTGTTATATGTCAACCGTTTACCTGAAGAATTAATTAGTAGTAGAGCACTCTTATTGGCAGACGATACATCACTCATTTTCAGCAATTCCATTCCATAAAAAACAATTGAAAAAATATTTAGTTGATAAAGCTTTTTATAGTATACAAGAGTTCCTTTCACATCAAAATTAAGCCTCACTTCAACTAAATGGAGTAATTATGGTATCTAGTGTATAATATTGTTGATCTGACTTGTCTTATACTCATTAACTGGAGTCTCCAAGACGTAATCTACAGAAAAAAGCTCATACTGGTGACCCCAGAATAACAAGTATATTGATGATAGTGTAGACATTTGTAATTTCATGACATTGTAAACTAGTTTCTAAGAATCTTCAAGAATCTCTTGATACAGGTTTTAACAAAGGTCACTCAAACATAACATGTGGAAAGATGAATCAATAGTGTCCGCAAAGCAGGCTTTTCTTTGTGGATTATTTACTGGTACTAAAGCCCTATCAGGCAAAGGTAGACAATCAATAATCGCACACATTGACAATGATTCTGGGTTTGATGATGACGCTTTGTGGACTTTCAACTCAAACAGCATACCAAAGATTACCACAAAGAAATTAACAGTCAATTCCAACTCCTACTGATGCTGAAAGTGATTCCAATCTTTCTGATTCAGATGCTCAGCTTATTGGATGATAATAATTATTATTGTATTATTTCAAGAAAATACAAGATTTTGAATTCAGTTATCAAGTCAGTATTCTCATTTCAAACGTATATGTCAAAATAATTCAATCGAAAAACTTATGAACAACTTCACACAGACTAATAATAGTGATACCTGTGATTGCTGAATGTTTGGATATATTACCTCAGCATCAATAGTGTAAGAGAATAGCTATCTTTATCATTATAACACCATCAATCTCATGTATCCATTCCCATTCACAATAATAAGTTTTATCCAAGTAGCTAATTGAAAATGATTATTGTAAGTAGTTTTCAATGGGTAAGCCTGTTGCCCATGTGATTAGCCTACAGTCAACCTGCACGTAACCTATGCCATTAGAAAACTGTTCTGTGAATTGGGCTTCATTGGATCTCAGCTTGCATAGACGCAAATGTTTGTTTAAGTCATTCCATAGGCTCACTGAACCGACTAATGGGCAGAACAGGTCCAATGTTATGCTTGCACATTGATGAATTCATAATGAATGCTTGGATTTATAATGAGTCATCACTATTTTTTTATTTTGGATGATTCCCAGATGAGTCTCAAGACTTGTGTGTGGGTAATGAAGTGAATGTGAGGATGATGAGGTGGATTATGAGAGGACGTTTGTGCAGCTGAGGGTGAAGCTTTCTGAATAATTAGATCAATGATGGGGCTGTTTCAGCTTTTGTCATTTCCAATCATGCAATAAAGGATTCTCAGACCCAAGATTATCTGTATTTTTCATTATATCATTGAGTTCAACATGCATTGGAAGTTGTATGTAAACAACCCATGAAAAACTTTCTGAACATCTTTGTGATTTACACTATTTTGCAGAGGGGATGTCCTTGAAATAGTCCATTTTCCATTATATGGAAAAGTTCTCCATACTGCAAATATTGAAAAGGATGACGTTACTTATGAGGTTCAATCTCATTGGGATGTAGAGATGAGAAATGATGACAATGATGTCTTGTAAGTAGTACTTGCTACAGGGCTTAATTTCAGCTGGAGCACACCAGAGCTGAGCTCTGGTTCCTTTTAGGACCATCTGAATTGATAATAAAACCATTTATCTCAAACCAGATCTGAACTAGCTTGTTATATCGTCTATTATGGAATATTATATGTGCATTACTAATCATGCTCAAATGCGTTTAAAATGCACCAATTCAAGTTTGATTTTCAAACATTTTCCAAGGGAGTATCCATACCCTCCAGTAAGTCACAACTCTAGTACTCCATAATTTAGAAATTAGGGAGGAATCAGGAAATTGAGGAACCAGGAGGTTGCCTTATTCAATTGAATGTGGATTTCTGAAATATACCTGATAAAACTTAAATATAAACTTCTAGACGTCCCATTTTGGCCAATCAGGTGAACTATACTAATTGAAAGGTATCACAGTTCATCTGATAAGGCATACGAGCCATGGCTTATCATAGAGTTGAATTAACACATTGCAATTTGAGTTAGGAATAAGAAAAATAGAATATTACATATATATATATAAATAAATAACTATGTATATATATATAAAGATAAGTAAGCTAAAAGATTTATAAGGATGTACTTACGGGCCGTAAGTTACGGCCTCCATATACAGAGGCTGTAAGTTGGGTGGAGTCCGTAAGTATAGAAAACATGAACATGTATGGAGGCTGTAAGTATAGTGGGATTTATATATATATATATATTCTAGCAGGCCCGATGGGGGTTGCTGCATTCTCATAGAAATTCTCCTTGATTTTATTATTCGTCACCTTCCGCTGAGGTTACATTTCAAATTAGGAAAGAGGTTAGTCCTAGGGCTCTCCCAGCTGATCATAGAGGCTTCGTTGTTTTCTTAATCACCACCTCTGAATGAAGAAACATTTCAAATTTAAACCTCCTACTACTATAAGGGTAGAAGCTAGCTTTTTTTATTTTATTATTCGCCACCTCCTGTTGAGGCTGCATTTCAAATGTCTAGCTGCATTGGCTAACAGATGTCATCAACCTGGCATAATCAATTACATTTCTTCATACCCAGTCTCGTATGTTTCCTACATATTGCAAGGTAGCTCCAACTGCTCGGTAGCCTACATGCGAAGTGCAAAGTCTTTTGCTGTTCAAACACAGCGTGAATAACGCTGCTAAGGGGCCTGCCATGGTTAAAAGCTGTTGACTTCTATCAGCTGTTCCTTTAAGCTGTTTGGCCGGCAAGTTCAGTAGGTTAGGTTCATAAAATGGATCAATTAATAATAATTATTAGCTCCCCTATTGAAATTTATGGTCAGAAACCATCTCCAATATTATCACATCATATTCCCAAAGTTTCATGCTGATCTGTCAAGTAGTTTTGGAGTTTATAGGGAACATACATACAAGTTATCTAGCGGCTTCCTGCAGACCATCAGCTATTCCCACGAATTATTGTAGAATAAGCATTATCATAGTATAGGAAATTCATTGTATTTTTATTAGTTCTGATCCAGCTAGCATCGCGGACGGTTCTCCAAGTACACTTGTATTTGATGTTATATTGTATTAAATAAAAGAAATTCATTTTTTAAAAAGAGTTTCGGTCACTTTAATACTTTAACTGGCGCAGTCGGTAGGACACTCGGGAACAAACAAAAATCGTTGTTCTTCGGTTTCAACCGTTTACGAGTGAAACATTTAAAAAATTAAAAACTTTTAAGTACAGTGAAACGACGAACTTGCGTGATATAAAGACAGTGAATGTTAACAGACGAAGTGTAGTGGAACCCAAATTATTCTAAAAACTTTCCTGCGTTATTCTACGAACTTTTCTACGAATTTTCCACAAAAGTCTACCTGGCATCGCAGACAAAGATATAGAAATATTCAACGTTTAGATCTTCATGATGAGCATAAAATTTCTTATGTTGTGAGTAGCCTAATAATATTGTATTTTTGTATTTTATTGAATTAATTGTAATTAATTTATTATTATATTTGAAGTATCAAAATGACCTCAACGGCTTCTACGCCAATAACTACTCCTACTCTAAAGAAAGAGTATCTGGATATGATTCCGGAATTCTGTGGAGAGCCTACTCTTTTAAATAGGTTTATTTCTATTTGTGATAAGCTAGTATCAAAATTCTTTGTAACTTCTAACCCTGAAGATTTTCAGAATGAATATTTGTTTTCAACAATTCTTGCAAAAATTAAAGGTCCAGCTGTAGATCTTATCACTAGCTCGAATAGTTATGCATGGCCAGATGTAAGAAAAATACTATTAAATAGTTATATGGATAAGAGAGACTGTTTCACACTTAATCTTGAAATGGCTGAATTGAAACAAGAAATAGGAGAGTCGCCATTCTCATTCTATGAACGAATTCAAAAATTGTTGAACCTGCAAATAGCTTACTTTACTAATAAGGAACCAAAATTCTCTGATGTTCTATGTCAGTATGTTAATAATTTGGCACTCAGAGTTTTGTTAAGAGGACTAAGAGAGCCTATTGGATCACTCATGCGTACAAAGAACCTAGCTTCTTTGGACAGTGCTCTCAATATGCTTACTAATGATTTTCAATTCAAACTTAGTCATTCACACGAAAATACAGTTAATGCACGAAAAACTTTGCCGAATCCTCCAATTCAATACAAATCCTATCCGGTTCGACCAATGCAATTACAAAACCCTCCTCCAAGATATCAATCATTTTACAACAACCAAACGCCTAAATTTCAATCTCATCAGAATAGAAACAATTTTCAGAATCCACAAAATTCAGGATATGTGAACAGAACACAACAAAATTTTAATAATAATCAGCCAAGACCACAGAACTTAAATCAGCAATATCACCCAACACCAATGAGCACTTCTTCTATCAATAATCGTCCTCAGAAAAGACCTAGACTGTATCAAATGACAGGGCGACCAATTAATGAATTACAAAACGACTTCACTGAACTTCAAAACATGCCAAGTGAATTGGAAAATGGCTTAGAACAACTAACACTGGATGATCAAAACAAAGACTATTTTGAAAGAGATGAACAAAACTTTGAACAAGACGAATCTGTGACTTTTTTAGAGGATACCAGCCCCCAAAAACATTTTCCATAATGAACTTGCAAGATGACAAAAATGAGCTTCCTTATTTCATAGATCCGCAGACACGTTTTAGAGTATTAATTGACACTGGTAGTACTAAATCGTTTGTGAAAAAAATAATAGGTATGGAATGCTATAAAGATAAGGTGATTGAAGATCCTTTTGAAGTTGCAACTGCGCATGACGTATCAAAAGAGAAATTTAGTACAAAAATTCCTCTGCTTGGAAAATCAAAACTTACTTTCTATCTTTTTGATTTTCACCAAAATTTTGACCTACTTATAGGAATTGATAACATGAAAAAGCTGAACATCAATTTGGACTTCACCAACAATAACATAATTTTCAATGGAAACAAACTACCAATTTATTATTTCAACACTGCCGAAAAATCATTACAACCAGACTCAGTGAAAAAACCAATGCATCAAGTAAAATCTTTTCTTATACAAGCCCGAACTCAAACAATAATAGAGGTTCCCATTGCAAATATGGAACAGGGCGAAGCTTTAATGGCCTATAAAAAAATTTCGGGACTTGAAATTCCACAAAGTTTAATTAAAGTTAACAACAGCAAAGCTTTATGCACTATACTAAATCCTACAACAGAAAATAAGAAGATTTCTATAGCTAAGCCATTCATAGTAGAAACTCTTGCAGACTATTCATGTATTTCAGCGGAAAAATTACATAGACAAAATGCATGTAATAATTTCAACCTGCTCAATCTCCAAAATAACAGAGTTGACTTTTCAAAAATAAGAACTGACCATATGAATGTAGAGGAGAAGAATGCTATTCTACAACTGATTAAAGATTATTCTGATATATTTCACATTGATGGAAATGACTTGACCTTCACTAACCAAATAAAACACGTAATTAGAACCACCGATGAAATTCCAGTTTATACTCGAAGCTATCGCTACCCTGAAATCTATAAAAAAGAAGTGAACAGGCAAATTGATGAAATGTTAGAACAAAAAATAATTCGACCTTCAAACTCACCATGGAATTCACCAATCTGGGTCATACCAAAAAAACCAGATGCATCCGGTAAGAGGAAATTTCGCGTTGTACTGGACTACAGAGGGCTGAACTCTAAAACCATAGATGACAAATTTCCCCTTCCTAATATTACAGATATTTTAGACAAATTAGGAAGAGCGCAATATTTTACAACACTTGATTTATTTTCCGGATTCCATCAGATCGAAATGGACCCTGATAGTATTGAAAAAACAGCATTTTCAACAGACACTGGGCATTATGAATTTCTACGTATGCCATTCGGGTTAAAGAACGGTCCTCCCACGTTCCAGAAAGCTATGAATAGCATATTACGAGGATTGCAGAACGAACTATGTTTAGTATATTTGGATGACATTATTGTTTATTCAACTAGCTTGGAAGAACACATAGATCGATTAAGACAAGTTTTTGAAAGGCTAAGACAATCGAATTTTAAAGTGCAACTTGACAAAACGGAATTTTTACGTAAGGAAGTCAATTTCCTTGGACACATAGTTACCCCAAATGGAGTAAAACCAAATCCTGATAAAGTCGAAGCTATAAAAAGATACCCCATACCAAAAACAACTAGAGAGATTAAAGGATTCTTAGGACTTTTGGGCTATTACCGAAAATTCATTAATAATTTTGCTCACCTAACAAAACCTCTAACTAAATGTTTGAAAAGAAATGCTAAAATAGATATAAAAGACGCTGATTACATTAAATGCTTTGAAACTTGTAAAAATATTCTTACTAACGAACCAATTCTTCAATATCCGGATTTTGAAAAACAATTTAATCTTACAACTGATGCAAGCAATATTGCCATAGGAGCTGTCCTAAGCCAAAACAAAAACGGAGCTGACTTACCAATTGCCTATGCAAGTCGAACTCTTAATGACACTGAAACGAATTATTCAACTATTGAAAAAGAACTTTTGGCAATTGTTTGGGCAACCAAATACTTTCGCCCCTACCTTTATGGAAGGAAATTTAAAATTTTCACTGACCACAAACCGCTTCAATGGTTATTCTCTATGAAAGAACCAAATTCTAAATTATTAAGATGGAGACTAAAATTAGAAGAATATGATTACGATATATGTTACAAGAAAGGAAAAACCAACCAGAACGCAGACGCACTTTCTAGAATTCACCTAAATAATAACAATACCAACTCCGAAAATCCAAACGAAATTGATACTATAGTGAATGAAGCTATTGATAATTTATTAAATCTTAGATCTAATAATGAAGAGACACAATCAATGGTTGCAAATGTAGATGATAACGAAACTCAATTTCTAGGATTTGACAGTGAACTCATAGATAACAACCCACCTACTGAACATTCAAATGTAGCTGACGATGAAACAGATTTCTTAGGATTTGACAACGAATTCATTGAGAACAATTCACATACTCAGCATTCGAATTATGAAAGCAACACTTCAGTTGAAATACCTGTATCAGAAGATCCAGTCAATTTCGCAAAAAATCAGATCATACTGAAACTTGTGAAAAGTAACCCCAAAAAAGTTGTCATTCACAAAATATTTGATAATAAAATGCGTATGACGGTAGAAATCTCTGAAAATAATTTTGATAAAGACATAGTGGAATTTGTGAAAGAATACCTAGTACCAAACGTGAGATATAGTTTATATTTTGAAAACGAATTTTACGAAAGATTCGCTTCAGTCATTGCTAAAAACTTCAAATTCTCTAAATTATTACTCATTAGATGCAAAATTAAAGTTTTGGACGTTACACACGAAGATGACAGAATGGATACAATTGAAAATTATCATGTCGGGAAAACCAATCACAGAGGTATACAAGAAACGTATGATAAGATAAGAAGAATATATTATTGGCCCAATATGAAAAACTACATTCAAAATTTTATTAATAAATGTGAAATTTGTCTCAAGACGAAATATGAAAGAAATCCGCTGAACTTAGAAATGAACTTGACACCGACAGCTGTAAGACCACTACAAATAATTCATATAGATACTATAACCTTGGAAAAAGTAAAATTTCTCACAATCATTGACAGCTTTTCACGATATGCACAATGCTATCCAGTAGCCAGCTGTAACAGTGTAGAAATAGCTGACAAATTGTTTACTTTCTTTTCCCATCACGGAATTCCTCAAACAATTGTAGCAGACAATGGATGCGAATTTAACAATGGACTTGTAAAAGAATTGACCGAATTACATAAGATTAAAATCCATTGGATAAGTACTCAACATCCACCATCTAACGGCCTAGCCGAACGCTTTCATTCTACATTAATCGAACACATACGAATATTCAACAACCGACAAGAATTCAAATCCGAAAAAATTGAAAGCAAAGTTAAATACGCTATAATTGCTTACAATAATAGTATTCATTCAGTAACCAGACTGACACCCATCGAAATCTTATACGGACATATTGAATCAAATCCAATTTTAGAAGCAAACTTCCAAAACAACTTTATAAACGAATACGTAAATAATCATAAAGAGAAAACCAAACAATTATTTGACCACGTTAAAGAACTCAACCAAAACAGGAAAGAAAATGTAATTAATGAACGAAACAAAGATAGAGAAGAATTACCAGACATTCCAAAAGAAGTCTACGTTAGAAATGTACAGAAGCAAAGTAAAACCAAGAATAAATATAATAAAGAGACTATTCAATCAATAAATAAAGAACTCAAGACCGCCAAAATTACGCCAAGACATCATAACACACGACAAAAAATCCATTTATCAAAAATTAAGAGACCCAGAAAAATAAATGAAATTAATGCTAATACAGCAGCCGAAAATACACAATTAGATACAAATTCAAATCCTGTTCCAGGTCCTTCCTGTTCATTCGAGCGTCCACAGCAACTGACTCATCAGACCCCGTTATAAAAAACATTACTAACAATGTTGGTATGTTACCAATTGAACTAGGACCAGCAAAATTGATAAGCTCTCAACATACGTTTGTACATTACTATGAAATCGAAGGTATTTTCAGACAAATAAATAATTTAGATTTGTACTATAAAAATGTGGTGAATATTGTTAATTCTAGACTTAGTAATTTTAGTAATAATACTGAATATGTCACTGATAATAGTAGTAAAATTAGAGATATTGTTAATTTTATGAGATTTATTAATCATTCTAAAGATACAATTGAAGAAAAATTAGAAATACTAAATGTGGACAATGCAAATGTCCCTAGATCAAAACGAGGATTAATTGATGGCCTAGGATCGATTATTAAAACTATAACAGGAAACTTAGATGCAAATGATGGCCAAAATTTCGAAAAAATATTGAATGATATAAAAAACAATCAATATAATGTTGATAAACAAATGGCTTTACAATATTCAATGAATGTGGATATTATGAATGAATTTAACAAAACTTTAAATATAGTTGACAATAATTTTAAGGAACTCGTTTCAAAACTAACGTATGTCAACCGTAGATTAAGCGATTATGTAGAATTAGAAAAATGTAGAGATATTCTTAATCAACTTTTAATTTTGTATAATATACTCTTGGGGTTGATACAAGATATAGAGAACTCTTTGACGTTTTGTAAACTAAAAACTCTTCATCCTAGTATTATTTCTGCAAAAGAACTGTTCTATGAAATATCAAAAATTTCCAAATATTATAATAATAAAATGCCTGTAACTGTAGTAATAGAGAATATGTTTGATATTGAAAGATTGTTAGATGTAGATTGTATAATTGATAAGAAACAAATCACTTATTTCATTAAGCTACCAATTACTGACGAAGCAGACTTCAACCTTTACAAATTAATGTCTATACCAACTAAACAGGAAAATAATTATGTAACTATTCTACCTAGAGTCAAGTACTTGCTAGAACCAAAGTCAAAAACCTTGGAAATTTTAGGTTTAGAAACAGAATGTAAAAATATAATTGGAAAGAAATTTTTATGCTCATCCACCGAAGTGTCTCATCACGACCTCAGCTGTGAAGCTTCAATTTTGAAATATGGTTCAACGAAAAACTGCAAATTCACTGTTCTACGAATACTTGAAAATCTAATAAAATGGATTCCAGAACTTCATCAATATTTAGCGACATTTCCGTACCAAGAAAATTTGAAAATTCAAAACTATAAAGAGACTAGAAACACTATGCTACAAGGTGTATTTCTTATCAGTGTAAACGATAACAATATCACTTACAAGACCAACCAACTACAAGCTCCTGAAACAAAGTTTAGAGGACACCCTAAGTTCCTGGAAGTGCTGAATTTAGACTTTGAAGAGACTCAAAAACAAGAATTTTCCGTGGAACTTAAAAGTTTGAACTTTGATAAAATTGAATTAAATAAATTAAGACCAGTCTTCAAAAGTGACCACTTCACGGCAAGCTTATGGACTTGTCCACTGTATGGTGCATTTCTAGTGGGTGTTGGCTTCGTAGTATACAGAAAATTCTTCAAGAGACTGTCGTCACCTGCTCCACCTACTCAACCACCCCCCGAAGTTCTTTTTAGGGATGGAGGAGTTATCTAGCGGCTTCCTGCAGACCATCAGCTATTCCCACGAATTATTGTAGAATAAGCATTATCATAGTATAGGAAATTCATTGTATTTTTATTAGTTCTGATCCAGCTAGCATCGCGGACGGTTCTCCAAGTACACTTGTATTTGATGTTATATTGTATTAAATAAAAGAAATTCATTTTTTAAAAAGAGTTTCGGTCACTTTAATACTTTAACTTACATACATACATACATACAGACAGAAATTCATTTTTATATATATATAGATATAAAGTAGATGTGTGTGTGACAGTCTTGCAGATTTCAGGAATATAGCAATCATGTTGATTATTTGGAACACCAAATTGTGCAAAAAGTTTCCAAACTCAATTCAGTGCACTTTGAAGCCAGACTACTCATTCTCTTCTCACATTTTCAAAATTGATGTTTGAATTTTACTTACAGACACTATTACTTTTCAAAATGTGTTTAGATGCAGGAAGCTCATAGAACAGCTGATAAATGACTCATTACTTTGATGTAAGTAAGCTTTATCTCACAAGTAATTTGTTCCACAACACATTTGTTCCATAAAAGTATTACAGCTCCTATTCATTTTCTGATTGTATTAGCATGGATAGGATCGACTATGGGTATTGAAAATTTTATTTCCAACACATTGCGCTACTTTAAAAACAGGAAATCTCCAATTTCAAACAAAATAACTTTGTAAAAAATGTAAATATCTTCGATGTACTAAGCCAATTACAAAATTTAAACATGACAATCAAAACCTCAAAAAGCTTGTATTCAATCATGGAGAATATGTAGATTTGGTCATTCCTTTTGCACATAAAGCAGAGAATCACATGACTTCATCTAAGCGGCTTCCAAAACATCTGAGAAATTCAAAATTTTCTCTCAAGGACTGGCAGCAATTCACTGATGCTGAAATCAAATACATCAAATTCTTCTCCAAAGAATTAACTGGCTCAGTTTTTTTTTGGAATCAAATGAACAGCAGCTTAACAGACGTCGTAATACACTTGCCATGCTGAACAGGTAGAGTGAGAAGAATAATCCTCTAGTAATAGGTGTTATTTTTATTCTAGAAATACCCACAATCAATCTTTCAAGCACGATCGTTGAACATAAAGCTCTATGGTTCGTATTTTGAAATAAAGGAATCAGAAATATTGAATACTTGCAAATACATAAACAAAACAGCAACAGTAGTGTCACAGTTTATCCTGCTGGATTTTTTGAAGGTGTCTCGCAATATGAAAGGTACTTAAACAATAAGATTAATCTCTGTAACCTTCTTCAAAACGCTGATGCTCATAATGCCAAAATTTACAAAGATATTCTGAAGAATATCAGCCACGATGTGTTGGGCAGAACAATAGATAGAATAAGGAAGAGAGACATGAAGAAATTCTTCTTTGAAACAGCAAAACATTACAGAATGGGCCACAGTCTAGAGTGAGGATGGAGGGAAATATGTTGAGTTTATTGAAAATAAGAATAGATTTAGAACATCAGAAAAATATAAATTTGTAACTCGGGATATGGAGCTGATGCTGGATGGCGAATTGACCAATAAAATTAGTATACATGAGCCTAAATTTCCTAAGATGAGATGCATAGAAGGAGTATCTGGATGTGGAGAGTCAACATATATTATGAAAAGACATGGACCAGGACTAGGCTTAGTACTTGGCCAAACAAGAGCAAGCATTACAGATATTCGAATTTAAGTTGCCAATCACTATACAAATATTGTGAGACTCCCATCCACTTCAATGTGGATTATAGAACTGTAGCTTCATATTATAATGATTAATTCAAACAAGAAGTAAAACAGAGTATTGATAGATGAAGAACTAATGATGCATGCTGGATATATAGGATTTATTGCGGAGTTGTGTAGTGCTGAGAAAATTATAGTGGCTGGGGACTCCAAAGAAATACTGTACATAGATCACCAGTACTAACAAAATGGAATAAAATATCAGATTTTTGTGATCCTGAAGGATATATAGAAGTAACAAAGCGGTGTCCACCAGATGCTTGTTTTGCACTTGAAGCCTTTCATAAAGGAAATTAATACAACAAACTCAACAGTAGAGTCAATACTCCCAGCTTTTGAAACATTGATCCTTACATTTACATAAAAAGAAAAGAAAACTCTAACTGTTGTCATGAAGAAATATAAACGACAAAGAACGACACTGTACCTAGAGCACAAGGGCTCACATCTAGGAACTGAGTTTTGGTAAGACTTGACACAAGAGAAAATCGAATTCACAATAGTATTCCACACATGCAATAGTCGCAGTATCAAGTGATACAGGATGCTTGAGATATTCAGCAGTGAGATACAATGATGCAGTACTGAATTTTATTGACAAAGTAAAGATTGAGACTGAGAAAGAGCTTTTAAGATGGAATTTAAATGACTCAGAAGAAGAGAAGCTTGAACTGAATCCAAATGAATAATTAGATACAAAAATTAGACTCAGTGAATAATAACGATTTTGATACTCCCAACTCATGATATGTCAAAAATAGTCTGAAGCCTTTCAACTTTGAAACTATCAGCTTTGATTTAAGGAGCAACTAAAAATATCAGCTCTTCAAGTAAATTCAACGACTTGCAGTCAAATTTGAATTTCGTTCAATTCACTTGAAAAGTTGATATTAATAACGCAGTTCGTCATGAAGCAAGAAATCCAGGAAAAAATATCAATAAATTTCTGTTTCAGCTGAAGGACCTGCAGGTTGATTTTGATGTCATGGTCTTGACAGAATGCTGGATTTTATATGCAGTTACCCTGCAAACCATCAGTAATTATACTTCTTATACAACAGAGAAGAATCCAGTACAAATTGATGGAGTGATTGTATGATTATGTTGATTCCAAATCCCAAGTTGAAGTGGGGGAGCTGGAAGTACAATTGTTTGGATCTTTATCTTAAGATCAATGGGTGCATATTTTCCATTTCTCCACTTTATAGATCACCTTCTCATGTGGACTCAACTGAGTTCTTGATCAATATGGGACAGATTTCAAAAGAAACAAGTAGATGTTCACATGTAGTTGTGGGTGATTTGAACATGAATCATAATGAACCAAATAGGCATATACAACTGGAGCATTGTGAGAACTTGCTGAGTGGGTAAGGCTTTGCTCATTGCATAACGAAACTCACTCGTTTTGTAAATAATGCAGCTTCGTGTTCAGACCACATGATAGTGAACTTCAGGGGCGATTTTATGCCAATTATATGCTCAAAATGGGCATTCCTTAGTCAAAGTGTTTCAGTTTATAGAGCAAAAAATATGTCAGGAGAATTGACAGGATTAGTAGCAAAAATAAAGAAAGTAGCTCCTGAATGTTGAGGTTCACATTATGTTTTCCACTGGGAAGCATTAGCTGCTGAAGGACTGCAAAAAAATCTGACCTCTGTTTTATCTTATGCTGTGAAAGTTATCCACTTCATGGAGGTTAGGGCTCTCAATTCAATATTATTCTCCTTGATGTGTGATGATAAATGTGGCAAGTTCAAAACTTTTCTCTTGCATACAGAATTTAGATTGTTATCTCTTGGGAAAATTTGCACTTGTCTCTTCAAACTGAGGTCAGAAGTTTCAATGCTTTCAACTGGAAAAAATAATAGTGGCATAAAAAACTTTTTCTGTGATGAAGAATGGTTATCAAGATTGGCATAACTAGCTGACATTTTTGATAGAATGAACATGCTGAACATGAGTCTTCAGGGAGCAAATACAACACCATTTCCAGCCAATAAAAAATTAACTCTTTCAAGAAAAAGTTGGTTCTCTCATGTTTGCAAATACAGGAAAAGGATGTCCCAGCATAACCTAACCTGTAATTATTTTTGGAAGAGACTGATATATCTCCAAAGTTAGATGTGTTTGTTGATATGATTCTGCACTTGAAAGCTCTTGAAAAAAGTTTCAATGAATAGTTCTTTGAAGATTATTCCAAACTTGACTGGATCAGTAATCCTTTTGGTGAGGAAGAGCACCAAATGAGTTGGGAACACAGGAAAATTTTTCGATTTGACAGGAGACAGTCTCATAATAGATGTTTTGAAAGGAAAATCATCAATTGGCTATTGGATCAGGTGTAAATCCGAGCAGAATAATGCTCTTACAGAAAGCTATGCTGTTTTTGAAGCCATTTGTCAATAGTTTCTTGTGTGAGACTGGTTTCTCAGAACTGTGTTATATACTGAACTAGATGCTATACCCATGCTTTGCACCGGGGAAAAAAGTCGGTGTAGAAGGTTTTATATCATGAAACATTAAATTACATTACATTACAATTACATTGAATTACTAAAATAAAATTAAACATTAAACAATAGTTTTTTTTTTTTTTGAGGTGGAATTAACTTGGAAATAATAGAAATAGCCCGACATGAAGTGAAAATTAAATAATTTGCAAAATAGAGCTTCCAATAGTACCTTAAAAATTAAGGTACCGGAAACTGATTTATTGATGGAAATTAAAAGAAATCTGCAAAATTAATTTTCAAAGCATGTGGATAATAATCAATATTAACCAATGCTGAAAGTCTTGTCAAAAAAATTTAATCCGTCTTGGATTCGAACTCGCATGTTTGAAGTGTGTGAATGTGAATACAATATTAATCAATGCTGAAAGTTGTCAAAAAAACTTCACCCCGGTCGGATTCGAACCAACAAATTCTGGGTGAGAAGCAGGTTCGCTAGCCAATAGACCAATGCACCAGTCTCCTTAAGTAACAATTTTCTAGCATCTTCAACTTCACATGGCTTTCAAATAGGAGAATTATTGTTCGGACAATCAATGGATGTCAAGTTTGATAGGTTAGGTCTGTAATTTTACTAATTATTTATTATTTATAACAACTATTGAAATATTTAAATAGGCCTATGTCCTTCCTTGGTATACAGACAATCTTTATGCAAAATTTCAGCTTTATCAGTCAAGTATTCTACGCGTGATGGATGTACAGACAGACAGACACCATCTCATTTTTATAATAGTATAGATAAATGAAGAGACAAACTGACAAGTTATTGTTGTGGATATCCATTTTTCGTGAACTGCAGTAGAACTATTCATGTGTATTATCTTGCTGTGCAGAACTGACCTACATCCATGGTTGAAGGAAATATGTTGGGATACCTTACATACCTTCAATTTTGTCTGTCTGTACCAATGGATGAGAGATGCTGTGCTGGCTCCAAAATTATTTTTGTGGATATCCATTTTTCGTGAATTGCAGTAGAACTATTCATATGTGTTATCTTGCTGTGCTTGTCTTATCTTACACCAGCAATTGACTCATTACTCACAGGCAAAAGAGCAACAAGCTTTGCTCTAATCACAATAGGCCTACACATTGACCTTTGTTGATTTTTGCTGATTTGTAAGTTTTTGTTGCTGTTCGTTCATATGACATGTTTTTGTATAGATATGAGTATTAAATAAAACTTCAATGTAAATAATTGTTTGTTTTCTTTTGTTGTCTTAATGTCATTGAAAACGGATAGAAAAGTGAATGAATAATCAAATAGAACGTTTTATCACTCATTCAATAGAAATGAAATGAATAATGGACATGTTTCTGATAAAAGATTTCTGAAAAAATTAGGATCAAGGAGGCTTTCTTCCAATCTACAACCCCCATGATGGTGATGGTGGTACACCAAAATTATCAAAAACCTTTAGATGGTACTGGTATGCAGTTGCTGGAAAGTTGGGAACCCCTGATCTGGGCTTTGCTGATGGGAACACAAGAGTTTCCACTCTCACTGTGTAGTCGGAGCCATGCAGTCATGGTGAAAATACTGTATATGTTTATGATAGATATCTAATATCAAGCCTATGCAAATTTGAATATGAATTGGATACAATATTATGGTGGCTTGATGCAATGGCCACACAGTCTCTATGGAGTCACTGTAGGTGTCCTCCTATTTAAGCTGGGTTCCAAACCACAGGGTGAGTGATAATGAAGCTTATTACATCTAGAAAGGTATTCTGTTGCAAAGAATTTTGTTTTCCTTGGCCTTGAATTCTACAACTCTCTTTCTTCCCAGTTTGGAGTACTGGGTTTATTTTTGACAAAATTCGCTAGATCCTTGCATGCATTGCTATGCAGCTTAGATCATGATGGAATCGAGCTGTTCTACAGGGTCTTGTCCTGGTTTATCTGTAAGCCTAAACACTGGAATTCATCGTATTTTGTTCGATTGATTTCAATTGTGTATTTTGGAAATAATAAGTTATTCTCTTTAGTTTTGCTGTTTTCTCTGTTCATCGTTCCACCTCCTTTTACTTTTTCATTGTCATTCTTCTTCAAAGCTTATTGAAGCCCTTCAAATTTTTATAGTGAACATGGAGTGAAAGAAAAAATTATAAAAATTAATAGTGAAGTGAAAAGGCAATAACTAGTGAGTAGAGGGCTGAAGTCATCATTGGAAGACTCAAGCACCGGTAGATAAGAATCTAGTTGATAAGATCAGAAGTCAAATTGATGGTTAGTCCGGGTGACTAGTTTTAATGAGCAATAAAAAAAGAAAAAAAAATCCTCATAAATATTTTACTCATTCTTCACATATCTTTCCAATCCTATATGACTTGCTGTCTCACCTCCTTAGGGTGTGTAAAATCCTTACATTTTTCTCTTGGCTGGCTTAACTTGCATTTTTTTCTCATCAGCAGCAATATCTCATAAAACAATTCTTCTGAATTCTGTGTTTGTTATCATTTCCTAGCAATATTCATAGAGCAGAATTTCCATTCACTCATATTCTTATTGATCATTTATCATGTGATAAACTCTTGAAAATTGTATGATTATTTCAAATGTGAAGTGTGTTAATTTTTTCGATTTTGAACAACAAACCATTTGCTTATTTATTTGACATCAAACTCATTAGAACTTAGTCACCCATCCATGATCTAAATAAATCTACCTTTAATCCTGTTGCAAAGCTTGGCTTCACCCCTAGTATCTCATGATTATTTCCTTTATCATAATTATTTACTTTCAGAACATGCATGAGAAAACACATTCCAGGAATAGATGAATTTGGTGAAATCAAGATATATAGCAATCAAAAACCAGTCCATGATAGTCTTCAAAGATGGGAAGAAATTCCTATGCTTCGAAATGTTCATATCGAAGAACAAGATGTATGGCATTGTGAAAGAAATGGGGTGAGATTAATCAAAATAGTCACAAGCATTCACATACTTTTTACTAGTAGATAATTATGTGAGCCTGTGGAGTGTGACCTCACGCCCAAAAATATGGGTGCTTTCACAGAGGAACATACACAATAGCCTACTCAATAATAATCACCATTGCAGAATCAAACACAGTTATCACACGTAATACTTTATTTAATTTGCATAGCCTATTTCATGTATTTTTTCACTTTGTATCACATCATCAAGGCTATGTTCTCATTTCACAAACAGCTGATTGCACAAATCATATCAGACTGCACATGTTTGATCAATGTATCCATAGAACAATATCAATTGTATGCTCACAATCATTATTATTATTATTGTTATTATTATTATTATAATTATTATTATTATTATTATTATTATTATTATTATTATTATTATTATTAATATTATTATTATTATTATTATTATTATTATTATTATTATTATTATTATTATTATTATTATTATTATTATTATTATTATTATTATTATTATTATTAACAAAATCATATAGTACTATCAAAGACTTTGAAAACGCAAATACAGAGGAAAACACATTTGAGTGTATCATGCTAAATATCAGGAGTATAAAAAAACATTGGAATGCTTTAATGGCAACGGTAGGGAAAACTCTCAATAGAATTAAGTTGCTGATATTGATTGAGACAAACTTAAAAGAAAATGAGGCAGACAATTATAATATATCAAATTTCAATAAAATAAATTTCAGTAGAGAAACAAGAACAGATGGAGGTATATTAATATACTACAGAAAAGAACTGAGCATAAATACCATACCTCATAATTTTACAGTTAGCGAATCAATAATACTCGAAATGGTTATGAATAACAAAAAATACTTGATATCTGCATTCTATAGACCCCCATCTAATAGCATATTGCAATTCAATTCACAACTAGAAGATTGGCTTAACTCTCAACCCATAGAAGATACAAAAAACCTTATAATCTTGGGAGATATGAATATTGACATACTAGAAGATAATATCTCATCACAAGCACAGAATTATCTGAGTTTGTTATATACAATGGGAGTTCAAATGGGAATAAAAGAATCAACCAGAGAAGAGATATATGGTAATCACATTACTTCAACTTGCATAGACCACATCAACACAAGAATAAATCCAAGACAGATAGAAATGCTAGTAATTAAATCAAAATTAGCAGATCACTACATGGTTGGTTTCAAATTCAGGGATATAAAACCAGAGAAAATTGCCTCAGAGAGAATGAATATAATTTCTGACAGAATAGCTGGGAATATGATTAAAAATATGAATTGGAATGATCACTTAACATCAAACAACCCAACAAAAATCTATGAATCAATAGTTGAAAAATTCAATAATATATATGCAAGGGCAACAATAACCATTCACAATAGAAGAAACAAACAGGAGCAGCCGTGGATTACAGAGAGTATAAAGAATAACATTAGCATAAAAGACAGGTTATGGACACAATTAAAAAGGCAACCAAATAATAATAATTTAAAAAATGAATATAAGAAACATAGGAACCATCTTACAAATGTAATTCGAAAAGAGAGACGTAATTATTATTACAATAAAATTAACCAACATATAGGAGACCCCAAAAAGACATGGAATACAGTTAATGAAATACTCAATGTAAAGAGAAAACCAATTCAATCTGTAATAATAGAAAATTTCAAGGTCAGAACGGAAGAGGAAATAAAAAATTATGTGAAAACTTCAATGAACACTTTAAAACTAAAATAGAAGAAATGAACAAAGATATATCAACAAACAAGTTCAATATTCCATTAATCGAAACCAATGAACAAAACAGAAATAGGGTCACACAAAGTATAATTAAAACAATAAACATGAATACCCTAGAAAGAATAGTAAAGAAATTGAACAAAACATCGGCACCCGGCATTGACAATATTAAACCAAAACATATAGTAGACCACTTCACAAGCTTACAAAAAATTTTATTACACTTGTATAATACAATAATAAAAATAGGAAAAATACCAACAATGATGAAAACAACACTCCTAAAACCTATTTATAAAAATGGATTAAAGAAAGACATTCAAAATTATAGACCAATAGGTGCAATTTCAATTGTAATGAAAATTCTGGAATTCATATTTCATGAAGAGTTGATGAATTACTCAATGCAAAATGACTTACTAAATAGGAATCAATATGGATTTGTCCCAGGAAAATCAACAACACAATTGTTAGAAAAAGTTTCCTATTCAATTAATAAAAATATAGATAAAAGAAGTGTAACCCTTGCTGTACTACTAGATTTGAGTAAAGCATTTGATACAATACAACATGAAATATTAATTAAGAAACTGGGTAGGATGGGAGTGATGGGGATGGATTTGAAAATTCTAAAAAATTATGTTGCAGATAGAAAAACTCTAGTCAGAATAGGTAACATAGATAGCAGTCATAAATCCCAAAATTTTGGAGTCATTCAGGGTTCCCCATTGTCGCCCCTACTATTCAATCTCTATATAGCAGATATAAAAAATTGTGATTTCAAAGGAAATGTTTATAATTATGCTGATGATACCATTATTCTATTTGCAAACAAAAACCAATCAATAGCAGCTGAAAATATTCAAAAAGATATAGACACAATAACATAATACTTCCATAACAATTATATACACATCAACAGCAAAAAGACTAAAACAATAGTATTTCGTAACCCAAAGCTAAATGTAAACATTTTAGATCCAGAAAACAGAATAATCAGTCACAACTATAGATGCTTCTCCTTGAAAAATTAATGCAGCTGTATAAAAATAAAACACTCAGACACAATAAAATATTTGGGGCTACAATTCGATTCAAATATGAAATGGTACACAAACTCACAAACACTCACCAAAAAGCTAAGATATCTAGCACATAGATGTTATCAAATGAGAGAACTACTACCTCAAAAAACGAAGCGTACAGTGTATTGTAGTCTGATTGAATCCCAAATAAGGTATGGAATAACTGTCTATGGCAGCACACCAAATTACATTTTAAACCCAATAATAAATGTGATAGACAGAATCAAACGTATTTTCTTCCAAGGCACAGATATTCACACATTAAATATACCCAACTTCAAAAATCGATACAAATACATAATATTTATCAGATACTACTTTGAAAGCCGATACCGTAATACAAACGAAAACAGATACAACACAAGACACACACATTATAGAATACCAGATTATTATACAGAAATAGGGAAAGCAGTACCAGAATACTTTGTACCTCAAATCCTGAACAGTATCCCTAACCATCTTAAAAACCTACAAACATATTCCGCAGTAAAACATGAAATCAAAACTTATTATATTACTGAGCAAGGATAACATATTCATCACAGAGGAATAGGATATTGATTATTCATCACATAAAATCCATAATAAAAACCTGATTAAATTTAAAACTTAGCAAATCACCCCAATACAAGCTAAACTTAGCTTCTGGGGTTGCCACCACTAGAATTATTATCATAATAACTATTTATATATTGAATTTTGTTAAATTGTTGTATATTATTTATTAATTGCATGTACTGTTATTTACATTCAATAAAGATTATAAAAAAAAAATTATTATTATTATTATTGTTATTATTGTTACTATTATTATTACTATCATTATTATTATTATTATTATTTTTTTTTTATTTTCCATCACATTTGATGTGAGTTTTCTAATCAAAATCGGCCTATGGCAAGATTTTGATTAATCTATATGGAAATGTTCAGGAATGCCCTAATCATTGATACAGTGCTAAGTACTACTGCCTTCTGCATTGTGCATTTTGTGCTTTTTGGCACTCCCAACTGACTCAAATTTGCTGTCACCTTTGTCGTAATCAGCCCACCCGCAGAAATAATGACAGGGATGATTGACACCTTTTCTTGTTGCCAGATATCCTTTATCTCAGCAGCTAGGGGGAGATACTTGGAGATTTTCTCAGTGTAATACTGATCCAAGTTGTGGCAGCATGGTATGCCAACATCTATTGAAATAGTTTCCTTGGTCTGCTTATTCATTAGGATTATATCTGGCCTATTATGTGCAATTGTCCTATCTGTCAAGACTGATCTGTTCCAATACAATTTGTATATAATGTTCTTGAGTATTGGCAGAGGCATGTATCTGTAGTAAGGATCTTTTTCTTGAAGCACCTCATGTCTTAATGCAAGGTCCTGATGGAGTATGCCAGCTACACTGTTGTGCCTTTTTAAATAGTCAGTGGCAGCCATTGTCTGGCAAGCTGACATGATGTGTTGTATTGTTTCAGATGCCAGGCCACATCGCCTGCACAGGTCATCATTGATTGGCAACTTCATTATAAATTTTTTATAGTTCTTAGTGGCTATCACCTGGTCCTGTATAGCCACCATGAAGCCTTCTGTTTCAACAAACAGATCCCCATGCTTCAGCCATGCATTTGTAACTTCTTCATCAATACCAGGCACTGCCAAAGCAAATGCATGTCTTCCATGTAGCTGCTTACTCCTCCACTGCTGCAGGACCTCGCTTTCATGCTGCTTACTTGTCCTTATTCCAACAATATTCTGCACTGACAAGTTGAGTGGTGTGTATTTCTTATCTGCTGCCTTGAGTGCTTTGTAAAGGCACCCATCTTTTGTTGAAAAGTTGGCTCTTATACTCTCCACCTGCTTTTCACACAACCACTCCAGATCCATTAGGCCATGTCCACCTTTATGTCTAGGCAGCACCAGTCTTTCAATTGAAGCTTTTGGGTGATGTGCTCTGAATTATGTAAGTAGAACTCTGGTAGCTTGCATCAATTCGTCAAGATCAGTGTGAGTCCAGCTGATCACACCAAATGTATAGATCAACAAGGGTACTGCATAGGTGTTTATTGCCTTGAACATGTTTTTTCCATTGAGATGCGATTTCAGAAGGGTCTTCACTCTGAGCAAATATGCATCTCTCATTTTCTGCTTCATTTCCTTTTGCTGTATTTGCTTGGACTGACCAAATCCTAAGTACTTGTAGACATCATATGGTCCCATTGCCTCAAATGCATCATCCCAGTTTACCTCAAGTTTATGGGGCTCCACTTGTCCCTTGAGTACACTTAGTGTTTTACATTTTTCTAGTCCAAACCTCATTTTTATATCAGCAGAAAATGTTCTCACTATCTGCAACATCTCCACCAGCTGATTTTCAGTCCCTGCATAAAGCTTGATATCATCCATGTAGATCATGTGAGACAAGCAGTGGATGTTTCTTGAATCTTCCTTCAGCTTGAAACCATATTCTGCTGAATTCAGCATTGCTGATAGAGGATTCAAAGCCAAACAAAACCATAAAGGGCTAAGACTGTCTCCTTGGAAGATTCCCTGACAGATTGGGATATTATTGGACTGCACCTGTCCATCACTGCTTTTGATCTTCAGTACTGTCCCCCATGATAGCATGAGATGACCAAGCAACCTTATTACAGCTGGGTTGATTTTATAAATATGCAGGACTTCAATAAGCCATGAATGTGGGACACTGTCAAATGCTTTGCGGTAATCAATGTAGGCCATATGCAAATTTCTCTTTCTATCCACTGCTTGCCCCATTGCAACTGCATCAATAGTGAGAATTTCTTTGCACCCTAGTCCCCCTCTAATGCACCCTTTCTGCTCATCTGCAAAGATATTTCCTTGAGCTAAATGTAGCTGCATCTGATTTGCAAGACATGCAGTGAGAATCTTGTAAACTGTACAAAGGCAGGTGATTGGTCTGTACTGAGATGGATCTTCAGTGTTTTTGCTTTTGGGCAGTAAGTATGTTATTCCTTTGGTGAGGAAGGCTGGCACTTTGTCTGGATTGTCAAGAAAAAGAGTGAAGTGGCTAGCTAGATATGGATGGAGAACTGGGAGCTTTTTCAGCCAGAAGTTGTGCAGTTTATCTGGTCCAGGTGCAGTCCAACTGCTGGACTTTGACAACACACTTGCAACCTGAGCTGTGGCTATTGAAAGTCTAGGCATCTGAAGGACTCTACCCAACCTCTCCTTCTCACTCTGAATCCAGGTGGCATTTTGGTTGTGACCTTGCCCCTTTGCCCATAGCATTCTCCAATAATTTTCAACATTCTCCAACCTGGGGGCTTGAGCAACTTCTGACTCCTGTGCTTTTCCAAGGCCTCTGTAAAACAGCTTCTCATTCCTATTGAAAAGATAATTATCTTTCTTCCTATTCATTGCAGTTCTGTACCTCCTTAGCCTGTTTGCTTTCACTGATAGCTTCTGAGTAAGAGTATCAAGCATTTCTCTAGGAGTCTTGTTCATGGGATCTCTCCCAGTGTGCTGTAAGACATCCTTTTCCAGCCTACAGAATGCTCGAAGAACTCTCTTTGATGTATTGCCCTGAATGAATTGTGTGAGCTGCCCAATACTTTTCCTTAGTGCATCCACCTACCAACACAACCTTTCCTCCCAGGGTGGCCTTCTCTTTTGAGCCCATAATCTGCCAGACTCACAGATCTTCTTTCCCATTACTCGTGCAATTGCTACTGCTGAGCAGTAAATGACTGTATGCAATCCATCAAAGCTCAAAGCAGTTAAATCCAGCATTTTGGGAAGCATTTCATTCATTTTATGACATGTTGAGAACAGTTGCCTTGTTGCATGCAGTTTTGGTATGTGTGGTCTGTTCAAGGGGTCTGTACCATCGAATTGTGCTAGAGCTCTTCTGAATTCAACTTCTTCTTTGGACTCCTGGACTTCCTCCTCTGCATTTGCATGCAAGGCTAGTGGGTTCACTTGTTGTAGGTCAGCCATATTTATTATTATTATTATTATTGCCTACCTCACAGCAAAATGGCTGGTATTAAGAGTACATACGGATCATTGGTCAAGTATGTACCCATTAAATATTGTAATAGTAGTTTCCTGAAATTGTTTCTTAAGCTGCTAAGGTGCTCATATACATTTATTTACACAATTGTTATACAGTTACATTTTTGTGTTTTCTGTGTTTACGGTTTATGTTTTTTTTCACTTTATCATTATCACTATACCATATACACTATTTTTTTCCTAGTCTACTATCATCACTATATTCATTTTTTATATGCTTAAAAATTTTCTTGTTATCGCGCATGTATCCAATACTATTGACTTCTGCAGGGCAATGTAAATTTTTGGTGGGAGATCAAGATCTTTGATATATTTATGTAGTGATTTTGTAATCACAGCAGTTGAAGAGATCACAATTATTATTTTTATTATTATTATTATTATTATTATTATTATTATTATTGTTATTATTATTATTATTATTATTATTATTATTATTATTATTATTATTACTATTATTAATATAATTATTATTTTTATTATTATTATTCACTCCATTCATTTAATATTGAACTTAATTGAAATATTGGAAATTATTTGTTTCGCACAAATATGTCATTTTATAAATTGAAACTTAGTTCATACAGAGGCTCAACCTGATGAGAGCCCGAGGCTTCCTTCAAATCTTATTTCAATTGCATGATGAATTATGATGGATGAGCTCATTTTTAAAATCTCATGTTTTCTACAGAAGAAAGCCTGAGTCCCTTTCCTTTTTCCATTCCAGAATATCCTTCAAGTGGAAGCAAATTTTGGAAATCCTCACTCATACATGGCTGGGTATTACTTGAAGGAAGGCCGATGCAGAATGTAATGGTATTTGGTTCACACATCAGCCATAAATGAGTTACAAACAGACAGACAAATTAAAAACAGTCGACGGAGATTTTTCTTAATTCGCTCAGTATCAAGAACCCGACAGAGTCTCTTTGAAATTGTGCCATTTTCTGTCTGTCCGTCCACGCTCTAGATCTTGAAAACAAGATTCTAGACTCTTGAAACTTGCTCATTTCTCCCTAATAAACCAAGTGTTATTGCTATCGATTTTGAAGCTTGGAAATAGTATATTAGAATGATTATGATGTAAAACAGATAGCAATTTCAGGACCTGGGTTTGATTTTGACTAGCAAAAATTCAAATATTTCCCTGCTGGTTCATTCTTTGAATACAAAAAAGATTGGAGAAAGCTATAAAGGTTGCTAATTAGCCCTATTGACGAACAATTGAATGTTAAACTGTGAGCAATGATGTTTCAATTTTTTATTGTGTTATAATATTTTCTTGAATTATTTCAAATCATCAAATTGGGAAATACAGAGTTAATATTGAGGCGTGATATATTATGACATCTGTTGAACAATAAGACGAAGAAACCAAACGCTCTTCCAAGAACTGTTGATGTGCATTCAAACATTTTCTGTTAATTGGGAAGCATATGATGATCATAGAAAGCATAGAAGAAGAGTCTTGTCTATTTTTTCAAAATTAGTATGGCTTGGAGTCTCTAATTGAGAAGTGTAAGACAAGTCAGATCAACAATATTACATACATACAATATTTCAAATCTTATACACTGGTTACCATAATAATTATAATATCAAATAAATTGCGCATTTTTGATCTGAAAGCTCCATCAATTTATCAATTATTATTTCATGTAGGATTGTCGATTCCTTGAATATCTCATTGTATCAGTTCATTTATGATTCAATTCTTGAGATTTTGAAATCTCCTTTTTTGGGATCAATAAAATGGAATAATTTTGTTTGCAGAAATTGGTATTGAAGAGATATGTGAATAAGCTTTACAAAACAGATTCGACAACAGTGCGTGTCTATTATCCTGCTGGAGCTTCAGTAGAGGTCGGAGAGTTTCCTCATGGTCAAGAATTTCTACAAATAACTCAAGTGAAATTTCTGGATGCAGATGCGAAAACTCTTGTGAAATATGGTGAGCTGAAGTTCTCTATTGTCATTCTGTATAATAAGAGAGAGGAAAGGGTGTGTGAGTGTGTCACAAATCTCACAAAAACGGCAATGATTTGGAATTTGGCATCTAGCCTTCTCCGAACTTCATTCAGTGCACTTCAAAGCCCATATTTTTTTATTTTCCTTTTAAAATTTTCAAAATTATGTAAAAGTTTCTATATCTAGAAGACACATTGAGGAATGAACTGACATTTATCTTCTATTCAAGTCAAATCATTAACTTTTTTAAAACAAATTATTGAACTGGTCGAATTGAGAACCTCCTCCTTGTTGGAAGTTGATTGAAAAAATGATTTTTTAAAAACATTTTTTTAACGGGATTTTTCTATCAGAATGAAATATATGTCATTTTCTTCCCCAAGTTGTCTTTCTGTCATGAGAAAGTTACCAAAAGTTGAAGGTGAGATCAATTGCCCCCAAAAACTAACAAAATTAAACTTTCAAGTCCAAGATCGGCGATTCAGATCGAACCAGGTGTAAAATCTGCTAGAAAAGAGAAACCAGTCTGTCAAATAAATGAATATTTTACAAAATATTGGATGGAAAAATGTTCTCTCATAGCAGTAGATAACATTTCAAAATCAAAATGAGTTTCAATAAACTTTAAAAAAACATAATGACTAATAACCCTGTGCACAGCCTCAAAAGAATTGCTCATTATTCAATCATCTTTGATTATTTTTGATCTTGTTCACTTATTGTGAATTATTTATTTCGCAGTTGGAAAATTGAAGCTTGTCTCAGAAGTTCTACCAGGAGCTGAAAACTTCCTGATAAATTACAGCTTCAAAAAAGAATCCAGGTAATTTATTTATAATAAAGAGAGTAGGTGGTGTGTGTGTGTGTTGAACGATTTGATTTTTTTTGGAACACAAAAGAAACAGTTAAGAGTAATCATCTTCAAAAAAGCCGGTCACACCATCTCATTCGAAACAAAAAACAAAATAAGAAATGCACTTACACTCAAAGCCACACTGAACACAAAGAAATACGATCTCCCAGGGATCTACAAACTGAACTGCTCTGATTGTAACAAATTCTACATAGGACAAAGAGGCCGCACATTCAAACAACGTTACAAGAAACATTTTCAATCCCTGACATCAAAAGCTGAATCGAATTTCGCCGACCATATCATTCAAACTGGACACACTTTTACTGACATCACTACCAACCTACACATTCTACATATAAAATCTGAAGGACACGAACTCAACACCTTGGAACAATTTGAAATATACAAACACACCACACACAATAAACAAAACATCCTCAACAAACAACTAAATTTTTAATCACACAAACATTTTGATCACATTTTACAAAAACCACAACTCTTCTAACAAAAAAACTGGCATCGATGATCAAGGAACACACGCCTCTGAAGATGGATCTCAAAGAGTAAGTAAATTATACTTATTCTTAATGAATATTTGACTGCAAGTCGTTAAATTCACATAAAAAGTTAATATTAACAACGCAGTTCGTCATGGAACAAGAAATCCAGGGATTCTATTTCTATAGTGCTAGAAATTATGTACTCCTAGTATTTTGCCCTTCGTTGCCCAGGAATGCAGTTCGGAGTTTTTCTTTTATGAAATATATTTGATGGTAGTGGTCACAAAATTGATTTAAGTTGAATTTCATATCGAATTCATCAGATCCTTCAATTTTATTCTTTTTTAATCCAAGTAAGTTGTATCGAGTTATTCAATTTGATGATTTCACTGATTTTTTTTCAATAATATTAATAGGCAAAAATAATTCTCCATTCAAGCTCAAATTCAGTTGAATTATACGAATGTTCATTATTGTTTTCAAAAAGCTACATATTTATATATCTACAAACTACTGAATAAGAAAAGATTTTTAATAATTTCAACAAAATTGGTTTTGAAAATACGAAACTAATTTGGTAGAGTTGACTTCTGTGAGCAAAAGATTTCGCCCAAACTGAGATTTGAACTCAGGTTTGCAAGCATGATGAGCAGCTGCTCTGCGCACTAGCTACCAGGCTCAGTGAAAATCTGAGCTTAAGTAATTTATTAGCAGCTGTAATATTGGTACAGAGCTAATCTGTTGCTCTGGCTCAATACATTTCAGCATTTTATCTATATTATGTATCATGTATCAACTGCTCTATAAGATCTCTGCATCTAACACATTTTGAAAAAATTATGGAATTTCAACATTATTTTTTAAAAATTCGATAAAAAATCAGAAATCGCTCAGGCTCTAAGATGCACTGAATTTAGTTTGGGGGAAGCTTTGGGCAAAATTCAGTGTTCTAAATCAGTACACACACACCCACACACACAAAAAAAAATGCTATGTTCATTATTCACTGACCACAATTCATCTACCAGTGTTAATATCAGCCAGTAGGTATCATTATAAAGAGTTATTTTGAAGTATGGAAACGGCTTTATATTGCATAACTGAGACGTTCTTGGCAAAGAAGCTTATGCGGATCTGCATGATTCTAAAAATCCAACTATACACTGGTTTTGAAATTTTTGACCGCCATCTCGGATCCGCAATGTTGGATTTTTAAAAAAATAGGATGATGGTCATATGACACATAATTTTAGTGTGAAATTTCAAGAAAAAACAATAGTTCAATTCGTTTTTCGATAGATTTTTCTGTTTTGTATTTATAACTTATCTGAATTACTAGCTAGTAGCATGTAAAAATATTATTATTAATTGTTATATTTCTCAATTTAATAAAACTAACGTAATATTATTTTCTGCATGTTCTAATACCTTATAAAGAAATAGACAAAATAGTGGAATCCTGGCACATATTTATATAGTGGGAACCACAAAATTCAGAACTGCAATAGCCTACTTTAGATTCAAGACTTTAATTTATTTTCTGAAATAATAATTTTTTAAAATTATTTGTAAATAAACTCCTCTGGTAGTGCTGTACTCACAACCAGAGAAATTATTATTATAAGCATTTGAATTTGTAATTTTGGGAAAATTGTGTTAGTAAATATAAAAAGGTAGAACGCACTGCATAAAACATTTTATTGAATTTTCCAATCATAAGTTATCTTATAACTAAGTTTGAACGGTGGTAAGACTTGATAATAAATTAATAAGTAAACAATACATCAGAATAAATTGCTATGTTCATTATTCACTAACCACAATTCAGCTACCAGTGTTAATATCAGCCAGTAGGTAGCCTATCATTACCAAAAAAAAAAAATATGAAAAAAAGTTTCATGATGCTGGTATTATTGGAAATGAATAACATTCTAGTTATGAAACACATCCCGTTTTGACCAAGGTGAAAATGAGAAGGTACAAAAGAAAGGTGTTGCGCCTAGAGACGGCAAATCATAATGAGTTTGAAATATGTTAGTCAAAAGCAGTTAATCAAAAATAAAAGATTTTCGAATTTCACCAGTACTCAATATATTAAATAATTAAAAACAGAGATATGAGAATTTTAGAACTAAATCTTAGTTACAATAAAAGTTCAAAGTCATGACTATATGCGTGAATTACCAATGATTAGCTTGGTAGGCCTTCTAGTTAATAATTTAGGATTTTGTTGGTTATATTTTCAAAGCGAAGAAACAAAAAGACATTGTAGATCAGCTTACCAGAATTTATTGTGGAATTATAATTGTAAAATCTGTCCATGAGTTACATAGGCGTAAAAATGGTGGGAGGGGGGGTTATTGGGGACGTGACTCCCCCCATTGCTTGGAAGGAATTAAAAAAAAATGTAAAAAAAATTTGAAACATTTAAAATTTGAAAGGTTATTTATTTTATTTGAAGCAAGGGTAAAGGAACCAGTAGCTGACACCTTAGCTATTCAATTAATGGATATTACTTATTAACTTTGGAACTATTGTATGGATCAATAAAAAAGTGTTCAGAATTTATTTATTCAAGTCTCTTGAAGGGCCAATTGAAATTGGAATGAATTTAGATACAAATCTGAACTTGAAATTTAATTTTGATTTTGAAATAAATTGACATCTACAGCAACAGCTGACACCCCAATTTCTGTCACCTCCAGTAGCTGACATCCGTGTCAGGTAAGGAATAAGCTTATTTGATTTTTTGTATCAAATGGTAATCATATCAATGAAACATATACAACACATGGATATATCAAAAATAATTTAAAAATGATGATTTCTAATATATAAAATAATTAATAATATTATATTAATAATTATGGTAGAGAAATTTGAAAATCAATAATAAGTAATAGCTTAGATTACAATAGGGTCTTCATTGTAATCAACTAATTTGTTCATTTTTTAAAGACATCAAACAAGTTAGTCCAAGAAATGGAAAACGAATAAATAAGTTGTCGTGCTCTACAATTTAAGCTGAACTATATCAGCCGAGCACAAGACTGAGCTGAACTATGTCAAAGCACAGAAGGTTAGAACTGTTCATCAATTGATTTCTCGATCAAATTTACTAGGCTGGTGTAATTTAGAATGTGTTGAAAGATATACCCATACTGCTGGGGACTGACAACATGACCACTGTCGCCTGGAGGGGAGAGGTGAAGGAAGGTGTAATGGCGTAATAGCTCCACTATATCTTGCACTAAATAGAGCACGAATCAGAGCCTTTGGTACTTGAGTTATATACATCACTGCTGTTATAGTGAGCCAGTTGAGTCGCTCTCAAATGTGCTGTATTCATCAATATTCACTGCGAATTCCTTTCAGGGGTCAAGTTGCCAGTCTCCAACAGTACATGCTTCTTCTTGTTCTTTTTCTTCTCTACCCTCTCTTCTTTTTTATCACCTTCTTCTGCCTCCTACACCTCCTCCTACTTCTACCATTCTCTTCTTCTTCCTCTTCTAATCCATATTCTTTTTGCACTTTTTCACCTTCACCATCATCCTCTTCTTCTCCTTCTCCAAATGGTTTGTGAACGATAAATAATTTTGAATTGAGTCTGCAAAAGTGTAACTTTTCAACTTTACAGAGGTCTCAAGCCATCTGATATGCCCTACTGGTCTCTGGACTTTCTGCGTATGTACACAATCTTCATTTTCTCAATGAACAACCTGCCAGCGCCAATGACAGCTGTTCAATACAATGAGGACCGCGATGCTTTGCAAACAAAGATGATAAATGACAGGGCAGAGCGAGTGTTCAAGATAGGAACAGCTTGGGAGGAAGAAATTACTGAATCAAGAGGAGAATTCAGGTGAACAATTAATAGTAATTATAAGCATATGACTTTCAATACAGACTTCCAGTTTGTTTCATTCGATTTCTCTGTTAATTCCGCATATAACCCAATCAAGGTTAATAGAAACAAAAGGTTGTTCCATGAGTCACTCAAATTAGTGGAGTAGAAATTAGGGATCAGCCTGGTAAATGACACCAGTTATCCGATTGGCGGTTATGTGTGGAACAGGCTCTGCGAATTTTGAAGATTAGAATATTAATTTGAACGGATAAGTAGTATTTTTGTTCATTATTATTAGTATTTATAATATCTTAATAATCTCCATTATTAATTTGTCTATTATAAGTTAAAGTATCTTAAGAAAAAGTCAAATTCTATTTTCGAGGTTAGGTGTACCGATATCAATAAACTTTCTTGTAATTAAATAGTCTCAAGTTGACAATTGTAATAAATTAAGTAATATTTTATCAAACATTCAACTAAAATCAATTGAAAACAATTTTTAGCTAGGAAAATAAGTCCAACAAGGCATCTAAATCTATATTGTTAAACTAAAACTCAGGTAACTACGCGATCTCAGCAATTATTAACCAAAAAATCTCCAACAGCTCTTAAAGCTTCTGTAGATGTGTAAGAAAAGGTTGCTAAACTATTGAGTGATCACACCGAATTGAAAAAAAAATTAGAATCATCACTAAAAAAATCTGAGGAAGAACAAATAGGGTTGGTGGATCACATGAAATCTCTGGAAGTTATTGTAAAATTACAGCAGGAAGACCATAAAACTGAAATACTGAATCTCACGAGTCAATGTAGATCTATGTCAGAGAAAATAAAAATATTAAAATCAAAAATAAACTTGGCTAATGTAAGATCTGAACCTCTGATCAATACAAAAAAGTGAAACCTAGATAAAATGGGGAAAAAATAAATAGAAATGGTAAAAAAAACGTACAGTCAGGTTTTGCAAACAGCAACCAAAACTAAAGTAAGGGCAAATAACGTTAGGGAAGGTAGAGTACTGCTCTTGACATCCAGTCATCGTCGAGACTGTAGTGACCTACTAAATGAAAGATTGAAAAATAAGTATGAAGTTCAGAGCTTTTTCAAACCAAGTGCCCCTATAAACGCAATCGTGGAGTCAGCACGGGAACAAACTAAACATTTTGGTAAAAACGATTTTCTAATAGTACTGGGTGGCTCAAACAATATAAATGAACCTAATCTGAAACATCTTCCTGAAATAAATGGAAAAACTGAAGAGATTGTGCCACTCAGCCAAAAAACTAAAGATTTTGGTAAAAACGATTTTCTATTAGTACTGGGTGGCTCAAACAATATAAATGAACCTAATCTGAAACATCTTCCTGAAATGAATGAAGAAATCAAAGAGATTTTGCCACTCAGCCAAAAAACTGATGTAATAACAAGTACAATTCCGTATAGGTTTGATAGGCCAGAGCTAAATGAAACCATTAAGTGAACAAATAAATCAATTCATAATACAATCAACAGCCTAAAAAATAAGAATTCTAAGCAATTGGGGATTTGTTTTCTGAATGTTAGGCTGAAAAATCAAAATTTCACTAATCATGGTCTACATCTAAATCAATCTGGCAAAGTAATATTTTGTAATAGGCTGGCAGAGCTGATTGAAAGTCGTTGACAATGTACTGTCAATAATTCTCCTAAACAATCATTTAATGAACCTTTTTTAGTAAAGTGGCTCAAAACCAGGAAGGGAAACTAGTTTCAAATGATAAATTCATATCTTCAATTGTATTAAAAGACGATAATCGATCAAAAAATCAGGATAGCATTAGTGGAAGGAACTATTGCAGCAATCTGATAGGCTCCAAAGATTCTAAGAGATTGAGTAAATCTACTTCAATATGCAAAAGCAATGATAAAGTAATAAGCGATGATAGGGAAGTACCGGTATTCACTGTGTTACATCAGAATATTCAATACATTCGTAGAAAAATAGATAGAACCGAAGTATTTTTTGAAGAAGAGGCTCCTGATATAGCTATTTTCACAGAGCATGGTTTAAAAGAAGATGAATTGTCACAACTTAATATTCCAAACAATTCTTTGAAAACGTCGTATTGCAGGACATCTCATCGAAGTTGGGAGTAGCTATCTTTACTAAAAATGCTAAGAATATGCAAAAATTTATTTCGGAATATGTAGAGAAATTTGCTGTGGAAATGGATTTAGAAGTTACTGGGTTGAGAGTAAAAATCGACAATAATTTCGAAGTAGTGGTGTTAGGTTTTTATAGGTCACCAAATGAGGAATGGAACAATTTTTGTGAACTATTCAATAGGCTTTTAGAGATTACTAGTACTCGTTTCACAAACGTTATTGTAGCAAGAGATTTCAATACAGACTTTGCAACACAGAATAAAATGACAGAAGATTTAAGGGATATTATATACATGAATAACTTGAAAATAAAAGTTCATGAATATACCAGAGTCACAAGAACATCACAAAGAATAATTGATAACATCCTTACTAATATAGATTATACTCTAAAACAAGATTGGGTGGCTCGGAACTATCTGATCATGGCTATCAAATCTTAGAGGTGGGGTTGCAAGGTCATGAATCAATTAAAAAGAGTAGAGTAATGAAAGAAATTTAACAATGTGAACAGGGAAATATTGATTGTTTGATGCAGAATCTGCTACTAGAAAACTGGAGAAGGGTTTACAATAGCAATAGTTTAAATAACAAATATGATAGTTCCATTGATATTTTGGCACAGATATGTAGATGAGATCATTGTACTTTACAAAGGTAACACCAGACAAGTTCACACATTTTTCACCTACATCCACAAAATCCACCTCAATATCACATTCACCTTGGAAACTGAAATTCATAATTCTCTCAATTTTCTTGACCTCACAATCACCAAAACAAATCATCACCATACTTTCAAAATTTACAGGAAACCTACCTCCACAGACATGATAATTCATAATCACTCCAACCATCCAACCCAACACAAACATGCAACTCTCAACTTCATGATTCACATACTCATCAACATACCCATGAACTCTACTGACTACCAAACTGAACTCAATACCATCAAATACATAGCCTCAAAAAACGGATACAACCCATCCATCATTGCAAAAAACTCCATAGAATCATTCACAAACAACAAAAATCCACACAACCCCTACCAGACTCCAAATACATCATATTAACATACATCAATCATACAACACAAACAATAGCAAATACCTTCAGAAAGCTCAACTACACAGTCACATTCAAAACCAACAACACCTTAAGAAAACTCACCACCAACTACACCACCACCACCTCCATCATTCATAATCATTCTGGCACTTACAAACTGACATGCAACGAATGTGACAGCTTCTATATTGGACGAACTGGCAGATCTTTCACAACCAGATTCGAAGAACACATAAAAGCCCTCACCCAACCACAGACAAAATCAAATTATGCTGAACATCTACTCACAAAAAATCATTCATTCACCAACATTGATCAAAACCTCCACATCCTTCACATTGCCCCCAAAAGTCAAAAACTCAATACTCTTGAACAATTCGAAATTTACAAACATTCCATTTCACATCCTCAATTCATACTCAATGTACAACTCAATTGCAAATCTCATACCCTCTTCAACATCATCACAAACCCCTCCACCACACCCACTTCCCCCACCACATCCACTCCTCACACTACCTTCCTACGACCACCAGACCTTACATACTAGAAAACTTCTCAGTCTGCAACCAAGCGCCAAAGAAGAACAACATAGTTCGAAACGCGTCCGCCGCGACTCAAAAAGGTCAGTTCTGCACAGTAAGATAATACATATTAATAGTTCTACCGCAGCTCATGGAAAATGGATAACCACAACAATAATGTTTCAAGGTTTCATATTGCTATGAGTTGTCCAGTTAAAAAAGTCCCTGTGAAAAACAAATTAGACAAAATTGAAGAGTGGATAACTGATGATATCCTTGCAGAAAGAAATAGGGTTGAAGATTCATATGATGAATTCAAACTATCTAGAAATATGTTAAGTGAAGATAACAACAAAGCTCTAGAGAAAAACTATACAGAAGAAGTGAAAAGAGCGAAATGTAAGAAAACAGCTGAAATTTTGAATAATAGTGTGTACTTTAACACAGCAGTGTGGGATGTAATGAACAAAAATAGGCAAGTAGCTCATGTAGATGCTTATACTAGTCTCCCCAGAATAATTAACGAAAATAACAAATATATTGATGATAGTGTAGACATTTGTAATTTCTTTGACAGATATTATCAACTGGTTGCTAAGAATCTTCAAAAATCTCTTGATACAAGTATTAGTGATGAAAACATGAGAAATACTGAGGGGATTCAGAACGAATAAAAATTCACCCAGTATCCAAAGATGAGTTGTCAAATATCATTGATAGTTTGAATAATTAAAGAAATGTAGGAATGGATGGGGTATCCAGTAAAATTCTGAAAGAATGTAAAGATCAGTTGTTAGATGCTTTGATTCATCTGATCAATCATTCATTAGAACAAGGTGTTTTTCCAGATAATTTAAAAGAGGGGAAGATCTTGCCAATCTTCAAAAGTGGTGATAGAGAAAAGGTGGAAAACTATAGGCCCATTAGTATTTTAAATGTAATAAGTAAAATTTTTGAAAGAGTAGTTCTAAATAGGTTACTTCTGCACCTTCAAGAAGCTAACTTTATCTGTGATGAACAGCATGGCTTCCAGAAAGGGAGATCAACAAAGACAGCTATAGTTTCTCTAGTTGAAAAACTAATGGATATAATAGATTCAGGTGATGAAACTAGTGCAATTTTCTCAGATCTGTCAAAGGCATTTGATTGTGTTAGTAATAGAACTTTATTGGAAATACTGAGATTTAGATAGGGTTGAACTGAAATGGTTTGAATCATATCTCATTGGGAGAAAACATTGTGTAGAACTAACTACAGTAGTTGGTAATAGTATAGTAAAGAATAAATCCAATAAATTAGAGGTGCAGGCTGGAGTGCCTCAGGGGGTCAATACTAGGTCCATTGCTTTTTTTGTTATATATCAACCGTTTACCTAAAGAATAAATCAGTGATAGAGCCCTCTTATTTGCAGATGATACATCACTCATTCTCAGCAATTCCATTCTAGATAATTTAGAAATAAGTGCCCATATAGGTGTGCAGTCCATTGGCCAATTTTTAAATCAGTTGAAATTAACTATAAATAGTAAAAAATGCCAATACCTTCAATTCAAAAACAAACATAATTTAAATGAAGATAGGGCTATAAACGAGTTTGTAAATGATAATCAATTAGACCAAGAAGAAAAAATTGCATTTCTAGGAGTTATGTTGGATAGACGATTGACCTGGACTCCATATTTCGAGAAAATATGTAGTAAAATTTCATCTTGGGTATTTGTCTTGCAACAGCTCGCTAGATTGAATGACAAAAGGTTACTTTTTACAGCTTATCATGGGCTCTTACTGTCACATATTAGGTATCCTATCTTAGTACGGGGTAATTCATCAAAACAAAATCTTGATAGGGTGTTTAAGATCCAAAAGAAAGCGGTTAGGTGTATAGAAATGTCTTACATAGATTTGATTCATGTAGGCTGTTGTTCAAGAGACTTGGTCTTCTAACTGTACCCTGCTTATATCTGTATGAAGCTACTTTATATGTAAAAACAAATGATATTTGTTAAGTATCGTTTATTTCTCGAAAATATAAGAAAACAAGAGTTTACTTGATGCCATTAGGCCAGATCAAGAACTAAACTGTTTATTCGAAAAGTCCATAGCAACCAGGGAAACATTGTAAATAACATATGATTCCTCAATACATTACATCTTCCCCTTCATAAGCTTTTTAAATCTGATCCTTATGTCTCCTCCACCGAAGCTCTGTTCCTTCAGGTATGACCTTATAAATTCTGTCCCCTATCTTTTCTTTAATAGTGGCTCTTGACCAACGAGTCCCTGACTCTCTGTAGTCTCTCACATAAACTTCTTCTCCCACTCTCAATTCGATTTCTCTGCCCTTGTTTCCAATTGATGTCTGATTTTCTTCCCTTAGTACATCCAATCTATTACGTAGTTCCCGCCCAAACATTCGTTTTGCTGGAGTTTCTCCCGTAGTACAATGAGTGGAAATCTGATAACTGAAAAGATACCTACTTATGGCTGTAGGAGTTGAAACTTTGTTTTTCTCTGACTCCATGAGATGTTTCAGTAGCGATTTTTTCAATGTCTTCACAGCATTCTCAGCTGCTTCATTACTAGCAGGATGGAACGGGGGAGTGGAAATGTGTTTTATAATATTGAACCTGCAAAACTCTTCAAATTCCCTGGAAGTGAAATTTGCTCCATTATCTGTCACCAATGTTTTTGGAACTCCAAGACGCACGAATAAATCTCTCAGCTTTCTCAGCATCACTTCTGTAGAAGTGGATGTCGCTTCACAAACTTCAGGCCATTTACTAAATGAATCCGTAATGACAAGGTAATATTTACCTTTCACAGGTCCTGCATAGTCCACATGAATCCACTCAAGAGGAGTATCAACAGAGGGCCATTTACCTGTGTCTGATGGAGGCATTGGTCTTGATGACATACATACATTGCATCTTTTGCAGTAATCCTCTATATCTTTGTCCAATGAAGGCCACCAAAGATATGACCTAGCTCTTGATTTCATTTTGGTCATTCCCGAATGAGCTGTATGCAGTTTATTCAATAACTTCAATCTGTACTTTTTGGAATCACAAACCTGTAACCCCACATCAAAACGTCCAATTCAGTGCTCAACTCTAGTCTTCTCAAAAAATATGGTTTTAAGGCATCTTCCACAGAGGTTGGCCATCCTTCCCTAACAAATCTCAACACCTTGCTTAGTGTTGGATCTGTACGTGTTTCACTCCTTACTAACTCCATTGATACTGGCCTTTCTGCTGCCACTAAATTTACATAATCTACTTCATTAGAAATGTCATTTTCTTGACTCTCGACTGGCATCCTAGAGATTGCATCAGCTAGATTTGATGCTGAGCTTATGTGTTGAAATTTGTAATCAAATCCTGATATATAAGTTGACCAATGCTGAAGCCGTCCTGCGGCCATTTCCATGATTCCTTTCTTTTCTCCAAATATTGCTGCCAGTGGCTTGTGATCCAAATATAAGGTGAATGTTCTTCCCATTAAATACTGGTAGAATTTTGTCATTCCCCAGTAAATGGCCAATGCCTCTTTGTGTATTGTTGAGTACCCACTCTCTGCAATAGTTAGTTTCCGACTTACAGAACCTATAGGTCGCTTTGAACCATCCTCTAACTCATGTAGTAGAACTGCACCAATACCATTATTAGATGCATCACAATACAAGCACAATGGTACTGCAGGATCAAAATGTATCAGAACTTGATCTGAAGCAATTTCCTTTTTTGCATTCTCAAACGCCTTCTGACACTTGCTATCCCAAAAAAATCGATTTCCTTTCTTCAAAAGTCTATATAAGGGTCCAAGGAGAACTGGTAAACTTCTGATGAATCTTCCAAAACAATTTACTATCCCCAAGAACGATCTCAGTTCTGAAATATTTGCAGGTCTAGGACAAGTAAGTAGAGCCGAAACCTTTTCCAGATCTTTCTGAATTCCATTCCTGTTCATCAAGTGTTCCAAGTATCTTACTTTTGGTTTAAAAAACTGACATTTCTCTTAATTTAATGTTAACCCAGCATTGGAAAGTTTTGTTAAAACATTCTCCAAATTTCTCAAATGCTCATCTCACGTTCAGCCTGTTATAATTATATCATCCAAGAAATTAACAACACCTTCTAACCCTTGCAAGGTTTTCTCTACCTCTCTTTGAAAAATGGCCACAGCTGGTTTTGATCCAAAAGTCAAACGATTCACTTTGAAAACGCCCTTATGAGTGGACCAAGCTAATAACATCTTTGTTTCTTCTTCTAATTCCAATTGATTGTAAGCTTGACATAGGTCCAATTTTGAGAATTCCTGACCACCTTGCAGAGTTGCCCAAATTTCTTCAATTTTTCCAAATGAAATAAATGCTTACATCTTCCAAATGAGGGTTTACTGTTATTTTATAGTTTGCACATAACCTCAATTCACCATTTTCCTTCAAAACAGGAACAAGTGGAGTACCCCAGGTAGAAGAGTCAATTTTCTCAATAATTCCTGTTTTTTGCAACCTATCCAGTTCCTCATCGACTTGATTTCTAAAAGCAAAAGGAATAGGTCTTGGTTTCACAAAACAAGGTGTAGTTCCTGGTTCTACTTTGAGCGCAATTTTCCCAAACTTATAACAACCTTACTCTTTGGAGAATACACATGGATAACTTGAAATCAATTTCTGTAAATCTCCTTCAGATGATTCAACATTTTTAACTTCCTCTGATCTTAGCCAGTTAAATTTCTGAAGCCAATCACGGCCTATTAAACTTTGGTTTGCTTCAGCCACTACTAATAAATTACAATTGGCTGATTTTTCACATTTGAGTGTTTTAGCGGTTTAATTGTTTTGAAAACTGTTTCATAGATTGAATACGGAATTATTGAAACACCATTTCCTGTATCAACTTCCATTTCCAACGAAAATCCATCTATTACGACTGTACTCATGTATGGTCTGATCGTATTAACGTTATCTATATTAAAAACTTTCACTGCGTTACTCCTCTCAATTTCTTCAATGCTATACTCTGAACTCTCTCCTTCAAAATCATTAACCTTTTCTCCATTCCTGCTTCGACAAACCTTTTGCAAATGACCTACCTTCTTACATATTCTACATTTATATTCTTTGTATTTACAAGTAACCGAATTATGAAAATTGTTTCCACATACCTCACAGTAATTTCTACGATCATTCCAAACTAGTTTATTCTGCCTGTGTTTATCATTTTTCTTCAACCTTGACGTTGAAACTTGCTCTACTTCCACCCGTACAGTTTTCTCACTGAGGCTTATTTCTCTTGACAAAGCTAACTCATATAATTCCTCCAATGTTCTTTTGTTAGGTTGCTCTTCACATAACCGATCTATTATGTTACTGTCTAATAAACTACAAACAAATTTATCTTTTAGTACCTCCTCCAATCTAGGCCCAAAATCACACATAGTAGACTGTTTCTTTATTATAGCATACCAAGCTTTCAAATTATCTTCTGGTCGCTGCTTTAGATCATATAAATCAATTCGTTCTCTGTAAACTGACACTCTACACGACAACTGGCTTCTCATGATCTCGCAAAGCTCCTCGTAGCTCTTCTCTTTTGGTAAGTCTGGTATGCATAGATCCCTTAAATGCTTATATGCCTCTGTACCTAGAAACGTAATTAAAACAGAAACTTTACGAATCTCCAGAATTGCGTTGACTTCAAAAAATTGTTCCAGTAGTTCTTCGTAAATATTCCAATCTTCCAAGTGAATATTGAAATTGGGAAGTTTTCCCAAATTCAGGGAACGAACTCCCGAAACTTCGTCATCTTCTTGGAGTTCTTCATTCCTTTCCTTTCTTTGTTTTTTTCTTCTCGTCGCCATTGTTGAGTATCGTTTATTTTTCGAAAATATGAGAAAACAAGAGTTTACTTGATACCATTAGGCCAGATCAAGAACTAAACTGTTTATTCGAAAAGTCCATAGCAACCGGGGAAACATCATAAATAAAATATGATGTCTCAATACATTACAATATTAACCAAAATCTTGATGTACATGATTATAATACAAGAATCTAAGGAAATTATCACTTGGTGAGTCACAATAGTAGCTTTTTCAAACAAAAACCTAGTTATATTGGTAGGAAATTTTACAACAAGCTACTGCAGTTTATAAAGAGTCTTGTAAATATAGAAATATTCAAAAAACTATTGAAAAAATATTTAGTTGTTAAAGCTTTTTATAGTGTACAAGAGTTCCTTTCACATCAAAATTAAGCCTCACCTCAACTAATTGAAGTAATTATGGTATCTAGTGTATAATATTGTTGATCTGACTTGTCTTATACTCCTTAACTGGAGTCTCCAAGACGTAATCTACAAAAAAAAAAAGAAAAAAGAAAAGCCATGAAAAGCCAAAAGAAAAAAACATCACTCTGTTCAGAATTACCAATTATTTGAAAATTTTGAATCTATTTGTAAACTTTTTCAATAAAGTTTTTAGCAAGATTATCAAAACCTTGATTTTCAGCTTATCACAGTTTTGAATCTATACTTTGATCAGCTTTGAATGATATGTGTTATTTGTTGCTAAGGCACTATGAAGTTCATTCACATGCACCTGACATTCTGGCTCCAATGGTTCTAATCAAGGTAATTAGAAGGCAAGGTGGTGTTCAACATCATGATGAGCAGTGGAGCAAGATGCAGTCAGCGAATGCAGTGATGTCATCCCAGTCTCTTTTCTTTTTCTGTCTATCTTTCACATGTTGGAATGCCCAACCGTATAAGTATTTTTCTCAAAAAAAAAAATTATCATATATATATATATAATTGCATATATATGCTTCTCAAGAAACTAGAACGTCTTTTATGGTTTATGGTATATTTGATAGCTATTCTATAGCGTTTTTTATACAATAATCATATACAGAACACTCGATAATGTTGTAGAATGTGCATTACATTAAGAATACTATTTTCTGGGTGTTCAAATTATTTGTCTTCAAACTCAAATTTTAAAATTGATTGGAGAAATGGATATGCTATCCCAACAAGCACATAATCATTAGTTGAAGGTCAATTATAAAATTTTATTAAGGTCAATTGAATATTTTTTGTATCATCAGTTTTCTTTGAAGATGGAATATTTCATCTTTTGCAGTACTTGGAAATTGGTTGATGTGAATTTATAGATGGATAAAATAACTCAAATACCCAAGAAGTACTATATTTCATGTGATGTACATATCATAACATTATCTACGGTCTAAATTAAATAATTGTATGTTCATATGAAAAATGCTGTAGATTTAAAGTTAATAATAATAAAGTTAGAGTTCATAAACCATAGGAGGCATTCAAATTTCTTGAAAAGCATTTATATTTACACTTATAAAGTTATGCAATTGGACATGTTTGTAAAAGATGAGCGGAGTAATGAAAAAAGACCTAGATGATGTCACTGCATCAGCTGATGGGGATCAACAGGTGAGTGGAGATCATAGAACTATTAACTATAGTTTATAGTTCTATGGTGGAGATGCACATGAATACTACCTTGTTTTCTAAATGCCTTGCGAAATCTATATGTATGAAAAGGAATATCTGTCTTAATGTATGTATGTATGTATTCATGAATGTATGTTCCCTGTAGACTCCAGAACTGCTGAACCAATTTTTATGAAATTTTCAGGCACAATGTAGAATAGTCCTGAGATGGTTCCTGTGTAGTTTGGGAGTTCAAAAGTCCTCGCTGAAGGACACAAAAAAAGAGAAATCTATCCTTGAAAGGAACAGCTGATGAAAGTTAACAGTTTTTAATCATATGGCACCCCCTTAGCGGCGTTATTTACGCTGTCTGAAACGCAAAGACTTTGCATGTACCATGCAGTCGGAGCCTTGCAGTATGTAGGAAACATATGACTGGGTATGATTTAATGTAATTATGCCAGGTTGATGACATCTGCGTACCAATGCAGCTAGAAATATGGGATGAAGCCTCAGAGGGAGGTGACAAATAATAAAATCAAATACCTCGCTCCTATCCTTATAGTCATAGGTTTAAATATAAAATGTTTCTTCATTCAGAGGTGGTGATTGAGAAAACAATGAAGGAGATGGAAAACTGAAGGAAACTATGATCGGCTGGAAGAGCCCTAGGACTAACTTCTTTCCTAATAGTCCTAGAAGGTTAAAATTCGAAATGTAACCTTAGTGAGAGGTGGTGAATCATAAAACTAAAAACTTAGCTTCCACCCCAATAGTTTTAGGTGGTTTGAATTTGAAATGTTCATTCAGAGGAGGTGAGTAAGAAAACAACGAAGGAGGTCTCTCTTATCAGCTTGAAGAGCCCCAGGACTAACTTCTTCCTTGATAGTCCTAGAAGGTTGAAATTTGAAATGTAATCTTAGATCTCAGTGGGAGGTGGCGAATAATAAAATCAAGGAGAATTTTTCATGAGAACGCAGCAATGCGCATCAGGCTAGCTAGTCCTATATAAATATTTGAATTTGCCAACAACACATCAAAATCAAGCTGTCAGGTGCATGCACCTGGTCTTCATAGTACCTTACTCAATGCTCCTGAACTGAAATACATCATACCATGACCATTTTTCTAGTTCTCAAAAAAATGGAACAAACTTGTTTTCAATAATCTTGGAGCTCAATAAGTTTTCATGTTCTTAACTTCAATACAAACCTATGAATGTGTTAATATTGACTAGGATATAGCTGCTAACAAATTTGTCATCTTCAATTCCTCAATGAAGAATTTCTTCACCAATGTATTGTTGGGAAACACAAGGAAGAGGAGAATGTCCTTCAATGCTGCATTATTTCAACAGTGTCTCCAGTTACATTGATAACAGGCACATGTTGTTTCTCTGTCAGTGTTTAAGTGCTCTCATTCGCTCTCATATGTTAAGTTGACTCCTGGTATTTTCAATATTATCTCAATTGGATCTTATCTGTTTTGATAGAAATATCTGGAATAAGAACTCTCTGGAACTTTCTAGAAACAGTGCAAATTCATATAAAGGGCTGTGCTTGTCAGGAGTAGTTCAGTGTTGCTATTTGGAGGTCAACATGTTTGTATGTGATAATTTTTTCTTTGCTCATGACAGTATTCACAGTGCTATTCTGATTTCACATATAAAGTGTGATTGATAACAAGTGTGATGAAACACATTATGCTTTATTATTATTTCTTTTATAATCTAACATATCAAACATCTGATTGCCAGACTGGGGACAAGTCAAGAATAGGCCGAGTATAATATTCACTCACACTAATATAAAAAACGAAAGTTTCAATAAGTCATATTGGCCTGTATACAAACGTTGAAAAATAACATTTTGAATATAATCTAAAAATACATTCATCGAATGGAACACCCTCTCTAAAAGCCATTTTGAAGTTCCCTCCTCGAAAATAATGAATTCTTTTAATTTTTTTAAATTACTGAGAAGCTGGTTAAAGACCTTCAAACCAGCATAGGTCAGAGTGCTTTCAAAAAGCTGAGTTCTATGGGAGCTACTTGTCAATCTACTACCATGCTTTGTTTCGTAGCTGGGGTTCTCATTTATTGTCTTCATTTTTCCAAGTTCTTGTATGTTCATGTACTAACCTCAAGAATATACAAGCAGGTTCTAATCAAATAAAATAAAATTTTATTGGCACATCTTGAATACGTAGAATAAATGAATGAATAATTCCTCAGAAAGACAGAAGTCTGAGTTTGAAGAATGAGTTTAACATTAGCAGTACATATACAATGGACCATATTATGAATAAATGACAGGTTCAAGAACAATATACAAATTCCAAACATGGATGAATTATAGATTTATATTGACTTCAGATAAGAAATAATAAAAGGGTAACAGATTCATGTTATTTAACATCAATCAAATCAAGAGTTTTTACAATTGGAATTCAATGTCTATAGGTGGACTGAATGGGTTGTTCAGCAGCATCCCTATCGATATTAAATAACAATTTATTCGAATACAGTATGTAGAAGTTAATGTTTGAGTCTTCAATTTGTTTTAGGTGGTGAGGAATATTTTCATACAAAATGTGACAGATGTATTCTTTTATTGTTATCTCTTATATCTCTTATTGTTATTCAACAGTCGAGGCTGAATAATACCAAAATTATTAAGTTCTAGTGTTTGGTGAATGATTTAGTCATTTAGTGGATTGAATTATTTTAGTTTTATTGTTTCGGATAAAAATTAATAATGCTGTAATGTAAAGTTGTCTAATATCAAGTACATGAAATTTCTGATAGAAAAATTCTGTCAAATAGCGACAGTCTTGGTTCAAGCAGGTTACTGGAAGAATTCTCAGTGCCCTAAATAGCTCTCTACATGGATGGTGGGGTGGTTTTCCAAGAAGCGTCCTCACCACACGCTTTTGTTATTTGAAAACTGTTTTGATGTGGGTTGAGCCACCCCAAACAACCACAGCATACTTGAGGTGTGGAAAATTGTAGGCATAGTATACTGTGATGAGAGTTCTAAGGTTGACACTGCTTCTCAACATCCGAATGGAGAAGCAGGCTGAATTCAGTTTACTGGTTAAGTTGGCAGCATGCTGCTCCCATCTGAAACCACTATCAACCTTGAGCCCCAGAAAATTCGTATGATCTACCTCCTAGACATTCACACCCACCCCACCAAACAACAATCTACTAAGAGCTAAACTACCACTTTTAAACATTGAAATCTTAGTTCTATCAACATTCATTTCCAGTTTATTCTCCCTGAACCAATCAGACAGCCTAATGATCTCTGCATTTAGATTAGCTGGCACTGCCTTATTGTCCTCACTTGTAACAATTAGAAATTTATCATCTGCATATTGGACCAAGGAACCCCCAACATGTGCAGGCAAGTTGTTAACATAATGATAAGAGAGAGAGTTGGTCCCAGAAAAGACCCTTGTGGGATATCAGCCAGCACAGACTTTCACTTTGACCCAATAATTTTGCCCTCCCAGATTAATTTTGTTTTTTGTTCTCTCTCAGAAAGGTAGGTTTCGAACCAACTTAACTCTTCACCCTCTACTCCACATGCCCTAAACTTATTTGATAGTATGTTGTGGTACACACTGTCAAAAGCCTTGGATAAGTCATAGAACAGACCACAAGGCCTCTGCAAGTTATCCACAGCACCCAGAGAGTTATTGATAGAGACTGTAATTAATTGCAGATTGAGCCCCTACACCCTTCATGAACTCAAATTGTGTGCTACTGAGTTTATTATTGTCATTCAGGTGATTAATCAACTGCTCATTTTTAATACCCTTGAAGATTTTGAAAGAGGTGGAAAGTATATTGGCCTATAGTTTTACAAATCATTCTCACAACCCTTCTTGAAGATAGGCTTCACTTCATCAAATTTCAGCTTTTCTAGGAAAATACCAACTTTTAGGGATTGATTGATAATCTTGCAGAGTGGAACACAGATCTGGCCAGCTTCATATTTTATTACTCAGGCACGAATGCCATTCCACTGGAGTTCTTATTTTTCAGAGTCGATATTACTTTTCTCACTTTCCCAACACTTACATATCTGAATTGGAATTATGATGTATTATTAGATTGAGCTACCTGACTGGGGAAAACCTAATGATGTGTGAGTGAAGATTGATTCATTGATATCCTGGCAGTAAGAGAATGGCCATTGAATTTATTTACCAGATCACTATGGTTTTCATAAGTAGTTCACTACCTGTGAATGAGGCTGCTTTTATTTCAGGTAGATATGAAGTATTATGAGAGGTCATTCCAAGGTTTGTCTTGACTACTTGCCAAGTTGCTCTTACTTTATTGTCAAATCCTGCTATGAACCCAGCATTGGACATTTTTCCCACCAGAGCTACAGTTCTTTCAAATATTTTATCATAGTTGTGGTAATATTCTCAAAACTCTATGTTATTACTGCATTGATAAATTTATTTCATGTAATTCTCTCTTCCTCTGACACAAAACTCTAATACCATTAGTTATCCAGAGCACTTGTACTTTATGCAGCCTTTTCACCTGAATGTGGAAATCCTTTCAAAACAAAGCAAGAACTTTCCAAGGAAATCATTGTTATTCTAATCCACCGGTTTACCTATGTGAAAAATCAAATTTATTTAAGAGATAAGAACTCTAAAATTAGACAATTTTCTGGGGGAAATATCCCTCATCATCCTTCTTCTCTCATTGACTTCAGGAGAGACCTAGGGTGGTTCCTGGGTGGGTAGATGTAGGGTAGAAGCACTTTGTGAGTGCTTAGTTTACTATTGAGTATAGTGGACATTCATTATTGAGTATATTAACCATTTATTGGGAATTCATTATCAAATTATTCATAAGGCTATTGACAGTTGACTAATCAAAGTCGACCCAAATAGAACTGACAGGTGATGGTGACACCATCTGTTGTTGGTAATGGTGGGATCAAGCTTTAAACTGCATATGATTATTCTGAATATTGGAGATGTGTCAATCATATGACTTTAAAATCAGGATTTATTCAGAGAAAGAAACAAATATACTCATTACTTGTCTAATGACAAGGTTTCAGCAAAGGCTTAAATTGATGCTACTCGTCCTTATCTTTGATAAAATAATACATGAATGTAACTTTAAATAAATAAATAAATGAATAAATATCTCTTTTTTTTATTTTTATATATTTTATTGTAATTCACTTTCATTTCTCATAGTTATGATTACATTTCAAATGGAAACAAAACACAAAGCAGAATAGATTGAACAAACTTTTTTACTGCTATAAATTTATCAATACCACCAACAGATGGTGCTGTCATCACCTGCCAGTTCTATTTGCGTTTAGTATAGTTTTGTACAGTGATAATATTGTTATAGAAATATTCATTATTGGTTGAACATTATTAAACTGTTGTTTCGTTATGGATTTTCTTGAGTGGTAGTTACTGAGTTGTGTTTGTTGTGAGTTGATTGTGTGAATAAAGTTTGAGTGTTAATTTAAAACGTTGCTGGCATTATTTTTTTGTATAGAACTCATAACAGTATATATGAATTATTCTATTATGATTTAAATGTGTGGTATTTTTTTAAGGTGTATTTTGGATGAGTGGAACTCAAACAATATCTTCAAATACACGCCAAGAGTTGTGGAGTATGTTGATGACAGATTATACCAATTGGATGATATTGCTTTTCATCAAGTATTTGAAATGGAAAAGATGGAAGTATTCATATGCAGAAACGATTGGGTAAGATAGCATACTGATTAACATTGAAATGAAAATGTTTCAATTCTTATATTATTTTTCCATTTATATTGAATGAGCATAGCTAGCTCTCAGTTTTGACTAGACTTGAGGCTCGCAGCAATCTATGAGTAGAGTGATAATAATAGTAAGTATATAGCTTTCATTGGTGTTCAGACAACCCTTGAAGGTAGTTCCACCTGTAAAGCTGTTTGAGCCATGTTATGGGAAACATGATGGAGCAACTACTTAAGGGGTTCCAAACCACTCGGTGAGAGATAATAAAGCTTATAACATCTAGTCAGTAGTGGACAGTGACTTAATATAGATAGTGTGACCATTGGACGCCTCGCTTCTGATTGGATAATTCGGTTATGTGGTACGAACAAGATTGAAATGAAGACATCGAAGAATGCTCCTTTTTGTTTAATATTGGGCTAAGTATTGGGCCGATCCTTGCGAAACTTGGATGGGACCACCGCTGAGCGATGCTCTTTCATTTGAAAAAAATTCATCGGAATCGGTTCAAAACTGTTCGAGTGATTGATGTACAAACATAAAAAAAAAACAGGTCGAATATAGAACCTTGTTTTTTTTGGAAGTCGGTTGAAAATGCCCAGTGATGTATGGAAGGATTTTAAAAAGTTGCCTGCAGTTGAGGGATATTTGAAAGGAAAACGAGTAGAGGCAGTCATGCCTTCTTCTGAAGGAAACATATGATTATCAAAATGAGCTACTCAATCATAGCATTCATGATTTTAAGATTCGTCTGGTAGTGCCTTCATAAATAATAAATTGAGTTATCATTCATGAGAATGAAATATTTGTTTAAGAGAAACAAATCATTTCTAATATTTTAATTGAGTATAATATCAAGTGATAGAAAAAAATCAAGTCATGAGAGTGAATAATAATAAAAACAATACAATTTTTATCAATATTGTTCTATAAACACATTCATCAAACATGGAGAGTCTGATATGATTTCTGCAATCAGCTGTTTGCAAATAGAAACACAGACTTGGTGATGTGATACAGAGTGGAAGCAGAAATGAAATAATAGTCTATGCAAATAGAATCAAGGGTTAGGTCTGATAATGATGTATGGTACAATTTTATAACGGTGATCATCATTATTGCATTGATTGTGTTTCTCTATGCAAGCATCCTTATTCCTGGGCGTGGGGTCGCTGTTCAAAGAACTACTAGTCTCAAGTTTTAAAGTTATTTTTAACTTCATGTTATTCTTCCACAGGATGAATTCCTCAGATTGGAATCAGTTTTTAAAGGAAGAATTCCCATTCTGGCTGTCAGGTATGGCGATGGTGTAAATGTGGCTATTATAAAAGATAAACAGGTGCAAATAACTGAGACTATCTACATGAATATTAAGGCCTCGAATGTACTGAAATTCAGTGAGTAAAATAATATTTACATTATATTACAATATAAATAAACCAGTACAGAGTATCCATAACCCAATGCGAATACCCATAAAATAATAAGGTAATTATATAGAAACGTTACTTGTTGAATTTTGTGGTGAATTTTTTTTTTGTGACATCTACACACCCCAGGAAACAATAATCCGTTGGAATTTTTTGGGGGTCGCGATTATTTCACAAAAAAATTGAAATTTTCGAAAAAAACATTTTTCATAAAAATTTATATTTTTATTTGAAAAATTCATAATTTGCAAACGTGTGAGGAGTTCCAAATCTTGAAACAGTGTAAACCAAGTGAATAGAACATTTGCAAAACACTACCCTCCCCAAACGCAGTGCGCGCAAAGCGCGCATAACCAAACCTAACCTAACCTAGCTAGATGTGACTGAACCACCTCATACCTTTATTATTTTGGTAATTATATAGAAACGTTAGTTGTTGAATTTTTTTAATATAACAATTCCTAACCTAACCTAACCTAGGCTAGATGTGACTGAACTACTTCACAAAAGACCTAACCGCGCGCCTAACCTTTGCTATCATGAAGTCACTGTTACATGCATATATAAAAGAGCAACACTCACCAACCTTGTGGTCCATCCCTCTCAATGTGATTTGGTGTTCTCAAAAAAAGACCCCACTCTGGCTGACCTGCAAATTCTTGCCGCCTTCTTGCCAATCACCACCTTCTTCTGGCATCTAAACATGAGAGTGCCCCGATTCACGTAGAGATCATCTCCACAGTTCGGACAGTCAATTTTTTCTTTTATAACTTTGTGATGTATTAAAAAATTTAAAATGTCCTAATCATTCATTTTTATCGACTCCAGAAAAGTCACTTCACACACACCATAAATTACCACACAACAATACCTTGAGCAAACACACAAAAACAGATTCATTCACCACAACACCTAATACACGAATGACTAGGTTTTTTCTTCTTCAAGTAACCGCATGCAACTAACTTAATTACCGGAAATCATTAAAAGCGAAATGATTTTTTTTTGTTTATTATGCTTTTGCACAGAAACTACAAAACCAATTATTTAAAAAAAATTGACTTATATTTTAAGAATATTGCAAAAGATATAGGACAGATTTTATTTAAAATACTAATTTTTTTTAACCATTGTTAGGAAAATCGATTCTATTCAAAAGGGAAACACAGCTGATGCAAATCAATTAAAATTTTCCAATTCATTAGAACTGAGAGAAGGCATGCCTCATAGCCGTGCCTCAAACAAGAATTCTTTATTAGTGAGTCAGCTGATTATCAAACTTGAAGAAAGTCAGGATTTTTGACACTGCGGATTTTCACAAATGGAAATATTTTCTTGCGCCTAAGAAAAATAGTACCACTGGAAAACTTAAATTTTAATGTGAAATAATAGCGACCCCCAAAAAATTCCAATGGATTATTGTTTCCTGGGGTGTTTAGATGTCACAAAAAAAAGTTCACCACAAAATTCAACAAGTAACGTTTCTATATAAATACCAATAATAATAATAACTATTATTATCAGTTGTGCTGATGTACCATTCAACTGCTTTGATTTCTGTGAACATCATATGCTTCTCAATTTATAAAAAAAAGGAAAAATGGCAGTTTTTTTCTTGTTTATTAAATCGCATAATAGCCTGTGTGATTCTCCAATATTTTATGTTTTTTTATTCAATGATTCAAAATAATCCAAGAGAAAATTTCAACATGATGAAAAATTAAAACCTCAATGCTTGCATTTGAAAAATAAAATAGAGTGGATATGGTAATTAGGCTGAGTGGCAGTCTTTTTAATGTTCAATGTTTTGATTTCCAAATGTAGGCTCAACAGCGACAGCACCAGCTCTCCCCGTTTTTAATTTCCATTAGCCAAAACTAACCTAGAAAGTTGCCATCTTTTTAAAATTATGATTATTTTTATAGGCTATTCAACCCCGAAACTCTAAAATCAATAGTCATCGCATATTTAATCAATAGCCACCAAGTTTCAAGAAACTAGAATATTCCTTCCAAGCGCTAGGGCACAGACATACGGACAGACAGACAGCTGCATGATTTTAATTAGGCCCTGTCAGGTCCTTGGTAATATCTTCTCTTCTGAGTGCCCCATGAAAATGTACGGTAGCCGTTGACCCAAAGCCACCATCTTATTTGAAAACAAAAAAAAAATTGGAAGGAGAATGGCACTAGATGGATGGAGAAAAAGGGCAATAGAAGAAAGGAGAAGAAGGGCAGTGGATGGAAGGAGAAGAAGGGTAGTAAAAGGAAGGAGAAGACGGGCAGTAGAAAGAAGAAGAAGAAGGGCAGTAGAAGGATGGTGAGGGAGAGCAGTAAAAGAGAGGAGAAGAAGAGCAGTAGAAGAAAGGAGAAGGAGTTCAGTTGATTGGTGGAGAAGAGCGGAAGTAAAAGGAATGAGAAGAATGGCAGTAGTGGGAAGGAAAAGGAGGGCAGTAGAAGAAGGAAGAAGAAGCGCAGTGGAAGGAAGGAGAAGAAAAAATATAAATTTATTTCTAGATTTCTCATTATCTGCCATTCTGTTGTAATCTATTTTTCAAGCGAAATATTCTAAACTCTTGAAACTTGAGCTTTTCCATAGTGAGATCGCTATTGATTTTGAGGTTTTGGGGTCAAATATGAAGATAATTATGATGTAAGCAGATCTCCATTATAGACTCCAGTTAGTGAACATCAGAACATTGGCAGCTGTTGTTCAAATTTGTAAATGGAAACATTGAATTAATCAATACAAATAACAATTATTATCAACATCATATTTTTACAGTGCAAGCGTTAATGTTTACATTTATGATTGTGTTGAAATCTCTTCCTAAATTATTATATCTCATGTAATTTTGAAAAAAAAACAAAGGGAAGATATTGATGCAGGATATATTATGAAATCTGTTGGAAAAGAAGAAGTAGAAACAAAACTCTTCCACAAGAACTACTAATGTGAATCTTTTTGTGAATTAGGATGGGTATAGAAACTGAGAAGCCGTTGAATTACAATGTTAGTAGTGAGGTTGGTATGCACCCTGAATAAATGGAGCATATTCCTATCAGAAGAATTGATAACAATGATAGTTATTAATTCATCAGGTCCTTGGATACTCCAATGTATCAGTTTATTTTGACAGTGCAAGTATTGACGTCTTCATTTTTCATTGTGCTGAAATCTTCTCTTCTTTTCCTCTAAATCGTCCAATTGGAAAAAAGTGGATGAAAATATTGAGGCCTGCTCTATTTTGAAATATGTTGAGCTAGTGGAACAGAGAAACTAAACACATTATCAAGAACAGTCAATGAGAATTTTTTGTGAATTGGTAAGCATAAATGATTCTAGAAATCAGATAAGTTAAAAGGCCTATCAGCACAACTGATAATTATTTCATGTAAATTAGTCAAATCCTTGAAAAGTCTTTTGTGTTTTTTTTTATGTGAATTTGTTGAGTCTCAGGATAGTCCAATGAATCTATTTATCATCTATGTGCGTCATCACATCGCAGTAGAATGAAGAGGAAGCAGCAGACCTCACAGCCAGAAACTGCTTTCTTTTCCAAATTTAAATACAGAAATTTCCAAATAAAGGTTATGTCAAGAAGTCACAATTTCACTATTAATTTTCACTGGAGAAAAAATATTATTCATTCCTTTTTGAAAGGAATGTATCAGTTTGTTTTATAAAAATTCATGGTATAGGCTACTTGAATACTCCATTTTATCAGGGTTTTTTTTATATAACATTATTTTATACTACACCGAATTTGATTCGCATCAAAAAATTGTTTAATTCAGGATCTTAATTATCATTGCTAGTTTGACAAGCTGATGAATAACTGTGGCATCAGGCTGTACGCTCTCCATTCACATTATAACAATATTTTTCATTTTTATTTTTTATTTCTATATTCTAGTTATATTTCACATTTTCCTTGCAGTTAAATGTCCAGGGATAATGACTCCTCCACAACCATCATGGTAAGAAAGCACACTTTATAATATAGAGGTTGTACAAATCTGTGCTGAAAATCCGTTAATGCTTAAAAAATATGATAATTATTATCAAGCCACTTGTGACACACATAAGCAGGAATCTGATAAAATCGTACAGCAAAGTGGTTAGAATGATTGAATTGATTGGTTCCTTACGAGTTTGGGGAAGTTATAGTTGTGAGCCATATCAGGTATCTGTTTAGTCAGAAAGACATGAGCTTCAATTCAAATTCCTGGATCCTCTTTCTTGGGGTGACCGATTTGATAGGCCAGCCAAAAAGACTCTTTTCTCTGCTGTTGAATCAGTTCCCGGTGGTTTGTAACCCATCAGAAACTTTGGTTCCAGCTCATCAATCATCATCATCGTCCAAATCATCACCCACGCAATGGTTTACGATCTATGTTGGCTTCATCCTCAAAAAAAAATCAGAGGGATATGTAATACAGAATATAAATTTCAAGGTATGATTCATTGAGATGAGTAGGAGGAGGAAGAGGAGGAGGAGGAGGAAGAGGAGGAGGAGGAGGAAGATGAGGAGGAGGAGGAAGAGGAGGAGGAGTAAGATGGGGTGCAGGAGTTGGAGAAAGAAGAAATATAAGAAGAATAGAATATAAACTTCAGGTCCAACTTCTATTCAGGTTAAAAGAAAAGAATAAATGAAATATCAATTAATAAATGGAATATTCGAAATTAACTATGAAAAATAATATTTTTGTGCAACATCTTTGAAAGGCAGCTTCTGTTTGCTGGCTATCATAAACATTTCATTACAAATAATAAATAGTTAGGCCTATACTGGAATCATGACCACACCTACACTCACTGGATAGCTTCGTGATGTATTTAATTTGATTTATTATGACTGATTAGATATAATCATGCCATGTACATTTTGGCCTACCAGCTCCAATATTATGAAAAGATAATTTTTCAATACCTCATACATCTCAAAACATAATTTTGCTTAGATATGGCAAGCAGATCGGCCATTTTTTTTTTTTTTGTTACAGAGTGAATATGACTTTGAAGTGATTATCGTATTTCTAACATAGATTTGTGCAAACCTCTTCAATAATATAACATTATAAATGAAAGTTATCCTATTTATTAATCTATGTATTGAAACTATACCGTAAGATTCGGAACAGGTTTACAATTATTATAGACTAGTGTTTTTTTGTGGTTCACATAACGATTGTACTTTCAGTAGCAGACACAGACTGACTTTTGAGTGTATGTGTGGGGGGGGGGGTCATCCAGGCGTCTGTTGGCTATTCCATATCACCCAGGAAGAGAAGATCACCAGGAAAATTTAAAGAACCAATAAACCTAAAATCGTATTTCAAGTGATTTTAGACTAATGTCTAGAAAAGCCCAAATCTTTTTATTTTAACCCACATTAGAGGTCTGGACGCTCTAGTGTTGGAGTCATTGTTGATGCACACATTCTTCGTAGTGATAGGCGAACTATAGAAAACTACAGGTAATGGAAGACTTTTTTTTACAAGGAAAGAGTCCCGGTTCCAGAATCTTAGTTTTTTTAAATAGCTTCTCTGAAACTATATACTTTTGAATATATTTGAGACATGAATATATCCACTTTAGCCTGCGTAGTGGAACAAAGTGAATTGTTTCCGGTGCTTGAGTCATCCCACATTGATTGTCAATGTCAGGAGAGGTTGAGGTGTTCGGTAGACTACAATTTAAAGCATCAGAAAGATTTCCAAACTAGTAGTTCTATTAACAGTAGACCTCTCTCACCCAAATGTATTGGATTCAAATGTATGCTCTTATTCATGCTCTACTTAGTATGAGCACACTGTACAGGATCAAAAACATACACACACACACACACACACACCCGCTTGCCAGTTTATCCCATATCATTACCGCATATCATGTATCAGCTACGGTATTCTATTAGTACCTATCTAATTTACTGTATATAAGAAAAAAACTCATATTGATACAATTTCGCTTGATTTGAAAAAAATTTGGCTGCCATATTGAATTAGAATGAATAAAATATATGCATCACTGTGCCTAGGAATATGGAACATCCATAAATTAAAAATCATAACAATTGGACTAGGCGTTTGTCTGTAATTGTGGGACAGAGAGAGAAAATTCCAATCTATTTTTTTGCTGATGATGCTCTCATGAGTCCGAAACTTGTGTGTGGGTAATGAGGTAAATGATAACACATATAGATGCCAGACAAAGGAGCGGGATTCGAACCCACGACCGCTCAAACTACAGCAAGCTGAAGTTGTGACGCCCCAACCAATTGCGCTAAGGGGCATGCCTCACTCCGTTTGGTCAATCAATTACCACAGTGTCCAAACCCTAAAATAAGTCCTCACTCAAGACTAGTGAACTCTATAGTATTCCAAAGACATAGTGTGAAGGAGAGTGTTTTGATCAGTGGCCTAGCAAGATCTTCAGTCATGGGGTGGGGTGACCAGCAATGTTGTAGTGTGGTGGGGAGGGTAGACATAAACACATGGAACTATGATAGTGAAGGAAAACAAAGGAAGAGTCCTTCAACAATTTATGAAGATAATAGTGGGTGTTTAAAAAATGATTCAACCCTGAAATCAAATAGCAGAATTAATGCATGGGGTGAATTTTCTGTGCCCCTTCAATATTTTAAGCTCCATTTAATTCAATGTCAACTATCGGCGTCCATCAGGAATGCACTAGTCGAGCATTAATCTAGTCTGAGCAATCGTTTCATTAATCAGATTGAGTCAGATCTGAACCCATATTTGAGCGCATTGATGATTAAAAGTTAGGGGGGGGGGGGTGTAATGCCCCACATTGCCGCTCCCTGAATCCACACTGGTCCACATTATAACTGAGAAGCTGATGAAACTTATCTCTAGAAGTGAAATGCATCACTTCTGTATGAGTGAGGAAAAATCATAATTCAATAGAAATATTTCAGTGCCAGTTTTGATATTCGATTATAACTACCTCAAATGAACAAGTAAGATTAAAGTTGAAACACAAACAAAGTGAGTGTTCCACACATCTTGGCGAACTGGTAGCTCATGAGAGTAGTCATGATGTTTTGAAAAAAAAGAAATAACAATTTTCTTTACCTTTTGTAGTCTATTGCATTGATGAATTCAGGTTGATGTGAGGGTGAGGTATGGGAAGGATTAAGATTATGTTCACCAAACCTGACGATGCACTACGAGATTAGGCACTCCTAAACGAGTAACTGAAAATTCAACACGCTGCATCAAAATAAAACTATGGTGGACTTTATACAATGAGATGCAATACGATGCAATGAATGTTTCTATGTGGTTTTCACATATACGTGTCATCGCTAACGACTTATCTATTGTTTAATGAAGTCTAGACCACGGGTTCTCAATTTTTTTCAAAGACACTACCTCTTAAGGAAAATTAAAATTCTGCACATTTTGTTGGGGGGCGGTTGAATTGAAACCACTTCAAAAACACAATATGGTTTTTTTGGAAAAATAAATAATTGAAATGCATTACAAAAAATAAATAAGAGAGATTAGCTTGTCCCCCCCCCCCACGCAACCGCGGCCGCACTGCTGCCAATCGGCGCTCACTATTTAAACGAAATATTGGAACAAACCTATTGCACCAGTTGGTTCCAAGTAGCTCGTCCACACAGGTATTCAATTAGATTCCATTAGTAAATAATAACCTTGTTTTATTACAAAAAGGAGAGAAATAGAATAAAATTGATTAAATTTTCCATTATCCTGCTCTGCAAACCCCTTAAAAATTGTCATGTACACCACTGTTTGAGAACCCCTTGTCTAGATGGTGTCCAAACCAAAGCGCCTTATGACAGAAACTCTCACAGAAATAAGCGCCAAGGGTCAAGCCAGCTACACTCTAGCAATAACTCACTCTATCTCCTTCTCTTAATTGTCTCTGCTCTCTCACTCTCTCTCACTCATTCTCTTACACATGCGCACAATGGTCCTGATAATTTACCTTCAGATTTTCAGTCATGTAAAACTCCATGTGGCTTTTATTTAATTATCTTGTGAAATTAGTGGACTAATAAAGTGAATGCTTTTTCCCTACAATATTCAGTTTGGACGTAAATGATCAGATTAGAGCTGAAAACAGAGCCGGAAATTGGGGTATTTTGGGATGCTCTGTAATACGTACCAGGGATAGGAGGTCAACATTTTGGATTTAGACCATCTAAGACCCCATAAACATTGCGCAGAAACTTCGCTTCTTCCTTCTCTTTCTACCTATTGTTCTTTTTCCTCCTCTTCCTTTTCACTCTTCTTCCTTCTTCTTTCTCTTCCATTCTACTGTTCTTCTTCCTTCCGTATTTCCTCATTTCATTCAGTGTAGGATGGCCCTTTTTTCACCTTCCATGACTGGACTATTAGAAAAATGTCTGTTATAGTTTTTGCTGTGGGTAGAAAATCACATCTATCACCATCACCCTCCATTTTCCACCAATGTATAGAAAAAAACACTGTCCAAATCGAGAAATAAAGAGTCAGTATGCAAAAAAGATAGAGAAAATAGTAAAAGGGTGTGGGGTTCGAGTGTGAGAGTGGATTGGGAGGGAACTGGAAAGACTAGTTTTTTTTTAGATAATATGTTTTATTTATTATCTTGCTGAGCATGAGTAAACCCACTAGTAGTAAATAGAATGATTATATTTGTGGATAAATTTTATAGTCTTAACCACGCCTAATGAATAGATATTTTATTCCATATTCATGAATTTATTGATTGATTGGTAAGGACGCTCTCTATTTTGCAGCTTTGCTAAAGTTGGAAAGAAAATTATGAGTACTATAGCAACAATTGGAGGATTCATTCGTCCCAAGTGTGGTTCAAATTGTTAATTCTACAATTATTATAATAGTTATAGTAATTTGGAGCCAAAAATGTTTATGAGAAAATGTAGATTTTATTTTGATAATAATTATGAACTGAATAACATTTACATTTGTTATGAACATTCATAAAAATTGTTCAACATTTGAAAACATTTTTTGTGCACAAAAATTATTTTTAATAGCATTATTCACATTTGTCATACTAATTGTTGGCTCTGAATAACTGTTGAAATTTGAGTGTGTAGAGTAGTTTTATCTTATTTTTAGATTTCGTGTTTTATGTCTTAATTATGCAAATGTGAACAAAAAAATCCAAAATTCATCAATAGACAAATGCTCAGTTCCAGATTACAATATAACTTAAATTTGGAAAACTTTAGAAAAAATGTTTGTTGAAACAGATCACCAAGTATGGTACTTATAACATGGCTGAGTGGCAAGGTGGAACTACCCCTGAAGGGGCTCCTCACCAATAAAATCTATAAGCTCATAAATCTTTATTCTATTATTACAAAAAATACAACCAAGTAAAGATACAACAGGCGTAGCCCACCAATACTGAGACATAACTCAACAGTTCTGATTTGAGATAATAATAATAATAATAATAAGCGTATTGCTTTTAATGGTGGGGAGACCCTTACGGGTAGTTCCACCTCGCCGTTTGAGCCATGTTACGGGGAACATGGTGGACCTACTATTTTAGGTGGGTTCCGATTTGAGATACAGATTGATTTTGAAATGTTTAAATCAGCTGATGTGAATATTGCTATTCATTTTTACACTGCTATGAAGAAATCCTAAGCTCTGATTGGTCTGGAGTCAATGTACCATTAAAATAGCTCCATTATGATACTGTTTCAATCAGGCGTGATGAAGAAGAAGAAGAAAAGGAGAGGTTAGTTTATTAGAAAAGGAGGAAGGTGGTGATCAAGAAGAAGAAGCTGCATACACTACAATATAAAACTCGATTTTCTTTCAAAATATAGTCTATAATAATATTGTTATGGGTTCTATCTCTAAAATAATGCTGACATCACTTCAAATTAACACTCGCACTTTATTAACACAAATTATCCACAACTCACACTGTTCGGTTATTTCTTACACAAGATGAACAATCAAAAACAGATGAATCGATAATGTTCAACTGATAAAGAGTTTTCAATAGTACTGTACAAAATTCAATCATTAAATATCAAAAGGCCAATCTAATATTAAATAGTAACTGTTCAATAAACTGTCCAATAATTCAAGAAGAACGTCGAAAAAGAACAATTAACTTACTTACGTAGCACAAGTCCGTAATACAATGAAAGCTATGAGTAGAGTCCACTGGTATGAGTTGAATAGGAAAAAGAATTATCATTTAAGGCACAGTATACAGTAATTAGATATCACTGCTGTCACTACTTGTTTATCTCAACGAATTTCAAAGAAGACTGAACTAAATAAAAACTTAAAAAACACTTTTACGTAGAAATTATGACTCATGTTATGGCGTGACGGCCGTTTCATTCTGTTGTCAAGAGAATCGTCAGACGACCCCCCACAGTACAAACACTTGAAAGTGTATTTTACGTTTTTATAATATTAGTGTAAACAAGATGGATCTTCAACATCATAAGACTGAACTAGTTTTTACTAATGCATTCGCCTTAAATAGGCTTTTCAACAATTGAGATTACTCTTCATTTTCCCATCTACTTCCACCGAATTCTAAAATAAACAGATAAGGACTCGCATTTTTGACAATATTTGATAAGATTCCATTAAATTCTAATTGAACACCTAGAATATTCTGCAAAGTTCCAAGTAAATTATTGTTGTGGATATCCATTTTTTGGGAACTGCAGTAGAACTATTCATATCTATTATCTTGCTGTGCAGAACTGACCTTTTTTGAATCGTGGCGGATGCGGTCGAACTATGTCGTTTTTCTTCGGCGCTTGGTTGCAACCAAGCGCCGAAGAAGAACAACATAGTTCGAAACGTGTCCGCCTCGACTCAAAAAAGGCTAGTTCTGCGCAGCAAGATAATACATATGAATAGTCCAAGTAAATATCATAAAAGTTTCAAAGGAAGAGAAATTAATTGCTTTTTATGTGAATTTAACGACTTGCAGTCAAATATTCATTAAGAATAAGTATAATTTACTTACTCTGTAGGCCGTGCGCTTTTGAATCTTTGAGATCCATCTTCAGAGGCGTGGGTTCCTAGATCGTCATGTCCACATTTGTCTGTATTTGACTGCAAGTCGTTAAATTCACATAAAAAGTTAATATTAACAAGCAAGAAATCTAGGAATTTAATTCGTCAAGACAAGCTACAATCCTATCCTACAGATCAACAGTGTTTAAGGTTAGAAGTAAACATCTAAACATTCAATCCAACAAAACCTGTCTCAAACTCAACATTACACCAAACTATGCTAAATTCAAAACCATCAACAAATCGAAACCAGCTCATATAGCCAAAAACAAAGCAGAAATCAAGAAGAGCATCAAACTTTTATGTAAACAGAAAGACACACACAATTTGGAACTTCTCAAACTACACCTATCTATCACACAAAAATATTGGGACAGTTTCTTCCTTGAGTTAGCAGAAATAACAAACACTTGGGTACAACTAAAACTTGACAAAATTAAATAAAGGCATGACAAAAGAATACATAACCTAACACCTCCAAAAACGACAATGCAATCAGCTCACATTTTTTATGATAAAACTGTCAACCTAACAAATGTAGATTTTATAGAAACCAAACTCAACTTATCAAACAAAGGTCTCAAACATAACCTGAACTACAAAAACAACAAATCCACATCAAAAAACATTGTCATTGAAACAGAAACAAGCATCCAACGCACAGACCCACAAATACATGACGAACTTAGACTAGAAACCTACAACACAATAAAAACAAACAGCTCACAACCACACCCTCCCATAAATTCAGATAACCACACCATAAAAGATTTGAGACACAAAGCTCTAACTCACAATCTCACCTTTATCAAAACAGACAAAGGCAACACTACAGTCATCATAAACAATGAAGAGCTCAGCAAAAAACACTTGACTACATAAACAAAAACAACTTTGAACAATTACACACCGATCCTACAAATGTTTGCCAAACAAAAATCAAACGAACAATCAACAAGAAAAATCATGTAATTAATGATTCACAAAAAAAAAGACTGAAACAAATACACCCTTCTGCACCATCACTTCAAACACTCCCCAAAATTCACAAACCCAGCATACCTATTAGACCAATTGTAAGCTACCAAAAAGCACCTGCCTATAAACAAGCAAAACACATAGATCAAACACTGAGAAAACTAATTAATATCAACAACAACACATACATAAAAAAGAGTAGCGATCTTATCACAAAAATAAAAGACACACAAATTCCTAACTACTCCACTCTTGCATCTCACGATATAACAAATCTATACACCAACATATCTGTCAATGAAACAATAGAAATTATAAAGAACATCCTTATTCACAACAACACAGCTACAGAACATATAGATGAAATAATAGACATCCTAAAAATCATCACTCACCAAAATTAGTTTACCTTCAACATCAAATTTGACTCACAACCTGATGGACTGCCAATGGGCTCACCAATTTCAAGCGTATTTGCTGAAATCTATTTCCAACACTGTGAAATTACTCATATACTCTTTAATAAGAGATTTTCACAGAACATAATATACTGGCACAGATATGTAGATGATGTTCTATTGCTATACAGAGGAAACAAAAGACAATGTGAACAACTTCGATCATACATAAACAAAATACATAAGAACATTCAATACACAGCTGAATATGAGCGAAACAATTCAATCAACTTCCTAGACCTCTCAATTACAAATAACTCAAACCAATAACACAGCTTTAACATCTACAGAAAACCATCAATGACAGATACCCTAATAAACAGCACCTCCAATCATCCAACACAACACAAACACTCAGCATTCAGGTTAATGCTACAGAGACTCAACAACACACCGCTATCCACCGACAATTATAACACTGAACTAAATACAATAAAATACCTAGCACAAGAAAACGGTTACAAACACGACCCAATAATCAATACAAACACGACCCAACAAACTCAATCATAAAATAAAAAACAAAACACCAACACCACAAACAAAAAATACATTACAATGACATACATTAATACACTAGACTATTAAACAGACTAGCAAAAATCTTCAAAAAAGCCAGCCACACCATCTCATTCAGAACAAAAAACAAAATAAAAAATGCACTCACACTCAAAACCACACTGAACACAAACAAATACGATCTCCCAGGGATCTACAAACTGAACTGCTCTGATTGTAACAAATACTACATAGGACAAACAGGCCGCACATTCAAACAACGTTACAAGGAACATTTTCAAGCCCTGACATCAAAAGCTGAATCGAATTTCGCCGACCATATCATTCAAACTGGGCACACTTTTACTGACATCACTACCAACCTACACATCCTACATATAAAATCTAAAGGACATGAACTCAACACCCTGGAACAATTTTAAATATACAATACACAATAAACAAAACATCCTCAATGAACAACTAAACTTTTAATCACACAAACCTTTGATCACATTTTACAAAAACCACAACTCTTCTAACGAAAAAACTGACATGATGATCTAGGAACCCACGTCTCTGAAGATGGATCTCAAAGATTCAAAAGCGCTTGGCCGACAGAGTAAGTAAATTATACTTATTCTTAATGAATATTTGACTGAAAGTCGTTAAATTCACATAAAAAGTTAATATTAACAACGCAGTTTGTCATGGAGCAAGAAATCCAGGAATTTGATTAATTGCTTTGAAGTTAATATTGACACAGCAGACAATGCTGTGAAACCTTCTTCCTCTTAATTTCCACAACAATATAATATGATATATTCGATTAATTATATATAACCTGCAATTTCACTCAATATTTTCTTCAATAAATAATCTGCTTTCAATAATAAGTTGGAAGTTAACCTATAATATCCAGCAGCACGTCATCTTCTTGATCTCTCGAGCAAGTAGGTGAGACATTGAGATGGTAACCAACTACACTACACTACATCACTGTACACATGCTCAAGATGAATAGATTCATCTGCAGTGTTGTAGTATTACAATTTACAGCTTAGCCTATAATTCTAAACTTACCGCTTCTTTTGTTCATAAATATCACTCAAATATATCGATATATCGATCTTGTTGTGAATCGATACTGAATCAAATAAGCTCAATGTTATTTATTATATTTTTTGAAGGAAGGCGATAATAAATAAGAAAACTGGTAATGGAATGAAAGATAATTTCTTTTAATAGCAATATCAGTAGCCTATGGAAGCATATTGTATTTCACTTATTTTGAAGTACAGTTGTATAATGTAAACGTATGTTAGATCCACACTGTTTGTATATTGTGGGGGTTGCCGGGGAGTAAGGGCGTTAAGGGGGGGGGGGGTTCAACAAGAACGTGGAGGTTTTGTAGGAGGCTCTTGGGAGAATAGCAGGATAATTGGAATGTAATTATTGTAATAATCGTATCAATTTTCAATGTTTAGTTTTATTAATGATGTAAAAAAGTGTATGAATGAAATTCCTGGATTTCTTGTTCCATGACGAACTGCGTTGTTTATATCAACTTTTCATGTGAAATCTAATGACTTGCAGTCAAATATTTGTTAAGAATAAGTATAATAACTCACTTAATCTGGCCGAGCGCTTTCGAATCTATGACATCCATCTTCAGAGGCCTCTGAAGATCCATGTGGCCTCTGAAGATGAATCTCATAAATTCGAAAGCGCTCGGCCAGATTAAGTGATATATTATACTTATTCTTAACAAATATTTGACTGCAAGTCGTTAAATTTCACATGAAAAGTTAATGTATGAATAAATCATCCAAATGGTGAATGGAACATGAACTCAAAAGAGAGCCATAACAATGTCACGATTATGCTGAAAATGATGAACAATATGAAGCTGAGTTATTCATATGTATTATCTTGCTGTGCAGAACTGACCTTTTTGAGTCGCGGCGGACGCGTTTCGAACTATGTTGTTCTTCTTCGGCGCTTGGTTGCAGACTGACTAGTTTTCTGGTATGTAAGGTCTGGTGGTCGTAGGAAGGTAGTGGGAGGAGTGGATGTGGTGGGGGAAGTGGGTGTGGTGGAGGTGTTTTTAGGAGGGATTTGTGATGATGTTGAAGAGGGTATGAGATTTGAAATTAAGTTGGTCATTGAGTATGAATTGAGGATGTGAAATGGAATGTTTGTAAATTTCGAATTGTTCAAGAGTATTGAGTTTTTGACTTTTGGGGGCAATGTGAAGGATGTGGAGGTTTTGATCAATGTTGGTGAATGAATGATTTTTTGTGAGAAGATGTTCAGCATAATTTGATTTTGTCTGTGGTTGGGTGAGAATCATTCACAAACAACAAAAATCCACACAACCCCTACCAGACTCCAAATACATCATATTAACATACATCAATCATACAACACAAACAATAGCAAATACCTTCAGAAAGCTCAACTACACAGTTGCATTCAAAACCAACAACACCTTGAGAAAACTCACCACCAACTACACCACCACCATCACCAACATTCATAATCATTCTGGCACTTACAAACTGACATGCAACGAATGTGACAGCTTCTATATTGGACAAACTGGCAGATCTTTCACAACCAGATTCAAAGAACACATAAAAGCCCTCACCCAACCACAGACAAAATCAAATTATGCTGAACATCTTCTCACAAAAAATCATTCATTCACCAACATTGATCAAAACCTCCACATCCTTCACATTGCCCCCAAAAGTCAAAAACTCAATACTCTTGAACAATTCGAAATTTACAAACATTCCATTTCACATCCTCAATTTATACTCAATGACCAACTTAATTTCAAATCTCATACCCTCTTCAACATCATCACAAACCCCTCCTAAAAACACCTCCACCACACCCACTTCCCCCACCACATCCACTCCTCCCACTACCTTCCTACGACCACCAGACCTTACATACCAGAAACCTAGTCATTCTGCAACCAAGCGCCGAAGAAGAATAACATAGTTCGAAACGCGTCCGCCGCGACTCAAAAAGGTCAGTTCTGCACAGCAAGATAATACAAATGAATAGTTCTACTGCAGTTCACGAAAAATGGATAACCACAACAATAATGAAGCTGAGTATTTAGACCTAGGTTCATTTGTTGCTTGATTATTTTTTCTGTTACTTATTTTGATGATTAATTCAAGAACTTGTTTTGTTCTTTTATGTTCAAGTTCAAATAGTGTTGATTTTCAGTAGCGAGGAAATGCCAACGAAATAAATGAGAATGTTATTGCAAATTCGTATGTTCAATTGCTAGAGTAGTTTCCTGATACACAGCTAAATAACTTTGTGGTATCTCCTTTATAGTATGGAACCGAGGTCTCTCCATTAGTGTGTGGGGTTAAAATGACCTCAACCAGTTGGTACAAAATGGGGATATGGCAGTGTCTTTCCACTTTTGTAGGGTCAATAGGTTATCAGCTGGATGCCTTGTGGGACAGATCAAGAATCAAGATGACATGTTATTAAAGATTGTAAATCAACTTCCAGCTTATTACTGAAAGCTTATGTATCAAGCAGATTATGTATTGGAGAAAATGTATTAGTATGATAGCAGGTTATATGATGTAATTAAGAGAATGTATCATCATATTTCAAGAGTAACATGAGTTTATATTTCTGGATTTCTTGTTCCATGATGAACTGCGTTATTGATATTAACGTTTTTAGTGAATTCAACGACTTGCAGTCAAATTTTTATTAAAGATTAGTAGTATTTCACTTACAACGTTTTCGAGTTGTTGAAACCCATCTTCAAGGCATACTAAATATCGGTTATAAACTTAAAAAACACTTTTGAATGGAAATTGACTCACGTTATGGCGTGACGGCCGTTACGCTCTGTTGTCTAGAGCATCATCAGACGACCCACAGTACACTGATTCAAGGCATGAGTTTGAGGGTTAGTTATGTTGGAATGGTGAAGGGGTGGGGGGATGAGTAGGCGGGAGGTTTGAAATTGGGATTATTTTGTCAAATAGAGTATGTGAGAAGACGTTAAGTTTATCATTTAAAATGTTGTCAGGCTGCTGCTTTGCATGTTTGTATATCTCATATTGTTCTAAAACATTGAGTTTCTGGCTTTTGTGAGTGAAGTGTAGTGTGTCTAAATTAGTGTCAATGTCTGTATAACTGTGGCCTGTTGAAATGATGTGTTCAGCAAAAGTGGAAAGTGTGTTTGGGTGTGAGATGGCTCTTGTGTGTTCTTTGAATCTAGTGGTGAATGTCCTGCCAGTTTGTCCTATATAGAACTTGTTGCAGTCATCACATTTCAATTTGTAAATTCCAGATCTGTTGTACTTGTTTTGAGATGTTGTCTGAGACTGCAGGTGTTTTTTGAGTGAATTAGTTGTTCTGTAAGCTATTTTATATTTGAGTTTCCTGAATGAAGCTGCTATTTTATGAGTTTTGTTGTTGAGGTAGGTAAGTGTGATGAATGTATGGGGGTTGTCATTCTGTTTGTTGCTGGTGTGAGTGATTGGTTTTGTTGATATTCTGTGCAGTAGTTTGTCTATTAGTGTGTGTTTGTAACCATTCTGTTGTGCTATGTATTTTATAGTATTCAATTCTATATTGTAATCTTCTTGTGACATAGAAATGTTTGTTAGTCAGTGGTGCATGTGACTGAAAGCGACGTGTTTATGTTGGGTTGGGTGATTTGATGTATTATGGATTATTGTATCAGTTGTTGTGGGTTTCCTGTAAATTCTAAATGTTCTGAATGAATGTTCCTGCTTTGTTATAGTGATGTCCAAAAAGTTGATACTATTATTGTGTTCACGTTCTAAGGTGAATTTCAAATTTGGATGGATTTTATTTAGATTGGTGTGGAATATTTCAGTTTGTCTTTTATTGCCTTTGTATAGAATGAGAATGTCATCAACATATCGGTGCCAGCTGATGATTTTGTCTGTATTATGTAGGATATGTTGTTGTTCTATATTGTGGATAAAGATTTCAGCTAGGATGCAAGAAATTGGGGAACCCATAGGAAGGCCATGAGGTTGTGAATAGAATTTATTATTGTATGTGTAGTAATTTTTGTGAGGTAACTAGTGTTGTGAGGTCTAAAATTTCTTGGAGCTGTTCAGGTGGTGTGTTGTTTTTGATGAGCATTTGTTTAAGGTGAAGAAGTGTTTCATGTATGGGTACATTGGTGTAAAGATTTGTCATGTCAAGAGAAGATAGTGTGGAATTGTGTGGTATATGGATTTTTTGTAGTTTGTCTATCAGGTCTATGTTTTTTTTTACTGCTGTGTGCTGATGGAATGTTATGTTCTGTCTTATTGTTTTATCTAGGAGTTTTGCTAATTTGTGTGCAGGTGCATGTGTGTGATTTATGAGAGGTCTGATGGGACTATCTGCTTTGTGAATTTTTGGTAAGGCATTTAGTTTTGGTGCTGATGGATTTATGTGCTTGAGGTACTTTTTGTGTCTGTGAGGAATGATGTGAGTATGATTGATGGCATCTTTTATTTGTGTTTGATACTTGGGAGTGGGATCATTCTTTAGTTCCATGATTTTATTATTAGTAACGAATTGTTGTACCTTCATGTCTATTTCTGTTTTATTTATAATGACTGTGATGTTGCCTTTGTCAGCTGTGGTTATGATCAGGTTATGGTCTTTCTGTTTTTTCTTAATATTTTTCATGGTTATAAAATCTGGGTTGGTTTTGGATTGGACTTTGAAAGTGTTTTTATTGCGTGATATGTCCTGCCTCAGGTATTCATGTACACGGATATTTGTATTCTGTATAGCAGTTTCTGTGTCTATTATAGTTTCAGTCAATTGTTTTTGTGAGAGGTCATGTTGTGTGTTAATGTTGTGTTTTAGTCCCTTATCAAGTAGTTAAATTACAGATCTATTGAAGTCGATGTGTGTGGTATTCGTTGTTTTTTTGTGGAATTGCTGTTCTGTGGTGATTAATGGGGTCTGTGCATTTTGAAGTTGTGCAATTTTTTTTGGTTATGTTTGGTTTTTAATTTTCAACTCATGAGATTAACTATGCTATTTGTATATGTGATTACTTCTTGTACTTCGGTGTAGTGAAGAAAAGAGCTGAGTTTTAAATGTAGATAATATGCTTTCTTGTTGAGTTCATTCTTTTGTCTGTGTAGATGTTGTATGCTGTTTTTGATGAATAATGATTGAGCCTGTTTCACAGTTTTTCGAGCAGGTATGCTGTTGCTTTTTGAAGAAACTCTTGCATATTTAGGGATGATTTGGTTATGGATGCAAATGTGATTGAATGATATGGCAAGGGATGATTTCATAACCTTAATTCGAGTGTTCCTGTGGTATGGATCAATGTTGTCCTCTCGGCGAAATTATGATGTTGAAGATCCATCTTGTTTCCACTAATATGTATTATAATCTTAAAAAACACTTTTGAATGAAAATTGACTCACGTTATGGCGTGACGGCCGTTTCGCTCTGTTGTCTAGAGCATCATCAGACGACCCACAGTACACTGATTCAAGGCATGAGTTTGAGGGTTAGTTATGTTGGAATGGTGAAGGGGTGGGGGGATGAGTAGGCGGGAGGTTTGAAATTGGGATTATTTTGTCAAATAGAGTATGTGAGAAGACGTTAAGTTTATCATTTAAAATGTTGTCAGGCTGCTGCTTTGCATGTTTGTATATCTCATATTGTTCTAAAACATTGAGTTTCTGGCTTTTGTGAGTGAAGTGTAGTGTGTCTAAATTAGTGTCAATGTCTGTATAACTGTGGCCTGTTGAAATGATGTGTTCAGCAAAAGTGGAAAGTGTGTTTGAGTGTGAGATGGCTCTTGTGTGTTCTTTGAATCTAGTGGTGAATGTACTGCCAGTTTGTCCTATATAGAACTTGTTGCAGTCATCACATTTCAATTTGTAAATTCCAGATCTGTTGTACTTGTTTTGAGATGTTGTCTGAGAATGCAGGTGTTTTTTGAGTGAATTAGTTGTTCTGTAAGCTATTTTATATTTGAGTTTCCTGAATGAAGCTGCTATTTTATGAGTTTTGTTGTTGAGGTAGGTAAGTGTGATGAATGTATGGGGGTTGTCATTCTGTTTGTTGCTGGAGTGAGTGATTACTCATCCCCCACCCCTCCATCATTCCAACATAACTAACCCTCAAACTCATGCCTTGAATCAGTGTACTGTGGGTCGTCTGATGATGCTCTAGACAACAGAGCGAAACGGCCTTCACGCCATAACGTGAGTCAATTTCCATTCAAAAGTGTTTTTTAAGTTTAGAATACATATTAGTGGAAACAAAATGGATCTTCAACATCATAAATATTGATGTTTGTTTGTTGGTTAGAAGAGCTGTGGTTTCTGTATAATGAGGTCAAAAAATTTGTGTGTTAAAATTTAACTGTTCGTTGAGGATGTTTTGTTTATCGTGTGTGGTGTGTTGATAAATTTCAAACTGTTCCAAGGTGTTGTCCTATGTAAAATTTGCCAAACAGGCCGTGCATTCAAAGAACGCTACAAGCTTTACATACAAAAACAGAATCCACTTTTGCAGACCATATCATTCAAACTGGACACACTTTTACTGACATCACTACCAACCTACACATTCTATATATGAAATCTAAAGGACACGAACTCAACACAGTGAAACAATTTCAAATTTACAAACACACCACACACAATAAACAAAACATCCTCAACGAACAGTTACATTTTAAATCACACAAACTTTTTGACCACATTATACAGAAACCACAGCTCTTCTAACCAACAAGCCAACATCGATATTTAGGATGCCTTGAAGATGGGTTTCAACAACTCAAAAACGTTTGGCCTACAAAGTAAGTGAAATACTACTAATTTTTAATAAAAATTTGACTGCAAGTCGTTGAATTCACTTGAAAAGTTAATATGAGTTGTCAGGGAACAAATTTGTGGCAGTCCCACCCCCCAAGAGAGTGATCATAACTGGCATAATTAGTAAATTTTCAAAAATTAGCGCCACAGTAGACAACAACGCTGTGCTATACGTGACGTCACTTGGGCACGAAATTCAAAAATTACTGGCATCAGAAAAAATATTTCAATTATTTTAAATACCTGGCTCAGGCTATCAACACATATCTGTTCACAATTTGAGAGACCTGTTCTTTAATTTAAATCTCAATAATAGTTATAAAAGGTGCATAATAATTAGTCAGAAATTGACATATTCATACAGGCTTTAACCTAATCACTGAATTGGTCACGATCGAATAAATAAAAGTATGATAGTAAAGTCAATATTATTACATAATTCTAATAGTATAGTTCATAAAAAGATTGCACTCACTTGGAATTCGATCAACGAATTTTATTTGTTGTGAAATGTAAACACTTTCACTTCGTAGGTTAGTCCAGACATGAGTTTGAGATTTGACACAATTCGCATTTAATTTATGAACTGATATTTTTTCACTTCACTATTATTGTGAAAATGTAATTTGAAACACTTTTTGAGCACTTTAATATTATAAATAAATTTTTAAGCCTCAAATGTCAACGTGGTCATCTTATCAGTTCTTATCATCTCCAAACCGGCAAAATTTAGACAGCCGAATTATTTTTTAATTAATTTTAAATAAAGTAGAAATGTGAAAGAATCGCTCAAATTCTGTGATAACCTACTGATGAGTTTATTTCATCGTTTATTTTGTTTTTATTCCAACACTCATCATCATATAGGTCATAAGTCAAAAGTGACTCAATCTAATTATTTTCTGTCTCTCTCTTTCCTAATTTACTTCCTGAATTTTTTGGGGAAGTTTTTCCGTTACTAGACTTGCTACCTGAACCTGGAGCCGAGAGGATCTGCTGGGAAACTACTCTATAAAGTCGCGATCCATTTTAATTGAAATTTATTGAAAAGTCTTAAAGTTCCTATTATTTACATGTATTATTATAAATGTATGCTCTTGTTGAAATTTTCGTTGGACGCCTTATTTATATATTTTGTGAACTTGAACAACGGTGAACCACCTATTCCAAAAGGAGGGCGACTAGCCAGAGTGCAAACCACTGAGGAGTTCCTGTACCGTGAGTTATTCTGAAATTATTTAGTATGGCCATACTCTTGTGTTTAAGTGCGCCGAAATAATACAGTGTCAATTCACCACAAACCAACGTTGATGGTACAATCTCCAACTATTGTAAAGGGCTATTCCAACACGGGACCCGATCATACCCTCCACGTGGGGATTTGAAAATTATAAACTTAAATCTAACTGAAAAAAGATTATTTAAAAAACTTGATTCAAAAGGAAAATAATTAAATCGCCAGTCTCTGTAGAAAAATTATCCATTTTGATATAATTTGTTCTAATAAACCTGCATAGATCCAATTCAGTACTTGTGTTTTCTATCTGGGTCACCTTGCTCGGTAAAATAGTTACACTTGTATAGTTTTAAGCAGGACAAAACGGCAGGGATTGGCGAAAATCGTCCTGGACTTCTACAAATTTCAGTAAAACGGCACTGCAAATTTTGGGGAGGTTCAGGGCATTTTTTGTCACCCCTTTTTGTGGATTTGGAGGAGCCAAGCTGTCGCATGCGTGCAGCCTCAAAAGACCTAATTTCCGGAGCAATTAGATGTATTTTTCCACTTTCAGAAAAATGACTACATCACATCCTCCGCCATAAAAAGGGTATATGACAGAGTTTATATATTGTGGTGTAGCCTATGCTGCCCTGTCCACTGTCCGTTAGTCGAAATTTTCATTCAAGGTATCCTTAGCCTGACTAATATGGACAGTGGACAGGGCGGCATACACTACAATATATATAAACTCATCTTACTTTTGAAATATGATGGTATATCCTATTAATTACATAATATAACCTGCTATCATACTCATATATTTTCCTTGATACATAATCTGCTCCATATCAGAGTCTAGTGCTCATTGATACTACATCATGTACTTAATAACTGGATTTTTGTGGATAGCATAATTATTTTATTTATCTTCCAGCTAAGCATTGATGAACTGGCTAGTAGCATATAGAATGATTATATTGGTGGATAAATTCAATAGTCTCAACTACACCTAAGTAATAGATATTTCATTTCATATTCTCTATGAACTTATTGATTGATTGGTAAAGACACTCTTTATTTTTCAGCTCTGCTAAAGTTCAGAAGAAAATTAGGAGTTCCATGGCAACAGTTGGAGCAGCAGTTCGTCCTTAATACGGTTGAAATTGTTGTAATCATTAGAACTATAATAACTTTGGGGTCAATTATAAGAATTATCGACCCAATTATATTAATTATATCACCAATTATAATAGTTATAGTAATTTGGAACCGAAAATGTTACAAGAAATGTGAGTCTTATTTCAATAATCAATTATTATTTTGATAATATTTACATTTGCTATGAACATTGAAAAAAATTGTTTTAAACTTTTTTGTTGTTAAGAAGAATTGTTTTTGAATAACTTCATTTACATTAACTGTCATAAACTTTTTTGGCTCTGCACAACTGTTGAAATTTGAGTGTGTGGGGTAGATTTTATTTTTTTAAATTTCGTGTTTGATGTCTTAATTGTGCAAATGTTGAAAAAATTGGTTTATTTGGGAATACAGAGTGGAGTGGCCCAAAAGAGTCACTAGCCATACGGTATATGTGTTTCAGCCTTGTTTGAATCAATGAAGTTTTTTCAATTTACCACCTTTAAGTTTATGACTTTTTCCAATTTACCACCTTTTTCAGATAGTTATCAATTTGAGCACTAGAGTGCAATACAATTCAATGGAACAGCTTTTTGAAAATATTTCTAGTTCTGTTTAATGAATATTATTGGTTCTAACCTTTTGTGAAGATGTTTTCTATTGGAGAAAAAGTATTTGTTTTGAAAACGTGGTACAAAGGTTATAATATAAAAATAAATGAATATGTTCAATTTTGGATGACATCATAATCCTAATTTGAACAATTTCATGTGAAATTTTTTTTGTAGAAACAAATCAGCATGTACCCATAACATGCTAAAATTGCAAGGTGAAACTACCCCTGAAGGGGATCCCCACCAATTAAATCTATATGCCTATAGTTTCCACAATAAATTATTACAGGAACACAACCAAGTAAAGATACAACAGGCATAGTCCACAAATGCTTTTTTACAAATTTTCAAATGAAAAATATAAATTTCAGTTTATGTCCAAGTTGAACAGGTAATTAATAATATGATGAAATTCTTACCTCTGATGAAAATCAAAACTATATTCACTTTCTCTGCATTCTTAAACTGTTTCAGTTCTACTTTTTCAAGTGAACTTTTAAATTGATATTTTTTTGGAAGAATACAGTGTCAGTTTTAATAGATTATTACTGATTCTTCCAAAAAAATATTAATTTGAAAGTTCACTTGAAAAAGGTAGAACTGAAACAGCTTAAGAATGCAGAGAATGTAAATATAGTTTTGAATTTCATCAGAGGTAAGAATTTTACCATATTATCAATTTCCTGTTCAACTCTGACATAACCTGAAATTTATATTTTTTATTTGAAAATTTATAAAAAAGCATTTGTGGACTATGCCTGTTGTATCTTTACTTGGTTGTGTTCCTGTAATAATTTATTGTGGAAACTATAAGCATATAGATTTAATTGGTGGGGATCCCCTTTAGGGGTAATTTCACCTTGCAATTTTGCCATGTTATGGGTGCTGATTCGTTTTTACAAAAAAAAATTCGCATGGAATTGTCCAAATTCAGGTTATGTTGTCCAAAATCAAGCATTCATCTGTTGATGAATTTTGACATTGATAATTCCCAAGTGAACTACTTTTTAATATATTTGCAAAATCAAGACAACTAACTTGAATTCCAAGAAAATGAAGTCCACTTTATAGACTATAATTTCAACAGTTATTCAGAGCCAGAAATGTTTATGACATTTTATTAATATTATAACTATAATATTCTTCATCATTACTATAAACATCATTTCTATTTTTAATTAATATAAAATTTGAGTTTCAAATGTGTGCCTTGATATTTGCTTTGCTTAAATAGATTAGTTTTGTTTGAAATAAATTATTGAATTGCAATTATTCCATGCATTTTTCCTTACAAGTGTTGAGTATATCCTTTAGTAGGCTAACCATCATGATCTGTGTTCTTATAAGTTGTGCCCTAAGCTTTCCACATGATCTTATACAAAGTAATATTTGAATTTTTTCAAAGATTTTGTCTTGAAAGCTCTGGTTATGCAGTATAAGACAAGTTAAGTCAGCCATAATGTTTGATAATCCAAAGCTGCCAAATCTACTAAATACACATAGCGTAAGAAATCTAATTACACTTGTGTTGAAATCAAAATGTTACTCAATTTGGCAACAACGCTTTGCTGGCTCAGGGTTCAACTTACATAAAACAGACTATACCAATCATCGACCAAACAAAGCGAGGTCTTTGTTTCATGACGCTAGCACTCGACCACCCCTTTTCCAAAAACACTGCAACTTCCTCCTCACTCCAGAATCTTGTCCACTCAAATTCTCAACATCCTTGGTTTCTTGTCACATTATGTAATGGAGAGTGATATGAACAAAATCTTGACATACATGATTATAGTATGTAAGAAACCAAGGAGATTATCACTTGGTGAGTCACAATAGTAGCTTATTCAAAAGAAAACCTAGTTCTGCCTAGTTTTGGTTATTTGTTAACAATAAGTGTGGAAATAAGCAAATGGATAATGCAATGAAATGGAGAGATAGAGTATTTTCTGGCTCAGAAATTCCAGAGTCGTTTGCAAAGTACTTTTCTTCGGTGATCACTAAACAGGACAGTAAGTCTCGAACATCAAATGACTCAAGTAGTCATTCTCCATTTCACATGAATAGTCTGAAGAAAAATGAGCCAATTTCTATACAAAGATATGGATAAAATACTTGAAAATCTCGAAGTTTCAAAGAAAATGGAAAGTTGAGTGATTCTCAACTTTATTTTAAAATTAAAAATATTTTTTGTAATCTAATTCACGAATTCAGTATTGTTCAAATGGAGGCTGGCTATCATTATTAATTGCAAGGCAGTTGCCAATCACATTATCAACGGAACAGACTGAATGGGATAGGGAGTTTGAATACCAATAGAGAAATAGAAGTTGACCCGTAGCAGGTTATCAACGTTTCTTGAGCAAAAGATCCAGAAAATAAAATTTTGTTTTGTGAGAACTCTTACAAAGCTTCCACGGCAATTTTTAATACATGCATGCATAAAATTCATGATTCAACATTTATTAATCAGTCTGGCCTTTTTATTCTATTCATCAGCTCTATTATTTATTGAACCTTTCCAAAGAACACAAATAGCATAGTTTCGAGGGGTTAATTTTTTAAGGATTTTTGAGGGACAGGACTCCAGGGGACTATATTATAATGGACTGCCTGACAAACTACCTGCAGCTACTCTTGTAGCACTTTGCATTAACTACAAGTACTCATATTATTGCGAGGTGGAACTACCCGTAAGGGTCTCCCCACTGATAAAAGTCATATGCTACTTATTATTTTCACTATTAATTTGAACTTATTTTGAAAACAGCTTCCATGACTCCACTCCTCTGGGGGGGAAACACACTGTGACAACTCCAATAGTTTTACTTCCAGCAACACCCCTCCCCCAAGGTCATTTCTAAGTGCACCACTGGATTGGTGTAATCACCTATGTTTGGACTGCGAATAAAAATATTCCTTTCTATTATCTATGGTATCTTCAATAATTATTTTAAAAGATATATCTAATGGAATTATTATAAAAAAAGAGTAGATCGAAGCTAGAACCTATGCAACAAGAAGTTATTGAAAACTGCGGAGAAACTGACAGTTGAAACGCAATTAGTGTCTACAAGTCATGATGCCCACTATGCCCTCAAAAAAATCCATTTATAAATCAAACAAATCAATCTCCTGCTTCTTATATCTGTTCTCCTTCTGCTATTCATCCTCCCCTTCCTTCTCCTACTCGACCACCTCTCCTTCTTCTAATTCCATCATTCTTCTTCCCACCTCCATACTTTCATAGCTGAGTGGTAGAGAGGACGAAGAGTCCTAGCTCTGTTTTCAATATGGGCAATTATAATAAATCAAATGGATCAATCTCCGGCTTATAAAACTTCTTCGCATTACTCTTCTCCACCTCCTACTCTTCTCTACTATCGTGACTCTCATCTACTAATGTATGTTCAAGTGTTGATGAGAAGGATATTCTTGAATATCCTCTTTCAAGAATGGACATTTCCATGTTCAAACTTTGCCTTTCCATGTAGATACATCACAATCATATAATTGATATAAGATTGCATCTTATATCCATATCGTTGATTAATTCTTTAGTTTAGATTTGTAAAGTTCATAGAACAATAATTACAGTACTTATATATTCTCAACTATCATAATCTAGAATCTAAGACTGTGCATTTTGTATTCTACATCAATAAAGTAAATAATCTAATCTGATCTAATCTAATCTCCTTGTTGTCCTTTTCTCCTACTCCTCCTCAACTATCATAATCTAGAATCTAAGACTGTGCATTTTGTAATCTACATCAATAAAGTAAATAATCTAATCTGATCTAATCTAATCTCCTTGTTGTCCTTTTCTCCTACTCCTCCTCCTCCTCCTCCTCATAGGCGGGCGCACATGAGTGCAACGGCACCCATGGACGTTCCAAGAGAGCCCCGATTTGGGGGTTGAAATATTATTGTATCCTCTGAAAAAATCTCTAGAGACTTTACAAAATCATTGTCTATAATTATTATCAACTTCTAATCTGTGAAATATACACCTAGCGGAAAATATCCCAGAGGATAACAATTTTTAGCAATCTAAATAGAACAAATGCTAGCCAAGAATGTGAATTTCCATGGAATAATTTAAAAATTCAATAGCATGGTACCCTTCGTAAGGCGGATGGCACTTTAGTTTTTTGTCAATCAGTACAGTCTGAATTCTGAATGTAATACAATATTTTAATGTGATAAAATAAGAATATTCATTTTGAAAATAGGAGAATCTATTCCTGGGAAACGGGTAGAAAGGAAGAAAGTCCTTTTTTCCCTCTATGGAGTGTTTTCACTAAATAGTTCAATGTGATTTAATGGTAGGAGGGTGGTTATGTATAAGTATTGATATTCAAATACAGAAGGGGGCTATTTTCATCGCCGGCACCCATAGGAGTCAAGCACTGCGCACGCCTATGCTACTCCTCCTGGGTTGAGAAGTTAAGAGGACTAAAAGTCCTAACTCTGTTCTCAATAAAGACAATTTTTGAATGAAATAATTCAATATCCCACTTCTTATACTTCTTTTCTTCTTGCTCTTCCTATATTATATCCTTCTAGAGAACAAAAGTTGTTGACAATAAGATTTGTGCTTCAGCCGCCATCTTGGAAAATGGTGGCCAAATTTTAGTATTCCCCAATTTTCTCAGAAACTATCCACCGCATCAAAAAACATTATCAATAAAAAATAATTTGTAGATTAATATCTAAAATGTTTATTACTTGCATTCTCTCGATATCTTCAACCCTCATGCCATAAAATTCAAAATAAAAAATCACCTCTCATGAAATTTTCTCAATCAAGTTTGACTCGTGATTTATCTCATTGAAATCAATAGTTGACATGACAAGAATCTCACTAAATCGATGAACCATGATAGGTAGCTCGTTTTTATGATGTTAGACCTAAGTATTCAACACTCTAGAATTGTACAACCCTTTATCTCTCACCAAAGCCCAGCTTCCAAGGTGGAAATTCATCTCATGATTTACAACCAATTATTTGCAATTGAAATGGAAATATCATGATGATTTGTCAAAAAAAGGATACAGAATGATAAATTCAAGTTTTTCAGTGGGAGAATCTGTCACGTGGCCGCCATATTGGAAAATGACAGATATAAAATCTAATTTTCTTGTTAACTTGGAGACTATTGCTCGGATTAAAAAAAGTATGAATAAAGAATAATCCTCACTCAAAGATTTAAAACTTTTGTTCGCACTTTATTAGATATTATCACTTTTTTGATATTTCCAAGCTTTAAGTAGTAGAATGATCTCAAAAAGATTGCAATGTTTCTATTCACAAGACTACAGTTGGAATTCTCAGCAAAATGAACTATTTTATTGGAATGTTCTAAAAAAGTTCATCAACAATATTAATGTTTTCAATGCAAATTATGTAGTTAAAAGTTTTTTAACAATATTGATGGTTTCAAAGCTAATAACGTCACTAGAACTTTCGTGTGGCAGGGTGATGGGTCAAGTGGAAAATTTGTGGCTAGTGTTGATATCGTGGGATGAGGTGAATCTTGTAAGATGATGAAATTAATTCTTATAATAAAATCAGAAAATGAGTTTTATATCACCCTCTCATCCTTATAAGTTTGTTGGCTTTGTTATCAGAGGGTCCTTGTTTAGGGGGCTGGAAACCACTCAAGTTTCCAAATGATAAGATGATTATTTGTGGTAGTTTGTCGCATCCTGTCATTGCATGAGCAAAAATAATCATCTCACCAATTTCTCCTATAATACTTTGCTGCTTTGAGATTATCTAAAGAGTCTCATTTACCTTGGATTCAGAACCTGATTGCAAATGCATCACATTGTCTTTTTTAGAGGCAGAAAAAACTAAAAGAACAAATTAGTCTGTATCCTTGTCTACAACCACTACTGTCTCACCAGTTTCAGATCTCTGCAAATCTGAAGACACAATCAGGCAATCAGCATCTGCCTCGGCTAAGCGAACTTCGATTTTGTTAGCAATACATCTTTGGACAAGCATTTCAATTGTAGTGACACAGGGGGTTTATCCACTTATTGAAACAATCTCTTCTCAAACTTATTTTCAAATTGACTTAACTGTCAAGCTCATCAACATTTCACTTCAAACCTTTTTTTTTTGTAAATTACGTCTTGGAGACTCCAGTTAAGGAGTATAAGACAAGTCAGATCAACAATATTATACACTAGATACCATAATTACTTCAATTAGTTGAGGTGAGGCTTAATTTTGATGTGAAAGGAACTCTTGTACACTATAAAAAGCTTTATCAACTAAATATTTCTTCAATTGTTTTTAAAATATTTCTATATTTTCAAGACTCTTAAAGAACTGCGGTAGCTTGTTGTAGAATTTCCTACCAATATAATTAGGTTTTTGTTTGAATAAGCTACTATTGTGACTCACCAAGTGATAATCTCCTCGGCTTCTTGTATTATAATCATGTACATCAAGATTTTGGTTAATATTATTCGTTTTTACATATAAAGTAGCTTCATACACATATAAGCAGGGTACAGTTGGGAGACCAAGTCTCTTGAACAACGGCCTACATGAATCTAATCTATTTACTCTTTCTATACACCTAACCGCTTTCTTTTGGATCTTAAACACCCTATCAAGATTTTGTTTTGATGAATTACCTCATACTAAGATAGCATACCTAATATGTGACAGTAAGAGCCCATGGTAGGCTGTAAAAAGTAACTTTTTGTCCTTCAATCTAGCGAGCTGTCGCAGGACAAATACCCCAGATGAAATTTTACTACATATTTTCTCAATGTATGGAGTCCAGGTCAATCGTCTATCCATCATAACTCCTAGAAATGCAATTTTTTCTTCCTGGTCTAATTGATTATCGTTTACAAACACGTTTATAGCCCTATCTTCATTTAAATTATGTTTGTTTTTGAATTGAAGGTATTGGCATTTTTTACTATTTATAGTTAATTTCAACTGATTTAAAAATTGAACAATGGACTGCACACCTATATGGGCACTTATTTCTAAATTATCTAGAATGGAATTGCTGAAAATGAGTGATGTATCATCAGCAAATAAGAGGGCTCTACCACTAATTAATTCTTTAGGTAAATGGTTGACATATAACAAAAAAAGCTATGGACCTAGTATTGACCCCTGAGGCACTCCAGCTTGCACCTCTAATTTATTAGATTTATTCTTCACTATACTATTACCAACTACTGTAGTTAGTTCTACACACTGTTTTCTCCCAATAAGATATGATTCAAACCATTTCAGTTCAACCCCATTTACACCTACATTTTGCAGTATTTCCAATAAAGTTCTATGATTAACACAATCAAATGCCTTTGACGGATCTAAGAAGATTGCAGTAGCTTTATCACCTGAATCTATTATATCTATTAGTTTTTCAACTAGAGAAACTATGGCTGTCTTTGTTGATCTCCCTTTCTGGAAGCCATGCTGTTCATCACAGATAAAGTTAGCTTCTTGAAGGTGCAGAAGTAACCTATTTAGAACTACTCTTTCAAAAATTTTACTTATTACATTTAAAATACTAATGGGCCTATAGTTTTCTACCTTTTCTCTATCACCACTTTTGAAGATTGGCAAGATCATCCCCTCTCTCAAGTTATCTGGAAAAACACCTTGTTCTAATGAATGATTGATCAGATGAATCAAAGGGTCTAACAATTGATCTTTACATTCTTTCAGAATAATACTGGATACCCCATCCATTCCTACAGTTTTTTTATTATTTAAACTATCAATGATATTTGACAACTCGTCTTGGCATACTGGGTGGAATTTTAATTCGTTTTGAATCCCCTCAGTATTCCCCATGTTTGCATCACTAATACCTGTATTAAGAGAATTTTGAAGATCCTTAGCAACCAGTTGATAATATCTGTTATTTGAAATCACAAATGTCTACACTATCATCAATATATTTGTTATTTTCATTAATTATTCTGGGGACACTAGTATAAGCATCTACATGAGCTACTTGCCTATTTATGTTTATTACATCCCACACTGCTGTGTTAAAGCACACACTAGTATTCAAAATTTCAGCTGTTTTCTTACATTTCGCTCTTTTCACTTCTCTTGTATAATTTTTCTTTAGAGCTTTGTAATTATCTTCACTTAACATATTTCTAGATAATTTGAATTCATCATATGCATCTTTAACCCTATTTCTTTCTGCAAGGATATCATCAGTTATCCACTCTTCAATCTTGTCTAATTTGTTCTTTACAGGGACTTTTCAACTGAACAACTCATAGTAATATGAAACCTTAAAATATTGATGAAACTATCATATTTGTCATTTAAACTATTGCTATTGTAAACCCTACTCCAGTTTTCTTTTAGCTGATTCTGCTTCAAACAATCGATATTCCCCTGTGCACATTGTTGAATTTCTTTCATTACTCTACTCTTTTTAATTGATTTATGACCTTGCAACCCCACCACTAAGATTTGATAGTCATGATCAGATAGTTCCGAGCCGCCTAATCTTGTTTTAGAGTAATCTATATTAGTAAGGATGTTATCAATTATTGTTTGTGATGTTCTTGTGACTCTGGTATATTCATGAACTTTTATTTCCAAGTTATTCATGCATATAATATCCTTTAATCGTCTGTCATTTTATTCTGTGTTGCAAATTCTATATTGAAATCTCCCGCTACAATAACGTTTGTAAAACGAGTAGCAGTAATCTCAATAAGCCTATTGAATAGTTCACAAAAATTGTTCCATTCCCCATTTGGTGACCTGTAAATACCTAACACCGCTACTTCGAAATTATTGTCGATTTTTACTCTCAAACCAGTAACTTCTAAATCCATCTCCACAGCAAATTTCTCTACATATTCTAAATTAAATGTTTGCATATTCTTAGCATTTTTAGTAAAGATAGCTACACTTCGATGAGATGTCCTGCAATACGACGTTTTCAATGAATAGTTTGGAATATTAAGTTGTGACAATTCATCTTCTTTTAAACCAGGCTCTGTGAAAATAGCTATATCAGGAACCTCTTTTTTAAAAAATACTTCGATTCTATCTATTTTGTTACGAATGTATTGGATATTCTGATGGAACACAGTGAGTACCGGTACTTCCCTATCATCCCTTATTACTTTATCGTTGCTTTTGCATATTGGAGTAGATTTACTTAATCTCTTAGAATCTTGAGAGCCTATCAGATTGCTACAAGAGTACCTTCCACTAATGCTATCCTGATTTTTTGATCGATTAACGTCTTTTAATACAATTGAAGATATGAATTTATCATCTGAAACTAGTTTCCCTTCCTGGTTTTGAGCCACTTTACTAAAAAAGGTTCGTTAGATGATTGTTTAGGAGAATTATTAACAGTAGATTGCAAACGACTTTCAATCAGATCTGCCAGTCTATTACAAAATATTACTTTGCCAGATTGATTATAAGAAGCCGCCGCTGTATACACCTAATCGCTTTCTTTTGAATCTTAAACACCCTATCAAGATTTTGTTTTGATTAACTACCCCATACTAAGATAGCTGTTCAAGATGTAGATGTAGAAGACAAGATAAACATTGGAGGTGACCATAGGCCTGTGGGAATGGAGATAGAAATCACAGAAAAAAGAAAAAGGTATTATAGCAACAGATTAACAAGAATGTTAATCATCCATCATCCATCATCTGTCATCGCAGAGGAATGTGAATCCATCCCAAGCCCTTCTAATGTCACGGTTCACCACTATGCCAGCAGCCAAGGTTGCTCTACATCAGAAGACATTTCATGAAGAAATCCAACTTGAAATTCACTTCATTTGTAAAACCAGGAGCCAAGTTTCGGGATATCGTGCCGGACAGATTGGCGGACTTTGGCAGGAAGGATGTATTGGTGATTCAGGGCGGTACCAATGACGTCAGTAAAAATGAGGCTGCTCTACGAAAGAGTCTGGCAGCTCTCTATGGAACCAATGTCATCGTTTTCTCGATTCCACATCGCTTCAATTTGGCGGAATGGTCTTGCGTGGGGACTGGTTCTATTACACATCATTTTGATGTACCATCGACCCTTGTATTAAAATGCGTAGTGGTTCGATGTACCATAGACCCAGTGTCAGTTTATTTTAGTATTTAATGTAAAATGGCTCGATGGTCCATCGAACCACTTTCACACAAATGTAAAACTATTAAAACTTGGTCCCATGGTACATCGAACCTGTATTTAAAAATAATGCTATTTAAAGCACGGTGGTTCTATGGTACATAGACCCAATCCAAGTAAATACAGGTTATAATAAGGAAGGTTCGATTACACATCAGATCGATGTACCATCGACCCTCACTAGTGTAACTAAAGACGACCGGGTCGATGGTCCATCGAACTGATGTGTAATCGGCCCGGTATGATTTTGAACGCATGGTTCGATCACACATCAGGTCGATGTACCATCGAACCTTGTCATATATATAATGATTTTACTGACACTGTGACGTACTATACTTATCGGCAGTGAATAAGTGCGCGCACGCACGCGCAGTTACTAACATCTCACTAACACACATGCAGCAGCCACCGACCAGCAGTGCTCACGCACGCTCACTCACCCTCAGCCAGTGTCACCAATGCATAATAATTACTAATAAAAATTTATCTCTCACCAACTCAATCAGAGTCATCGCTGGAGTTTTCTCCCTCCTTATTAGCGCGCTCGGCCAACTGATTCCTTTCTATGCTATGCACATTATTATCATCTAATCTCCTCCTTCACAACTTTTTCACCTTATCCTTTTTATTGTCATTATTGCACATGGCATTATCTCATTATCACAGATAATCATATTTTCCTTTTCCTTCTCATTCTCCTTGTCTTGAATTTAGTAGCAAGATAATAGTATAAGATGGCCGTCGGGAAGGAAATTTAAGAGCAGCAATCAATTTTTTATTTTTAGATATTTATAAGATATTTTATTCTTTATTTATATTAATAGCTAATGAGCTAATGCTTCCACATTATCATGATTTTAAGTAATTTATATATTAAAATTGATATTTATGAATTGTAAAACCAATTTTTTGCAGTTCGAAAAGTTGGTAATAAGTTCATGTCCAGTTCTAAATAAAATTTAAGTTGATTTACCGTCGGGTTTTCTATTTCATTCTTCCAAAATAGAAAAAACATATTCTAGAAAATTGAAAAAAATTGAATTATTTAAGAATGTATTATAATTATTCAAAAAAATTTAAATCTTAAATTTAAATGAACTATTGTTGTATGTCGGGTCCTTCAAAACTCTGTTATCAGCTAAAATCTGTTATCATTACTCTAATATCTGGTTGAAGGCATACTTGGGAATAACGAATAGAAATTCTAACAAATAGCGCTACTCGTTATATTAGTAATTTTGGTTAACTTCTATCATATTCGTTAGTTTTTAAAAAGTAATCAAACTAACTTCTACTCAGCTAGAAACCAAGCTAACGAATAGATAATCTATTCGTTAGCAGTTTTATTGTTTAATTAGTTAGATTTTGAACGGAAGTAAAAATGCAGTTTCTGATGAATTTTAACAAATATTTAAAATAAAAAATTGGTATTTCATATGTGTAAATAAACACAATCAGTTACCAAAATACATGCTTATTTTGTACAAAATCCTTAAAAAAATTGCACAACAGGCCAACAGCGCAGCAGCGAACTTCTCGACAAACTAACTTTATTTTCTAACTTAATTTTCTATCAGTTAGTTTTTACCTAACTAATAACTTCTATCAGTTACTTTTCTAAGTAACTAACCAATAACTTCTATCAGTTACTTTTTACGGGACTAACTAATAACTTCTAACTAGTTAGAATTTTTTACTTACTTTCCCAAGTATGGTCGAAGGTTTCTTAGATAAGTGACGCTAATCAAAGCAATTTATTTTCAACTTTGAATAGCTCCAGACTTATGATTCAATCATAACATCATCTATCTTTATCACTAACTCGGTGGTTCGGAACCCATCTAAAACAGTAGGTCCACCATGTTTCCCATAACATGGTTCAGAACGGCAAGTTGTAACTTACCTATAAGTATAAGGGTACTCATTACCAATAAAAGCCATACGCTTATTACAGTATTATGATCCAACAAGACAAAATGTTAGAATATAAACTTTGTGAATAAATGGAATCTTTTATTGTGAATAGGAATTGAAAAATGTATAAAATGTAGACAAATATGATGGTATTTTTTTATTTATTCAACACGTTTTTCTCTACTTGTCATGTTTTATCTTAGGGTCAAATCTTGCTATCAATTTTAAACTTATACTTCCCGATGAGCTAAATACTTAAAAATTCATACACAGTTCAGACTTGGATGACAATGAATTACAGAAAGGATTTTTCAAAAGTCGGACTTTTATGTGTGTTTAAGGGGCCTGAAGTTCAGCCCATGGCAAAGCACGGGTACTTGACTAGCTATGCTCAAGTATTTTATATGGGGTTATATATGGGTTCGATTCCTGTTGTACGCTTGGCATTTTTGATCATCATTTCACCTCATATCTCACACACACTTATGTAGGAATCATTAGCAATAAAAAAATAATAAAATTGATTAAATAAATACTTTGTTGTGGAACTTTTACTCACATTGTTGTGTGAGACATAACAATGTGAGTAAAAGTTCCACAACAAAGTATTTATTTAATCAATTTTATATATTCTGTGGAATCAAAGATGGATTTACAACAAAAAAATAAAATAATAATAATAATTGACTTGGCAGGTAGAACTTTTGCGCATGTACGAGTACGAGTTTTTTTTTTTATATCCACGTTTTTCTAGTGAAGTAGAGAATAATTTGACCATTTGATTCATTCAAGTTTGAATATATCTCCAATAAGAACAGCTCAATAAGAGCATCTGAATTGATGCTAAAAGAAAGCCTGTATAGATAGTGAGTAAGTCAAGTTTATTTAGTTTTAGCATGAATAATCTGTTAGGAGTAATTTGGAGTAAATTATAACTACGATTTTTGCTTTCAACTTTAAATTACAGGAAATTGAATCATATTTAAATTACATCAAATCAACATTTCAGAAACAAATTGTATGAACCAAGTGTATCTTAAACCAAGTGTAATCTTCTGTTTTTTGTTGTGAATGTGTTAATTACTCTTTTCACATCTACATACACATCTCTTTTGATTGCCAACAAGGCAAGTGAAGAAAGTCTTTCTTGTCCGGTTGTACTCCTTAAATACGAGAAAGCCTCGTATGTTTTAAGTCCTCTTATTAAACAAGAGAATGATCTTTCACATGAAGCTGAACTCATTGGTATTGTAAGGAAAAGGCGAAACACTTCAAACGTTTTTGGAAATATGTCTTTCAGGTTTCTTTTTACTTATACCTCACATCTTGATTCTAAGTCTTTGTTGACAACCATTGGGTAAAAACATTTAAGTTCAGCTATCAAAGTGTCTTCATCTGCCGAGTAATGCTGGCACAGGTCGTGTACGTCATTGGGTCTTACACTGTCAGAAGTGACCCACCACAAATTTCCTCCCACTTTCGAACACCCTACCCTGATTTATACGATTTATTGCACATACAACATTGATTGTGAAATATTCTTTTAGATGCCATGATGTCAACTTCTAAATGTTTCCAGGAGAGCTGGACTAAAATTATTTATTGGATACACTAACTTCATTAAAGAAAACGGAGGAATAAAAATGTATACCAGTAGAATATTGGGGGGGGGGGGGGGGCAAGTGCAACCCTTTGCCCACCCACCACGATCCCGCAAATGAGTTCAAGTCATACCATACGTATGGTATGAATAGTATGTGTTGTTGGGTACTATATGTACGGTGAGTACGGTTTGGTTCATAAGCCGTATGTTTGGTGTCGTGTGCTATGGTACCTATGGTAAGGTATCGTAATTTACGTAAGATATAGTAAGGTACGTTATATATAATATTGTAAATTACGTGTACATGGTTCATTATGTACGGTATTATACGCTAGGTGAATAACGTGATACACTACGTAATGAATGTGGAGTGTCTCAAGTTCTCAACTCGTCTAAGTTTCACCTCGACTAGGTCCTTTTAGAACGAATCTAGAGTAAATAATAACACTGTAATAACATTTTTTAAGTGGAAATGGGTCGTCTGACGATGCTCTTGACAACAGAGTGAAACGGCCGTCACGCCATAACGTGAGTCTCATTTCCACTTAAAAAGTGTTATTATATACTAGTGGAAACAAGATGGATCTTCATCATCAGTATCTAGAGTAGTTGAGACCACGGTATATAGAAGAAGAAGAAGAAGAAGTTTTGTTGCCCCAAAAACCCGAAAATTTCAACTTTGAATGCCCATATCTCGAAAAATAATTTATTAAAAAAAATTTTTCTCACGGCAATAGACAACATTTCAATAGCTTAATACAGTGGTTCTCAAACTTTTTACTTCGAGCCCCCCCTGCATAATTCAGCCCTGAGCCGGGCTCCCCTACATGTAGGCCTATAAGAGTACTATACATTTAGTACATATTCATATAACTGTGTCTCTTTTAACATTTTACAGTTGATGTTTATTTAGTTAAGTTTTGCACATTCTATGCTAATGGGGCAATATAGTTTTAATGATATTGAAGTAACACATTCTTAATTTATTATAGCTGCTATAGTACATAATTGTTATTTTTTACTCAAAGCAATTACAACAAAAAAAGCTTTAGTGTGAAGGATGTGCTTGTTTTTTCGCGCATAGTTTGTTGAAACGTGGTGTCAGTTCTGATAATGATACTCTTTGAGTTCCTTGGTCACATCCAGTCTTGATCGATATTTAACTTTTATGGCAGCTAGAGCAGAAAACCCAGTTTCACAGCGAATGGAATTAATATTCTCAATACCTTTTCACTCAAAATTGGGTGTTCCTTTTGTACACCAATCCAGAAGTATGTGAGAAAAGATTATTTAAACTTCACATCAAGTGCAGTGTCACCTTGAAGGTCAATGATATTTTCTCTTTCCATCATATTGAGGGAGCACTCATTGACTGCAAGTTCGAATGGGTTTTGAATCCATGCCAAACCATCCAAGTTCTCATCAAAAAAAATTTCAAAACGAGATTTGTGGATTTCTAAGTGTTCAAGAAAGCATTTCTTTTCATTGGTTGGAATTGTTCTTAGAACCATTTCTTCAGTAATAATCTCAAGATTAGGAGCTCCAAATTGTCACTTTTCAGACCACCCTCGTACAAACTTATCTTCTTCACAAAGTTTTCACTTTTTCAGTCCATCGCAGAATGTTAGTATCTTTTTTCTGTGAAGACTTGTTTAGTAAATACGAGTATATTTTCTCAAAGATATCTGCCATGCTGATTGCAGCAAAAAATCCAAGTTGGTGAAAACTGAGTTTTGGTGATTTTTGTCAAGCAAAAGTGTAAGCACTTCATGTCTGAGCTCAAATATTCTGGTCAAAGCCCTTGATAGCCAGCGAGCTTTAGTATGGAACAATAGAGATGTGTGTTCTGAGCCCATATCTTCACAGAGAATCTCGAAAACTAGTGACTTTAGTGAGATTGAGATTGACTGTTTGAACGATCACATGTAAAACATCATCAAGTTCCGGAGTCATACCTTTGTTTATTTACAAAGTTATGCTTCACAAACTATGCTGCTAAAGCCTCCCTATGAATTACAAAGTGTGTGCATCTAGCTTCTGGAGCTACTTTTTTTATCAACCCACCAAGCCCAGTGTACTTTCCTGACATAGCCGAGCTCCATCCTCCATCAAACAATGTCAAAGCACTTGCTCATAATTTCACTGCTAAAAATATAATAAAACTTTTTCAATATGTTGAATGAAAATTATAAGTTACATTTGTAATATTGAAAATAAAAAGATTGCTAACCGTAATTATTTTGTAAGTGAATTCAATTAATTTTCCAACCAAGCTTTGGGCCCCCCTGAGACATCATCATGTGGGTCGCGCCCCACACTTTGAGAACCACTGGCTTAGAAAAAAATTCAAATATCTTAAATTTCACGTTTGTTTTTAATGTGTGGTGAAGTTGAGATCAAAGTAAAACAGCTCCGCTCTGTACTAGAGATAAGGCACGAGCCGCGTTCGTTCGGAGAACGAACTTCAGAGACCCTACTCGCACTTTATTCACTTCACCTAATATGCTCTCCATTTAAACCAGTGGTTCCCAAACTTCTTTGCCCCATGGACCCCTTGCCATGATTTTTGGTTTTAGGTGGACCCCCTGCATAAATGTCATTATTTTTTTTTCGGAGGATGAAGCCCACATAGGTCTGAGACTTGTGCGTGGGAAATGAATTGGATGATGGTGATAGATGAGTTGGAGCTACAGTTTTAGGAGGGTTCCGAACCACCGGGGAAGTGATTTTACAGCAGAGAACAGAGTCTTTTTTGCTGACCAATCTAATCGGTCACCCTTACAATAAAGAGCGCCCAGGAGTTTTAACTTGAAGTTGAAGTAGGTCTACTACTGCTGACAGTAACAGATTCAAATTCACCATTGTGGTGCAGAAAACATTAAAAAAACACATAAACTTAGTAAATTTTTGTAATGTAGTCGAATTTGAATTGAAATAATCAAATAGTGTGACATATTGTTGTTGGTTATAGTGAAATAGTATTAATAAGACTCAATAAGTTATAGCTGGTATTTTATTAAACAGCATTGTGTCCTCTGTAGTAATTGCACACAACACTTATTGTTAGTGAAATGTGATAGAGAGAGAATTGGGGAGAGGAGGTAGAGATTAACAATTCAATGTAACCAATATGAATATAATTCACATTTTTGTAGAATATTGCATCAAATTTGTGAAAAAACGGGTGATACAGATACAGTAATGGAGTGTTACAACAAGAATATTAAAAATTGATTCCAAAATAGTTAATCAAAATACCAGAACAAATTTATTAAAATTGAATAGACTACTAAGATTTCGAGCTCGATTTAAAATTATTAAATACGTAGAGTAATAAAAGGAAGCTTATTAGACCTTATTAGAAATTCTTGTAAACATGAAAAATAAAAATTAAACATTAATACCATAACTAGAATTTATTCTCGAAATAAATGTAATTTATTGTGCACAAATTTTGTTCTCCATCAGAATAATTTTGAACAATTAATTGAATAAGCAAGAACTTGCTAGAATATTAAAGAAAGTTGGTATGATTTGATAATTAAAAGTTATTAGGCTCCTTTTGCTCATAATGATAAACGTTGTAACATATGGTTGTTTTATTTTTTAGAAAGCCCTTACGTTGAGTGCCATTATGTAACACCTGCTTTCTTTGAATGTTACTTATTTTATTTGAAGGGATTTGCGTTGGGTGCCTTTAAATAATACAATATTTTTTTTACATTGATTATTCATTTTTATTTAAATATATATCAGAGCGGGTCGTGGGTTCATGGCTTGGCCCAAATGTAACATGCCTCATATACTATATTTAATCGCTTAACTCTATGAGCTCAGATTCTGCACTCTAAATACTCTATTTGTATTGGTCGTAGTGATTATTTCAGATCTTTCGCGCACCAGTGGATCCACTTTTAGTAAATTTATAGCACTCACGCGAATTTTTATCCCTCTGCTGGCGTGGAGTGGCGGAGTGGTGATGCCCTCTAAGGATCGAAACCTTGGCCCCTCAATCCTGGTGTCGTGGTGGAAAATCTGCTCAGAATCCTTTGGGATCTGTAGTCTGGCTCAGCGATCTGCGGTCCGTCCCGTTCCTCACAAGTGTCTCGACTTTGAATTTTAATTTAAATTTTGAAATGATAGAGACAAAAATTCGGTGATAGAACTACTTCGGTCGGAAGTCCAGGAGAGAGTTTTTTTTTCTTGATTCAGGGAAGCACCTCAGATTCTGTGTAATTTTATATTGTGGCTTCCTCTGATTGGCTCTTTTTTTGAACTAATTAACATAATATGCTAATGAGGTATGGGCCTACGTGACTAATTAATGCCCCTAATAAAATATAAATAATTTAATTTGACTAACACCAATCACATAAATAATATAAATAAGATATGACAAACATAATAATAAATTCTGCTGGCTGGATAATACTGCTTTTGAGTGGATGATCATGGTGAGTAACATTTCATTTTATGCAAGATTCTATTAATATAAGTATGACTAGCTATTTGGTAATATTTTATTGCGTTTTTTCTTATTCACAATATTTAAGGCAATATATTTTTATATTTCACAAATTCCTCGCTACTACGAGTATCTGGCTGAGTAGACATGAAAAAGCCGGCACATCAGGAGGTTATGTTCCCCATAGCAGCAATGTAAACATTGCGATCCCAAGTATATATTATTGATTTAAATCTGTCTAGTGGCTTATTCGTAATTTAGAAATTTCGTATCGTTACATAAGCCCCCATTAAAGTCAGGTAAATGTGAGTATTAAGGCTTATACAATTAGCCTAGAATATGAAGATTTGGATGACTTTAATTAACAAAGAAGACGAGCTAAATTTCTCTAAGTTACAAGTATATGACACAAATGTGACTCTAAGGTCAGGTAAATACAGACTGACTCATGGGATATACCTTCAGACTTAGCCTTCAGCAATGGATAATCTACATATACTTACTCCTAAGATTTACAGAAATGGAAATATCAAAAACATGGCAGTGGATTTACAAAGAAAAGGTAACATCATAAAGCGGCATAGAAATTCAAAAATGGGCGGCTGTTACAGAAATGGTGGTGAGCGTAGTCTACCAACAGTAACGCACAAAAAGTCCCTAGAATTGACGCCGATGCACAGAAGTCATAACAATTTGATCTTAGCAGCTCTTACAAAAAATTTCTGACATTTAAACATATGGAACTTACGATTAGGCTTACAATACATTATAGCACACTCAATAATAATTTGACAGATAGATATCACAGACGTTACGAGATTTGACTAGATTTGATCACAGAATAATACTGAAAATGGCCGCTTGCTTTTAATAATATTTGCCGAGAAATGTTGGTCATACTGAATAATCTTTGGTTTATGTTACTATCCACTCTGATGCCATTTAATATTTTTACAGAGATGACTAAATAACATTTATAATAAATAATGGTATATAATATAATAATAATAAGGATATCTCCTACAATAAATAATACTGTGTCGATAGATGGATCGATCATGATCTGTGACGGCTGCATGGTCATGTAATTCACAAGGCCTTGGCAACTACAAATTTTCTGTTTATAACAGCTGTTTCATCGTATATCGATGTTTTATTTTTGTATTTTCTAACCGTATGCATATGAGGTTATATGTGATTTATGTGTTCATAACCAAAATCTAATATTTACATATAATATTAACAAATATATCATCTAAGATGATTAAACATGCAATACTAACAAGTCGTGGGTTCGTAATGGGTAACTATATTTAATTTCATGTTGGTAATAAAGTACCGTTAGAATGTATTTTTAGACTAGGCTGACTTTCGACTAATCAGTTCCTACTTATTAACCATCTTAATGGGTTATAAATTTCTATCATTTAGATAATAGGCTAACTTAGCAAAGTTTAAACTACGTGTGAAATGTAATTCATGTGTGTAGGGTGATAGGCGCATGTAGACTCTACTGGTCCAGCAAATAGGTCACTCCATGAATTGTTTTCACTCAGTTTTTTGACTCCGAATCTCAGAAGCACATGTTCGTAAATTGATTTCCCAATCAATTATTCTCGAAGATATGGCTTAATATTCGAAATATTCTCCCAAGCATGGTGGTGGAGGTTTGTAGGCGATTTGTACCTCACATGTTTGGGTTGAAAGTATGAATTACGGTATACTTTCTTATTGATTCTATGCAACTGTTTCTTTATTTTGCTCTGAGTGAGTGGCACTTGAACTGTCAGAGTCTTATAAGTTACATTTTCTCCTAGTCATGCTCGATTGCTATCATTTGAGTTTTTTCCTGACTGATTATTTCTGTTTTCGTTTGTTTTGTTTGGGGTGCTAGTAGAAGGTGGCGGGCTGTTACTTCTGTTTGTATTAGATGATGTATTCGGTGACGGTGATTGATTATTATTACTTCTAGAATTACTTGTGTTATTATCTCGGTTATAATTCAGTTGATCACGGCCATCATAGTATCTGCCTTGATCAGGGTATCTACGGTCCTTATTTCTGTGATAATTATTGTTTTGATTCCTTCTGAATCCATTTTTATTACGGTGGTGGTTGTTTGGTGGAGGTGTTTCTGTTTCGATTGTTTGCATGCCATCATTTTGATTATTATTAGTAGTGTTGGAATTGTCCGTTAGCTGATTTGGTGGCGGGTTATCTCTATAGTAATTATTTTCATGTCTCTGTTTTTCTTGATTGTGATTTGTGGTGACGGCTTGTACGCAATGTAAATGATTTTCAAGGTCTTTAAAACTCTTGATTGCTGTGGTCGACAACACAAGTTGAATTCGGTACGGTAGTTGTTTCATAGCGATGTGAGCTAATGTGAGATCAGGTATGGGATTATCTAACTGAGAGTTGAAAAATCGCAGTCGAGAAACGAATGCGGTGCAGGTTTGTCCACTCTTTTCGTTGTATGTACTCGATATTATTCTCGAAAGTAGGCTCTGCTGCTGATCCAGACTCCAATATTGGTCGAGAAAGGCTTTCAGGAATTCTTCCAATGAATTGAATTCGTGCATTCTACCATGCAAAAAGAGTAACGGTTCTCCCATCAACAGTGTAGATAGTCGAAATCTCCATACAGGCCAACTTGCGTGTACTAACTCCTGAATTACTCTCAGCTGGTCGGCAAACGGTTTTGGTGCCATGTAGTTGCTAGTATTGTCGAATTTCCCCAAGCTGTTCATCAAGTGAGATACATTCTGTACTTCAGGCAAAATGATTGTCTCATTTCCACTCCTCACTCTATTTGCATCCGTTTCGATTTGTGATATTTTTATTTGTGTTTGTTTTATTTTATTATTTAAGTCATTTTTCGTAGATTGTAGGTCTGTATCTAGGTTTGTAATAGTTATCTGGTGTTGGCTGACTTCTTGTTCTACTTCTGTAACTTTATTTTGTATTTGAGATTGTACCACTATTAGATCATTGACTTGACTCTGTGTAGTGTTCTGGGTGGTGGTATTCTTCTCTATTTGTACAGTTATTGTTTCTATTGATTTTTCTAGTGGTTGGGTGGAACTTTTTATTTGCTGTTCTAATTTATTGTGGGTGGTGGTGCATTCTACTCTCTGTTTTTCTATTGCTTGTTGTACATTAGCGTTGGTTTGTTTTTCTAACGTTTCAAATTTTTTGTTCAATTCTTTGTCTTGTTCATCTGTTTTTCTTTGAATGTTTTTCTCCAGTTCAGACGCATGTTTTCTCCATTCCTCGCCTAACTCCTTCCTCAAATCTGTCCGCAAGCTGTCTATCCGCTTGTCTACACCATCCATCCTTAGATTTAGGTTCGTAGCATTATCGTCTAGTTGCTTCCTCACTGTGGCTATCTCATGCTTAAGTTCCTCCTTGGTAATCCTTGCATCTTCCTTCATTTCTTCTTTAAAGTTGCTAACGACTTTCTCCATGCTAACTTCGAATCTTTTACTCATCTTTTCCTGGGATTCACTATTCATCTTCTCCGTCTTTTCCATACGGTATTGAGTGTTTTTATCCATTGTTTTTATACCTTCCAATAATATTTTCTTGAAATCCTCGCTCATCCGCATCATGAGGGTAGATCCATCAGTCGGACTGTCGTTCATCAGTCTGGACGTAAGTGGACTTAACTCGTCAGGTGATGTTAGTGGAGCAGCGTTGGAAGCTGTTGGCGGTGATGTATATGGCGGTACCTCGATCAGGTCGACTTCTTCTTCTCTCCTTGTAGATGAGAGTTGGTAAAGGCTTTCAGGGTTGAAGTTGACGCTGGTGGTACTGCCTGATTCTCGCTCCCTGGGTGTAGTCTCATCTGGTGCGTCTATGACCTCTGGATTGAGTGCGGTTGCGTTTTGGATCGTATCATCATTTCCGAAATCCATATAAGACACAGATGAGTTGAGGGAGGCGTTTTCCATGATGGTCTCCCAGTAGTAGGTCAGCTGGGCTAGTATGAGTCTCGCTTATAGTTCCGCGGCGTGAAGGACAGGCGTGTAGCGGTAGGATGTGCGTGCGCGGTGAAGAAAACGTCGCGGCGCGGGTGTGAACAGTCGAGGAAGTGAAGTGAAGACCTTGCTAAATGGAATAAGTGATGTGCGAAGTGATTTAGTGCTCTAAAGTTACAACTCGCCCAGGACTTGTTAATGTAACATGCAAAATTACACATATAAATAGCCCAATCAATTAATATACAATAATCACTAATAATGATATACTTAATAATTTCTAATAATACTATTTTTGAGAATCTTTAATAATAATATGAATTGATTCTTAGGCCATCGCCAAATAAACGAATAAGCGATTAATACTCTAATTGCCTTGCCTATGAGATCGCTTCTTAGGGATGTTGCTTAAAATAATTGACAAATTACTTACTTATCTAACAAGCCCCCAGACCTTAATGCTCTTTTCTTTTTTTTTTTAAAAAAGTTCAATAATTATAGTACCTCTAAAGCTCTAATTTTTAAACTAGGTCACAAAATAATTATTTAAACGATCACCAGAATGTGATTCAGAGCATTAAGTGCATATATCTCTTTTTAAATCGTTGGCGTATTTAATAGAGTACACTCTCTCCTGTTGTATGAATTTCATACAATATAGTACATAAAAGGAATGTCACATTCCTCAAGCCGCTGCGTTGGTCGCCATTATGTAACATATTGTTGTTTTATTTTTTTTAGAAAGCCCTTACGTTGAGTGCCATTATGTAACACCTGCTTTCTTTGAATGTTACTTATTTTATTTGAAGGGATTTGCGTTGGGTGCCTTTAAATAATACAATATTTTTTTTACATTGATTATTCATTTTTATTTAAATATATATCAGAGCGGGTCGTGGGTTCATGGCTTGGCCCAAATGTAACATGCCTCATATACTATATTTAATCGCTTAACTCTATGAGCTCAGATTCTGCACTCTAAATACTCTATTTGTATTGGTCGTAGTGATTATTTCAGATCTTTCGCGCACCAGTGGATCCACTTTTAGTAAATTTATAGCACTCACGCGAATTTTTATCCCTCTGCTGGCGTGGAGTGGCGGAGTGGTGATGCCCTCTAAGGATCGAAACCTTGGCCCCTCAATCCTGGTGTCGTGGTGGAAAATCTGCTCAGAATCCTTTGGGATCTGTAGTCTGGCTCAGCGATCTGCGGTCCGTCCCGTTCCTCACAAGTGTCTCGACTTTGAATTTTAATTTAAATTTTGAAATGATAGAGACAAAAATTCGGTGATAGAACTACTTCGGTCGGAAGTCCAGGAGAGAGTTTTTTTTTCTTGATTCAGGGAAGCACCTCAGATTCTGTGTAATTTTATATTGTGGCTTCCTCTGATTGGCTCTTTTTTTGAACTAATTAACATAATATGCTAATGAGGTATGGGCCTACGTGACTAATTAATGCCCCTAATAAAATATAAATAATTTAATTTGACTAACACCAATCACATAAATAATATAAATAAGATATGACAAACATAATAATAAATTCTGCTGGCTGGATAATACTGCTTTTGAGTGGATGATCATGGTGAGTAACATTTCATTTTATGCAAGATTCTATTAATATAAGTATGACTAGCTATTTGGTAATATTTTATTGCGTTTTTTCTTATTCACAATATTTAAGGCAATATATTTTTATATTTCACAAATTCCTCGCTACTACGAGTATCTGGCTGAGTAGACATGAAAAAGCCGGCACATCAGGAGGTTATGTTCCCCATAGCAGCAACGTAAACATTGCGATCCCAAGTATATATTATTGATTTAAATCTGTCTAGTGGCTTATTCGTAATTTAGAAATTTCGTATCGTTACAACGTGAAATAACTTGAATAATTTTGTACCTACCTAAGTTGTTGAGTGACCTATCAATAAAGGTACTTTTTTGAAATATGATAAAATATCATTCAAATATAAATACGAGGTTCCTTCTGTTTATAACTTTGAAATATATGAAAGTCCTTTTGCCTATAACAATAATGCTAAAAAGAGCTTGAAATATTTAGTACCTGACTTGTTTAGTGACCTACCAGTACCATAAACGTTAATAGTTTTAAAATATAATTGAAAGATATGGGGCTTGTTTTGCTCATAATAATACAGCTAAAAACGAAAATATATATCTGGTAAACCTGAGCTGTTTAGTGACCTGCCAGTGAAGGCTTATAATTTTCAAATATAAGAAAACTAAGTTTGAATTCTCTGAGATTTAAAAATGTTTTCATAGAAAGCGTTATTATTTTAAATGCTTATTATTTAATATAATGCTTGCTTGCATGTACAGTATTATGCAATTAGTCTACATAGGTAGGCCTACTCTGTGATGTTTTTTTTACATGACGAAGTACTTGATGAACAATCTAATAACAAAATTGACACTGTATTTCAATTAAAATTATGATTATTACCACATATACAGTACTGGAGATATTAGAGGAATGCATTTTACTTCTAGGCTGATGAAGCTTCTCTTTAGAAGTGAAATGCATCACTATAGTATCACCAGTATAAGTGAGTAGAACTCATAATTTAAATAGAAATACAGTGTCAGTTTTTATATGAGATTGTACGTAGGTACCGTACCTATTATATACCACGCCCCGATAAAAGGACATTCGCTATTGTGAACCCCCATTAACATATAATGGACCCCCTATTTTATTTTTCACAGACTAGGACCCCTAGCAGGTCCCCGTGGACCCCAAGGGGGTCCACATGGCCCACTTTGGGAACCACTGATTTAAACAATAATTGTTTATTACAATATTTGTTGAGTGACGCCGGGCTGTCGCGCTGGTCGTTGCTTCCTTCCCGTCTAGTAACCCTCCCTCTATTTCGCAAAATAATACTGTATAACAATTTCATACAAAACTTTAGCATCAGTTGCTGCTAACCTGCTAGTACAGCAAGTAGGCATCCAGTGCAGGAAATTATTTTACTGTGATTTTCTTACCATGACTTACTCTGATTGTGCATCTGTTCATACAATAGACCAAGAAAAAATATACTCTTTCAGATACCCTTTGTCCGAACCGCACATCATTTCAACTCCTACCTATATAGAACGATGAGATTGTACAATAGACTCAACACAATCATTGATCCTTTCTTTGACCGATACTCTAAATTCAAAAAATCTTGTGAAATATCATGCCGCTCTATTGATAATTAAATTTTTTCCCCGAGCTCTACTAACTCATTTTTCATATTTTTCTTCTTTCAGTTTTTTTTTCTTTTTCTGTTCTATAGTAAACCGTACCTTACCTCATATAATCTTATCTCTTCTAATCTTATTATTTTTTTTCTTTCACTTTTGTTTGAATAGTGATTAAGTAAAATGTCAATAAGGCTCTTAATGGACTTTCTGCTTATGTCTGTGAGCTTTTTCATGTATGTATTGAATAAATAAATAAATAAATCTGTAGTGAAATCATAGATAAATACATCCATAACACATTTTATGTAATAAAATATTAAAATATAGTTTGTGCTTAACAAATCAGGTTGAAGTGTATGTGTATACGATCGTAGTAGCCACGTCGCCTCGCGCATATCATGGCGGGGTTACCGATAAACTATAGGGAATGTGAGGGTGTTAAGGGAGGCAAACTTTCAACTAATGGGGATGGATATTTTTATAGTAAAAACTATAAAAGAGGACCTGCCTACGAGCATTTACTATGCAAGCGAAAAAGTTGTCTGTATCTTGCAAAATAACTGTGTTAGATACGAAAAAGCGGCACAATTTCTATGCTATAAAAATGTTTTTTTAGTAATATTTATTGTGAGAAATATCAACTCTTAACGTACAGTATTGAAAGATCTTTCAGTTTGAAAAGAATAAAAATTTCTGTATCTTGCAAAATAACTGTGTTAGATACGAACAAGTAACTTTCTGGATGGAGGTTGGTCTACAGTTTTTCAAATTACAAAAAAACCGGAGGTCGTGTCAAAAATCGTTACACATACGTTTCTGCGCATTGTTTAAAAGTATTTGTATACCAAATTTTATCCAAATCGGACAATAACTGCGACCGTAATTGCGGTACAAACAAACAGACAAGTGCAAATCACTCGACTTGAACCAAAGACCTTCACTTCGTTCATTTATTTATTTATTTATTCATACATTCACAAATTGTTATAATATTATTAATGATAATTATTAATATCACGTTCGGTCATATTGTGAAAATATTTTATCAATAGACTACCTTTTCAATAGACTAAATAGTTTTTCGTTTTTAAGTTGAAAGAAACAGTAGTTTAGGCTATGTTTAATTCACTTGAATTAAATTAAAAATAGTCATTTAAAAAAAAAATCAAAATCGAATCATAAACTCATTAAATTCAAGTCAGATTATATTTAAAAAGACATTCAAGTTGAAAATTTCGCATAAAAAAAATTGACCTTTGCTGAGTCTTGAACCACGGTCTTTTGACACACAATACCGGCATCGTACCACTGCGCCATCTCAACCAGAAAGAACTTTCGTCCAACTGCAATATTTCAAAGTCAAGAACAACAACATGTAATGTCCTATAGGACTGGGTCGATTACACATCACTTATTCAAACAAGAACGGGGCGATGGTCCATCGAACTGATGTGTCATCGGACCTTTTATAAATATTGTAAACATATAGTTCAATTAACCATCATATTGATGGTATATCGACCCTATTTTACAAATAATTATTTGTGGGGTCGATGGTCCATCGAACCGCTTTTACTAATATTCATGAACAATTCATTTCGGGTTGATGGTACATCGAGCCAAATGCTTAGGAAAATCTTAATATATTCAAACGGTTCGATGGGCCATAGAACCTCCTGTATTTTTCTATATCATAAGGAGGGTCGATGGACCATCGATTTGATGTGTAATAGAGCTTCCCCCCTTGCGTGAACAAATTGACTAAAGAGACTAACACAGCTATGGAGAAAATATGTAACCTGTTTCCTAATTGTAAGTTTGTTGATTAGAGTCATTTGGGGAGGAGATTCCATACATCTCACGGCCTGCATCTCAATAAGCTTGGCAAAAAAATGATCAGCGATAGCATTATCAGGTGCGTGCAAAGTAACTTCATAAATACAAAAGCGTCTCCGGCTATTCCACTTCAAGACTCTTTTTTAGTTTAGACGATCCCACATTGGGGCTGAGCTTATTTGACTCGGATTTAAATCAGTCAGGCATCTCTAATAATGATAATGTGCATACCTCCCTAGTGTCAGTGTCTAAAAGCTTGTTTGAGATAAATAGTACTGGAGTTTCTAAAAACCACAATACTTCTAGCTTGAACTTAGTAGTTCATAATGATATTCCTCTCGACAATCTACTACCACAGTCTCACTCAATCCTAGCTACAAGTGTTTCCCAAGACGTGAAAGATAAAATCTCGATTTTACATCAGAATGTTCAACACTTGCCCTCTCATTTAGATTTGTTGACAATTACTTTAGATGAGCTGAAGCATGAGATATTAGCTGTCTTGGAGCATAAAATGACTATGGCTGAAATAACGCGTCTTAATGTACCGCACTATCAGATAAGCTCTCAATTCTGTAGAATTGATAATGTGGGAGGAGGAGTTATGATTCTGGCTCATAATAAAATTTATTCAAATTGTAGACCTGTAGTCTTGCCGGCAATACAGTCGATCACTAACGAAAAAGAGTTTGAGTGTTGTATATCTCAATTTTCAATGAATAATTTCTCATTTGTGTTGGCGTGTTTGTATAGAACACCTCAACATCATCTTTTAGATCCATTTTTGGAAAAACTTGAAATCTTGCTCGAAATTTTATGCAAAAAATACGAAAATGTTGTATTGGCTGGTGATATTAATATTAATGTTTTGGAGAAGAATAATGTGTATAATAAATTTATCAATGTTCTGAAAATGTACAACGTGACCTTCAAAGTAGATTTTGCAACCAGAATCACAACTACATCCGAATTAGCTATTGATAATTTCATAACAAATATTAGTAATGACAATTTAAGAGTTTCTGGAATTATAACTCACATATCAGACCACGATGCTCAATTGTTTGAGATCATTAATGTCAAGAATGTTATTCACCACAAACCAATTCGTAAATTGTGCAGGAAATTTCACAAATGTAATCAGAATGTATTCTTTATGGATCTCCTGCGATTGGATTGGATGGAGGTTTACCAATCTCCAGTGATGATAAAATATGATGTTTTTATCTCAGTTTTTTATACCATTTCAAGATTAATTTTCCAAAAAAGTATATGAATGAGAAAGAATCAAATGGCAGGAAATGGTCGAGCGTTGAGGTGGATAGGAAGAGGAGAGAATTATAAGATATTGAAAAGATGTGTAGATATACTAGAAGTGAGAATTTAAAAGATCAGATTATATTTAGGAAGAAAGATCTAAAACATAGTATAGAGAGATGTAGGCAAGAATCATTTGACGAAAAAGTTGCTGTATTGAAAAATGAAAATAAAGTAGATTGGAAACTTATAAATTCGGAAGTTGGTAAAGTCAAAGTAAATAACCATTCAAATATGAGTGTTGAAGATACTGGAAATCTTTTAAAAGATCCCATTAGCATTAGTAATTGTTTCAATAATTTCTTTGTGTCAGCAGTAGATAATTTCATAATACCAAATATTCCTGATAAACCTGGAAATACACCCAATTATCACAACTGTAATTCCGCACTCAAATTCAAATTCAAAACTATTTCTGAGCCAGATTTGATAAAAATAATTATGTCATTTGAAGAGAAATTTTCCTCAGGGCCTGATGACATCCCAATCATGGTTGTAAAGGCAGTTTTACCAGCAATAATCAAACCCCTGAATCATTTGATAAACTCCTCCTTGATATCTGGACACTTCTTAAATGCTTTAAAGATAGCCCGAGTATTTCCAATATTTAAGAAGGGTAATGTCAGGGATCCAGCATGTTATAGGCCAATATTGGGTTTATCTGTGTTCAAGATATTTGAGCAGGTAGTTTATATTCAGTTGATGGAATACTTAGAAAATAATAACTCATTGGACAAAGAACAGCATGGCTTCTGATCAAAAAAATCTACAATAACTGCCGGGGTAGATTTCATCAATTCTATTATAAATGCCATTGACAGGGGGGATAAAATTATTGGTACATTCTTAGATATGACACGAGCTTTCGACAGTGTGAGGCATGATGTATTGCTAGACTCATTAAAGGCCCTGGGAGTGAACGGAAAGGAACATACTTGGTTCTCCTCTTACTTAAAAGACAGGCAGCAATTTGTAGAGATTGAGCATATAGATGAAACTGAAACGCTGCACTATAGAAATAAATATCGCTCTAACATTAGAAATTCAAATTACGGTGTCCCTCAAGGTACAATACTGGGCCCACTGTTATTCATTTGCTACATTAAGAGGTTGCCCAGAGTTCTCCAAGAGCAGGCGGTAGTATGTCTCTATGCAGACGACGCAAATGTAATTTTCTCAGGAGGTACAGTACAAAGTGTAGAAGCAGCATCCGCGACTGGCTTTTTTTTTATGAATGATTTTCTGAATGACAGGAACCTCCTTTTAAATGGTAGGAAGTCAGTCGTAATTGCATTTTCGACGAATCAAAGGAAAAATGAATTATGTCCAGATGTCTTTATTGACAATGAATTGCTAGAAAGGGTAAAGAGTACACGATTCCTGGGTCTAGAGATTGATAGTAATTTGTCATGGAATAGTCATGGTTCTCAGGTAGTGAAAAAATCTCCCCTGGGCTGTATGCTCTAAGACAAATGTCAAATAAATGCAGCCCTCAAACTATGAAGACGCTCTACCACTCACTAATACACTCCCATTCTTTGCATTTATGGTAGCACAACCAAGAGCAATCTTGATAGAATTCTCATACAGCAAAAGAGGGCTCTAAGAATAATATTGAATCTAAAAAGAATGGACTCCGTGAAGTTAGTTTTTTCACAGCTTGGCATTCTCACAATTTATTTTCAATATGTATTTGACGTTATTATGCATGTTAGGAATTACTCTGTAGAAGAATTAAGAAATGAGACTCATAGCTATAATACCAGATTTGGGAGAATTACGGAAAGACACAGGTTGGAATTTTTCAAGAAAAGGACGCATTACATGGGAAGGAAATATTTCACAATGCTGCCTCTAGAATTGCAATCAATAGAGGATATTAAAAAATTAAGAATAAAGCTCAAGGAATATCTGGTATCATTATCTCTGTACTTCCTACAAGAGTTTACAGATCTGACTGAAGGTTTATGACTGTTCTTTATTACCTTTTATGTTTTTTTTAAATTTATATGAATATTGACACTGTCCTCAATGTATCTGTACATGATTATGAATAAAGATGTTTTCAATTCAATTCAATTCAATCCATCATCTATCATCCATTATCCATCATCATCCATCATTCATCATCTATCATCCATCATCCATCATCCATCATCCATCATCCATCATCCATCATCCATCATCATATGTTTTGGCATATATCTCTGGAACCAAAAGAGCACTAACGGTGGGACTTGAAGCACTAACCAGCACTAACAAAGCTCAAACAATTAATACTATTTTCAATGTTAGTGCTTCCATGGGAGGGAATAACTTTACGGACCTTCTATTTCAGATCAATCAGTATCAACATTTGTAAGTTTGATTACAATAGCAAATCGATAATTTATTGTAATAGTTTTTCAGCTTATTCAATAGTAATTTTTTTCGCTTCAAACAGTTTGATCTTGAATATTAATTCATACATTTCTATTTCTGGACAACAACTGCTATATTTCAAATTAATTATCATTTTAATTATTAAATTTTTTCATACGAAATTTTTATTGCCACTGTGCATTCTTGTATCTCTTTATATCTGCTCTTGATGTATGCCTTTATTAATCTCGATAAATTTTTCCATTACCATTGAACTTCATACTATTTATTTAATTACCTTTACATTTATATTATTTCCATTTATATCTCGGTGGTCCTCCCCTTATTCCATAATGTTATTGTTGACCCCCACTACTACCAAGAACCTCTAGAACCAGCATCACCCCTTAGGCCCTGTTCAAACGAGCAACTTTTTGTGGTGCTACAGCTGCTCCACTTACGTGCTTTGTGGAGCAGCTGTTGCGCGATGGTAGCGCAGCAGTCGCATGTCTGTTGCTCCACTAAGCATGACTTATGCGCTGTAGCTCGCAACCAAAACCATTTTCATGATAGTTTTATGAATACTAGCCGGCAAGCTCGCTCGCTCGCCTCACCCATCTAGACAGGGGTTGCACCCTCTGGACCATAGGAGAGAGGGATTTTTTATCATTGATTTTTTTTGGCACATTCCATTCTTAGGTTACATGCAAGTCTCTTTTATAGCAAGAATATTTGTAGATTACAATCATAGCAAACTCAAAATGAAATTAAAAATACATCACAAACATCAAATTAAAAATAAAAATACAGTACATCAGAAGTATATTGTCACAAAAAAAATTGTTTTAACATGAGTAGTATTACTTTATTAAGAAAAAAAATAGGCCTATCATAACGCAAATGTATAAAGCTATAGTTGTTTAAAAATGTGATAAATCTTGGATTACCCTCGAAATTAAGAGACAATTTTGCTTTCATTGTACTCCTTCACTGATTAATAGCTATTATTCAATAACTATTTCTCCATTTCCGCTTTATTTTGTTTTGTTTGTTAAAGCAGTTTTGTATCTCGATAAAGAGAATTTTCCTTGGCTATGGCTAAGCTCAGGTCAAGAAGATGGGTTAGTGAGAATTCCCGTATGTTATATTGAGAAAAAAACTCGGCAGTCGGCTGGACTGATATTTTATCAGTTTATTGTATAACTCTTCTTGAATCATAACTATCAATATGATTATTATTGACTAGTTTGTTGCAGTTGCAATTTTAAACTATTTATATGATTATTATTGTCTAGTTTGTTGATGCTGCAATTCTATATGACGCAAACATGCCATTATCACCGGATTCAACTCCAGGAATTCTAGAGAACAAGTGTCAATATAGTCCACAGACACATACTCTCTCAAGAAACAATAAAATAACTAGAACTGGGATAGTCTAGACTAGTATGAAGGTCACTCAAGAATGGAAGCTACTGTATTATTATTTTGTGAAATTTTTTCATTGTGGATTGGAATAACATTTGAAATATGTAACATTATTAATATTTAATAACATTAAATATTTAACATTTTAAATATAATTATTTGTTTATTCATTCATTATCCATATCATTCACAATTTCTGAAGTTTTTCACATTGTAAACCCACCCAAAACTATTCTCAAATTATCGGTGAAAGATAAGAAAAACAATTATTTCATTCTGTATTTTTCTCATTTGTGTAACAGCAATAATGTAAATAGCTCATAAATGAAGGTGTGAAATAGCAATGATGTTTGTATGATTTAAAAAAGGTTTCTTCTGTTGTTTCTAATATGCTTAATTTAGTGGATCGTCATTGTATAAAGTATTGCTATTGAGAGATCCATATTACAGAACAGTTTATTCTCAAGTAAGTATTTGTTTCTCCAACTATACTCACCCTATCTATCATATAATGCCTTGATGGCGCTTTCTCCCATTGCGCAGTTTCCTGTCTGTACATCTTTCATAAACTCATCAATTTTATCCAGCTGTTTCAGCTCTATGTTAATCCTATCTGTTTGTTCTTTGCGCAGTGATTTCAAGAATTTCAACATTTCTCCTTGAGAAGCTCCAGGGGGAGATACAGATGAGACTTTGGTTTGACTGTTTCCTGATCGAATACTGGGACCAGACTTCTTCGTCGTTAAAAATTCATTCAACTCTTCTTTGTCCATTTGTCTCTTAGGAGCTTTAGACATGATGTCTTTGAGTGTGACAGATGATATTGAATCTTTGTACAGTTCTGGAACTTTGACTCTGTCCGTAACTCTCCTAGTCGATATGCTTGGTCGATCGATTTCTACTAAAGTAGTAAACGTTTGCTACTATATTTTCTGAACTAAATTATTGCTTTTTGAATGTCTTTATAGAAGGAAATTCTTATACCTGATGAAAAGTGTACCGTAATTTGGCTGATAGAAAGAAAATTCAAAAAGATATGAACAGTGTTGAACATGTAGAATACGATGGCAATTTGAAAAATTCAAATATCCGAAATTTCAACAAATAATTTAGATTTTGGTTTGCCTATCAACTGATGCCTATCTCAGTGCGTCAGCTGTGCTTCAGCTTTGCAGCTGAAAAAGTAGCAAGCATGTGAACAGTAACCGGCAACTGCCATTCAGTTTTAAGGGCCTCTACACACTTGTGTCTTAGACATCATGTCTAAGAAACCTGTTGTGTCTGAGGCATTTTTATCGAAATCCAACCCATGTTATTAAATGGGGGACTTACACACTGCTTGAGACATCAGTGCGACGCGACATCCCTGCTTCAGACATGTGTTGCACGAGACCGGTTGGTCGGTGATTGGTAAGTCATGACTTATGACAACCGCCCTGGCGCATGCGCACTAGCGCGCGAAGCCATGAGGCTGTGAGCTGTCAACAACTGAGCGCATTAATTAGCCATCTGCAACGCACGTAAGACATAAGACATGCAAAAAACATCCATGTTTTATTCAATTCCATACAACATGACAGATGTCTCAAGACACATGTCTTAAGACACCAGTGTGTAACCCGGCTAATGGAACTGAGTCTTTCGTCATCAGATGCTCCACTTTTTGTCGTAAGTTTCTGTGGTGAAGCCAGCAGCCGATGAGCAGCTAAATTCGTTGCAAAGTGCCGTGTGAACAGAACACGAAAATCCCATATAAGACAATGCTTTGCCATCAGCTGCGTGACAGATGCTACACAAAAAGACGCCCTGTGTGAACAGGCTCTTACGCATTACTCACTTGTTCAATTATCAGGAGTCAACATTACCAGCTGTGTTGAAGTACCTACACACTATTATTCAAGATTTCAGCTATTTTCTTAATTTGGCTCTTTTCATTCTTTTGTATAGTTTTTCTTCAAAGCTTTGTAATTATCGTCACTTAACATATTTATAGATCATTTGAATTTATTATATACATTTTCAACCCTATTTCTTTCTGCAAGGATATCATCAAGTTATCCACTCTTCAATTTTGTCTTATTTGTTTTTTACAGGGACTTTTTTAACTGGACAACTCATAGTAATATGAAACCCTAAAATATCAATGAAACTATCATATTTGATTTTCAAACTGTTGCTATTGTAAACCCTATTGTAAACTCTTATAGTGTAGTAAGAGAGCAAGTTCCATGCAGAATCAACTAGACAATCTTTTAAGATTGGTTTCAAGTAGATAACTTGAGTAGGTTTGATCAATCATATTGCAAAAAAACTGCAAACTAAATATAGAAAATCGTGAATTTTCTGATGTTTAGAATTGTTTACTTCAAACATCGGTTACTACGTGCTCTAAACAATTATTATACGTTTTTCAGAGTCTTCTGTATAATTATTTTATTCGACCTAAAACATCATAATAATAATTGATTCTTGTCAATAGTAGATACAAAGTAACATGACTCCAGTGCATTACGTGATTCTACTCGAAGATTTTCTCATAACTTGTAACAGGAACATACAGGGTGCCCCATAAGTAAAGTGCCAAACTCTGGGAAAAGGTTATATGGATCAAAATAAAGAGAAAATAATTTGGAAAAGAGAGAATGAAATTTTCCACAAATGCTTCGATTACCAGAGTCTTATAAAGATTGAAAAAATTTGAAGATAACAATTATTTTGTAAAAAATACGAAATGGCGGATATCTGGTGAACAAAGCATTTATGGAAACATTTTTTTCGTGATTTTCTCTTTATTTTGACACATATAACCTTTTACCAGGGTTTGGCACTTTACTTATGGGACACTCTGTATATGAAATGTTATGGTCATTCAGTGACTTATTCAAAGCAAAACAAATTTATTCATTCACATCAAGCCAAACAAAAACTACAACTACTTGTTTACCACTTAAAATTGATATTGATTACATATTTAATATGATACTATGATACTACTCTAATTGCCAAGATAAGAACATTCCATAAAGTTCCATAAGTAAACATTCTAAAGGTGTCACAAACTGCAAGGCGAGGAGAGTATGGGGAACCAGACATTTCATCTATCCATCTACTCTTTCCCTCTCCATCCTCCTACTCATCCTCTCCCCTCTCCCTCGCCTCTTCCTCTTCCTCGATCATAGAATAAATAATTACAATAAATCATGATAATCATAATAATAAATAACAATGATAATGATAACTTAAACATTTTGTCAACACTTTTGATGAAAACATATATAATGATCAACCAATATAACATATTCCGATTGAAAGAAATTTATTTAGATCAAGCAGAACAAACATTAAAACTAACTCTATTTTCCTCAAACTTTGTATTGATGACAAATAATAATAATAATAATAATAAAAATTATAGTTATAATAATGATAATTATAATAATAACAATGATAAGGGTAGTATTATACAGTAATTAGAATAGTATTTTATGTAATTATACAATCAAATTCTCAAAATAAACTATTTAAAAAGATCAATATGGATGATTAAAATTGATTATTATAATAAGAGTCATAGTTATAATAATGAAACTATGATAATAAAAAAAGTAATTGAAAATCTCAGCCAATATTTGAATGAATGAAATCCATAACAACCTTCCCAGCTCTGGCAGCACTGAAAAATAACAGCATTCCTTCATAAATCACTTCTTAATCAATGAATTTTGAAATATCTGACTTATAAGGGAGATTTATCATTCAATAAAATTGTTATTTCTTAGCTTAACTGGCCAGTTTGAAAAAATGAGTAGAATATTTCAACAGAATCCAGCTATTGAGTACATGATGTAGCATCAATAAGCTTTAACAGCTCAGCCACACAGCACATAAGCTTAAACTAAGTTTGTATTTTACTTGGTTTTAACACTGTCAAGCAAGTTTGGCAATCCAAGCTATTTCCAAGCTCAAATCAAGCTTTCTATTACACGCTGGTATTCCCAAGCTTATTAATAACTTGGGTTTCACGGAAAAATAATTATAATAATGGAGGTGCGTTTGGTGCGCGCGCAACTCATATAGTTTCTTTCTTTGTGCACTAGTTTCGCTAGTAGCGTGACATCGTCAACGTCATTGTTATTTCATAGGTCCGCCATTGATTGCTAATTGCCATTACCAGGAATTTGTCATTACCGGCCACCGCCTCACACAGGAATTTGCAATTTTTCAGCAATCTATTCAAGTTATTTAATTTTTATATTACAATTGTTTGCCCACTCGAGCAGAGTTTTAGTTGAACATCAAAATCCAAGGTAAGTGTTTACTGAGCACTATTCATGTATTTTACAAATATACGTGCATATGCACATAATATTTATATTTTTATTTTAGGTAAGGACAAAACCATAGTGCATCATGTACTAATGGTGAAAATAAAGAGTCAGCCTTTTCGGAGATGGGATGCATTCCTCGGGCGTCTCCGATGTGTGTGGGTGGAGCATTGTTTGGGGGTGGAATGCGGTTTCAGTTTTAATATTAGATTGTTCATTAAGTATTTCATCATGGAAAACATCACAGATAAATTATCAGTAATTAATTCTCAAAACCATAGTGCATCATGTATTAACGGTGAAAATAAAGAGTCTTACTGACTCTTATAATTTCATTAGCAGCATCTTTAGACTATGATTCAATACGATCTTTGATGCCATTTGAACAATACAGAAAAAAGCACAAGTCAATGATTAGTCTACAGTAAGGTGTTACCTACCCTACTTTATTTTATTTCAGAAACCTAACTTTCTCCCATTATTTTGTGTAGTAGTGAAGTCATCAGTCATCACTTACTAGGCTTCAAGCTAAAGCAGTGTAAACTTCTAGGTAGGCAAAGGCTTCGATCTATTATTTATTTTCACTCATACTTTGGTTAAGATACGCCTGTTTGGTGTTCCCATTTCAAAGTTAACTTTACCACGTGGATTCATAGTTTCAATTGATGGAACACCTGACTTATTGAGGCGTTTAAACAGCTTTTCCTAAAGTGATCTATTGTCAGTGGTTTCATGTCACTGAAATGACAAAAACACTATTATTTTACAGTTTCTGTGGAGAAAATTCACCCTTCATCTACTGACCAAGATTGGAAGGTCTACATGTGTCAGAGTGTCACTGGCTGCAGCAAGCAAACTCAAGGATCCCCAAAAAGTAAGAATACTTATTTAAGTTATTTTAGTTATTTATCCTCCAAATTGTGTCATAGTTCTTTCCTTTCTGAAATACATATTTTTTCATAACTGTCCATGATAATGAATTAAAGTGTTTTTGATGTTGAAGATCCATCTTGTTTCCACCAATATATAATAAAAACTTAAAAAACACTAAGTGGAAATTATGACTCACGTTATGGCATGACAGCTGTTTCACTCTGATGTTAAGAGCATCGTCAGACGACCCACAGTACACTCTGAGTATACTGTCGGTGGGTCGTCTGACAATGCTATTAACATCAGAGTGAAACGACCATCACATCATAAGGTGAGTCATAATTTCCACTTAGAAGTGTTTTTCAAGTTTTTATTATAGAATTACATATTACATAGTAAATATTCAGTATATTATATAACAAGGGTGGTAAGATGGTGTTTACTGTATGAGTATGATAGTTTATGCACAAGACGAAGTCGAGTGCAGAATTATCTTCAGAGTATGTTAATCACCTTACCAGATGTGTTATATACATTGAACACAGCAACTCCAGGTGAAATGGGCAATAATGATCTTAGATCAGCTGATCTAGCTTTTGGTCAAATGTTTTATCAGTGAATTCAAATTCAAATTCAAATTCAAATTCTTTATTTGCATATTCATCTGTATACAAGATCACATTGCAACAAATATCTGCATCGTCATTATAAATATTCGAATTAGTATCAAGTAGCCACCCATAAGTGTTCGGTAATAATCATTTGGTGATCTTTACCACACAGTGTGTGGTAATAATCATCAAATGACATCAGCTGACAAAAAAAGATGGTATATTACATTACAAGTGTGGGAAATGGAGTTAACCATACAAGTATGATAAGTTAATGCATGAGATGAAGTCGAGTGCAGTATTATCATAAAAGTATGGTAAACATCTTCCCAGATGAGTTACAAATGATATTTTATGTCATACTAGTCTGAAATATAAAAATAATAAAATTTGAGCAAGTACAAAATGCATCATCAAACATAACCTCAAAATCCATCACAGTAGTAAAATACTAAAAATTCATCTGTGATCAGTTGTTTTTCCAAATTTTGAATCAGCTGGAATGCGGTAATATCCATTATCATACTGAAAAAGGATGCAGTAATGAAAATCAGCTGTTCTTTCTGTAAATAGTTGTTTATCAGCTTGATTCAATGCTTGGTAAAGTGGTGAATATGTATGAGTATGACAAAAATATTATTACCATATTGAGAAATGGGTACACTGCCAGCACGTATTTTTGTATTTGTGCTACACATCTAGAGTGAGCTACTTCAGACATATTATTACTGCCACCTAACACTGATTTAAGTGACAATTTGGTTTAAATTAAGCTGCAGCACTTGGATGATCACTGTTGATTAAAATATATAATGGCTCTAAAGTATAACAGCAGAACTGTTTGCACATATATGTGCATTCATGACATTTGACCTATCAACCTACTTCCACCATTTTAATTGTGATTCTTTTTTCAGGGCCTTTGTAGAAGAAAACCCACAAGCAGCTACTTTAGAATAAACACTGCTGTGTGTGTTGTATACATTAAAATTATTTTATGAAGATACCTTCTTTGTACATATAGTTTATCCCAGACCCCTACTAACTATGAAAACTGTATACATTGTTTTACAAGTTATTTGGTAATCAAACCTGTTAATTTTTGAAAGACCTATATTCTTTATTTAAAAAAAAATTAAAATACAATAGTTTTGTCCAGGAAATTATACTGTTTTTTTAAATGTTGCTCTTCAATTTCAATATTGTTGTTATTCAACAGCAGTGTTTCAACTGTTGTTATTTTTCACATTTTTATTGATAAAGTTCAATCAGCTACCTAAAAGCCTGTTAATAACTAGTTAATGTGAGTTTACTTTAAACTTACTTTAGACTAGTTCTAATAAGCTTGTTCTTAGCCTGGTATTGTAAGTCAGTTAATAACTTGATAATGCAAGTTTACTTTAAAATTACTTTAGCCTAGCTTAAACAAGCTTGTTATTAGCCTGGTATTGTAAGTTAATTTTAAGCTTGTAACCACAAACTTAGAACAAGTTGAGAAAGTAGTTACTTCGAAGCTTAAAACAAGCTATTTCTAAGCTTAAAAGAATGTTTACCCAAGCTAAAGTTAAGCTTGTAAGCTTGTTGTTTCAGGCTTAGAACAAGGTTGAAACAGGTTCATTGTGCTGTGTGGGATATAGGTACTCAATTTCCCTGAGAGGGATTATAAGTTACAAACTTAGGTCTCGCTATTATTGATATACAGCTGTTACAATTATTCAGAATAGAAAATTATGGATTTTCCGATTATTGAAGGGTCTGATTATTGCGTTTGATTTTCGTTATCATCATCACATGAATCGAGTACTGTAACTGTATGTTTCTCTGTGCAAGCACCCATATTCTTGGGCGTGAGGTCTACTCATCACAGAACTGCTTGTCTACATTGCCCTGTTTATTTTGTCCATCTTTTGAAGTTAAAGTCATCAATAGAAAGTAATGTGGCGAATGATGAACTAGCCATCGATATATACTACTAGATGCGTAACTCTAACCTTCAAGGCATAGTGGAGCCACTTTTTTCTGGCAGGAAAAGGCAAAGTCGGGCAAAAGTTCAAATTTAACACAGGCTCTTATAGGAAAAGTCAATTTTCATTTGGAGATTTCTCGCAACTTCCTTGATGGATTTCAATAATTTTTTTTTCAATAGCTTATGATTTTGTCTTACATATAGTAGTAATCAATTGACATTCCAGATTGTTTCTGGCTTAAGCCAACTTCAAACTCAGAGCAGTTCATAAGCAGAATCATTAGTACCAGTATATGTGATTACAGGAAAAACATACAGTAATTTATTTCTCAGTGTATTCTTTTGAACTTCGACGCGCTGATTCCGAATCTGAACTCTGGCACCCCAAAAAACGCTCGCTTCATGAGATATTTGCAAGATGGCGGCCAAAATTTCATAAGCTAATTTTCTCAATCTCTGATGAAGAAAAAATTTTAGAACAATATTATTTGTAAATCACAGACCTCCTTGTACTCGAATATATGATTTCTATTTTGAGAAAATTCGAGATTACAAGATATTTTCAATAAAGCAAACATCAAAGTCCCGCTTTTTCAGAAAATATCAATAATAGGCTCTCTTGTGGAGCATACATACTGAATTAGTTTATTAAAACATCATAAACTTGATTCATCAGTAGGCCTCCAGCCGTTTCTGATAGTATTACAACAATGCGAAATTGCCATCTCATGAATAAGTAAATTTCAACTCTTTAGTGAAGAATTGTCAAATATCATTAACGTTTTTCAAGTGAAAAATGAAAACTAAAGAAACACTTTTGAGTGGAAATTATGACTCACGTGATGGCGTGACGGCCGTTTCACTCTGTTGTCAAGAGCATCGTCAGACGACCCACACTACACTGATTTAAGGCATGAGTTTGAGGGTTATGGATGTTGGAAAGGTGAAGAGGTGGGATGATGAGTAGGCGGGAGGTTTGAAATTGGGATTATTTTGTCTGAAAGGGTGTGTGAGAAGAAGTGAAGTTGTTCATTTAAAATGTTGTCAGGTTGCTGCTTAGTGTGTTTGCTTAGTGTGTCACAAGAAGATTACAACAAAGAATTGAATACTATGAAATACATAGCACAACAGAATGGTTACAAACACACACTTATTGACAAACTACTGCTCATAATAACAGCAAAGTCAATCACCCACACCAGCAACAAACAGGATGGCAACTCCCACACATAAATCACACTTACATACCTCAACAACAAAACTCACAAAATAGCAGGATCATTCGGAAAACTCAGATATAAAATAGCCCACAGAACAACTAACTCACTCACTCAAAAAACACCTGCATTCTCAGACAACACCTCAGAACAATTACAATAGATCTGCAATTTACAAATTGAAATGCGATGACTGCAACAAATTCTTTATAGAACAAACTAGAAGGACATTCACCATTAGATTCAAAAAACACACAAGAGCAATTTCACACCCGAACACACATTCACTTTTGCTGAAAACATCATTTCAACAGGCCACAGCTATAAGATCGAGGTAGCAGTGATACTGTGCATACATTGTCAGAACAGGCTCTGCGAATTTGGAGAAAAAGAATATTAATTCGAAAGGATAAGTAGTATTTTTGTCTATTATTATAAGTATTTATAACATCTTAATAATCTTCATTATTAATTTGTCTAATATAATTTGAAGTATCTTAATGAAAAGTCAAATTCTATTTTCGAGGCTAGGTGTACTGATATGGATAAATTCTCTTGTAATTGAATAGTCTCAAGTTGACAATTGTAATAATCAAGTGATATTTCATTTAAGATTTAACTTAAATCAATTGAAAACAATTTTTTGCTAGGAAAATGAAGCCGAACAAGGCTTCTAAATCTAATTGTTCAACTAAAACTCAGGTGACTACGCGATCTCAGCAATTATCAACCAAAAATCCGCATCTGCTCTTAAAGCTACTGTAGATGTAGAAGAAAAGTTTGCTAAACTATTGAGTGATCACACCAAATTGAAAACAAAATTAGAATCTATATAAATAAAATTAGAGTTTTGTCTGTACATTTATCAGAATTGTATATTTTTTGGTTATTTTTACGTTTTATACATTAAATAAGCCGAAAATAGTCTTATCTCACTTTCTGTCTGTCTGTCTGTCTGTCTGTCTGTCTGTCTGTCTGTCTGTCTGTCTGTCTGTCACGGCCGCAAAGGTATTTTTCGCGGCCTTCTCCTCAAAAACGAGAGCATCGATCGGGATTTTAGTTATTGAACAGTATTGAAAACATTATTGACAATGTCTTTAGCTATAAAAAACTAAATTAACTTTTTTTTCAACAGAGTAATAAACGTTTAAAAACCAAGTACTGTGCGATTTTAGATACATTTTACGCGGCCTTCTCCTCAAAAACGAGAGCATCGATCGGGATTTTAGTTATTGAACAGTATTGAAAACATTATTGACAATGTCTTTAGCTATAAAAAACTAAATTAACTTTTTTTTCAACAGAATAATAAACGTTTAAAAACCAAGTATTGTGCGATTTTGGATACATTTCTTCCAAGTTTTATTACCACATAAGAATAAGAACAAATCATGTAATTTATCATGATATATCAATCAGCTGTTCTCAAATATAAATGGTGGGCCCTTCGCGGCGTTATTTACGCTGTCTGCAGACTTGTGTAGTCGGAGCATTGCAGTCTTTTAGGAAACATATGTCTGGTGAATTAAAGCTCATCTTATGTTTTATCAATAATTATTCCTTTGTTGAAAAAAACAAAATTTTCTAATTTCAATTTATCGAAACAAAAATTAACATTTTAGGAAGGTTCGGTTTGTGCCAGGCTCTTGGGAATTCGCCAGGTAGCACTATTATTACCATGTTAGAAAAAATCACGTAATTTATCATGATATATCAATCAGCTGTTCTCAAAAAATATTCTCTCTGATGCCTCTCACTGAATTGTTTACATTCTAAGTTGTTTACTAAGGGCCCGTTCACACGATACAGTTCTTGTGCGGTACAGTAAATTTGCTGTATCAGTTATTTTGCAGTGCTTTCGTTTGCATGTAAATTTCATATTGTATGTTCACACAATACTGTTTCGACTGGATCCAGTAAAAAAAGCTGTTCTAGCCGATTTCTACATTCCGATTGGTCTTCGAAAACTGTATCACTAAAATCAGCTGTACCGCAAAATAACTATCCGTATCCGGTGGCACATGTATTGTACAGGTAATGGATATGTTCAAACGATACGCTTATTACGCTGGAAGCAGATCGTCAGCATTGATCTTCTTCATTGATATTCTTCAGCATTGATCTTCTTATTAGTGAATTCCAGTGTCCAGAAGTGGAAGATATTAATTGTGAAAATTTAATTTCTCTAATATATGAGAGACCCGCCTTGTGGGACAAGACTTAAGATTAATATAAAAATAATGAGAGAAAAATGTGTAGAATATTGAAACCAGAATTTGCGTACTTTGATCAAAATTTAAGAGAAACCTTCAGTAAGAAACTTATTTAAAAAAATCTTACACAAATAAAAAAATCCTGGACTGGAATAAATAAAACTGAACTGGAAGCGCAATGGAAGAAGGAGGAGAGCACAGCAATAAGATAAGCAGCAAAGCCGGACCGTGTGAACATCACAGTACAGTTGACGCCGTACAGTAAAAAAACCGTACCGCAAAAAAACTGTATCATATGAACGGGGCCTAAGCTGCTAACAACTTCATGATCGCTGCTATCAAAAAAGCCGAAATTCTTATTTGAAAGTCTTATTTCTAAACATAATCCGTACGAAGGACGGGCACAATAGCTAGTCATCACTAAAACATTCTGAGGAAGAACGAATAGGGTTGGTGGATCACATAAAATCTCTGGAAGCTATTGCAAAATTGCAGCAGGAAGACCATAAAACTGAAATACTAGATCCCACGAGTCAATTTAGGTCTATATCAGAGGAGATCGAAATATTAAAATCAAAAATAAACTTAGCTAATGTATGATCTCAACCTCTGATCAAGACAAAAAAAATTGGAACCTAAGAGAAATAGGAAAATCATGAAAATTGGTCGAATCAAAACGTATAGTCAGGTTTTGCAAACAGCAACTAAAACTAAAGTGAGGGGAAATAACGATAGGAAAGGTAGAGTACTGCTCTTGACATCCAGTCATAGACGAGACTGTAGTGACCTACTAAATAAAAGATTAAAAAATAAGTATGAAGTTCAGAGCTTTTTCAAGCCAAGTGCCCCTATTAACCCAATCATAGAGTCAGCACACGAACAAACTAAAGATGTTGGTGAAAACGATTTTCTAATAGTGCTGGGTGGCTAACAATATGAATGAACCTAATCTAAAACATCCTCCTGAAATAAATAGAGAAATTGAAGAGATTGTGCCACTCAGCCAAAAAACTTATGTAATAATAAGTACAATTTCGTATAGGTTTGATAGGCCAGAGCTAAATGAAACCATCAAGTCAACAAATAAATCAATTCATAATACAATCAGTAGCCTAAATAATAAGAATTCTAAGCAATTGGGGATTTGTTCTCTAAATGAAAGGCTGAAAAAACAAAATTTCACTAATCACGATCTACATCGAAATCAATCTGGCAAAAATTTTGTGAAAGGCTGGCAGAGCTGATTGGAAGTCGTTTGCAATCTACTGTCGATGATTCTCTTAAACAATCATCCAGCGAACCTTTTTTAGTAAAGTGGCTCAAAACCGGGAAGGGAAACTAGTTTCAAATGATAAATTCATATCTTCAATTGTATTGGAAGACGTTAATCGATCAAAAAATTAGGAAAGCATTAGTGGAAGGAACTCTTGTAACAATCTGATAGGCTTCCAAGTTTCTAAGAGATTTAGTAGATCTACTTCAGTATGCAAAAGCAACGATGAAGTCATAAGAGATGATAGGAAAGTACTCACTGTGTTCCATCAGAATATTCAATACATTTGTAACAAAATAGATAGAATCAAAGTATTTTTGAAAGAAGAGGCTCCTGATATAGCTATTTTCACAGAGCATGGTTTAAAAGTAGATGAATTGTCACAACTTAATATTCCAAACTTTTCATTGGAAGCGTAGTATTGCAGGACATCTAATGTCGGTGGGGGATTAGGTATCTCCACTAAAAATGCTGAGAATATGCAAACATTCAATTCAGAATATTTGGAGGGATTTGCTCTGGAAATGGATTCAGAAGTGACAGGTCTGAGAGTAAAAATCGACAATAATTATGAAGTACCTGTGTTAGGTATTTAAAGGTCACCGAATGAGGAATGGAACAATCTTTGCAAACTATTCAATAGGCTTTCAGAGATTACTACTACTCGTCTTACAAACGTTCTTGTTGTTGGTGGATTCCTATACTGACTTTGCAACGCATAATAAGATAACATTCTATTCATGAATAACTTGGGAATTTAAGCTTATAAATATAGGCTACAAGAATCTCATAAACATTGCAAACAAAAATTTATAACACCCTTACAAATATAGATTACTGTAAAACAAGTTTAGGCAGCTCAGAAATATCTGATAATGGAAAATATTTTCTCTGGGTAATGGATAATCAATTAACAAAGCAATAAATTGATTTCACTTATTATCGTACACAATATAAAATGGACTGTATAAAAAACATGGGGTGGTTCAATCCCTGCATGCTGGATAAAATGATATAAGATTGAAATATAATGTCTCTTGTTTGAAAATATATGTGTGCCCTTCACATGGGTCTCCTGTAGACTGAGTTTTATTGGAGAGACCAGCCAGCACCCTATGCTCTCACCACCATAGCAGAAATGGTAGGAATATGCAGACATTTTAATTAGAATATGTAGAGAAATTCGCTGTGGAAATGGATTCAGAAGTGACAGGTTTGAGACTGAGAATATCAATGATTATGAAGTAGCGGTGTTAGGTATTTACAGGTTACCAAATGGGGAATGAAACAATTTTTGTGAACTATTCAATAGGCTTTTAGAGATTACAACTACTCGTCTAACAAACATCATTGTAGCGGGAGATTTTAATACAGACTATGCAACACAGAATAAAATGACAGACGATTTAAGGGATATTATGTACATGAATAACTTGTAAATAAAAGTTCATGAATATACCAGAGTCACAAAAACATCACAAACAATGATTGATAACATCCTTACTAATATAGATTACTCTAAAACAAGATTAGGCGGCTCGGAACTATCTGATCATGACTATCAAATCTTGGAAATTGGGTTGCAAGGTCATAAATCAATTACAAAGAGTAGAGTAATGGAAGAAATTCAACAATTTGAACAGGGGAATATCGATTGTTTGATGCAGAATCTGCTAGAAGAAAACTGGAGGAGGGTTTACAATAGCAATAGTTTAAATAATAAATATGATAGTTTCATCAATATTTCAAGGTTTCATATTACTATGAGTTGTCCAGTTGAAAAAGTCCCTGTAGAAAACAAATTAGACAAAATTGAAGAGTGAATAACTGATGATATCCATGCAGAAATAGGGTTAAAGATGCATATGATGAATTCAAACTATCTAGAAATACGTTAAGTGAAGATAATTACAAAGCTCTAAAGAAAAACTGTACGAAAGAAGTAAAAAAAGAGCAAAATGTAAGAAAGCAGCTGAAATTCTGAATAATAGTGTGAACTTTAGCACAGCAGTGTGGGATGTAATGAACAAAAATAGGTAAGAAGCTCATGTAGATGCTTACACTAGTGTCCTCAGGATAATTAATGAAAATAACAAATATATTGATGTTAGCGTGATGTCATTTGTAATTTTTTTAACAGATATCATAAACTGGTTGCTGAGAATCTTCAAAAATCTCTTAATACAGGTATTAGTGATACAAACTTGTGGAATACTGAGGGGATTCAGAACGAATTAAAATTCCACCCAGTATCCCAAGACAAGTTGACAAATATCATTGATAGTTTGAATAATAAAAAAACTGTAGGAATGGATGGGGTATCGAGTAAGATTCTGAAAGGATGTAAAGATCAATTGTTAGACCCTCTGATTCAGCTGATCTATCATTCATTAGAAGAAGGTGTTTTTCCAGATAATTTGAAAGAGGGGAAAATCTTGCCAATCTTCAAAAGTGGTGATAGAGAAAAGGTGGAAAACTATAGGCCCATTAGTATTTCAAATGTAATAAGTAGAGTTTTTGAAAGAGTAGTTCTAAATAGGTAACTTCTGCACCTTCAAAAAGCTAACTTTATCTGTGATGAACTATTACATCCAGAAAGGCTTCCAGAAAAGGAGATCAACAAAGACAGTCACAGTTTCCCTGGTTGGAAAACTAATAGATATAATAGATTCAGGTGATAAAGCTACTGCAATCTTCTTAGATCTATCAGAGGCATTTGATTGTGTTAATTATGGAACTTTATTGGGAATATGGTACTGCAGAATGTAGGCAGAAATGGGTGTAAGGGCGTAATCTGTCCCGTGGGAGCAAATGTAAGGGCTTTGAGTATTTGGCCTAAGAGGAGCCAATGTAAGAGCGTATGGCTGTTGAGACCGAATGTTGGGGGGCCTGTGGTAGCTTAGAGGAATTGAGGTGAGATGAGAGCAGTGGAGGACCAAAGAGGATAAAAGGAAGAGAAATAAGTGATAGATGTACACTTACCAGACGTTGAGCTGAGTTGAAGAGATGGGGGGTGCCCCATATTACCTTCTGCTTGTAGTTGTTGTCCAGTCTGGTAGTTGTAGTATGTGCGATGATATATGAGTGAGGAAGAGAGGAAGTGAGAGAGAGAGAGAGAGAAGTGAGTGAGAGAGTGAGTGAGGATGAGAGGAATCGCGTTCGGGCACTAGAGTACAGAGACAATTGCAACGTCTGCTATAGCTTACCGAGAAAGACTGACTGAGAGGGAGGCTTAGAGCTAGGGCGAGTGGCTATTATCTTATAACAGATATGATTGGTCATAATCAATATCCGGGCTGTGAAGGACCAAATGTAAGGGCATAATCTGTCCTGTGGGACCAAATGTAAGGGCTTTGAGTATTCGGCCTAGAAGGAGCAAATGTAAGAGCATATGGCTGTTGAGACCGGATGTTGGGGGGCCTGCGGTAGCTTAGAGGAATTGAGGAGAGATGAGAGCAGTGGAGGACCAAAGAGGATGAAAGGGAGAGAAATAAGTGATGGATGTACACTTACCAAACATTGATCTTTGTTGAAGAGATGGGGGCGCCCCATATTACCTTCTGCTTGTAGTCATTATCCAGTCTGGTAGTTGTAAAATGTATGATGATATATGAGTGAGAAAGAGAGGAAGTGTGAGAGAGAGAGAGAGTGAGAGATAGAGAGCATGAATGAGAGAGGATGAGAGGAATCGCGTTCGGGCACTAGAGTACAGAGACAATTGCAATGTCTGCTATGGCTTACCGAGAAAGACTGACTAAGAGGGAGGCTCAGAGCTAGAGCGGGTGGCCATTATCTAAGAGCAGATAAGATTGGCTGTAACAATGAGCTTGAACTGAAATGGTTTGAATCATTTATCTTATTGCGAGAAAACAATGTGTAGAACTAACTACAGTAGTTTGTAATAGTAGAGTAAAGAATAAATCTGATAAATTATAGGTGCAAGCTGGAGTGCCTCAGGGGTCAATACTAGGTCCATTTCTTTTTTTTGTTCTATGTCAACCGTCTACCTGAAGAATTAATTAGTGGTAGAACCCTCTTATTTGCAGACAACACATCACTCATTTTCAGCAATACCATTCTAGATAATTTGGAAATAAGTGCCCATATAGGTGTGCAGTCCATTGTCCAATTATCAAAACATTTTAAATTAACCATAGATAGTAAAAAAAGTCAATACTTTCAATTAAAAAACAAACATAATTCAAACGGAGCAATAAACGTGTTTGTAAACAATAATCAATTAGACCAGGAACAAAAACTTCATTTCTAGGAGTTTTGTTGTATAGACGATTGACCTGGGCTCCATACATTGAGTTTTAAAATATAACTCCATACTACCCGTAAGGGTCTCCCCACCACGAAAAGCCATACGAATTTACTTTACTTTACTCCATACTCCATATAATTATGTTGTAAGATTTCTTCTGGGGTATTTGTCCTGTGACAGCTCGCTAGATTGAATGACAAAAAATTACTTTTTACAGCTTACCATGGGCTCTCACTGTCACATATTAGGTATGCCATCTTGGTATGGGGTAATTCATCAAGACAAAATCTTGATAGGGTGTTAAAGATCCAAAAGGAAGCGGTTAGATGCATAGAAAGAGTAAATAATGAGTAATAAAAATAGATTCATGTAGGCCGTTGTTCAAGAGACTTAGGCCCATATTTATGAACATGACTTATCAAAGATTGACTTAAGTCAGATTGGTTAAGTAAGGCTTAGCGGCAATAAGGCTTACTTACACTAACAGGTTCAAGCCAGTGAGCAGCTGGAACCCTAAAAGCCAACCCAGCTCCCACAACAAAGATCTGACTCCTGATAAATAATTTAACATTAATAATTCACATTAAAGAACTCTAATTTACACTAATATGAGAATTCACTACGTAAATGTTGCAGGGACAACTGGGTCGACTTATAACCTCACTTTTCAGCTAGTAAACTCACCTAGTATAAGTAAAGCTTAGAATAAAGTTCATATTCATGAACCTTTCTTAAACATCTTCTTAACTTAAAAGCCAAGACGTGCTTATAATTGGAGTCTCAAATCTGTTCTTAGCCAAGCTAGGTACAGAGCTGTCTTGAAGCCATTCTTAGATTGTTGTGTTGCATCATATTTTGATTTCATTTTTTAATATAGCTTTGGCTTATAATAATAAAATAAAATCAATATATTCAATTTTTGCACTGCTGCAATGTAATTCTCTGTATATTTGACTTTTTGAAATTATTTCTACTTATTTTATAGTTCTAACCTTACATTTTTTTGGCACTAGGATAGGATTCTCTTTCTAAAAAAGAATGAATGGAGTTCGTTGGTCTGCTGGCAGGTAGCATGTACTACACTGCCTCGAATGATATCATTTTTCAAATTTGAAAAACAGAAAATTATAACTTAAAATATATTAGTGCGGTTGTAATTACTCAACAGTAACTGTAAATTTACATGTTGTACAGTATCTTTATCTTTTTCATGTATGTTATTTTATGTTTATTAGTGCCTGATGATACGACACAATTTTAGGTTAGCTTGTGACCATGTTCAATGTAATAGAGCCTTCACAACTCGGTGTTAGATAACTCCTGCTTAGATCAACGTAAGTCATGTTCATGAATACGGGCCTTAGTCTCCCAACTGTACCCTGCTTATATGTGTATGAAGCTACTTTATATGTAAAAACGAATGATATTAACCAAAATCTTGACAAACATGATTATAATACAAGAACCCAAGGAGATTATCACTTGGTGAGTCACAATAGTAGCTTATACAAACAAAAACCTAGTTATATTGGTGGAAAATTCTACAACAAGCTACCGCAGTTTTTAAAGAGTCTTGAAAATATAGAAAATATTTAAAAAAACAGTTGAATGAATATTTAGTTGATGAAGCTCTTTATAGTGTACAAGACTTCCTTCACATCACAATTAAGCTTCACCTCAACTAATTGATATAGTAATAATTACTGGAATAATATTATGGTATCTAGTGTATAATATTGTTGATCTGACTTGTCTTATACTCCTTAACTGGAGTATCCAAGATGTAATCTACAAAAAAAAACTTAGACATACTCTACTTCACTCACAAAAGCCAGAAACTCAACGTTTTAGAACAATATGAGATTTACAAACACACTAAGCAGCAACCTGACAACATTTTAAATGATCATCTCCACTTCGTCTCACATACTCTTTTTGACAAAATAATCCCTATTTCAAACTTCCCGCCTTCTCATCCCCCCACCTCTTCCCCTTCCAACATCCATATCCCTCAAACTCATACCTCAAATCAGTGTACTGTAATAATATAACAATAATAATAATATATTTATTTTTTCATCACAGCACAGTACAGAAGAAAGCACAGGCGAATGAATATCATCAAGAAAATTTACCTAATAATAAAAATGACCTAATACTACACTACTTAATAGTACTTAATGGTACCTTCTCACAATCCAATGAAAATCACAGATTAAAAAATTATAAAATACGGTATCACATAAAAACATAATCATAATTATTTCAATCACATTCCATCCGTAAAGAATTCGTCTACTGAATAATACGCCTTCCTACTCAAGTATGTATATAATTTAAATTTGAATTTTTTCTCACAAGCAATACTTTTCAGTTCTGTTGGAAGCCTAGTGAAAATTTTTTGGCCCTTATAACTAGGCTTCCTCTCAAAAATACTTAGTCTGTGGCGCTGTACTGCAACACTGTTTCGCTACCGTGTATTGTAATCGTGATAATGAGCATTGAACATGTAGAAGTTTAAATTATTTTCAACAAATGAGATGGCTTTGGAAATATATAAACAAGGAACTGTCAAAATAGCTAGATTCATAGAAGCCTCACGACATGTGTGCTGATACTTCAGACCTTCCAAAATACTAATGGCTTTTTTTTGTAAAACAAGAATCTTTTGCAAATTTCGCTTCAAAGTACATCCCCATAGTTCAATTCCATAAATCAAGTGTGAGTTTATGAGTGCATAATACAAACTTTTAGCTGTAGCCTTAGGCACACACTAAACAATATTTCTTAAAACAAACAGAGCCTTTCTTATTTTCACTGATATTTTTTCAACATGATCCCCCCAGTCAAGCTTCGAGTCAATTGATAAACCTAACAGGTTGACAGCTGTTTCATTTTCAATCTCTGTTTCTCCCAGAGTGATGATTGGTTCAAATGAACGAGTTTTATAATCGAAATTGATTGTATGAATTTTGTTTGGATTCACTGAAAGATCGGATTTATTTAAATATTGTACTATATTATTGGAAACAACATTAGCTTCAACCTCTAGTTCCTGGAGTTCAGACTTATTTAATAAACTACAATCATCTGCATAAAGAGTGACATCCTTAGTCTCTGGTACATGGAATTGTATATCGTTTATATACAATATGAACAGCAAAGGCCCCAGAATGGAACCCTGAGGGACGCCTTTAGTAAACTGTAACCTTGCAGAATCAACTACACCTTCATCTGTGAAGATACTTGTGTACTGAAACCTGACAGTCATGTATGACTCAATTAAACTACTAGCAACTTCCCTGACACCCAATGACAATAATTTTTCAAGTAAAACATTCACATTAACACTATCAAAAGCCTTGGAGAGGTCTAGAAAAAGAGCTGTCACAAATTTACCCACATCAATCTCACTCACAATCCTCTCAACAAGGTGAACATCGGCAGTAATCGTCGACCTCCCCTTAATGAATCCATTCTGACCGTCGAAGAGTAAGTCAAATTTTCTTAGGCAGTTCACAATTCTGTTATAAATTATTCTCTCAAAAACCTTTGATAGCGAGATCAAAACTGAAATGGGTCTATAATTTTATTATTGACATCCAATCGACTTCCTTTCTTTAATAAGGGTGTAACTCTAGCTATTTTCAACAAGTCTGGGAATATACCTGTTTCAAACATTGTATTGATAATGAGAACTAGAGGCTTCACTATTTCATCACAACAGGCTTTGATAACTGAAACTGGAATTTTGTCAAACCCAACAGATTTTTTAAGTTTGAGGCCATTGATAACTTCTGCTTCTTCATTAATATCTGTGAGGAAGAGAAAAAATTATTGTAGCCCATCTTATATCTGCTTTGCCTCTTTATATCTGCTGTGGGTCGTCTGAAGATGCTCTTGACAACAGAGTGAAATGGCAGTCACGCTGTAACGTGAGTCATTATTTCTACTTAAAAGTGTTTTTTAAGTTTTTTTTTTATATTAGTGGAAACAAGATGGATCTTCAACATCATCAAGTGGAAAAGTAATACATGGAACTACAACAGCAAACGAAATATATGTACTGTATAAATGAATCTCAGTTGAGATAGTATGCTTGGCTAGTGCGGACGGTCTGTGAGTAGCTCTACCATTCAAGTTAAAATATGTAGGACAAACAGTACACAGGACTTTCATTCAAAGTGCAACAGTCTTATGTTTTCGCCATTGTTTCAAGTAATTCTTGTTATCGTGTGTGGAATACTTACGAAGTTATAAGAGTTTACTTTCGAGAGAATTCAGTTTTCTATCTAACTTACATTAATTTTCAACCATGCCTGCCAAAGCTACACGGTCAGTTGTTGGCGTTGTTGCTGCAGATAAGAAGTCGACTACGGACGATGAAAATAACAGTTTGTGTCAACCAGATAAAGCAGGTAACAGTAAAGCGAATGTAAATAATAATCATTCAGAGTTTGACAGTAAACTGGATATCATTATAAAGGAACTCAAAGTGATCAAGACCGATGTTGAAGCAATTCGAGCTGAGCAACGTGAAATGATTAAATCAATTGAAAATTGCTATGCTATGATGAAACCAGCAAAAATTATTGAACTCATGTGTAGGTGATATACCTGTTACTTCAAATGAGATTGTCAATTTGAAGGGCCAGTTGTTGAAAGTGAACAATGAACTAGCTTCCATGCAACAGTATACTCATAAAAATTGTTTGAATGTTGCGGGTGTGCCTTTTGAAAACGGTGAAGATATTTTTAATACACTACAAAAAATCTCCCAGTATATAAGATTTGACTTTAAACACGAAATGATAGATAACTGCCATACGCTCTCAAAAAATGACACCACGAAATCGTTTCCACCTCAAATTATTGTGAGATTCAAGAAGAACTTGGAGAAACAACAGTTTATGAGTAGAAAGAATATGAAAGGAAAAATTACAATGAGTGACCTAGGTTGGGGTGGTAATATGGATATTCTTTATATCAATGAAAGTATGTCTCCATTGAACAGAGAAATATTTCAAAAAGGGAAAAAGCTGCAAAAAGAAAAACTTCTCAAATACGTTTGGTTCAAAAATGGTAATGTTTTTGTGAGGAAGGACGATGCTGCTAAGAGTGTTATTATACAAAGTATCAGTGACTTCAACTTTGAAAACTGAAGGGGCCTACTGTGAGAGGAAGAATCAATTATTATTTATAATTATTTACCTCAGATGATATTGATTATTTTTGTTTCTATTCAATAATAATAATTATCATGCTGACTTCAGTTGCATGAAATACTCTAATGAATGATTTTTTTTCTATCAGGAAAATTTTAATTTATAAGTTGAATCACTCGCTCCACTCATTATTCAATCATATATTGGTGACATAAATAATTTTCAGAAATAACTAATAAAAACGAAATAATTATTCATTTTTTGTATCATGTCATGTATTTCTTTCTCACTTCATTACTACCATTTGCACTTAGTATTCATCTTCATTCAACACTATTATTTTCTCTCATTATTAAATACTTTAGTATTTTGTCATGTGTTATTTTTTTGTGTTATAATGGTGGGCTCTCACATCTTTTTCCGTCTTGAACTGGTATGTGTGCTTATTACGGAAATTTTTACTATTTATCCTTATTTTTTTCAGTATGAATGTTGTTCAAATTACTAGAATGAGTGTTGTTCGAATTAATAAAGTATCACCAAATATTTCCAAGCTTTTTAACCTTCGAAATATATTTTTTAACCTACTACTGAATTATGGTAGAAGCTTGTAAATTTGTGGAGGAGGTCACCGAGGTGAACGCATGCTTACTGACGGACGGGGAAAATATTACGGTTTTGCATCAGAATATACGAAGCCTAAATAAGAATTTTGATGCTTTCCTGGCTTATATTAGCTGTTGGAAATCCAAGCCAGATGTTATAATTCTGACTGAAACTTGGTTTCAGCCCATTCAAGATAGATTCCCCTATAATATAGATGGTTATGAAAGCTATTTTGCTTGAAGTGATGGAAATAGAGCATCAGGAATTGCGATCTTTGTCTTGTCAGGCAGAGAAATTACATGTTCACGAGAGGATTTGAAGATTGTGGGAACTGATTCTGTGTTATTGAATTTGAAAATTTTCAATTACAATTTAAGTACGGTATATTAAGTCTATACAGATGGCATTCTGTCGGAATAGATGTTTTTTCTGGATAGCCTTGGCTGGTTTTTGGATACTAAAAGGGTGAAGAGTGACTCGATAATTATAGGAGACATAAACATAAATATAAATAATTTGAATAGTCATGTTGTTTTTGAATACCTAGAATTGTTGCACTCTAACGGGCATCAGTCACTTATAGATATTGATACTCGAGTATTTACTTCAAGCTCAACCTGTATTGACCACATTTTTTATAAATCAAAATTCAATAGAAATAGTATTCAAAGTGCAGTTATAGAGTCACACATTTCAGACCATAGAGCAGTCTCCATATCACTATCAAGGCCTAAAAACAGAGAAAATCATGCTCCGTCAGCGATTAAAGAGTCTCTTGATACTAAAAATTTAATTAAATCACTCATGGAGCATGATTAAAGCAGTCTATATACGTGTAATAATGTTGATGGTAAGTTTTCTTTGTTTATTGATGTATTACTGGCTTATATTAAACGTAGCACTGTAAAATGTCATAAATCGCAGTCTGTTAATAGTGGTAAACGCTTAAAACCATGGATGACTGAAACTATTTGTGTAGAAATTCGGTATCGAGATAGACTCTATAAAAAAACATAAAAATGATCCACATAATGAACAATTAAGACATGATTTTCTAGCTAAAAAAAATGTTATCCATAAATTAATAAAACAACAAAAATATAAATTTTACTCTAATTTAAAGACCTATCCTGTTAAAAAGCAATGGGAGATCATAAATAATCACTGTGGTCAAACTACTGCATAAAAGAAACCTATTTTACAGTGTGGAGATGATGTTATAGAGGCTTTGGCAGATAAATTCAATGAATATTTTATTAATGTATCTAATCACATTGTCTCATACATACATGATCCAGATGAGCTCACTGGAGAATATTATAGTAGTAAATTCAAAATGACTAATTCTCATAATTCTCTTTTTTTGAAACCCATTACTTATCAAGAACTTGTAACTGAAATAAATATGCTAAAGAATGCAAGTCTCCAGGGCCCGATAAAATATCTTCAAATCTAATTAAAATAATATCCAATTCAATAATACCAATATTATGCGATATTTTCAATGCCAGTTTTCAGGAAAGTAAATTCCCCTCCAAACTTAAATTGGCTAAAGTCATACCTGTTTTTAAGAATGGGCTTAAAACTGACATATCAAATTACAGGCCTATATCCCTGCTCTCAGTTTTTTCCAAGCTATTGGAAAAACTTTACAAAAAAAGAATGATGAGCTTTTACAAGAAAACAAATCATTTTCATAAGGCACAGTTTGGATTCCAGGAGGGTCTGAGTACAGATCAGGCATTGGATAATTTTATGTCAGATATCTATCATGGTATGAATCAGCCTCATAGATCAAAGACCTCAGGTTTGTTTCTTGATATTAAAAAAGCTTTTGACACTGTTCAACATAACATCCTGCTAGAGAAATTATATGTTGCTGGTATTCGTGGAGTGGCCATCATGTGGATGAAGTCTTACCTTTCATGCCGGAAGCAATATGTCAATTGGAAATTGTAACAGTGAGTTGGCAACAGTTGAGTATGGTGTGCCACAGGGATCGGTATTGGGTCCAGTTGTTTTTCTGGCCTACATCAATGATTGGTTTTCCAACTCTTTCAATGGATCTTTGACATCATTTGCTGATGACACAGCATTGGCATATTCTACCAAAAGCGAAATTAAACTGCAGGAGATGACCTGGTAGATCTGCACTGCTGGATTGATTGTAATAAATTGGCACTTAATGCTACTAAAACTTGTTACATAAATTTTTCATTATCAGCTCCATTTCATTTCACTTATCCAATCAAGTATCATGAGATTGGCTGCAATCATTTTAGTTGTAGCTGTGATATAATTGAACAATTTGACTCTGTCAAGTATCTGGGATTGACACTTGATTATGGTTTGACTTGGAATTTACATATAAAGAAAATAAAAATGTACCTATTATATTTAGTAAGGAGATTCCATCAATTGAAGCAGTTCTTTCCTGTGAGTATCTTGTGTGCCATGTATTTTGCATTTTCCAATTGCCAGCTAGAATACAGAATTTCTTGTTATGCATCTACTTTCCTATCCAATTTCAAAAGCCTCATCACTTTACAAAAATCAGTGGTTAGAATAATTCATGGTGTAAATAGAAGAGCCCATACTTATCCAATTTTCAAATTATTGGGAATCCTCCCCTTGAGATATATTTATGTTTTGAAGGTGCTCTCCTTGTTCTACAGAATGAGTGGTAGTATAGGACTTTCAGCTAATCATGGAATCCATCATCAGCAGGTAACTCATCAATCAACGCGACTGATGTTGAAAGTCCCAAACCCAAATTCCACTGCATTCCAAAAATGTTTCCTCTTTTTGTGACCAAAGTTTTTCAATATTCTCCGAGATGACATCAGAGAAGAGGAACATTACAGGAGATTTTTTCATAAAACGAAGAGTTGGCTATGGCTTCATTCACTAATAGATTTGGAAAATTTTTTCAGAGTGGTGGGCTAACATGATTTTCCATCAAACTAATGTGCTATGGGTAATGTAATATAATTTATTACAGCAAACTAGATAAAACGTTTCCATCCCTTCCTCTTCCTTTTTCTAGGAAAAAACCTTGTGACCTCCTGCTTATTATTGTGGACTTCTTGTTCATTTATTTTTCTTCATTATTATTTTTATGAAGGTTTATGATCCAATTAATATGACGTATTGGTGTTATTCAGTAATGTTTAAATGCATGGACATATTTAAATGTCTATGATTCATAATTATTCTTGTGTGTGATTGTGTGTGCGTGTGTGTTTTCTGTTTTTTTCTCCAACTCCTGCTCACGTACGAAGGTTTCTTGCTTTTTTGTGAGTAGTAAAATTGTTCACTTCATTTCTCTATTATTTGTGTATGTCCATCTTCATCAACCTAGTTATCAAAGTCAGTGTCATTTCCATCTAATTTATTAGACTATTTCACGGTGGAAGTCTTTTACTTTTTGTCAAATATGTTATTATTACAAAGAAACCGCTAATTATTATTTTACTACTGAATTTGTATAATTTAAGGGATGTATCAACTTTTCTGTTACTTATGCAATGTAAATAACGTTTGAATTTGAATTTGAATAAATAATATGGAATTTATATTTTCAGATACCATATGGTAAAAAATACTGTAGGCTCCTATATAAATTCATATTGATAAACCTAAGAATGATCACCAATGCCATGTTAGTACAAGAGAAATCATTTGATTAAAAGAGTTTCTAAATAATATTACTGTATAATATGATATATATCACAAGTAATAATGTATATAGGAACAAGATTCAGGTGATGAATGAGGTAGTACATTATTTTTAATGAGAAAAAAAACAACAATAAAAGTAAGGAAACAGAAAACAATCTTGTAAGCTACGCTTGCACATAGACAATAAAAGGATAAAATTAATTATCCAAAGACTGACACTGTATTCAACTTCTAAATAATGTTCCACTCACATTATATTGGGGATGATAATATATCAGATAAATAAGAGGGCCCAAGGACTATCTGTGAATCTGATTCCAAGTGCTTATGATGAAGAAGCTCATTTTAAAAATCATAATATGATGTTCCTATAGAAGAAGACATAAGAGCCTTACTTTTTTCCTTTAAAGTATCCCTTAAATGCAAGCATATTTCGAAAACCCTTACACATTCATCGTTTGGCATTCCTTAGAGGAAGTTTCATGAAAAATTTCATTTAATTTGGTCCACACTTTTAGCCATGAATACGTTACAAACAGACAGACAGATGCAAAATGGTCGAGCTTTCTTCGTAGTGATGAAGATGATATTATGGAAGATATCCCTTATGAATTTAAGACGAGGTTGTCACAACCAAATTTATTAGAAATAATAATGCCTGATAGGTTTAAGATTGATAATGGTGTAAAAACCAGAACTACTATCTCACTATTTTTAATAAATGTGGTTGTGACAACTTTGTCTTATCATTCATTGGAATGGTCGACTTGAAACAGAGACCTCTCTTTGTTCGGTCAATTATATTTGTTTTATTATTAATTCAAAACTCTATTATATAGTTTACATTGAACTCTATTGTAAGGTTTTACAATAAATTAATGATGACACACAAATTATCATTTAAGAATCATTTACCAGTGATGAATATCTTATATTAATTATACTGAATGAATAATCTCTGAGCTCATCATTGTTCAATGTAATTAATAATACTGTGTTATCATTCTTTGTCTAGCTAAATTTGATGGAAATGATCAGAGAGCAAAACTGATCGGAACATAACTGATAAAAATCAGGAAGAAATGAAAAACATATTGTTATGGGTTACACGACCAGCCACTTATCAACGTAGAACAACAACTAAACTACTTGTTTATCACGACGAATTTCAAACTAGACTGAACCAATTTACAAAAATCTCTCTCTATCCCATAATTTTGATAATTAAGATATCTCTCGATTTTTCTATAAACTTCTACCAAATTCTAAAATAAACAATGGAACACCTTCACACCTTCCACAATATTCGATGAGACTCCATTAATTTCTAATCAAACAACCAGAACATTCTACTAAGGTCCAAGTAAACACTATATAAGTGTCAAAAGCAGAGTAATTAATTGCTTAGAAGTAAACATTTACTTAGCAGATAACACCAAGAACCACTGTTTCTTCTTTCTCTCATATCTCACTACACTATCCCCACCTTAAGAGATTGTTCTGTCCCAGAACAGAAGCACTTATATGTTAGTTTGGATTGTGTCTGGTTTCTGGCTGGCTCCTCATTGGTCTTCCAAGGGTTGTAGATGCAGATGGTAATCTGGACACCAGTGGACACGACAAATTTAAAACAAGACTGAACTAATTTACAAAAGTCTCTCTCTATTTATATAATTTTCTATAATTTAGATAGCTCTCGATTTTTCTATCAACTTCTACCGAATTCTAAAATAAACAATGATAGACCTTCACACCTTCCACAATATTCAATAAGACTCCATTCATTTCTGATCAAACAACTAGAACATTCTACTGAGGTCCAAGTAAACACCATAAAAGTTTCAAAAGCAAAGTAATAAATTGCTTAGAAGTAAACATTTACATAGCAGATAACACCAAGTACCACTGTTTCTTCTTTCTCCCAATTCTCACTACAATATGGTACATACTGTCATGGTGCAAAATTAACCAGCCCAATTCAACAAAGCATCACGAAAGAATTATGAAGATGAGGATTCAATTTCAAGATTCCTGTATTTACAAGAAATTATTTCTTATAATATCATCTATTATGACATAAAATCATGTTACACATTCTTTGTCAAATTAACTGATATTTAGCGCCATACAATGGGCTGAAGTGCGTCGAGAATTGTTCACATTATTAGAAAGGGTTTGATTGTCCATGCTTGACCTAGCCGGGTTATAAAACAGCTGTTTATGACTCTTAATCTATATCTATAGTGGAACTTAATCTATACCGGCTCTTTCACTAAAATTCAATTAATTGTCAAAATGTTATTTCCGTATTTCTCTCCTATGATGAACTGAGAAATTTGCTTATTCTCACCCTATCAATTGTTTGATTATTTTCAATATAATTCTTTTGCTCCTTTAAGTTTATTTCTGTTACGTCACATAGCATACTGTTTCTTGAAAGTTGGGTCCAACCCTCTCATTGGAGGAATTTGCTTAAACTCGCTGTGATTGACAGATTCCCACATGACGCGACCTTCTTCTCCAAGCCCTATCTTTAGAGCTTAGAGAAGGCACGAGACGATTTTTGGCTAGCCAAGAAAGAGGTTCAATTTATAAACCTCTCCTTCTCGATAATTTAATGAAAGCTTTAGTAGTCATATTCTAGTCAGTTTTATGTTTATATGTTGTATGTCCCCAACGCTTCGAAAGCAAGAAGCCTAGATTGCCAAAATATTCAATTTCTAAACTTCGCAAATAACTTAAATACGCGACCAGCCACGTGCAGCCATATCCAAGATGTCTGGAGGTGACGCTGACTTTGAGCAAGCCTGAGAAAAATAGGTATGTCTTTGAGTGAGTGTAAAATATTGGGCCCAAAGTGAATGGTTCGTGAGTAGGGGTTATTTGGGACTTCTGATGCGACCAATCAGAAGACAGGGGGGCGTGGCCACCCCCCTTCCCCCCTCCCCCTGCTCAGACATTTTGTAAACGCCCACCCCTTCCCCCTCCCCCAGGTCAGACATTTTGTAAACACCCACCCCTTCCCCCTGTCCCACTCAGCCATTTTGTTTTTAAGGTCACATACCCCCCTTCCCTATGTGCCCCCACTTTATTCCCAATAGATTAAAGGGGGACCCCCCGCAAGCACCAATGAGAGAGGACCTATCCCCCCTGACCCCACCTCTCACAGAAGGTTCCCAATAAATATAGAACATACAGCTTTATATCTATATATACATGCTTGCAATTGTATATCTATATATACCTGCTTGCAATTACTATATCTATATTTGCAATAGCATCAGCCCCCGCCGCCAGATTTAGCTATTAATTGCATCTGCACACCTGCTACCTCCTGCTGTGATTCTCAAAGCCCTCTCTTTCGCACGTGCAGTGTTAATATACCCCCCTGCCCCTCCACCCACGGATTTAGCTATTAATAATACTTCCGCCCCCTGCTGTGAAAAACTATCTCATAACGTTTAAAAGCAGAACACGTGCACAAGTTTTTTATATGACTCATTAAGCTGTGGAATAATAATCCTCTCTCTCTTTCTTTTTGAAAGAGAGGTTATTTCTACAATACCCCATGCTGTTTGCTCAAATAATCCGACCCCCACTTTCTCTCTCAGGTCATTAACCTTTGCATGAATAATCCTGTCTGTGTGAGAGAGAGAGTCTTTCTCTCTCACTCTCTCTCAGCTCATTTGAAGGTCACAAACATGTTTTAACCTGTCTGTGTGTGAGAGAGAGGCTTTCTCTCTCACTCTCTCAGCTCATTCATTAGCCTCGGTTGAAAATTCAAATATGCTTTGCAATAATATTAAACTCATCTATAGCTATACCAATAAGTAAACTGAATGACCAAAACATGGTATTATTGAATCACGTGCACTACCTTTTGAATCTCGTGCACTACCTTTTGAGGTGTGCAAGTGAAACTGGATCCTCCAATAGATTCATAGGCGCCTGCTATTAGTAACATGGTTTCTAGCCAAACCCAACACACATAATCACGTTTAGCATCATTAAATGTTGTTAGACACAAATAGGTGTAGAATGGTGGTGTACTTTTCAGGTCATTAACCTTTGCATGAATGCACATGCCACGTTCTGTTGGTTTCCCCCTCATGATTAAAATTTTTTACATTTTTTATCCGCTAAATCATATAGAGCATCCCAAAGTTCGTTTGTATCTGAAATAATTTGTATTGGGGAATTGTTAGAACACCCATAGTGCAAATGACCCTCCTCACTTATAACTATATCTAGGAGATCATATATTTCAGATAAAATAGGATAGCAGAAATTCTCAGTTTTTGTTGCAGACAAAGTTCCATCATCTGCCTCGGTTGAAAATTTAATATGCTTTGCAATAATATCAAACTCGCTTACTGAAATAGCCATCAGTAAACGGGATAGTTTTTTAAATTTTGTATAGCTGTAGCATCGCATCCTTCCTCTATGATAGTTAAACACATACTGAATGACCGGCGGTTTGTTAGTTAGAAAAAGCCTCCAAAGGAACGTCAACCTCACCGCCTTATTGGAGGTCACTCTTTTTTTATTTGGGTAAAAAGAGGTTCACACAGGGCTAGGTCACATAAACCTGTGCTATGGAGAAAAACCCATTGTAAAAATTTACATTTCTTTCAACTCTACTTGTCCGTTCTCATGTTCGCATATTAATACAAAATTTCTCTTGTTAAAATCTGTCAAGTTTTCATTATTTAATACGCTTTTAAATTTATCACATAGTAATAAATCGAAATAAGAGTCGCCCTCACTGTCGGGATCGTCGAGATTTAGTAACACTCTGCCTGTACCATAAATTATTGCGCTTTCAACGGTCAGATATGAACCGAGAGGTACTGATTCTAGAGGCAACACCTCACGTGCCAAAGCGTTGAATGCAGCCATGTTGAAACGACTCATCTTTCCTAATGATTCAAGCTTCTCAATTTCACTCCTTTTATGCATTCTCCCCACCGCTGTTTGCGCAAGCACAGTTTGTAGCTTCTTCCTCAATTTGTAATAATTTTTTAACGCAAAGCCTATGCGGCCTGTACCAGGATAAATAATGGTTAATATCGCTCAAATTTACACTGTTTAAAAAAATTTGTTTCAACTGTCTCGCAAGTCCAATGTTTTCACGAGTAGAATTTCTAATGGCATCCTCACACAAATCAAACCACTGCAGATATTCTCGTAATTTGTTCTCTAATTCTTTATCCGCACACATCCACTTCTGAGGATCCATTATCTACAACTAATTATTTATACAGCGGGATTAATACCGAAAAATTGATAGGTTTCCTACCAACGCCCACGCTACAAATTCTCACTTTGTGTGATTCCAACTCATAACCACAGTAAACGCATACGACCTTTTTTCCATCATAGTAAAATCCTTGTCTCGCATAATTTCTTTTGCTTGTTCTACTATAAAAAGCACAATTCCTCATACTTTTCATTCGATTATTTTCACAAGTATAATCCCCCTCCTCTCCTATCTTTGGAAGCGTGTTAGATGTTAATAGTTGCAAATAATGTTGTGCACTTATTAGAGCGCACCTCCCACCTTCTACATTTTTGTGTATGTTACAAACCTCAAAACACCACGTATCTTTAAACTTTGTGAAATTAGGTTTCGCGTAATATTCCGGTATGGTACGTACATCATTATGATACTTTTTCAAAAACGCCGCTTTTTCTGTTCCCTTTGTAAAAATGCAATCATACGCGTCGAGATATCCTCTCATCAATGAATCTGTAAACTCCGTCTCCCCCTCATCCCATAATATTTTATGATAATGTTGTTCTAACCAGGTAGCCTCGCGAAACATTTTCCAGCTCAAAGTAGATTTCGGAAAAGGCGGTTTAAAGTGTAGTACTACATAATTACCAGCCCGATCAACCAGCGCGAATTCTTTTAAAATTATTTGATTATTATCTCCCTTAAACCAGTGTAGATCCGCAACGGCAAAATTCTTCTTCTTTTCTTCCATCTCACACTGTATTCCCACTGTACGTGTTTTTCCCTCTTCACTAGCCTCAAAATCTTCAATCGCCTCTTGAAACAGCGAAGAAGTGGACATGTTGCTCTCTCACACACGCCCACACGAATGATAAATTATTTTTTACATTTCACCTTTTAAACATCCCCCTACCGGCAATTTATTGTACTTCTCTAACTAATGAGGTTAAAGGCGTGTATTCCATTATTGAATCGCTTATAAGAATACAATATGCCGAAGTCGAGTTTGGTAGTTCTTTACTAAATTCCATATCTAATCTTATATCTGTGGATGTTTTCAAATGATCAGATTGGTGTGAACAGTCAATCACAATTATTGGTGATTTTTTGCAAAACGCTTTAAAATCAATAGCGTTCCCATGCTCTGCATTTATAGTGCGATTATAGTAACTCGGCGCGAAATCTAAAAACATGCGATACATTATCTGCTTATTCCCCAACAAATTATCATAGGGATAATATTGACTGTTTAGAAATAATTTAACGTTATACAACTCGCACGAATCAAAATCAGACATTGATTTATTAATAGAATTTTTCCGAGCCGTTTGAAAGGCTAAAATTACATAGCGTGGAACATCTAAATGCGACGATGTTTTTATTGCCCACGAATGAATTCTCGATGTCGCCATGTTTGGAAATTCGTGAATCTCCCATCTTCTAAACGCAAGTTTTAAAGGACGATCAGAATCAAGTAATTTCAAAAATTTCAACCTTACGTGATCTTCCAAATGGATGTACGGAATTTTCCACTGTAGTTTATCAATTGTTAAAGAAACATTTGTTCCTGTAGCCGATTCAACGCAGTTTAGATCCGACGCACTTCTCAATAATACAAGCTCTTGTTTCAAGTTTAAAATTATTCGTTGAAAATCTTCGAAAAATGGTAACAAAAGTTTCAGCGGCACGCAAAAAATGAATTTATTACCTACAGTTTGTAACCTGATCTGGAGAATCCACCAAGCTGTTTTGATCAAATACACTCTTTAAAAGTAAACCTTTAACAGATGATGAAATTCCTGGAAGTCCAGTCTTTGACACCTGCTATTTCATATCTTATCTCACCAAAAAGAAATAACAATTAATAAATTGAACTCTGTGTGTATTGAGGGAGGCATATATAATACTAGCTGGGGTGATGCGCGTTGCCACGTTCACATAAAAATTCTCCTTGATTTTATTATTCGCAACCCCCCTCCGCTGAGGTTACATTTCAAATTAGGAAAGAAGTTAGTCCTACGGCTCTTCCACCTGATCATAGAAGCTTCCTTGTTTTCTTAATCGGCAGCTCTGAATGAGGACGTTATTATAATGATGATGTAGAAGCTATTACCAGTACTCAATAATTTTTATTAAACTGGAATAATTTGGGAAGACGTTACAATTTTAAACTGGCATATATAATACTAGCGTACAATTTTTAAACTGTCTAAAGTTGATAAACAAATTGAATACTCAAATTTCCTTATTTCGAATATTCAATTTTATTTAACTGCAAAAACATGTGTTAAACATTTGTTACCACACGTTACGGCTGGGTTGCAGAAGCATTACAACCACCTAAGATGCGACTCGTATATGGAGAAATAGCATAGCATAGTTATTAACGACTGTACAAGCTGTAGTTGCTTGTTGTCAGAGCGTGTTGATTTTAGTACCGCGATAATTGCTAGTATCATACTATTGCAACGCTAGTCGCTGTGGGTGTGAAACTTTTCAAGCCAATTGTAAAATCATGATTCATATTTCAAGTTTACAGAATACTATATTTTATCTGTCTCCAAACCAGAAAAGAATTGATATTGGTTAGGTCAGATCTTGAAATTTTTCTTAATTCAGCCGGCGATTCAAAAGGGAGAGTTACAATTCGGCTTTTAGACTGTGATACAAAAGTTGTACTTATTGTATCCCATGTGTTCAATAGAGAAGATCCTTGGTCGAAAAGTAGATTCAAACATTTTTAAGCATTTAACAATACGAATGGAAAACATGAAACTCCCTGTTCCAATATTTCAAATAGTCTTAAGCATGTATCATAAGAGAAGAATGATATAGTTCATCAATTGGACAGTGCTTACTAAAGAAACATTGGTTGGCAAGTGAAACAGAACCATGTGTTGAACATTATAATCATTCGTTTCTGCGGTGTTTGAGTTGACTCTACCTACTTAGTCATGGTGAGAGTTTTTTAAAAGGCCAGGTTAGCTACATGTTGAGAAATCAGTTAGAGAAGATGATAGTTTTCATAGCAACCTCAAAGATGATTCAAAATGAACTTTTTTAACTTTACAATTAATGTTACATGTTTGTCATGAAAAATTTCTACTGAAATGGGGCTAACTAAATACTTGGCTGTTGTAGCTGATGAAACAAGCGATTTATCAAAATAATTTCAACTGTCAATTATACATAAATATTTAATAATATGCATTTTGAAAGATTTTTTTTGTCATTTTTAAATCCACCAAGATATGATGCTGCCAGTTTTTCTGCTTGCATTATTGAAAAAATGTATAAATTGCATGAATGTTGAGAGATGTTTGCAAGCACAAGACTAAAGAGAAACTATCTGCTTTGGCAATGCTCTCCATTGAACTAGAGCTGATAATGAATGAGCATTCCTAATTTCAACCAGAAAAGGATAGACGAGTTTGGTTAGCTAAAAGCTGAGGATTGATTTTCTTTTCAAATCAGAACTATTAATTTGTAATATTATAATAATGCAACAAATTGTTATGATTCGATTTTAGAATCCATTTTATATTCGAGTTCAATTCTCCAAGTCAACCATGCTAAGAAACATGTCAAATGTAGTATTTCAAGATCCAAGCTCAAAAAATCATAGTGAATTTATGATCATACCCTCACAATGCTATTTCATTTACTATGAAAGATTATGATTTTTTATTGATGTCTGCAACCTACAACCTCCAAACTAAATTTCCGCCAGCCACCACTGATTGGCAAACATTCGTTTTTAGAATGGTGATTATTGCAAAACACACAAACAGCTTGTGCATTGGAACAACATGAACAGCAGATCGAATAATTTCAAATTATTTAACATATGATTAAAAGATCCCACTACATTACCATATGTTAAATTAACGCAATTTGCAAGTGTTAAATAATAATTGTAAAGTAAATTCGTATGGCTTTTCGTGGTGGGGAGACCCTTACGGCTAATAATAATTGTGAAAATTGCAAATTAATTCTCTCTCAACCATAAATTTGTACCAATGCACTAAGCCAATAGTAAATGAACTTGTGTAATTCACTGATTTATCAATACAACTCTTTATATTCGATAATGTTTGATTTCTTGATAAAGATTTATTTGCAAACGCATTGAAAATTCATACAGGCTTTTCAATATTTGTATCATTTCGTTTCTCGACGAACTATCTTTATTTAAAAGTAATATTCTGCAGTGATAAAAACGGTAAACAAAATCCCCCTCCGGACATAAATAGATTGAGCTCGCTAAGTGTTACACACATACTGATGAAAATAGACCGTTGTGTTGAGGGGGAGACTGTCGAGTGTGATGCATGAAATTAGCGGTACTTCCTTCTTCCTGCACATGTGCGTGTCTCACATACTCTAGTAGAAAAAGAGAACGCACAGCTAAACTCATACACACACACACCCGTATCACTTCCCCTCACCAAACATCTTTTATTAGTTTGAAAGTGACAACTCAAACATCTTTTTATTAGTTTGGAAGTGCCAACTACTGCTGTATTACACAAGGTAAGTGAGTGAATCATTTTTCAAATATAGACATTTATTTAAATCATATTTAATACAAATTATTTAAATACAAAACACATTGAAAACGGTCAAAACACACACACACACACGTTTTAATCCGACTTGACATTGTCTACCCATTTGACCAACTTCACATCAGTCCAGCGCGGGCTGATGTGTTTGACGAAAATAGCTAAACAATGACAAGTAGAATTAAAATTATCAATGTTGCACTCATCAATTATGTTTAAAAATCGTGCTGGGAGAAAAATCTCCATCTCAATTCCTTCCTCGTCTTTTATTTTTAATATAATTTTTCGCCCATAGCGAGTGTTCACCACTCGTGCGCGCACAATGGGGTACACCACACCCTCCAACAGGGAGGATGTGGCAACACACTTTTTCTCACTTGCACTGTTATCGTTAAATTTCTTCACGTAGTAATCGGAGGAGGCGCTGTGCATCTCCCATTGTAGCGGTACAGCTGAAGACTCTTCCTCCTCCCACTGTCTCTGCACAGCTTCTGCACCCTCCTGAGGTGGGGCAGCTTGGAGATCCTCCCGCACCCTTATCCTCTGGATCTGTAAATTAAAAAAGAAATGTTTACCAACATAATCACATTATTTACTACAATTTCAGAATGGGTGTGACTTCATAGTATAAACTGAACAAGCAAAGTCGCGTGATGAAGCCCACAATAATGTCCAAATTTTAGAATAGTACTGTAATAATTTCGGATGAAATTAATTTGATTATTTAAATTTTTGAATATTTATAAAAATTGTCCTTGCAATTTATCCAACAATGAACAGTGTGCCTAACAAAACAGCATCTGAGCCACACCCGCTATTAAATTTTAGAATAATACTATCAAGTTAAAAATAATTGCACATTAAAATACAACATTAATCGAATATTTTTTAAAAAAAAAAATTGCCTTGCAATTTATCCAACAATGAACAATGTGTCTAACAAAACCACATCTGAGTCTCACCTGGTTATTAAATTTTAGAATAATACTATAATAATTTCGGATGAAATTAATCGAAAAAATTTACAAGTCAATGTTTGAGCTGATAATAGTAATTCTTCCGCAATTTCCGTTGCATGATAGCACTTCAAATCTGTGTGAGCAGACATTCTAGTTTACACAGAGGAAAAAATATGAAATCAACTAACCTCATTTATTCCGCTGACTGCCTCTCTCCACCCCTCGCTCTGGCCCGCCAGTTGTTTGGGAGGGGGCAGCATCTCCGACAGGTCTAGAGCAGCGGTGCGCTTCCCTCCGAGACAAATTTTCTGTAAATAAAATAAAAAAAAAAATGTTTAGCAATGCAAGTTAAATAGATACAAACACAGCAAGTTAATAACAAACGATATAGCTGCAAAGCTGTTCATGATTGACATCGCCTTTGACGAGATGCTAGTGTCTGGGTGAACCTGCTTCAACACCCTGTAGATGTAGAGAGTGTAGCTTTCCTTCCTCTTGAAATTCGAACAATTGAACGTTATAATCAACTTTGTTCAAGTATAGTTTTCTTGGATGTATGAAATTAATGTAAATTCAATATTAGCAAAGGAAAACAATTACTTTCTCGGAAGCATAATTTGGCAAACTTAAAAATGCAATTGTAATTTGAAAAATCGTTCACATTGATAACAAAACTGATAGTCACGCAAATTCATTATAGAAAAATGTATTAAATAAACAATACTCTTAAAAATCATTCACATTGATAACAAAATTTTTGAAAATGTATTAAATAATTTCTTTATGCCCAATCACATAAGAAGTTGTGAGTGAAAATTTTTAGAATAAACATTTAACTGAGTGTATTTCATGAATTAAAGCGGTATTCTTGAAAGTTTAGATCATAGTAATAATCATGAGATATTATAAAATAGAGAACAAATAATTTTTAACTAACCTCATTTCTTTCTTTGAGAGGTTGTCTGGATGTGTGCGTCATCTTGGTGGGTGGCTCCTCCTCGTCGAATAGAAGGCTTCTCTTTGTTGATGTCTCCGCACGAAGAGAGGGTCTCTTCCTCCAATCTTTGAGCTGCTTGAGCGTAGCCATCGATGATGATGATGGTGCAGACACGTTCGATGGGATGACCGATGTGGATGTTGTAGAGTCCATTTCGCTAGTGATGCATGCTCGGCGAATCTAACCCTTTTTATAGGATCGTTTTCTCTCTCACCAATAACTATGTTCTATCCTTGTTTCAGGCACGTGCAGTCGCTTCGGACCAACGGATCGCACCGTCTAGCTTTGCGCATACGTGCTTCCTAGATTTGCTGTGCTATTTTTATAATGTGAGTATGTGTTTAATTTTAACCAAGGGCTTGTTTCGATTTACAAACTTGTTTTCACTAAATTCAATAAACTCTCCCATTCCTATGCTTGATAAATTCCCGAATTTAGAGGTGCGGTTAAAACCGAACTCGGCATGAGGGAGGTGTGAAATTGTAATAATTATTACGAGTATAACCCAAAATAAAGATGAAAGAACGCCCATCATTAACATTATTGATAATATTCTTTCAAAAATATTGAAAATTGATTTTAAAAACGAGCTAAACCCTCCTATTTGATTTAAACATATAACAGATATTAGTATAATAACACAGATTTCAACATAATCAGCCGATAATATTGAGAGAAATAATAAACTGAACCAAAACTCTAATATAAAAACGATTTCCTTTAATATGGAAAAAGTAATCCATTTTTGTATGTTTCAGATCTGAGATTCTACAACAAAGTGTATGCGCTTCCTCGTTGTGCAGGTTTGTTTGCTTTTCAATTACTTCTCCTCCTCCTCCTTCTCCTTCTCCTCCTCCTTCTCCTCCTCCTTCACCTTCTCCTCCTTCTCCTTCTCCTCCTTCTCCTTCTCCTCCTTCTCCTTCTCCTTCTCCTTCTTCTCCTCCTCCTCCTTCTCCTCCTCCTCCTCCTTCTCCTCCTCCTCCTCCTCCTCCACCTCCTTCTCCTTCTCCTCCTCCTCCTCCTTCTCCTCCTTCTCCTTCTCCTTCTCCTTCACCTTCTCCTCCTTCTCCTTCTCCTCCTTCTCCTTCTCCTTCTCCTTCTCCTCCTTCTCCTTCTTCACCTTCTCCTTCTCCTTCTCCTCCTCCTTCTCCTTCTCCTCCTTCTCCTCCTTCTCCTCCTCCTCCTCCTTCTCCTCCTCCTCCTCCTTCTCCTCCTCCTCCTACTTCTCCTCCTCCTCCTCCTCCTCCTTCTCCTTCTCCTCCTCGGTATAATCCACTGTACACATCCTCATTTGTAGAGACTCCCAATTTCATTAAAAAAGAAATGTGTAATAGGAACCTTCATGACGAGAAGTGCTTTTTGCGGGCAATTTTATCTTTTTCCCATTACCGACGCAGAAATATGACTGTAGATTATTTGAGCAAGTTTGCTCACACACTCAACACAAACGGTGTTAACTTCCCAGCCACCATGAGAGATGTTAGGAAAATTGAAATTTGAATCCCAATATAAATGTAATTGCGTACGACAATGGAAAATTTTTCCCATACAGGTGTAGCATATATAGGTAACGCAGACATTAGATGAATCTTTTGCTTTTAACGAGTAAAACCGCACCACATAATTTCTTTGCTTGATCAATACCGCGAACGGAAAGAATGGTTTATCGCGTCTTTTTGAGCCATCTTTCAAAACATAATGGGGAGCTGCACATATGCGAATTTTGTTTTTCGACGTTTCACAACTGACAAAATGGTGAATAGAGATGGAAAACAAAATTTGGACACATTTTTAAATTTTTTAAGCACAGAGAGCTTTGTTCAAAGTTCGCAGCGCAAAGAACAGTGCTACGCAAAGAGGGTGATGTAATCAAATTTACAAACTATACTTATACACTTAAACCGAAATATGTAATTTACGCAGATTTTGAATCGTTTATTTTACCAATTAAGAGCGGAGAAGAGGGGGAAGAAGAAGCAGATGCTTCAGTCCCTGTTACTAGTAGCTTCACAAAAAAGACAACTCGACACGTTCCATGCGGTTACTGTTTTGTCGTACTCAATATTGAAGGCGAAATTTGTCATGGACCCATTCTTTATCGCGCGCGAAATGAAAGAGAAAAAATGTAAATAAGACTCGATCGACTTCAATATTGATTTCCAATTCTACAATTTTAAATTATGGTTCAAACCGACTTGGAACTATTAAACTTTATTTAATTTTCCCAGCTCTACATAATATGGCCCACATTCCCAATGCTATTTTTCAGCATTGCCACACTCCAATTCAAACATAATTTATTTTTCATAGTTTTGTACCAATTTCAGAAAACTCGTCATAGAAGGCAGCTTTTAAATTTTCAATCATAATTTTTAAACTGCTCTGTGGGTTGTTTATAATAAAATACACAAATTGGATAAACAGAAAATAATGTGAACCATTAGAAAGTTTGCCTACACATTAAGTTGATCATATAAAAGACGAATTGAATTAACAAAATGTAACCGTTTGACAAATGGGTAGAACTTATTATAGTATGAAAACTTTTATTCGCAGCAATTCAAGTTTAAAAGCAAATATAACAAAATCTGAGCGATTAGTGTTTTATTTCTCTTTCCATTGTTGTAGTATTCCCCTCCGTTGCAACCGCAGACCAATATCGTGTTGATTGGTGATAAAACTAAGGTAGAGATTTTTTTTTTTTTTTAGAGCTAACGGAAGATGTGTGAGGATGGAATTTGCAGCAATCCGTTGAGGTCATCCCATCGTGGCATGAAATTTTCGTTCTCCACCCACTAAAGCCAAACCATTCTCATTTAAGATTGTTCAAATATTTGAGGTTGTGAGCAGCATGTTTGCAGTTTTCCCCTGGTCATCTGTCACAAAACTGATGAATATTGTGCCTGTAAATAGCTCCTTAACTGAGCGATTAATTAATTGCGTTGTGAAAATTTCATTTATATCGATTCCATATGTTGTTCAGATTCAGTTATTGAATCTTTCGAAGGAATAATCTATGGAATCAGGGAGGGTATCGCAAACTTGGATTATCAAAGGAAGATGATAGATGTGAAATAGAATCTAATTCGACTTTGATGCCTATTTACCTTCCTTTAGTTTACCTCATGTTATCCATCTTCTGGTGAAAAAAACCCTGCAAAGATGACAGGAAACAACAGAGAGATCAAAAATTTCAGGAGATTTATGTGTTGGCCTCAATTTAAGCTTACATTTTTTCTACTTGGATACGTGGTGGCAAAAGTTTTAGGCTTATGTTAACCGTATCCCTCACTATTGAACAGTAACAGTAAAAGAAAACAATAACATACTCAAAAAAATAACCACCCTATTGGAACAATTTAGTAGGGTCTAATTGAAATCCTACATGCACTTTTCTTTTGCTGGTGGTGTGTGAACCGAAATTTTAGTTTTTTATTTCAGGTTAGTTGGGTTTCTTTTATATCCTCTGTGTTAATTTGCAACCTTTCATTTATTATAATGTAAATTTGCAGCAATAAAGAATTGTGTACCGGTACTACTTTCTTTGCTCGAGGGGAGATTTTCAGGAATTTCAATGTAAAAGTTGTTTAAAACATTTCCTCTGTCGGCTCTTTCTGTCAACACGATAGAGATCCAGCAGTGCAGACAGACGTTATAAATTAAAGTGTGAAAGGAAACACAATTACAAAAAGGAAATTGAGGAGATATAATTCAGTAGGATAAAATTTTTTGAACAAGGAGGGTGGAAAAGAATTGTGATAAAACAAGTGTGATTGGGTTAGCGGAGATGCACTTTGAAAGTTGGAATGTTTTAAGAAAGAGGGAAGACAACGCAAGACTAAGGATTTCTTCATTCGATGAGTGAAAATGCGTGAATTTTCCAATCAGGAAACAAAATTTAAATTTGTTTCTATTATTCTACTTTCGCTTTCAAAATTGATAGGTTATACCAAACGCTGTTAGAAATGTGCATTGAAATCTGATAAACCAATGGCTATTATGGATCAACTGCGATAGCTCTTTAAAAACTTCATTTCAAGTGTAAAATCTCTTCCAACTCGAAATAAGAATCCGTTTGAACAAAAAGGAAAGTGAGAAATTTCAACAGTGCGTTTTCTGTAGATAAAGCACTCATTTTTCTGGTAAATTGACAGTCGAGCGTAACAAAATTGTAATTTTAACTTATCTTAGTGCTCAGTTATTGTGTTATGAACATTCTATTGTGATGTAGAAAATACGTTTAAGAAAGTTGATTACTGTTGAGATGTTTCTTCTCGATTCAACAAAAACATGGGAGTTACCTTTTATACTGTACCCAACACACATGATGGTGAGTCTACTCCATGCTTTCTTGGAATTGAGATGATAAGCACTTATTCTTCTTTTTCTACTTCTTCTCACCCTTCTACTTGCGCACCTTCTTGAAACCAAAATGCTAGTTTGTGATTTATATATATATATATATATATATACAGAGCGTATCATGTATTTAAATCTTTCTCAATTTAAAATCTTTCCAAGGCTTTAAAACTTCGCTTTAGATGGAACGCTTCTCAAATTGACTGTTCTTGATTGAGTGTTCTCTCCCTGAATGTGTCTCACTCTCGTTGCTCAGGTTGGTTTTACGCTCTAGAGTTTTCAGTGACATTTTGGGAGATCGTGTGCAATCATGACCTCAAGAAGTTTCTGGAAGTTGATAGTATGAATGAAAACTGTATAAAAAGGATCTCCTCGTCTGTATTGAGTCAGACAGTTTGTCATTTGCTACTCGCAACGTTCGTATCCAGTTGTAGTTTATACAGCCCATGTGATCATGTATCCAATGAGCATTTATACAGACTGTGATTACGAATCTAGTGCTACCTGATTGATAGTGTATATATATATATATATATAAAGACAGCGTGTTTACGCATATCAATGTGTTGTGATCAGACTGTTGCTTATGAGTCTTCCATTTATTGAGTGATTAACTGTTTTTAGACATTTCTTTCCACTCCATTGAACGTCCACTCATAAATGATATAGTCTTAAAAATAAAAAGTAGTTGGGAAATTTAAAGATGAGACAATTATCACACACTTTGTAGGATTAGGGTCCAAAATGCATAGTTTCAAATGTGTAGATGATGAGAATGAATTGTATAAAAACGTAGCTAAGGGTGTAAAGAAATCTGTTAAAGATCGCTGTCTAACATATGATTTGTACAAAAAATGTTTATTCGAAAGAACTTCGCATTATGAGCGATTTAATATGATAAGGAGCTATAAAGTATATCAAATAGAATGTGCAAAAACAGGTCTCTCTTGTTTTGATACGAAAAGATTTATAGACGCATCGGGCATAAGCATATTAGCACGCTGTCATTATAGAATCCCCCAAGTTGAAGAAGGAGAAGAAGAACCACTCTTTTCAACCGCAGTGACAGTTTTAAAATAGAAATACCCAAGGAGCGTGCCGACACAGTTGAGATACAATCACACATGTGTCACGGACTTACGCGCCAAATTAGCTAATGGCATGCGCTGCCTGCTCTGCCGTTTTCGCCCTACCTCCTTCCTTTCATCACGCATTTTTACTTAGCACATTGATTCGCCAGATGTGTTGAGCGCTAGCATCTTCTCTCCACATTCCTTCTAACCTCCTCTTTCGCTATAGCTGGTGCTCTCTTTCGTTCCAACGCCGGTTGACACAGCAATGTGCTCGTATTTGAACTCGTCTACCCGCCGACATCCTCGCATTTTTTCTTTCTCTCCTCTTTCGTTCCAGCAGCATCTCAGCGCAAGGGTAGAGCGTGTGCGAAAGAACAGAAGAGCTACTTCTTTCATTGCGTCTATGTTTTTCCTTGAGGGAAACAATTTGAATAATTTGCGATTTTATGCCCGTATTTCTAATCACATAATGTCTTTTGTCCAAATGTGCTTCAGTCAATTGTAATATACTTGTTCTTTTCATTATATATAAATTTAATTGGCTCTAGCAGAAAATAGCAATTCCAGCAGTCCCCTGAAAGAAGCCAACTTGTGTCGTTTGAAAATCTCAATAGTGGATTAAGTATAATTAACAATGTGTTGGAAAAACGCATGCATGATTTAGAACAGGTTGTTTTAACTAGGAGAGAATTTGAGCAGGAGAAGGCTAGTGTGCTGGTGAGTAGACATACCCTCAATAATGAGATGAAAATTATTAGCAAAGAGGCAAAGGCAGAAAGAGATAAACTACTCACTCGAGATGAATTCAATAGGGAAAATTTACTCACTAAAAAAGAGTTTATAATTGAAAAAGCAGGATTCATCTCATATGAACAACTTAACACAGCTGTAAAAATATCACAGGACCTATTAATGGATTATGTGCATAATAATCGAGATTTCAAGAGGCATTTAAATGATCTGATGTATAGATATGCCTATTATTTGATAGAAAAATGTGTAATGGCTGCCAGAACGTTTGATTATAAAGAGTTGGAGGGACGAGGACTATTGCCAGAACATACTGTCAGCGAATTTCTTCGGCTTATTGGGATGGATGAGCCGACGATAAAATATGATAGTAGTTTGTTTTTACCTCCTCAACAAGAACGCCTATTACAACGCTATCAATCTAGGAATCGGGGAGTGTAGAAGCATTCTATTTCTGTGTACAGCCCCCCACCTGCTAGGCACGTGTTGCGACCGTTAAATTCTAAGGTTAATGACCTGAGAGCACGTCTCTCTCACACACACACACACACACATAAAAAACTTGTGCACGTGTTCTGCTTTTAAACGTTATGAAATAGTTTTTCACAGCAGGGGGCGGAAGTATTATTAATATCTGAAGCACTGTCCGGGGGTGGGGGGCAGGGGGGTATATTAACACTGCACGTGCGAAAGAGAGAGCTTTGAGAATCACAGCAGGAGGTAGCAGGTGTGCAGCCTCAATTAATAGCTAAATCTGGCGGCGGGGGCTGATGCTATTGCAAATATAGATATAGTAATTGCAAGCAGGTATATATAGATATATAATTGCAAGCATGTATATATAGATATAAAGCTGTATGTTCTATATTTATTGGGAACCTTCTGTGAGAGGTGGGGTCAGGGGGGATAGGTCCTCTCTCATTGGTGCTTGCGGGGGGTCCCCCTTTAATCTATTGGGAATAAAGTGGGGACACATAGGGAAGGGGGGTATGTGACCTTAAAAACAAAATGGCTGACTGCGACAGGGGGAAGGGTGGGTGTTTACAAAATGTCTGACCTGGGGGAGGGGGAAGGGGGTTGGCCACGCCCCCCTGTCTTCTGATTGGCCGCGGCAGAACTCTCGATAACCCCTACTTTCGTGAATATTCTATTGATAATACTTGAGGTATTCAAGAAACTGGCATATCACTCGTGAATGCTACCAAAGCGACCTCTTGCAACTGATTTATCCCTTAGGTCAAAAAGCCTACATGCTCAAAAAACATTTCATTCCACATTTTAATCACTGTATTATTCAAATTTCAACCTTAATTATCAAGAATATTATCTAGATTTATAAAATTCACTATTATGATTTATTTATGCCAGCTTTTCACTTTAAAATTGTATTAAAAAGAATTTTTCAATCGGTAGTTGTAATTTGAATTCCGGCCCAACTCTGGTTAAAGAATACTGTAGCGAGAATAGATATTAAGAAGGAACAGTGGTTCACGGTGTTATCTACTATGTAATATCTATGTTCACTTTTAAGCAATTGATTACTCTGCTTTTGACACTTTTATGGTGTTTACTGTTTACTTTGTAGAATGTTCTAGTTGTTTGATTAGACATTGATGGAATCTTATCGAATATTGTAGAAAGTGCGAGTTGCCTTATTTATTTATTTAGAAGATGATAGAAAAATGTAGAGATCTCTCAATTGATGAAAAACCTATTTAAGGCGAACGCATTTATAGAAACTAGTTCAGTCTTGTTTGAAATTCGTCATGATAAACAAGTAGTTCAGTTGTTGTTTTATGTTAATAAGTGGCAGCAGTGAAAGTTCCCATTAATACAGACAGTGCAATCCCGTTGGCGCTATTACAAACCATCTAATGAACTTTCGTTGTCTGTAGTGACAGTTCTATAGTTATAATTCTTTAACCTATTACTGTATAATGGACTTGTGCTACGTAAGTTGATTGTTCTTCCTCGCCGTTTCTTTCTGAATATTATTGGACAGTTTATTGTACAGTTATCATTCAATATTAGATCGGCCTTTTAACTTTTAGTGATTGATTTTTGTACAGTAATATTGAAAACTCTTCATCAGTTGAACAATATCGATTTATCTGTTTCTGATTTCATTATTTTGTGTAAAAAATTACTTAACAGTGTGAGTTGTAAATTATTTGTGTTAATAAAGTGCGAGTGATAAATTTAAGTGTTGCCAGCGTTATTTTAGACATAGAACCTGTAACAATACATTAGCGATTTATTTCAGAGGACCGACAGCTGGCATCGCCAAGTGGAGTTTGTTATTTTGTAGATATTAACATTCGTCCTAGATGAAGGACATTGTGAGGGCTGGCTTATTCTCCATCCATCGTCTGTGACAGGATTATCCTGTAGCTCTTCCACCTCGCTGGCTTAAATTGTGAGGGAGGTGCAATTGCAAATATTGCATTTTCTGCGCTTAGTCTTCGCTTGCAAGAGGGACTTAGCTTGAAATATCCTATTTTTACATTTTATCATTCTTTGCTGAGTTGGATTGTGTGAATGATATTCTGCATTTCTTTCCACGATATCATTCTGTGAAGACTGATATTTTCTTTTGTGATTCTGAGTTGTGATGGTGCGCCTATTTTCGCAATTTTTATGAGATTGCTTAAGACTGCAGCTACCGGCTACATGAATTAAGGGATTTGAATGCAAAAAGGTCACCCACCCAACTTTGTTTATCACAATACATACATATGTATTGTGACGATTCATTTTACTTACATTGTATAATATATGGTGATAAATCAATCCTAACTCAAACTGTCAATCATGTTTAAATTTGGCACTTACATGACGTCATTATAATTTAGCTTAGAGCATCCAAACTTGGTGAATCAAATTGAGATACAATTGTTACACTCATAAATTGAAAATTACCTCTGTCTTTCATGAAACGCTGTCATAAAAATCATATTTTAAGTAGACAAAGTAAGCTAGTACTAGGTTATGGAATAATAAGTCATACTACCGGCTAACTACAACTGTCAATGTCAACACAATGTATCGATATATCAACCATACAAATAGTCAATAATGATTATCGATTTAAAATAAGTCGATAGTAGCAAAGACTGCATATTTCAGCTCCAAATAATCAATTCGAGCAATTATTGTGTTTATAAACTAAGCAAATTATAGAATGAGGCCTGAAATCCATCCACTCACCTAGTTTATTTGTATTTTCTCATCTGTGATTAGTAATGTCCAACGAGGACTAACATAACCAAATTCCAGGTTAGGATTTTGGAAATGCTCATATATTCTGTTGTACACTTGTTTTCCACTTTATTTAAATTTTGTTAATTGCAATCTCTGTAGAATCACTTGAGCACAATTTCTTGAAGGTATCACAATCACTTCTTGAATTTCGTAATTTTTTGAGTACATGTGCTTGGAAATTATCGATATCACAAAGTCGACGTAGGATTGATCGATGATAGATTTTAAGTTTTGAATTTTGTGTCCCGAACTGATTTGTTTTTTATGAAGTGTTTCGAATTTCCACTTAATCATTTTTCTCTTTATCGCTTTATGTTATATGATCTGATTTGTTCAAAAAATCATGATATTTTTTCTTGAGTGTCTGTTGCTGCAGATCACTCTACAACATTACCGGCTCTATTAGCCTATAATTAGTCGTGGAAGGGGTTGAATTTGAATACAGGATGTAAAAAGTTCTGGAAAGAAATCCACCCTTTCTTCCGGCTCAAGATCTTGTCAGAAAAGGATATGTCCAACTTAAATGTTAAATTTGTTTCATGTAAAAATTAATGTCAACTCGAACCACACCTGTCCGAACGGTGGTTTATTCGGCCTACGTTCAGCCTAAAAAGTTTTTATTTTCCAAAAGTTATAAATTTATAGTGAACCGCTAAAACATACTAGAATTTTCGTCAAGAAAATCCGGAGCCAGCACGAGGACACAGAAGAGGAAATTCAATCTAAATCCATGCAACAGTACTCCAACCAACCAAGTGAGTTACAATATAATATTAGAAGGCCTTCTATGTGTGCGCGCACTTCGAAAATAAATAAAATATCACTATAGGCGAAAATAAAATAGTGGTGCCACCTTGTAAAAGCTGCCGTTCATTGCCACGCGAGACCTGAGAGCTCACTGCTCTATCATTATTTATTTTTATTTAAATCAATAGAACTTTCAATAATTAAAAAATCCTGACAATTTTATCTTTCTTAGTAATTTCACCATTAATTTCAGAGCTATATGAATATAGCAGGGGCGTCACTCCTTACATTCTACTCATCTGTCTGCTCAGTCAATGTTTCAATAAATGTATCAAGTGTTAACAAGCATTTCCGTTATTATCCCTGTTAGTATGGTATATTCTATTCAGTGATTTATTGGAGAACTTTTGTTTAACGCCAGTAGGTTTGAGGGAGTCTATGTGTTTTTTATTGCATTTGCCAGTTTATGCCAAGCATTTGAACAGCATACGACCACCCGGCAACTACTTGGGTATTCAAGGTTTCTCAAATTCCTGCCAATAACCAGCTAAATAGGGTGATATCACGTGATAGCTCATACACCCCCTAATGTTGACATTGAGGGCGGTAGGTGGTACTTGTAGAAATGATAACAAGTGATTTATGAATTATTTGTATCATTTAGTAACCTACCTGTCTCTGACGGCATTATTGAGTGGAAAGGAGATCCAGTGTGTTACACCTTACTTTATCTTATAATTTCTTAGAATAAGTTTAGGAGAGGTGAACATCCTGAGACCCCACCAGGACGGTGATTCCTATTGGAAAGGAGATATTACTTTGCAAATTTCAGGTAAACCTTCTACCAGTATTGCATCCTTCAATACTCAATTTTATTTGTGCAAGGTTTTGGTCTTTCGAAGGGAGTTATATGTGAGATTTTTATATAAATATAGCCCTTCAAGGAGCAGCCGGAAAAGCCCTGACACAAATATGGCGCCCAACGGCAGAGCGTGAAGAAAACGGCAGTTTGTGCATGAATTACTTATGCTTCAAACCGGACAGGTGTTGAACTTCAAAAAATTCTTCATTCAATTAACAAAAATTTATAATTTTATTACAGATTTGTCAATTGAGCCGGAAGTCAAACGAACTTCAACGAAACTTTACTACTTTGGCGTTAAGTTTATGAAAGTTATTTGTTGTTTAAACTTAGTTAAGTTAAATAGAATCGCTGAATGGGATATACCAAATTTAGTTCACTTTCAAATTAAAATAAGTACAGTAATTTCTTATATTTCACAAAGCAGTGAGTTCTTTCGTCTTGGAGATAAATGAGTAACCCCAATTCGAAACACTTCATAACTGTTCAGGGAATTTATTGTGGATTATTTCCTAGATTTAAGGTGCATTGTTTTTTATGTTTAGTGTTCTCTCCGTATTATTTGTCGCGTATGTGAACGCTTTTTACAAGGCATCTTGCAGTCAACCTGGAACTTCTAGTCAATCAGCGCGGATTTACATCTATTATTGTCTACTGTTGTAATTATTTTATTGTTTGGCGAACTATATCTTTAAAATGTCGGAGATCGAGGGAGATTCATCAGTAACGAACTTCGAGGCTGATCAGTATGCACCAGTTAGAAGAGAAATGGGTAGTCTATCACTGGCTAATTTTAATTCCGAGCACTTAGAGCCCCTATCTCCTACACAGGTCGGCGAAGCGTTAACCAGTAACACCTCACATTCTAGTCCAACTGACGCTAGCATAAGCCAACACAATGAGCCGAGCCCAGTAAATAACTCACCCATAGGGAAAAGTCCAACTAACCTATGCATGGAACGAGAAACTGCTAATAATGCTTCATTATATGCTATAATACTAGCACTTGATGAACGCATCAAGAATTTTCAAGCGTCCACTAAAGACGAAAATGCACAACTTGCAGCCAAGGTCTCAACCGTTTCAATCGAAAATGCACAACTCGCTCAAGCAACTACTGCTAACTTCAATAAGAAATTTGAGGATGTCAATTCAAAATTAGCTGCCACAAGTGACCAATTAAACAAAATCCCAAAGGCTATTAGGGCAGAGGTTGAGAAATTACGATCCGAAATTCAAGAAGATTTAAATAAAAGAGCCTCTGAAATAAATAAGAATTTGGAAGAAAAGCAGAAAATTCAGTTCAATGAATTAGAAGACAGGTTAGTTCAACGGGAGAAAACAATCGAAGAACATAACAAACACATAGATGAAACAAACAGCAAAATAGAACAGAATACAGAAGCATTAAATAATAAAATAGGACAATCAATTCGAGACACTAAAAACAATATAGATAAACTCACCAGCAACCAAAATACTATGCAATCTCAATTATTAGAGGTCAATGAACAACAAAGTCAACTTGTGATAAATTACCGGACATTGGAAAGTAGCATAAATGCACAAGGACAAATAGTTCAAGGAATCAATGATAATACGAAGATTTTTCAAACTGAAATTTCATCACAATTAGCACAAACGAATTCTAAGGTGACACAATTACAAAATAGGCTCACTATATCGCGTGCTAATAATGAATTAGTATCGATCTCAGATGGAATAAATGTATCTAGTTTGTTAACAAATCTAGGGAAATTCGACAATACCGATCAATGTATGCAACCTAAAGAATTCATAAATCAAATAAAGGCAGTTGACGACTTAGCCCAGCTATCGTGGCCTATATGGCGATTAAAATTAGGCACAATACTCGCTGGAGAACCTTTACTATTCTTAAGGACAAGAGCAAATGAATTTCAAACATTGGACGAATTCATTGATGTTTTTCTAAAACAATATTGGTCTGTGGACAAACAGCAATGTTTATTGTCCGAAATTGTATGTTGTCGATACAACCCAAAAAATAATATAACCTATACTGAATTTGTGACAAAGATTCAATATTCCAACTATCAGCTGGACCAGCCTGTGCCAGAAAGCAGTTTAGCCAACATTGTTTTGAAAAAATTGCCTTATCACGTACAGATGGCTGTAGCCACTCATTCTATTACAAATTTTCAAGATTTAATAGCTTGTTTGCACCGTATTCAAGCCGTAAATAAACCAGACTTCAATAGAAATAATAACGAATATAACAGTAAACATCAAAAATCACAAAACGATCACGAAATGCCCACTGATAGACGAGATACTAGAATGGAGTTTGAGGGAGGAGATTACAACCCGGGAAATACAAACAATCACTACAAAGAGCAGAGGAATGATCACCATTATCCAAATAAAAACCATAGAAATTTCCGTAAGGACTATTATTATGATGGGAGAGATCAGACCAACAGGTCAAACAATGGAGCCACACACACCCGACCAACTAGCGCTGTAGCGGTGACCAACGGCAACAACACAACTGAAGCACCAAACAAGGCTCCAGGGCCCAGCTCTGCATCCACATCATCAAATGCTAATAAAACTACTTCATTTCACAAAAGTAGTGGGCAAAATAATAAAGGATGACAATTTGCACCCACTGTCTGCAGATCCTGGACAGTGAATCATATTATGAAAAATGTAGATCTCACCCCAATTAATAGAAAATCACCTGCTTCACCCACAATAGAATCTCATCACAGAACACACGTGCGGTATAAAACTAAGAGGCCTCGGAGCCCTAGACATCGCAAGCCACATGTTAGATTCAAAAAATATGCACCTCAGGACTGTCACATATCGGAGTTGATCACAAATGAGCCCACTCCTTACAATAATTCTATGGAACCATACAAACAGTGTCATACCACATTCAGAGAAGATCTACAGGAGACTTTATTGGAAGAAACTACTGACTTTCCTAAAAATGTCAATGCTCAATTCCAGACTTATATAACTGTTGAATTGGCTGGATTAAAGTTTCAGACCCTAGTAGACACAGGATCTCAATGTAGTCTAATTCAAGGTGATTCATTTTCTCGTGTGAAAAATATAATTGATGTAGCCACTTTACCACTCACCTCCACACACTTAACAGGCATCAACCCAGGGCGACGCATCCGCATCACTACACAATGCCTACTTGAGATTTTCATAGGAGATCAAAAGTTTGCTCATACTTTCCTGGTGTTACCCGTTCAAGGCCCACACCTCATCATTGGAGCTGACTTCTTGAATTGCTTCAGAGCACACCTTGACTTCCACACTTTGCGTCTACAGCTGACAGCAGATGAGGACCAGACCCAAGTGAGCACACCACTAATGTTGGAATCTACTCCTGGAGAAATAAAACATGTTGCTGTCGGCTGTCTGCAGGAAGGTGTGCCTAGAGAATGGGGGCTCCATGAAGTAGAAGAGTCAATAGCCCGAATGAGTGTTCTTCAAGCCCAAAGCATCACCAGTATGGAAGCAACTGAAGACACAGCCACCAATGAGCTATTCCAGCAGCTAATGGAGAGCATTGAACAGCATGAGGAATGGGAACCATCTATCCAAAAAATTGTGAAAGACATGTTCGTATGCAATAAACAGGTATTCTCAGAGCAACCTGGTCTTGCCACACATTTTCAATGTACTCTGGAGGTTAAACCGCACCAGTCATATTACAGGAAGTCCTACCCAATTCCATTCACCCACAGACAGGCAGCATTGGCAGAAATCACTCGTATGGAAGAGCTAGGAATCATAGAACCTTCCACATCTCACTACAGCCTTCCAATAGTCTGTGTGGCAAAGAAGGATGGGACAGTGAGGCTCTGCTTGGATGCACGTCCATTGAACCTTGTGTTGGATGATGACAGAGAGGGACCAGCACAAATTGAGCAAATCCTACAAACATTCCATGGTAAGAAACTCTTCTCCACGGTAGACCTGAGCGCTGGTTATTGGCAGGTCCAGATTGCTGAAGAATCCAGGGACTATCTATCATTCCTATTTAATGGCCGAAACCTGCGATTCACCCGCTTGGCTTTCGGAATCAGGAATGCTATGGCTGTCTTCATCAAGTGTCTTTGACGATCATTAGGTGAGGACATCACAGATTTCTGTACCTTGTATGTAGATGATGGAATAATCTCATCTCAGACAGTGTTAGAACATTGCGAGCATTTAAACACCGTGTTCTCTAGATTAATAAAATGTGGATTGAAACTAAAATTATCCAAATGTCATTTTTTTGCAAAGAAGGTGCAATATTTGGGTCACTTAATTTCCCCAGAAGGAGTCACCCAAGATGAGAGTAAATTACAAGCCATCAAACAATTTCCATCACCAGCCAACCGAAAACAACTTCAAAAATTTATCGGGTTTCTGCAATTTTATAGGCGGTTCAACAACCAGATGTCTCATTATACCGCTCAGCTAAGTCACATTCTTTCTACCACAAAACCATGGAGATGGGGAAAGCAAGAAGAAAGCGTCTTCCAACAGCTAAAGGAGGCATTCCTAGACACCATCATGTTACGGCACCCCAACCTAGCAGAACCTTTCTATATAAATGTTGATGCTTCGGATTATGCCATGGGGGCTGAAATATTCCAAGTTGACAGCAAAGGAGAAAAAGGTGTCATTGCATTTTTTAGTAAGACCCTCAATGCTGCCCAACGACGTTATTCAGTCACGGAAAAAGAACTGCTAACCATCCTTGAGGTGTGCTCCAAATATCGAACACTTTTATTGGGTCAAAAGGTGTACATAAACACTGATCATAAGGCCTTAACATTTTTTAAAACAGCCAAACTAACGAACAACCAGCTATCACGTTGGTTTCTTGTGCTCCAAGAATTCGACCTGCATTTGACTCACCTGCCAGGCAAGGACAACATGACTGCAGACTTTCTGTCACGAGAAGTGGATGCCACATATAACAATGAAACCACTTTTCATTGCTATTGGCTCACAGACCACCAGAGTGTGCCCTTCCCAAAACATGTCGAACCACTAGTCCATCAGCAACTTCTGACACCATCAAAGATTCAAGAAGCTCAAATTGCTGATCAGTGGATCAAAAACCTTAAGGAGAAGATAGAACAACCACAAGGAAATGATCCAGCATTTCTACGACAATACCTCATATATCAGGATCACCTTTTCCATCGTCCATCAAAGAATGCCTACAACTGGCGTCTAGTCATTCCACAGGATTTGGAGAATGACGTTATAAAGGAAGCCCATGAACATATTGGTCATTTTGGAATACGGAAAACTCACCATGTACTGAAAGAAAGTTGTTATTTTAAAGGAATGGGACGTAAAGTAGCTAAGATAGTAAGAGCATGAGACTTGTGCCAGAAAACCAAGCACAATAGATTTACTATTCGTGGTGAAATGATACCTATAATCCCCACACACCCTTTGCAGCTAGTATCAGCTGACATTTATGGACCATTACCACAAGCAGCCTATGCCCAGAAATACATCTTTGCACTGACATGTGTGTTTTCAAAATACACTATGTTATTTGCAGTTGGAAAGATAACAGGTACCAAGCTTGCTAAATTCATTGTGGATGATTTGTGCAACAGAGTGGGAAAGCCACAAAGAATTCTTTCAGACAATGCCACCTACTTCTGTAGTGCCAAATGGAAAGACATACTAAGACAAGCAAACATAAAATGTTCTAGGACTTCAACTTACACACCAAGTTCTAACCCAGTTGAACGGAAGATGGCAGAAATATCTCGCTTTATGAGAGCATATTGTAGTAAAAGTCACCAGTTATGGGCAAGATACTTGACATTTTTAGAATATTGTCTCAATAACTGTCAAGGTGAAAGTACTGGTTTCACACCTCATGAAATTGTATTTGGTAAGAGAAATGAGAACTTCATAGAGAAACTAGTACAATTTCCGGCTACTAATATGCCTCCTCGCACCAACTTGTGGCACATTGTTCAAAATAAGCTGAAAAAATCAGCCAGACAACGTAAAAACTACCATGATAGATCTACTAAACAGTTCAAGTATGAGATTGGACAAGAAGTATTAGTAAGAGCCCATCGATCTTCAGATGCATTGGGGAAATTAACAAAAAAGTTTTTTCACCTCTACACAGGGCCTTACAAGATCATGGCTGTATCCAACCACAACACACTTCAAGTTCAAGATCCAGAGAATGTTGATATGATCTGGTGGGAAAATGTTCAAAACACCAAACCATATAATCGTCTGTGATAATCACCCAGCATACATGTTACCTGCTGTCTTTAAACTAGAATTTCTTCATATTGATCCTCATCCTTCAAACGTTGATCATTGTGAGGCTTCACTTTGAATGAACAGCTTCATGACAAGATGATGCAAGGAAGACAGAACACCTTGTCCAGCACCGGAAACCCAGCTAAGGCCTTCCTGCTCAGGACAACATGCATGGACTACCACATCACCTTGTAAAAGGCGTATTCACAAAAATTTGTATGTAGTGTGTAATTTAGAATAATATAATATTGAGTTTATTCTTCTCAATTAATGTACCATATCATATCAAAATTATCAATAATGTAAAAGAAAAAAAAATCCTGTTGTCAATGCCAACAAAACAAAACAAAAAAAAAAAAGAAGAAGAATTGAAATAAATAAATAAAAATGGATATTATTAATATTAGCATGATATGATAGAAAAAAAAACATCAACTTGTTTGAATGTGCAATATAACATTTTATTATTTGTAGTATCAAATTTCTTGTATTATTGTGTAAATCTCGTAAATCTAACAAACAAAAATATTCTTGCTTCTTTTTAGCAGAAAGAAAACATAAAAATGCATGTATTGTAACCAAGTATTTGTTCTAAATGTATTATCATTGTTATTATTGAATTTGAAGCACAAATTTGAAATTATATAAATCAAAAGTACTATTCATCAACAACTTATCAGCATATATATAGCATAATCACCATAAATATAGCAATTATCATTTGAGTTAGCCAAGAACATGAAGTCCATGTACTATTATAGAGAACCTGATATCAAGTGTAGATTACACAGCCTAACTAGTTTGTAAGAGAGCACAACAGAAACACACCACAGTCTCTCAGCTACATCACTCATTGGTGGCACTTTTAAAATAAGTCAGCTTCTCTGCATGTTTGTTTGTAAAGTGACCTACCCTCATAAATTTTATGTTGAATTATTAATGTATGATGCTTAAATAAGCAAACTTTTTGTTATTATTGTTCAGTTGGACATGGCCAAGATGCCGGAAGGAATCCCTGTGTGGATTAAATGCATCCACTAGGATCATTGAATGTATTTTTTGTTTAAACTCTTTTGTCATGGGGTAGGTGCTAATTTGCATCAAAGCATACTGACCAAATTTTAAACATTGCCATTTTATACTATCAAGCTGTTGTAATATTATATCTGCCACTTAACACTTGCTGACACTATACTTTCATGTTGACCTGTGCATCACAACTGTTTGCTTCAAGCATCTTCAGCTCAATATTGGCATACACTATCACCTGCTCAAAGCAAAGGGGGCTATTATGTGACGATTCATTTTACTTACATTGTATAATATATGGTGATAAATCAATCCTAACTCAAACTGTCAATAATGTTTAAATTTGGCACTTACATGACGTCATTATAATTTAGCTTAGAGCATCCAAACTTGGTGAATCAAATTGAGATACAATTGTTACACTCATAAATTGAAAATTACCTCTGTCTTTCATGAAACGCTGTCATAAAAATCATATTTTAAGTAGACAAAGTAAGCTAGTACTAGGTTATGGAATAATAAGTCATACTACCGGCTAACTACAACTGTCAATGTCAACACAATGTATCGATATATCAACCATACAAATAGTCAATAATGATTATCGATTTAAAATAAGTCGATAGTAGCAAAGACTGCATATTTCAGCTCCAAATAATCAATTCGAGCAATTATTGTGTTTATAAACTAAGCAAATTATAGAATGAGGCCTGAAATCCATCCACTCACCTAGTTTATTTGTATTTTCTCATCTGTGATTAGTAATGTCCAACGAGGACTAACATAACCAAATTCCAGGTTAGGATTTTGGAAATGCTCATATATTCTGTTGTACACTTGTTTTCCACTGCTTTATTTAAATTTTGTTAATTGCAATCTCTGTAGAATCACTTGAGCACAATTTCTTGAAGGTATCACAATCACTTCTTGAATTTCGTAATTTTTTGAGTACATGTGCTTGGAAATTATCGATATCACAAAGTCGACGTAGGATTGATCGATGATAGATTTTAAGTTTTGAATTTTGTGTCCCGAACTGATTTGTTTTTTATGAAGTGTTTCGAATTTCCACTTAATCATTTTTCTCTTTATCGCTTTATGTTATATGATCTGATTTGTTCAAAAAATCATGATATTTTTTCTTGAGTGTCTGTTGCTGCAGATCACTCTACAACATTACCGGCTCTATTAGCCTATAATTAGTCGTGGAAGGGGTTGAATTTGAATACAGGATGTAAAAAGTTCTGGAAAGAAATCCACCCTTTCTTCCGGCTCAAGATCTTGTCAGAAAAGGATATGTCCAACTTAAATGTTAAATTTGTTTCATGTAAAAATTAATGTCAACTCGAACCACACCTGTCCGAACGGTGGTTTATTCGGCCTACGTTCAGCCTAAAAAGTTTTTATTTTCCAAAAGTTATAAATTTATAGTGAACCGCTAAAACATACTAGAATTTTCGTCAAGAAAATCCGGAGCCAGCACGAGGACACAGAAGAGGAAATTCAATCTAAATCCATGCAACAGTACTCCAACCAACCAAGTGAGTTACAATATAATATTAGAAGGCCTTCTATGTGTGCGCGCACTTCGAAAATAAATAAAATATCACTATAGGCAAAAATAAAATAGTGGTGCCACCTTGTAAAAGCTGCCATTCATTGCCACGCGAGACCTGAGAGCTCACTGCTCTATCATTATTCATTTTTATTTAAATCAATAGAACTTTCAATAATTAAAAAATCCTGACAATTTTATCTTTCTTAGTAATTTCACCATTAATTTCAGAGCTATATGAATATAGCAGGGGCGTCACTCCTTACATTCTACTCATCTGTCTGCTCAGTCAATGTTTCAATAAATGTATCAAGTGTTAACAAGCATTTCCGTTATTATCCCTGTTAGTATGGTATATTCTATTCAGTGATTTATTGGAGAACTTTTGTTTAACGCCAGTAGGTTTGAGGGAGTCTATGTGTTTTTTATTGCATTTGCCAGTTTATGCCAAGCATTTGAACAGCATACGACCACCCGGCAACTACTTGGGTATTCAAGGTTTCTCAAATTCCTGCCAATAACCAGCTAAATAGGGTGATATCACGTGATAGCTCATACACCCCCTAATGTTGACATTGAGGGCGGTAGGTGGTACTTGTAGAAATGATAACAAGTGATTTATGAATTATTTGTATCATTTAGTAACCTACCTGTCTCTGACGGCATTATTGAGTGGAAAGGAGATCCAGTGTGTTACACCTTACTTTATCTTATAATTTCTTAGAATAAGTTTAGGAGAGGTGAACATCCTGAGACCCCACCAGGACGGTGATTCCTATTGGAAAGGAGATATTACTTTGCAAATTTCAGGTAAACCTTCTACCAGTATTGCATCCTTCAATACTCAATTTTATTTGTGCAAGGTTTTGGTCTTTCGAAGGGAGTTATATGTGAGATTTTTATATAAATATAGCCCTTCAAGGAGCAGCCGGAAAAGCCCTGACACAAATATGGCGCCCAACGGCAGAGCGTGAAGAAAACGGCAGTTTGTGCATGAATTACTTATGCTTCAAACCGGACAGGTGTTGAACTTCAAAAAATTCTTCATTCAATTAACAAAAATTTATAATTTTATTACAGATTTGTCAATTGAGCCGGAAGTCAAACGAACTTCAACGAAACTTTACTACTTTGGCGTTAAGTTTATGAAAGTTATTTGTTGTTTAAACTTAGTTAAGTTAAATAGAATCGCTGAATGGGATATACCAAATTTAGTTCACTTTCAAATTAAAATAAGTACAGTAATTTCTTATATTTCACAAAGCAGTGAGTTCTTTCGTCTTGGAAATAAATGAGTAACCCCAATTCGTAACACTTCATAACTGTTCAGGGAATTTATTGTGGATTATTTCCTAGATTTAAGGTGCATTGTTTTTTATGTTTAGTGTTCTCTCCGTATTATTTGTCGCGTATGTGAACGCTTTTTACAAGGCATCTTGCAGTCAACCTGGAACTTCTAGTCAATCAGCGCGGATTTACATCTATTATTGTCTACTGTTGTAATTATTTTATTGTTTGGCGAACTATATCTTTAAAATGTCGGAGATCGAGGGAGATTCATCAGTAACGAACTTCGAGGCTGATCAGTATGCACCAGTTAGAAGAGAAATGGGTAGTCTATCACTGGCTAATTTTAATTCCGAGCACTTAGAGCCCCTATCTCCTACACAGGTCGGCGAAGCGTTAACCAGTAACACCTCACATTCTAGTCCAACTGACGCTAGCATAAGCCAACACAATGAGCCGAGCCCAGTAAATAACTCACCCATAGGGAAAAGTCCAACTAACCTATGCATGGAACGAGAAACTGCTAATAATGCTTCATTATATGCTATAATACTAGCACTTGATGAACGCATCAAGAATTTTCAAGCGTCCACTAAAGACGAAAATGCACAACTTGCAGCCAAGGTCTCAACCGTTTCAATCGAAAATGCACAACTCGCTCAAGCAACTACTGCTAACTTCAATAAGAAATTTGAGGATGTCAATTCAAAATTAGCTGCCACAAGTGACCAATTAAACAAAATCCCAAAGGCTATTAGGGCAGAGGTTGAGAAATTACGATCTGAAATTCAAGAAGATTTAAATAAAAGAGCCTCTGAAATAAATAAGAATTTGGAAGAAAAGCAGAAAATTCAGTTCAATGAATTAGAAGACAGGTTAGTTCAACGGGAGAAAACAATCGAAGAACAACATAACAAACACATAGATGAAACAAACAGCAAAATAGAACAGAATACAGAAGCATTAAATAATAAAATAGGACAATCAATTCGAGACACTAAAAACAATATAGATAAACTCACCAGCAACCAAAATACTATGCAATCTCAATTATTAGAGGTCAATGAACAACAAAGTCAACTTGTGATAAATTACCGGACATTGGAAAGTAGCATAAATGCACAAGGACAAATAGTTCAAGGAATCAATGATAATACGAAGATTTTTCAAACTGAAATTTCATCACAATTAGCACAAACGAATTCTAAGGTGACACAATTACAAAATAGGCTCACTATATCGCGTGCTAATAATGAATTAGTATCGATCTCAGATGGAATAAATGTATCTAGTTTGATAACAAATCTAGGGAAATTCGACAATACCGATCAATGTATGCAACCTAAAGAATTCATAAATCAAATAAAGGCAGTTGACAACTTAGCCCAGCTATCGTGGCCTATATGGCGATTAAAATTAGGCACAATACTCGCTGGAGAACCTTTACTATTCTTAAGGACAAGAGCAAATGAATTTCAAACATTGGACGAATTCATTGATGTTTTTCTAAAACAATATTGGTCTGTGGACAAACAGCAATGTTTATTGTCCGAAATTGTATGTTGTCAATACAACCCAAAAAATAATATAACCTATACTGAATTTGTGACAAAGATTCAATATTCCAACTATCAGCTGGACCAGCCTGTGCCAGAAAGCAGTTTAGCCAACATTGTTTTGAAAAAATTGCCTTATCACGTAATTATTTGTATCATTTAGTAACCTACCTGTCTCTGACGGCATTATTGAGTGGAAAGGAGATCCAGTGTGTTACACCTTACTTTATCTTATAATTTCTTATAATAAGTTTAGGAGAGGTGAACATCCTGAGACCCCACCAGGACGGTGATTCCTATTGGAAAGGAGATATTACTTTGCAAATTTCAGGTAAACCTTCTACCAGTATTGCATCCTTCAATACTCAATTTTATTTGTGCAAGGTTTTGGTCTTTCGAAGGGAGTTATATGTGAGATTTTTATATAAATATAGCCCTTCAAGGAGCAGCCGGAAAAGCCCTGACAGTATGTACTCACTTTGTATGTGCGAAGCTGCTAGATGTATTTCAGCCATTGTCTTCCAAACAAATACTTTGAGAAAACATGATCTGCCCCAAGTATGAGAGTTACAGATTTTCATCAATTCTAGGCTGCTCTGCATATCAATTGAAAGTGAAAATATCAACAACTATTCTACAGATACTTGCAGATAGTCATGGACCTTCAAATACTTGATTATAACTTATAGAAATCATTGTAGTTGTCTTCCATAAGTTAAATATCATTGAGAAACTATAGGTATCCATATTTTCAATTCCAATTTTTATTTCAATGTTGATATAAGGTAGAGTGAAACCATCAAATTCTAAATTTGATTAATTGTTAAGGAGTGAAATTTTAAATTCAAATTGAAAGTTTTAATTTAGTATCACTAAAGAAATTCTGAGACAAAAGTCCTGTTTCTATAATAATTATTGTAATGCTGTTAGTCATCAGATTGTATAATAATTTCAATTGAGATAGGTAAATGAATAGAATTATTCCAATTCATGAGTTAATGCTCCACTATTAGAGGAAGGTTTGTAATCTTACCTTGATAAGGGAGGGACAACAATCATTTCTGGAGTTCCTTCTGCAAAAGAAATGAAAAATGATCTTTTACAATTTTTTATATCAGTTTGCAAAAATAATCCTGATTGTTGTTGTAATGTAATTTTGATTGTTGCAGGTAACATTCTAATATGGAATTTACTATTGAATAATGAAAACTTCAAAAGTAACTTTCCATTTCCACTAATGAAGTTCTGATAATATTATATTTCACTTAATCTGTGTATGTATAATTTAATTCGAACGATCACTCTCACCTAGGCTCAAAGCACTTCTACAGAGTGGCGCATGATATGATCCAATATTTATTTTGTTATTTGTTTGGTTGGTAATAAATTATTGATGTGTTTTATGCATAGGCGAAAAGGTGACAGCTCATCTTCCAGGAAATTACATTCTTTGTGGCTGTCTGATTCCTCCGTTCGAACATTTGTTGCAAAATGGCCAGCAAAGATAACTCCTACGTTAACGTTTTTTGTCAATAGATAATTCGGTTAACACTGTAATTTTGTACGGATAAAAGTGCAATAAATAGTTGACAATAAATTCACTGCACAGATCGCCTAGAATTGTAAAGTTCTGCTACCGCTTTTCTTGATGATTTGGGTTTGTTTTGTCTTGAGCTCCTCACTGAACCTTATTTATTAAAAGAATCACAGATTTCAGTTACTTCTCAATAGATAGATTTCCTTTGTCGGTCGTCTTGGAACGAATGTTTGAATGAAGGAATCATTCGGTGACTAAAAAACTACTTTCCATAAAATGCTTACATAAAACACATCAATAAATACCTACCTAAAGAATCAAGAACAAAATGATGGATTACATTCTGCTTCACTCTGTATAAAGCTGCCTTAGTGGGTGAATAGATGAATAAATCCACTCTTTGCTCTGATTCAGAGTGTAAAAAAACTCAATTGTAACAAAAAATTTACTACAAGCATATGTTCCACATGGTATATAATTGAAAGAAAATGTTATCAGAAAAGACTCATCAATCTCGCCATATTGAGGCAAGTGCTTCCTCCAAATTGAACTTTATTCGGAGCTCTTCGATTAAATTGAGCTGTGGTTTTGATCAAGATTGAAATTATATTTCTCTCCAATGTGAATAATTGATATAAACATAACATAATACACGCAAATATTTGAACCCTTGTTATAATAATTGGTAATGGAAGCAGGGATTGGGGCCTGTTGTCCCTTAAAAATCAGTGATAAGTTCCCACTATTGTGGATATAATTCTGCTCCTTCGAGATCAACATGACCTGAACAAAAGTTCTTACCAGGAATTTGTCCTTGTCAGCTCTGAAACATTTGGCTTTTTAAAGTTCTTAATTGTCATCCTTCCAAAGTTTTGTATCCTATTTCGGTCGATGGTGTATATTATATCAAAAGAATACTATATATGGAACAAGACACAATATCTGTTGAGCCAGTAAATCTTCTAGTCAAACTCAAAATTATTTCAATCAATTATTCACTACTAGAGCCCGGATGTTGGGCAAAATACCTTTATTTTAGACATAATGCTTATTTTGATAGTCTTTGCATGTTCGATTATAAGCTGTCCAGTTTTTGCCTAAAACAATGGTTTAAAAAGGAAACCAAACAGCATGTAAAAACGTTTGCATAATTAATTATTCTCAACGAATTCTGCTTCGATTGAAGAAGTCAAAATCTTGTTAAATAGAGTCAGTGTCCGCAAAAATTTATCCTTTATTGGAACGTATTATCCTTCATTACCTGAAATAATAACTAAAACTTGAATAGAGGAGGGGGAAAACTCTTATTGCTTCAGTAAATCTAGTAAATGAAATGGTATATAGCATTGAAGCTGTATCTGGTGAGGGGTGATGTGCAATTGAAGAGAAGAGCAAACGTGTGCTATCTTCAAACTCAGTTTTTGACAAAATAAAACAAATAGTTGAAGGTGACAGCTATTGAATTTGAGCCCAAATTCGGAAGCATGATATAAATACGCACCAATCACATCAGTTGTAATGTACTATTTTGGTCATTGGCCAAATCAGGTGGGTTGAACAAGATAATATATCATGTGATTAGACATACCAGATATATCTGATCGGAAAGCTGAACCAAATTTAATGTACAATATGATAATTTTTAATTCAAGAAGAAGAAAGTGATATTTCTGGTTTTTGTCTAGCTTCCTGATAAACAAGTTAGTTTTTAGTTTTCCTTCTTAGGCTTGATACAAAAATGTTAATGTGATGGAGAATGAAAGTCAATTTTGAAAATGAGATGAATATCATTTAATAACTTGATAATCCCTCTTCGAGACGCTACAAATAGCATCCCTGGTAAATGATTTGGAAAATTTAATCAATTTGATGACCGAAATGGAAACAGAAATGAGAACGGCTTTAGAAGAACATAAAACAGAAGTGAGAACGGCTTTAGAAGAACAGAAGACAGATATGAAAACAGCTTTGAAGAACAGAAGACTGATATGAAAGCAGAAATGAAAAATCTTGATACAAAAATAGAAGAACAAAAAACAGAGATAAAAACAGCTTTTGAAGAACAGAAGACGGATATGAAAACAGAAATGAGGACGGCTATTGAAAAGGTGTATTTGAACATGAACAACAGGTTGAGAAGGATGGAAGAAGAAAATAATCGAGAAACCAGGAAGGAATTGAAAGAAGATATAAAGGAGGTTAGTGTAGAAGATAAGAAATTAGAGCAAAATATTGAAATGATTTACAGAGATATAAATGATAAGATTGACATAATTCATGCAGAAATAAAAAATAATAATGAAAAGGCCCTTATAGAATTAAATGAGACAAAAGAAAGTAAAATCATTCATGAAACAGTTATTAGAGAAAATTTTGAAATTCAAATAGAATTTGATAACAGAAACCCAATTGATTTCATTATTAACCTACAAAACTTTTTAAGTACAAATAGAATTAAAAATTGGAAATTTAAAAATAAATCATTTAGATGGACTGAGAAAGAGAAAACATGATATAAAAAAGGTAATGCATTTTATTATAGGAGATAAAGTGATAATGGAGAATTTTATATTGTCAAATAAACATAAAAATATCTCTTCAAAATTGTCCCAAATATAAAGGTCCTTATATAATTATAAAAGATTTAGGTAAAGAATGTTTTGAAATAAGAGAAAATAAAACAGGAAAAATATTAGAAGTGAATGAAAAAATGATGAAAAAATATTATGTTTGATGTAAATATTAATCTGATAATTTTTGTTAAGTGTACTGTTATTATTTCAAATTAATAATCAATTATATTGCTATAATTTTCTGAGCTTTATGTTTTTTTTTATATAAAGTAGGATAATAAATCAAATATCAAATATATTCGTTACTACGAAGAATTTAAATTTTATTATTGAATTGAAAATGTTATTTATTATATTTTCAAGTATTGAAATAAGAATTTGAATGTTATTATTGTTAGTTAAAAATGTTATTTATTATATTGGTTATATTATTTATTATTAATTTGCTCAAATATTGTAAAAACAGAAATATTACTTCATTTTCACGTATCAGGATTATATATAAAAAAATTATATTCAGGATTAATAAAAATTTTCCCAAAATAGTAATTTAAAAAAAAAAAATTGAGTAAATAAAAAAAATGTATTCAAAATAAATAATTTTCAAAAATTTTTTATCTGGTAGAAAGGAAATTGTAATGTCCTATTTTGGTCAATCAGGTGAGTTGAACAAAATAATAACTCCTCTGATTAGATTTACCAGATATATCTGATCGGAAAGCTGAACCAAATATAATGTAGCTACAATATGATGATTTTTAATTTAAGAGGAAGAAAGTAATACTTCTAGTTTGTCTAGCTTTCTGATAAACAATTTAGTATTTAGTTTTCCCTCTTGGGCATAACAAAAATTTTAATGTGACAGAGAATAAAAGTCAATTTTGAAAATGAGATGAATATCATTCAATAACTTGATAATCCCTCTGCGAGACGCTACACAGTGGATGTGGAAAGATCGTTTTCAATTATGAAAAATATCCTTTCGGACAGAAGACAAAGTTTAACTTAAGAGAACTTGAAGAAATATATATATATATATATATTGTAATTAGTCTATGTGCAATCAGTAGAATGTTAGTTGTCCGATTATTATATTTGTATTTCCACAATGTTTATAAAATGCCTATTTTTCATTCTCAACAGCCTAATTTCGTGTTTTTTCACTGTCTTACATCCCGGCTCTACTTATTTCTCTTGACCTGGTACTTCAGTTCTATGTTGTCTCTTCACAACACAGAGGTGCTGAAAATTGGTATGACTTGAGATGAATAGCCAGGTACTATCATGAGCCACTAGCCAATCATCTTAGTAAGAGCAAGATTTTAAAATCATCGAGCAAGCCAGAAAATATATGAAACTTGAGTAATATTCACTTGAATTTTATTGATTCTGATTTCAGAAAATGAATTCAAGTATAGTATGATTTGCCTCTCCTATGTCACAGGTCTGTCAAGAATTATCACTGGACAGATAGTAATGACTCGTCTATGGATAAGGAACAACAATGAGAGATCCTCTATCATAAATAATTCACTGCTATATTTCATTCAATTCAATAAACAATAAATTGACCAGTTCAAATCGCATAGCAAAGACTAATCTAGTGAGAAACACTTATTACAAAAATCAATACATACGGTACATGAACCCTTTCAGCTTAAAAGTTGACAATGATTAGGCTAGTAGACAGCTGAAGAAGGAGGAGGAGAAAGAGAGGGTGAAGGTGGTGGGGGTGGTTGAGAATAAGGAGGAGGGGAAAAAGAAATAGAATAAGAGGAAGGGAGAAAGTATTAACATTGAGTATACTTAAAGGGGGAAGACTCTTATTGCTTCAGTAAATCTAGTGAATGAAATGATTAGGACGAGAGATCGTTTTACATTAAAACGTAATAACATTTAAGTATTATATTACAGCTTTATTCCAGTAAAAGTACAAATTCATATGACTACTGACTATAATGAATGACTGCAATGAATTGCATCACCTAGAGTCATCGATAAGATAGATAAAAAATAGATACAAGACAAGACAGATACAGATACAAGACAATAGATTTGTTTCACCGTTTGATAACTGAAATTATTTGGAATAATAAATGAATAATTGTGATATCCAGGTAATGCATTATCACAAAAGGGCAGAGTTTGGGCATAATATTATCTAAAGTCAACCTACCATTGAACTCTCACTGGAATTTATCAGTTTATACAGAATAAAAGGGTACAATTTAGTGGGATATTCCACAGTAAAGTTGTGACATTGTCTATAAAAGATATAGGAAGCGTTGATACAATAGAAGAAATAAATTAGTTGATACTTGGAATCAATAAATAATTATTGATTTCCAATGAAGAGACACTTGATATGATTCAGAGAGAAATAAAGTTTAGTAGGTAATTGGAAAAAAGTTGAATTCAACGCTAAAACTAAACAAGCAATCAAGGAAGAAAAAGAAAAAGAAGAAGAAGAAAGGGATAGGAAACAGATACTGTCAAATTAAATATTCAGAAGGCTTCTTTTGCACATTTTAGAAATTCAGATTCAATTGAATTCAGCAACTCGCTAGTTGTCGATACTGATGTAGTGAGAATAATTATTGATTTAACTCACCATATTTCAACACCTTTGAGGTCATCACATCCATGTAAATAGTCTCAGTTATTGTTGGTACTATACCACAACCATATGCAGCAGTAGTAATATCTACGCCATCAGTGTACCTGACAGCCATAAAAGCAATTTGTGCTTTGAAAACTGATTCCAATCTAAGAATTTCAATCTGTGGGAGATGATAACAGAAAATTAAACAATCCCGGTGAGTGTCGAAACAGTTTAAAAGCACTATGAAATTCATAAAAACACAAACTACAGCCTGACTCAACTCTAATTCTTCTCATAAATCCTGTTTGATTACAATCGGGTGTTCTCAAACTGTGGCAAGCGTAAGTTACCCCTTTTAGGAGTACGGTACGCAAAAATTTCCAGGTGGTACTTGGGGCAGATTAACTGATAATAATAAAAATTTACTGATAATTTATTTGGTCATGATTTCATAAAACTGTAAGAATTGGGAAACTTTCATGTATTTTTGTTGTAACAAAATGTGGTTGTTTTTCCAATGAACTGAATTTGTGGGTAATGATACTGGAAATTTAGAAATAGACTTCCTAGATTTCTTGTACCATGGCGAACTGCGTTGTTAATATCAACTTTTTTTGGTGAATTCAACGACTTGCAGTCAGCAGGTTTGGAAATCTAATAAAGAATTCAAAATCTAAAGGACACGAACTCAAAACTTCGGAACTATTTGAAATTTACAAACACATCACAGCAAACAAAACACCCTCGATGAACAATAAATTTCAATTCACACAAACTTTTTGACCACATTTTACTGAAACCACAATTCCTCTTACCAACAAGCCAAAATCGCCGATCTAGGATGCCTTAAAGATGAGTTTCCAAAACTCGAAAACGTTCGGCCTAGAGAGTGAGTAGAAATTACTTATTCCTAATTGAAATTTGACTGCAAGTCGTTAAATTCACCAAATAAGTTAATAGAAATAGACATTATCTTCTATGATTTGATTCCAATTTTGATCATTCATCTTGAAAATTTGTTTGAGTTAGAGCAACTGGAAATCGTCTTCTCCAAGTATAATGGTTAACTTGACAAATAATGTTCTTCCTGGTGAGATTCTGAATATTATTGAATAATTAGGAAAATTTTTAATACGACTTGAAGAGAATGTTATTTGCTATGATTGGTCACCAATTTTGCAAATTGATCTTCTTAATTGTTCGAGTTGGATTAGCTTAGATTTTCAAAAATTGTGTTCTTCCAATTTAGCCCAGGCAATGAATGTTTTGTGTCGTAAGAAATTATGGGGAAGCAGAATTTTTGCAGGATGTTAGTATACATAGTACTTACTCGAAAAAACCAAAGTCCCGACCCCCACCACGCTTGCTTCCCCCACCACCCCCCCCCCCCCCCCCCAACAACATTGCAAGAGCAGTACGTTGTGATTCTCATCTCATTTAATACTTCTTACAGTTCTATAACTTCTATTTAGAGCTATTTTCTGTAAAATGACTTACAAAAATGTCCCCCTAAATAATGAAAAATCTAGTTGATAGAACTTTTTTTTGAAGATATTTCAATTGTTATAAAAGAAACTATCAGGTTTACCGGTAAAGTGAACAGAACATTTATTGCAGAACATTATATGACTGATATTATGGAGAAAGAAACAACTCTGTTCGATAGTTAGTTACAGAGATATCGAATTTCCAATAATTAGAAACTTTTTCAACTTTGAGGGGGCTTGGGGGAAAAGCCAAGGGAGGATTTTTGGGGACTTTTCGGAAAATTTACTTTAAAACGTGTACTATTGATTGGCATATATAGTCTTGCTTGTCTGACACTTTATTGGATTGGGCTGGATAGCCAAGCGCCATGCAATACACAGTGCGTAGGGTTCGGCGACGCGGTGTCCGCTACTATTTCATCACTCACTATGACGCCATAACTTGAACGATAGTGATCAATAGACACATAATTTCAACGCTCATTAAATTATCTATAAGTTTTGTAAGGAACGGCACAACCAATAACGCGATAGTAAAAAAGATATGATCAGTTGAAGTTGATTTTTGTGGTTCGTGGTGACATTTTTTTCTATAAACTATATTATTACTGAAAAACTAGGCTATATACATAGAAAATGTATGACATATTTTTTAGAGAATAGTTTCAAATATTGAATGAGATGAGAATCACAACGATACCTCTATTATTTTCCGAGTTATAAGCCTTTAACTGAAGTACTGCTCTTGCAATGTTGAGAGGGGGTGGTTGGGAAGCAAGCGGGGTTGGGGTCGGGACTTTGGTTTTTTTGAGTAAGTACTATGTATACTACTATCCTGCAAAAATTCAGCTTTCCCCTAATTTGTTACGACACAAAACATTCATTGCCTGGGCTAATTACAGGGGTTAACAAGATAAATAATTTCCTTCCATGAAAAAACTCAAATAGTAGGTCGTATTCCATACGCAATACATGCAACTGGACTGCCTTGATGAGCTGAGTAGAATGAGCCATCACTCGATAGGGTCAATGCATGATCTAATAGTATTATTAGTGTGTGGGGGGGAATAACCGCCCCTGCTACTCACCCCCCCCCCCAAAGAACTGAAATTGAAGAGAAAATTGGTTGAAAAAGGGGGATTCTGGATGAAAAAAGAAGATGTGAATTTAGTCCGTTTATTCAAATAAATCTTCTATTGTCTGCCACAACAAGCTTATAGTGGATACCACCACAACCCCATCTCACCAGCTATTTAATCATCATTGAGACTTCACCTTTAAAAAAACGGTATCATATGATTGTTTAACATCCTTAACTTTGAGTTATACTATAATAAATACATTCAAGGTTGAATAGCTCTGAAATAACATTCTTTCTGTGCCATATTGCGATATACTATGCAACCCCTTAATTTAAGTAGCCCACGCTTGCAGTTGGTTCTACAAAAAAATGTTCGCAATTATTTTTGTAGAGAATCTTATCAGCTTCAACTTTAACTCAAATCGATTTGAGTTATCTTTCCTGACTTATAAGCAAATAACAGAAAAATTGCACATTTCATCCCCCCTCCCACTAAAAGCTGACAATTCATTTCGAAGACTTAGTAATCTATTAGCCAAAGTTAGAGGAAGCGATTGGCGGAAAAAAAAACATTTTTCTAACAATTTTTTCTCTCGATTTGTCTAATTTGACTGTACTGAACAGCATTGACAACAAAAAGGGGTATTGAGGTAGCAGTGATACTGTGTATACGTTGTCAGAACAGGTTCTGCGAATTTTGAAGAATAGAATATTAATTCGAACGGATAAGTAGTATTTATAAATGAATAATAAATAATTTTATTTCTCAATAAACAACAGTGGTACAACAGTCTTCAACATACACTAGTACATAAGAAATAAATTGTGATATTCATTGAGAAAGTAGGCACTCCCGAGAATAGCCTATATGGGAGTTGCCATCAAAATATTCAATATCTGAAATTCTAAGTGATAACAATAATATACTTCATGAACACAATATACAAGCAATAGAACTCAGAAGTCGAAATAAAAAATAATCTAATATAAATTGAAAAGAAGAAATGAACTAAAATAATGAAATGTGAGTATTAAATAGAAACTTATAATGAATAGAAAAATAAAAATGAAGATACTTTGATGAGAATAATGATAATAATATGAATGAAGAAAAATTGATGAAACATAGTTAATTACAATACAAATTCCTATCAAAATTAAATTTTAGATGAAGAAAGAAAAGGTAGAAATCGTCCGTTCCGTACTAGCAGCTTTTTCAATAATTTTTTAAATTCTGTTTGAGTTTTCAATAATAGACAAGAGATTTATACATGTTTTTTCTTATAAAGTGCCTTATTGATTGAAAACGTGAGTAGTAAACTGTGACATGTCCGAATTGTATTTTTAACTGAATTTTTTAGTAAGTTTTCAATTTCATCTAGAGCTAACAGTCATTTTTAACTTCTATTTTGAATATTAGATATCAGGTGTGCTTTTTTACAGAAAATGGGATAGTATTGAATATTTTAGGAGGCTACATATAAATCAAATCTGTGGAAACATTCTTTTCTGGGTTTATGGGGTAGCTGACTTCCCCCTAAACGGAGTCCGCAAGTCTCCTGCCGCGGATTGAGGTTTCTGCTCCTATTGTAAAAAATTAGCATTACTTTATACAAGTACCTCGACGGCAGAAGGCCCCAATCCCTGAATAAAGGTAGTGAGCTTGTTGAGCGGGGTTTATTAGTTGTTATAGTACGCATTATATATCTTTGACCTGTTATGATTGGTCTGATTATTGAGAAATATGCACCTCCCCACACTGCGATTCTGTATTGGAGCCTGCTCTCGACAAGTGCGAAATACAGTGTTTTTAACAAGTATCTAGGACAGAGTTTGCGGATGAAATATAATTTTCTGCATGTCACCCTCAATTTATTCTCTTCGCAATTTATCAACATGATTTGCCCAGCTCAGCTTGGAATCTATTATCACACCCAAGTACTTTACAGACTCTGATTCCTCAATTTTATCACAGTTGCAGTCGGTGTCAAGATTTCTGCAGTTGTCGATATGGGAGGGAATAGTTGATGGGGGTCTATTTTCAATCCTATTTTTTAGTCGATAGACAATGATATTTGATTTTTTAGCGTTTATTTCAAGGGAATTTACTTGGAACCACATATTCAAGTGGCGTACCTCATTTGTGATAATTTCGGTTAGCTGATCCTTTGTTTCAGCGCAGTAGCTCTCAGGGCTGTGTCATCAGCGAACGCCGTAAGTGACCCTTCCAGGGCTCCATCACAAAGATCATTTATGTAGATAAGAAATAGTTCAGCTGATAAACCGGATCCCTGCGAAACGCCACAGGATGAATATCTTTTCGTGCTTATGGCATCACCAATTCTCTCTTGCTGCACTCTATCTGCAAGGAAACTTGCAAACCACCTGTTGCATACTCCCCTTGTACCAGCGTTATCCATCTTTTTAATAAGAATATCGTGCTTCACTGTATCATATGCCTTCCTCATATCTAAAAAGAGACTTGCACATTTTTTACTATTGCTCATACCGTTGTAAATTTCTGTAGTTAATTTGAGCATAGCATCTTCTGTGTTACGTCCCTTCTGAAACCCAAACTGATTTGAGCTGTAAAATATATGTTTTGTCAAAAAACTAACTAGCCTTATCCTTACTATCTTTCCTAATAATTTGGCGAAAACTGACAAGAGTGCAAAAGGTCTGTAATTACTGGGATTTAGTCTGTCACCTGATTTAAATATTGGAATAATTATAGCGTTTTTTATCCGTTCCTGGTAAGTACTTGAACTCAGACTCAGATTGTACAGGTGAGTCAGTATTTCAGCTAGATTTTCTATCACATTCTTTAGCAACTCATTTCCAATATTGTCATATCTGGGAGCTTTCCTTGATTTCATCAACATTACTATATTTTTAATCTCCATGTCCGTAACCGGAAAGAAGAACATCGAAGTCAGGTGTCTTACTTGCTGAAGAAGAATCTTTCTTACTAATTCTGATTCCTGCTGTTCTTGAAATCTACTGCTGTTTGAATCATGATTAGTGGTAGATACTAAAACAAAGTATTTATTCAGTTCATCAGCAATTCGATCCTCATCCTGGATAGTTTCTCCATCTCCCGTGACAATCTGCTTAAATTTTCCACTACCTTTATTCTCTCTGATTAATGAGTTTAAAACTCTACAACTATTTCTAGTGTTGCCTCTTAAATTACTAAGTGTATCCTGAAAATATTTACTCTTTGAATCGTCTATGTCAGCTTTTAATTTATCAATGAACTTTTTGTAGTTTTTATGTTTATGTAGTTTTTAGCCAAGGTTTATGTTCGTTAAATTTTCGCGCATGCAGGGTCTAGTTGAGAGTGTTTACGAATGTTTGGGAATGCAGGGTCTAGTTGAGAATGTTTACGAATGTTTGCGAATGCAGGGTCTAGTTGAGAATGTTTACGAATGTTTGCGAATGCAGGGTCTAGTTGAGAATGTTTACGAACGCTTGTCCAATCAACCTCCTTAAGTCTATTGGACGAGTATTTGAAAATCAATCTTTCCAATTTTCCTCTTAGTCCTATCATTCGATAGCGATGGGGTTGATCGATCTGCGCTAATGTTAAGATAAAATTGAATGGTACAGTGGTCAGTCATTACGTTATTAATAATATCAGTTGTTGGATTGAAACTATGTTTAGTGGCTGTATATCGAAATCTATGATTGGTGATCTATGCATGTCTTTGATGTATTAAGAATTATGTGTAGGCTCATTTACATAATATTGGAATCCAAAGCTTGACATAATAAAATTGTACTCATCAATTTGTATATTATTTTCTAGTAGGTCGATATTTATATCACCTGTAAAGATAATATTTTTCTCACTTTCTAACGATGATAGCAAGCCCTTTATCTCATCGAAAAATAAATCCTTCGGTAATGAATGAAACCTATAGATTGCAACAATGCTCGATTTCACATTATAAATAGTAAGACTAACTTTTAGCCCTTCTGCCGAAATATTTGTAATCTTATCAGCAGAACCTGCTAAACTTTCGTTTATGTACACAGCCACCCCACCCACTCCATATCTGTAGTTGTCATTACAGTTTGTGAAGCATTTATAGCCTTTTATTTGGAACAAGTCAGATTCATCACTATAAATCCATGTTTCTGTTAATATGATGCAATTGGGTTCCGTCTGGCAACTATCAATGCAAATAGAAAATGATTCAAAATTATCGTGCAAGCCTCTTATATTTTGAATCAGACAGGAAAAAAGTTATTATTGTGTGTCATTTGGAAAGAAAAGTGATAATTTTTATAATAACAGCTAAATAAATTCTATTACTTTCATTGCTATTCATTAATTTTGTGAGTCTTATTTCATAGTCTGGCTTATTTCTGAGTCTGGCTTCAAATCGTTGCTTGCTGATTGTTTTTGGTTTGTTTATTATTTTTTAGATTGTTTATTGTTTAGATTTTTATCAAGAAAACTTGTAGACTAATTTGTTGTTCAATCGTCAACGAGACTACAACCAAAACATTTCTAGGTAAGTGCAAACATTACTGTCCTCTACTTTGTTTAATTTTAGCTAGACATGGAATGCAATGTAGATCTCTTGCCTAGATACAATAATTTAGGCTATGTGTAAGGTTGGAATTTCTAATATTATGTGATTTATGAAGTTGATTGAAACCTACGAGAATTTTCTATGATGATAGCATATAGGTAAATACTGAGTACAGTAACTATTTTCCTACTCTTATTTATGATTGAATTACTGTACCTAACATGGGTTTGGCCTAGGCTAACTCTTTTGAATTCTGCCAATTAGGTTGATTCACCTCAAGCCTTTCTAAAATCTGGTCATTATAAAAGTCTTCTCATGGCAGTATTAATAATTAGCAGTGCAGTTGCCTATATAATAATAAGTTCCATGCAGGTACTTAAAGTAAGGGGGGCTTGAGGTGCTTATCTGAACAGATACAAGCCACGCCACACGGCTCCCATATCACTTCCCCAGTATCAAATTTCCACAGATTAGAACCACTTCAATTTATTAACAATATGGTTTGGTGCTTTAGCCTATGTGACACTCCTATTCACGATAAAATCTCATTAATTTTTATGAAGTAACATTTGAATTTCATAATTTCCAGTTTTAATTTATTTGCAGGTGAAAGAATTCACTAAATAATCTGTGATGTTTTCCATGACGTCAGGCTGCTGACAAAGCTTCTCTTTAGAAGTGAAATGCAACCCTCCAGTATCTCTAGTGAAGGGGTGAGTGGAAAATATATATATATCTGAAATACGGTGTCAGTTTTGATATTAAATTGTTCACTAAATTATGTGGCATGAGCATGGAACAAATATTGTACAATCTTCTGCCAATTACTCTCAATATCCAATCCCTTCACATCCAACCAATCACTTCGCCTCTACTATTGGGCATGACTTATGATTTTGTATGATATGATTTGTGCTTTTATATGATTGTAAAATTGGGATTGTATTGTTGCTTGTGCGATTTTGTGCTTTGTATGCTTGCGACTATGCTTTATGCTTCATATGCTTGTGGTATTTTTGACTGTTGCAAATGCTCCTGTAACTTGATTTTTGTGATATTAATTTCTACATGACCTATCACATTCATATGTTCAATGGCTGAATAAAAAATTTGGATTTTGAGCCTTATCTAAATAAGCAATGAAGTTTGCAGTGATAGCTGGTTTGGCACTAAAGGGAAAAATATTTTTTCATTCAAATGGCTGAAATTATTACTGGAATGCATGTGGAGAGTGATAAAAATTTGTTACTCTGTTCATAAGTCATCATTACCATTTTCAATTTTGATAACATTCTATTGTTTCAATAGAACATTTTTATTATATTTTACTATTTCTTTTTTATTTTGGCTTTTAGACACAATATTTTTTTTTTTTTTTGGAGATTACGTCTTTGAGACTCCAGTTAAAGAGTATAAGACAAGTCAGATCAACAATACTATACACTAGATACCATAATTACTTCAATTAGTTGAGGTGAGGCTTAATTTTGATGTGAAAGGAACTCTTGTACACTATAAAAAGCTTTATCAACTAAATATTTCTTCAATTGTTTCTTAAATATTTCTATATTTTCAAGACTCTTCAAAAACTGCGGTAGCTTGTTGTAGAATTTCCTACCAATATAACTAGGTTTTTGTTTGAATAAGCTACTATTGTGACTCACCAAGTGATAATCTCCTCGGCTTCTTGTATTATAATCATGTACATCAAGATTTTGGTTAATATAATTCGTTTTTACATATAAAGTAGCTTCATACACATATAAGCAGGGTACAGATAGGAGACCAAGTCTCTTGAACAACGGCCTACATGAATCTAATCTATTTACTCTTTCTATACACCTAACCGCTTTCTTTTGGATCTTAAACACCCTATCAAGATTTTGTTTTGATGAATTACCCCATACTAAGATAGCATACCTAATATGTGACAGTAAGAGCCCATGGTAAGCTGTAAAAAGTAACTTTTTGTCATTCAATCTAGCGAGCTGTATGGGTAACAGTTAAAAATGCAACAAACGCTGAGATGGAGATGACCATAAAGAAAGGGCTATCAAAGGCTAAGGAGAGAAAGGATAGAGAAAGTTGATGCTTTAAATATGTAGTTGATGTTATAGTGATTTTGATCCACCTTGAAAGCGCAGACAAAACATTGAAATATTAAAATCCCACTCTATATGGATCACTTCATAATAGCAAACTCACTCTGCTCTTGAATTCACTTAACTCGATCACATAAACAATAGAGAAAGTTTTAAATGTGGGAAATGTAACTGTAAATATATGTTTTAAAAGTTTTATCAGTAGACTATACTTATCTGGTTCATCGCATCATGCTGATGAATAATTGTGTTTTCTGGCTTTTAAATTTAAAATGAGGTTCGCCCTCGCAAGGTGTAACAAAAGGGCACATTAGGCCAGACACCACATGGACGCTCAATTGTCTCTGAAGTGGTGTGTGCCTTTTGAGTGGCGGCGATCGCTGTTTAACGGAATTTCTACACATCAGCATGGTCATAGCTGCGCACACAAGTAGTTTTGTGGAAAATTGTTCAAGTGCTTACATATGTTTGGTTCTGGGTACTCAGCTGTTTATATTGAATGAAGCTTTAGCTTTCTTGATTGTATTTATATAATACTAGCTGGCCCAACGCGCATTGCTGCATTCTCATAAAAATTCTCCCTGATTTTATTATTCGACACCTCCCGCTGAGGTTACATTTAAAATTAGGAGAGAAGTTAGTCCTAGAGCTCTTCCAGCTGATCATAGCGGCTTCGTTGTTTCCTTAATCACCAACTCTGAATGAAGAAACATTTCAAATTTAAACCTCCTATGAGGGTAGAAGCTAGGTTTTTTATTTTATTATTCGCCACCTCCCGCTGAGGCTGCATTTCAAATTTCTAGCTGCATTGGTTAACAGATGTCTTCAACCTAGCATAATTATATTTCATCATACCCAGTCGTATGTTTCCTACATATTGCAAGGCTCCAACTGCACAGTAGCCTACATGCAAAGTGCAAAATCTTTTGCTGTTCAAAGACAGCGTAAATAACGCCACTAAGAGACCTGCCATATGATTAAAAACTGTTGACTTATATCAGCTGTTCCTTCAAGCTGTTTGGCTGGCAAGTTCAGTAGGTTAGGTCTGTAAAATGGTTTGATTAATAATAATTATTAGCTCCCCTATTGAAATTTATGGTCAGAAACCATCCCCAATATTCACAGAACATATTCCCAAAGTTTCATGCCGATCTGTCAAGTAGTTTTGGAGTCTATAGGGAGCACACATACATACATACATACATACATACAGACAGACAGACATTCATTTTTATATATAGAAATAAAAAATATTCATTTCCATAAATAATTGTTTTTAAATGTTTTTCAATTAGACCTGGATAATATCAGCATAAAGTTATATTTAAGTAAATACAATTAGACCTGGATAATATCAGCATAAAGTTATATTTAAGTAAATACAATTAGACCTGGATAATATCAGCATAAAGTCATATTTATTAAACCTGTTCCAGAGGACTGAGCATGCACAAAACACTGTTGTCAGTGAACATTTTCTAAACTCAAATTTACTGACGTCTGGAACTCCTGCTGTCAAATCGGAACAGGAATCTTTCTGGTCAATGGTGGGGGTCGCCTGATCCCAACCTTTTAAATCTATGCATGTGCGAACATTTCGCGCATGCGCAAAAGCGTAGTCTGTGTGAATGGAACGAAGTGGAATGGAAACTGGAATGGAACTGCATAACCAAACCTTCCCTAACCTGGCTAGATTTGACTGAACCACCTCTGTAAATTTGTCGTTGAGATGCAACTTACCATTTTATTGGGAGGACACCATTTGTACGACTGTCGTTTTGACCGACCTAGTAAACAGAGGTGGTTCAGTCACATCTAGCCAGGTTAGGAAAGGTATGGTTATGCCGTTCCATTCCAGTTTCCATTCCACTTCATTCCATTCACACAGACTACGTCCCCAATAACCCCCCTTCATCGTTTTGCCTATGGTGATAACAACACAAATTAATTGCCTATACAAATTATAATTAACCTCTTTGTTCATTGCATGCGACCATCGTAAAGTTGTTGTTTTTTGTTTTATATGAAAAATATATGATTTTTATTCAAAGCTATTCTGTTACTTGGATTGAACAGTATATTGCGCAGACGACACATCAATTTAGGGGAAGTTGTTTAGTGACAACAGCTGTCCGTGGTCACTGAACAACTTCCCCTCAATTGTCGGGCAACCCCCACCATTGACCAGAAAAATTCCTGTGCCGATTTGACAGCAGGAGTTCTAGACGTTAGTCTCAAATTTCCCATGTTGATCTTTGATTCCTTTAAAATAATGACCAGCCGTTACAAGATTATTTTTAAAAGATTTTTGATAGTGATCTGACAATATAATATATTGTCATGAGTATATTATACTCATTAATTCAATATGAATTATTCATTCATATATAATTATATAGTATATCAGAACTATTAATTTTATAATAGTTTTTTTTTTTTTTGGTAATGTGATGGTAATGAGATTTTTGCAAAACGTAAATCATATTACATGCCAGCATTTATGACAACAATGCTTCATTGCAGTATCCGGATTCTGAGCAACTTGTTCAGAAGATCTTTTAGATCATTTTTATTAGCAACAGTGTTCTGTGCATGCGCATGTCTCTGGAACTGGCTTGGTAGATATTATTGTTTTCAAATTTGTATATGATTTCTATTAATAGAAACAGACCTTTGTTAACACTGCACTATTATGATTGTTATTTACATATGTTTACAAATTTTAAAGTGTCAATGTTAATAGGCAGTTACATTATTGTTTTTTCAATCTATTATTATTTTTCCAGCAAACAAATGGCCTGCGACTGAGGATATTTGGGGATGATGGGTGCAACAGGAGCGCCCATTACGGATGATGATCAATTATTTTTCATTAATATATATTTTTATTCTAAAGGAATAATACATTTTAATTTTCTATGAATTTTATTAAATGGATCATTTTTCTGGAAGATTTCAAACGAATTATTGCAATAAATTATTTTTGTAAATCAAGACACAAAAGTTTCATTTATTCACTTGATTCGATTTTCTACATAAAATGTTGTATAATTTCAGTAATTTAATAAGACAAACCATACCAGTCATCATTATAAAGTTATAATCAACTTCACTAGATAAATCATTAATCTGTGGCTTGCACCCAAGGTTAATAGATAATTTATCTATTAACCTTGGCTTGCACCTGCATATATGCTGCATTTTTGGATTTCCTATCACCTTTATTAACACTATATATATTAAATAACTTCAAACTTCAATTAAAGTTCTTGAAACATGTCCTATATCCCTTGGATATTCTAGAAGTGTATTGCTAGAATATCCTGATGGGTTGCTCACATGATTTTCTTAGGTCATCCTTGGGATATGATAGAATATACTTAAAGGGATATCACTAGTATATCCTGGAGGTGTGACTAGATGATATCCTCAGGACAACCGTGGCATATCCCAGGATATCCTAGAGAGATATCCTAGAGTGATTTTCCCAGGATAGGGATATTGGTGGACATTCACATGTGCTAGGGACATCCTGAGGATATTCATATCCCACAACGGGATCTCCTCAGGATATTCCTGTCATCCCCATGGGACATTCTCAGGATATGCCAGGGATATTCTTGTGCTGTGTAGGTCAATGGCTCAGCTTCACCGAAGAATTGTTATTGGCTATTACAGATTTGTATTCCTCGCCTGTTTGCTTCTACAGACTCAGTTGAGTGCCTAATTGGATTTTGTGATGCTTCTCAGGCAGGATACGCTGGTGTATAATAATACATACATGAAACCTTTTCAAACACTGCCATTTCTATGAAACTCATTGCAGCAAAAAGCTGTGTATCGCCCGCTAATAATGCTACCATTTCAAGACTTTAGCTAAATGGCATGCTATTATTATTGGAGTTGGTTTCATCATTCAGTGAGTCATTTGAGTCAATCAAATTTGAGAGAATTCTACTATACAGTGACACCAAGATCGTCCTTGACTGGCTACATACTCCCTTGCAAAGGTTGAAGATTTTTGTGGCTGATAGAGTGTCACAAATTTCAGAGAACAGTGCTATTGAGCAGTGGAATCACGTTTCTACCAGCAACAACGGTGCCAATGTTGCCTCCCACAGATTACGCCCCAATGAGCTGCTATGCAATGAACAGTTGTGGCACAGATCTGCCGCTCTTCAAGTGCCTGTTACTCATTTCCCATTTACCAGCTACCAACCTGCTACTACATCATCTGAACTGAAACCGACAGTTAACAAAGTATTGGCCACTATAGTCAAAAGTGAACCTAACCAACTAGATGTTTGTATGGAGAGATTTCCCAGTCTGCTCCGAATAAAATGCGTATTCAACTACATTCTACAGTCTATATCTGCCTGTTGCCAGGATCAGAGTTTTTTGCAACCCTTACTGAATGAATATCAAGATTTCTACTGGTCCAATCGTTCTACTTGCCAGAAGTTCAAAAAACTGCACAAATTTACACTGTCTGTGTAAATATTGTACAGAAGCAGCACTTCGATGAAACCAAGCTCAAATCTCTAGTTAAGCTTTATCCATTCACTGATATCTCAAAGAATTAACCAATAATCGTTTTATGACAAATATTTTCAATGTTTATGGCAGCAAGTTAAATTCATTCTAAGTTAAGACTAGTTGGTTCTTTGCATGTTATCAGAAGCTGTACTGTGGGTATGTTGTACAGTACTTCTTTAATTAAGTGTGAAGCAGAAAACGAATCAGCTTATATTATAAGAGCTTTCTATGATTCATTATAAACTTGAAAAACACTTTTGAATGGAAATTGACTCACGTTATGGCGTGACGGCCGTTTCGCTCTGTTGTCTAGAGCATCATAAGACGACCCACAGTACAGTGTACAGTGTACTGTGGGTCGTCTGGTGATGCTCTAGACAACAGAGCAAAACGGCCGTCACGCAATAACGTGAGTCAATTTCCATTCAAAAGTGTTTTTTAAGTTTATAATACATATTAGTGGAAACAAGATGGATCTTCAACATCATACTTTCTATGATTATTATCATCATCATTATCATCATTGGAATATTAATTCGAATGGATAAGTAGTATTTTTGTTTATTATTATTATTATTATTATTATTAGTATTTATAATATTTTAATAATTTCCATTGATCATTTGTTTATTATAAATTGAAGTATCTTAATGAAAAGTCAAATTCTATTTTCATGGTTAGGTGTACCGATATTCATAAATTTTCTTGTAATAAGATAGTCTTAAGTTGACATTTATAATGAATTGAGTAATATTTCATTGAAAAATCAACTTAAATCGATTGAAAACAATTTTTAGCTTGGAAAATGAGTCCAAACAAGTCATCTAAATCTAACTGTTCAACTAAAACTTTGGTAACTACGCGGTCTCAGCAAATATTAACCAAAAAATCATTCACAGCTCTTAAAGCTACTGTAGACGTAGAAGAAAAGGTTGCTAAACTATTGAGTGATCACATCAGATTAAAAACAAAATTAGAATGATCAGTAAAAGATTTTGAGGAAGAACGAATAGGATTGGTGGATCACATTAAATCTCTGGAAGTTATTGTAAAATTGCAGCAAGGAGACCATAAAACTGAAATACTAAATCTCACGAGTCAATGTAGGTCTATGTCAGAGGAAATCGAAGTATTAAAATCAAAAATAAACTTAGCTAATGTAAGATCTAAACCTCTTATCTATACAAAAAAAGTAGAACCTAAATCAAATGGGGAAAAATTAGAAAATAGAAATGGTCAATCTAAAACGTATAGTCAGGATCTGCAAACAGCAACCGAACTAAAGTGAGGGGAAATAACGATAGGAAAGGTAGAGTGCTGCTCTTGACATCCAGTCATGGACGAGACTGCTGTGATCTACTAAATAAAAGATTAAAAAATAAGTTTGAAGTTCAGAGCTTTTTCAAGCCAAGCCCTATTAACGCAATCGTGGAGTCATCACAGGAACAAACTAAAGATTTTGGTAAAAACGATTTTCTAATAGTACTGGGTTGCTCAAACAATATGAATGAACCTAATCTAAAACATCTTCCTGAAATAAATGGAAAAATTGAAGAGATTGTGCCACTCAGCCAAAAAACTAATGTAATAATAAGGTTTGATAGGCCAGAGCTGAATGAAACCATTAAGTCAACAAATGAATCAATTCATAATACAATCAACAGCCTAAAAAATAAGAATTCTAAGCAATTGGGGATTTGTTATCTAAATGAAAGGCTGAAAAAGAATTTCACTAATCATGGTCTACAACTAAATCAATCTGGCAAAGTAATATTTTGAAATAGGCTGGCAGAGCTGATTGAAATTCGTTTGCAATCTACTGTCAATAATTCTCCTGAACAATCATCTAACGAACCTTTTTTGGTAGAGTGGCTCAAAACCGGGAAGGGAAACTAGTTTCAAATGATAAATTCATATCTTCAATTGTATTAAAAGACGTAAATCGATCAAAAAATCAGGATACCATTAGTAGGAGAAACTCATTTAACAATCTGATAGGCTCCCAAGATTCTAAGAGAATAAATAGATCTACTTCAATATGCAAAAGCAACGATAAAGTAATAAGGGATGATAGGGAAGTACAGGTACTCACTGTGTTCCATCAGAATATTCAATACATTCGTAACAAAATAGATAGAATCGAAGTATTTTTGAAAGAAGAGGCTCCTGATATAGCTATTTTCATAGAGCATGGTTTAAAAGAATATGAATTGTCACAACTCAATATTCCAAAATATTCATTGAAAGCTTCATATTGCAGGACATCTCATTGAAGTGGAGGAGTAGCTATCTCCACTGAAAATGCTAAGAATATGCAAACATCCAATTTAGAATATGTAGAGAACTTTGCTGTGGAAATGGATTGAGAAGTAACTGGTTTGAGAGTGAAAATCGACAATAATTTCGAAGTAGCGGTGTTAGGTATTTACAGGTCACCAAATGGGGAATGGAACAATTTTTGCGAACTATTCAATAGGATTTAAGAGATTACTACTACTCGTTTTACGAATGTTATTGTAGTGGGAGATTTCAATACAGACTTTCCAACACAGAATAAAATGACAGAAGATTTATTGGATATTATATACATGAATAACTCGGAAATAAAAGTTCATGAATATACCAGAGTCACAAGAACATCACAAACAATAATTGATAACATCATTAGTGATATCGATTACTCTAAAACAAGATCAGGTTTAGAACTATAAGGCTTGGAACTATCTGATCATGACTTTTAAATCTTGGAGGTGGGGTTGCAAGGTCATAAATCAATCAAAAAGAGTAGACTAATGAAAGAAATTCAACAATGTGAACAGGGGAATATCGATTGTTTGAAGCAGGATCTGCCACAAGAAAACTGGAGTAGGGTTTATAATAGCAATAGTTTAAATAACAAATATAATAGTTTCATTAATATTTTAAGGTTTCATATTACTATGAGTTGTCCAGTTAGAAAAGTCCCTGAAAAAAACAAATTATACAAAATTGAAGAGTGGATAACTGATGATACCCTTGCAGAAATAAATAGCGTTAAAGATGCATATGATGAATTCAAACTATCTAGAAATATGTTGAGTGATGATAATCACAAAGCTCTAAAGATAAACTATACAAAAAAAGTGAAAAGAGCGGAATGTAAGAAAACAGCTGAAATTTTGAATAATAGTGTGTACTTCAACACAGCAGTGTTGGATGTAATAAACATAAATAGGCAAGTAGCACATGTAGATGCTTATACTAGTGTCCCCAGAATAATAAGCGAGAATAACTAATATATTGATGATAGTGTAGACATTTGTGATTTCTTAAACAGATATTATCAACTGGTTGCTAAGAATCTCTAAAGATCTCTTAATACAGGTATTAGTGATGCAAGCATGTGGAATACTGAGGAAATTCAGAACGAATTTAAATTCCACCCAGTATCCCAAGACAAGTTGTCAAATATCATTGATAGTTTGAATAATAAAAAACTGTAGGAATGGATGGGGTATCCAGTAAAATTTTGGAAGAATGTAAAGATCAATTGTTAGACCCTTTGATTCTTCTGATCAATCATTCATTAGAACAAAGTGTTGTTCCAGAAAATTTGAAAGAAAGGAAGATCTTGCCAATCTTCAAAAGTGGTGATAGAGAAAAGGTGGAAAACTATAGGCCCATTAGTATTTTGAATGTAATAAGTAAAATGTGCTACTGTATGAAGCTACTTTATATGTAAAAACGAATGATATTAACCAAAACCTTGATGTACATGATTATAATACAAGAACCCGAGGAGATTATCACTTGGTGAGTCACAATAGTAGCTTATTCAAACAAAAACCTAGTTATATTGGTAGGAAATACTACAACAAGCTACCGCAGTTTTTGAAGAGTCTTGAAAATATAGAAATATTTAAAAAGCAATTGGAGAAATATTTAGTTGATAAAGCTTTTTATAGTGTACAAGAGTTCCTTTCACATCAAAATTAAGCCTCACCTCAACGAATTGGAGTAATTATGGTGTCTAGTGTATAATATTGTTGATCTGACTTGAACTGTCATAAGGCCACTCATCCTGTAATCTCCATTTCAACTGTCTTTTCATACAGTTGAGCAACTTGCCTTCCTTCCATGAATAGAATATTATGTTCAAGGTCTATGACTGACTTCTTTAATTTGAGAATGTCATGTACCAGAATTGCAATATAGAAGTCTGTTAAGTCAGCTACTATGAATTTGCATTTTGCCTCCATCCCTCCCAGTTTTGAAACTTGTATCACTGTCCCATGCACTCGCATAGGGGCTCTAGTGATGCCTCTAATTTGGATATCACTTGGAGGAATCGTGCCAGCTACGATTTGCTTCTTGATAAGGTATACTTGTGCCCCAGTATCAACTACAATCATTCCTTCCACTCCTCCAATACTTCCATCCAGAACTGGTTCTTTCGCACTACTCGGAAATACTGCTGGTACCATCTTGGGTTTTCTTCTTCTTGCCTGTCCAGACCTATCACTATAGTGATCTGAATTTAAATATTTTCAGGGTTTCCAACGGCGGCCTTGAGGTTCCCGTTGCTGTTTAACGGCTTCTCTTGGTCTTGTTTTATGGTGATTATGGTATCTAGTGTATAATATTGTTGATCTGACTTGTCTTATACTCCTTAACTGGAGTCTCCAAGACGTAATCTACAAAAAAAAAAAAAAAATTTGGAAAAGTAGTTCTAAATAGGTTACTTCTGCACCATCAAGAAGCTAACTTTATCTGTGATGAACAGCATGGCTTCCATGAAGAGAGATCAACAAAGACAGTATAGCTTCTCTAGTTGATAAACTAATAGATATAATAGAATCAGGTGATGGAGCTACTGCAATCTTCTAAGATCTATCAAAGGCATTTGATTGTGTTAATCATAGAAATTTATTGGAAATATTGCAAAATGTAGGCATAGATGGGGTTGAACTGAAATGCTTTGAATCATATCTTATTGGGAGAAAACAATGTGTAGAACTAACTACAGTAGTTGGGAATAGTATAGTAAAGAATAAACCTAATAAATTAGAGGTCCAAGCTTGAGTGCCTGAGGGGTCCATACTAGGTCCATTGCTTTCTTGTTATATGTCAACCGTTTACCTTAAGAATCAATTAGTGGTAGAGCCCTCTTATTTGCTGATGATACATCACTCATTTTCAGCAATACGATTCTAGATAATTTAGAAATAAGTGCCCATATAGGTGTGCAGTCCATTGTCCAATTCTTAAATCACTTGAAATTAACAATAAATAGTAAAAAATGTCAATACCTTCAATTCAAAAACAAACATAATTTGAATGAACATAGAGCTATAAACGTGTATGTAAACAATAATCAATTAGACCAGGAAGAAAAAAACTCATTTCTAGGAGTTTTGTTGGTTAGATGATTGACCTGGGCTCCATACATTGGGAAAATATGTTGTAAAATTCCATCTGGGGTATTTGTACTGCGACAGCTCGCTAGTTTGAATGACAAAAAGTTACTTTTTACAGCTAACCATGGGCTCTTATTGTCACATATTAGGTATGCTATCTTAGTATGGGGTAATATTCATCAAAACAATATCTTGATAGGCTCTTTAAGATCCAAAAGGAAGCAGTTAGGTGTACAGAAAGAGTAAATAGATTAGATTCATGTAGGCTGTTGTTCAAGAGACTTGGTCTCCTAACTGTATCCTGCTTATATGTATATGAAGCTACTTCATATGTAAAAACGAATGATATTAAACAAAATCTTGATGTAGATGGTTATAATACAAGAAGCCAAGGAGATTATCACTTGGTGAGTCACAATAGTAGCTTATTCAAACAAAAACCTACTTATATTGGTAGGAAATTCTACAACAAGCTACCGCAGTTTTTAAAGAGTCTTTAAAATATAGAAATATTTAAAAAACAATTGAAAAATTTTCAGTTGATAAAGCTTTTTATAGTGTACAAGACTTCCTTTCACATCAAAATTGAGCCTCACCTCAACTAATTTCTATAGTAATTTTGATATCTAGTGTATAATTGTTGATCTGACTTGTCTTATACTCCTTGACTGGAGTCTGCAAGACGTAATCTACAAAAAAAATTATTACATTCTCATTATTACTCATCATAATTCTTTTTTACAGTATGATGAATTATTATTATAGATTGATTCGATACGCAAAATAAAAGCAATGTTGCAATACAATAACTAGTTGGAATATTTTGTGAAATGTGTTAGTGGGTATATTATAATTGAACAAAAGTATTAATAGTAGGAAAAAAATGCTGTTATAATAATCATGATGTTATCTTACACTTGTGTTTCTGCATATATATAGCTTCATGTCAATCATCATGAATATTTCATGAAAAGCAACATCATCCAATTGATATAACTTGTCATCAACATACTCCACAACTCTGGGTGTGTATTTCAGCAAATCTTTTTGATTCCATTGATCCTGCATACACCTTTGAAAACATATCAATTATTCATGAATCTCCAAGGCTTCTAGGAACCTTGATTACAGTAGTTCGATTGAATATATTTTGATGAATAATACACATGCTTTTACAACCACTTAAATCATTCATACATGAAGTACTAGAAGTTTTGTGAACAGTAGACCTCACTTACTCAACACTCCTAACTCAAAAGGTGATGATGATATTCTCATAAAACGATCACAATTCTAAATTTTGACTCAATTTTCATTGCTTAATTTATTATTCTTTGAATATTTCATTTAATTTATTGATATTTTTGACACCTAGAAATCACTTCCCATACCTAATGAAGGGTTACAATGCACTTTCAGCAGCTCTTATACTACCCACCTCCAATCATTGAAAGTAAAAATTATTCTTCAACAAAAAAGTTCAAAATATTTTGACTTCCCCCCACTTTTCAGTGAGATGAGTTTCTCTGACCTTAGCTTTGAAGGAGATTACTTTTCCCAAAATGCAGATCATACACAAATCATCAATATACATAATAAATGCAGAAATATTCAAGGCCAATAACTTAATCAAGGTCAAACAAACGGAAAAATGATAAGTAAGCAATATACATGTTAACCTATCAACTATTCATAGACAAAAAATTAACCACAGTCCATGAAATAAATTACTTCTGGAATAGAATAGTGGTTGCATGTGCTTGTGTGGGTGCATATATGAGTGTTGCGCTTGTTTTCTACAATGTCCCACACAGCACAGAACCTCCCAGGGACATTCCATTTTGGTTCTGTACGTTCTATAAATGTCCCGGGACTTGTGGGATGTTCAGAGGACCAACAAAGAATATTCCCAGAGAAACATTTCAACAGACAAAAATTCAATTTTTTCTGATATTAGATGTATGTAAAGCAAAATAAATAACACTCATTGTCAAATTTTACAAAAAAACTCATATAAGTTCCTCATGTTCTGTAAACATCCCAGGACCTAAGGAATGTGCAGATCATGTTCTCAGAAGGTACCGCAGAACTTCATTGTCAAAATCAATTTGAGATATTTGCATATATGCTGAGAATGTTCTAGGGATGTACCAGGGACATAGATAGGAACATTCCATTTTGGTTCCATACCTTCTATAAATGTCAGGGGACATGTGGGATGTTCCAAGGACCTACAAAGAATATTCCCATAGAAACATTTCAATAGACAACAATTTTCTGCTTTATCTGATGTTTTGCATGTATTCATGTATTTGTAAAAAAATAATATATAGAACTCAAATTTCACAAAAAAACTGATATAGGTTCCCCATGTTCTGTAAACATCCCAGGACCTAAGGAATGTACTGATCATGTTCTCAGGAGGTTCCACAGAACTTCATTGCCAAAATCGATTTGAGTTATATGCATAAATATGCTGAGAATGTTCTAAGGACATGCTGTGGATACCAAATTACAATTTTCCGCAAATTCCCTCAATTGAGTCAAGGGGAAGGGATCGAGCTAAAAATATTAAATTCACATTAATTATGCAATTTTCATTGTAGAACCCGATGACATTCACAGAACTGATCTATTTTGCTCGAATGTTGAGATATCAATAAAAGAATGATTATTCATATTTATAAATGGCAGAGGACAGAGAAGAATGGAGGAGGCTAATCTACGAGGCAAAAAATCGACTGAGATTTGTGACGCCCCAGCAGTAGCAGTATTCATATTTATATTGTAATAATTGGTGAAGCTCGTGACAACTTTTAAAAAGTTCCCTAGGTAGGTCTATATTTCTGTCAAACGCTTATCAGTGGGTAAAAATGACAAGTCATAATTTCAAGTATTTGAACGGAAATTAAATTTGAATATCTGACAGAGCCATGCTGGAGTGCTACAAAAAATACTTAGTCCTGAAAATTGGCTAACAACGGTTCATAAATATGTGAGATATTATTTTCAATTGAAATAGAAAATTTCACTTTTGTAACAATGCTGAACATCTCTTTCCTACTTCTGCTTGACTCAGAGAGCGCTCCTTACATTAAAAAATGAAAACTATTTTGTCTATTTTCATCAATATTCTGCAGAAGCTTAAGCTTTAAACTTGAGATTGACAATGATCATCTATTTTTCAAAATTGAAATTTATGGAATTGTAGGAGTTCTATTATTTTGCTTTTTCAGATTACATTTAAATCAGTACTACAAAAGGGAAAAACATTAATTATTAATTTAAGGATGCATAGGTATTTTGAATGTTTTGGCGCACTTAGCATCAAACTGCCAATAGGCAAGCAGCCAATCACAAGCAGAGACCCAGGAACGCGTTGTGTCAACAACAGTCAAGAGAGCGTAGCAGCGCAACAGATTTCGGGTTAAATAATTATATCCCAGTGGACTCCAAGAAGATTTTCATACAGTGCATACAAGCAATGATTTTAATTATGTTGATGGCTAACATGGGAAAATTTTGGAAACATGATATCTCATGTGTTTAATATAATAGGCCCACTCCAGTATCCTCCTCGGTCTAATCTAGAGACCATGCTTCCACGCTTCCACCGCTGCGCGCCGCCATTTTAATTCACTAATTCGTGACTCGTTACGTTGTTAGCTCGTTAGCGTTCAGTGTCCGTTAGCATTTTTTCGCATTTGAAGATTTCAGCTATAAAATTCAAAGGTAAGATACATTTATTATTATATTTATTAACCGTTCTATCATGGTGCATTTTGTGTATTAGGCTAGCTAGTTATTTAATGTACGTGCTTATTACAATACTTTTTGAAGTCAAACTTTTTCAAGGTATAACCCAAACCATAGATAAACTATTTATAATGTATTTAGATAAAATATAACTGTATAGTATTATCTTTGCTAAGGGTTGAAAAATATTTTCAATTTGCTGTAAAAGTAAAACGTCATGCTTTTCTAATAATTATGTCTACATGGCTGAATTTTACTTTACCTGCCCAGTTAGTAATTGGCTTCAAATTTAGTTACGGAATTGGATCATTTTCATAATTTACACCATTGATAATAATATAAAGGTTATGGTATCTCTACTTATATTGGCATTAAGGGCAATCCTTATTGGAAAAAATGAAGGTATAAATTTACACAATAACTATAGTGATTAATACACAATAACTGTTAACAAACCACATAGATTTGTATTAATTTCATGAATATAATATCAATTCTGGGTTTTAACACATTCAAGAAACAAACCATTGAACTATTTCACACTGTATTGAGACTAAACTATGGAAATAATGATGCACGTTTTAGCGCAATGCCGTTTCACTCTGTTGTCAAGAGCATCATCAGGTGCTTTTGACAACAGAGTGAAATGGCCATCACACCAAAACATGAGTCGTTATTTTTCCATAATCAAGTCTCAATACAGTGTCAAACAGTTCAATATTATATTATACTTGTGTATCTGGAAACTAGGATGGATATATAGCACCTAACAAACCATGTTTGAGGTTTCATTAGTTTTAATTGTTTCAGATACGGCAAGAAGTTTGAAGGATGAAGCCACAAATGCCGAAATGGCTGAGCCAATCAAAAAATGGCTTCTGAAAGCGAAAGAGAGAATGGAGAGAGAGTAAGCATTCACAGTTTTTATCTTCTTTCATAAATGATAAGCTTTCTGTCCTAAAAGTCGCCGAGCCTAGGCCCATATCATATGAGCAGCTTTGTATTGTGAATCAGATCAAAGGGAAACTAACAACCACCTGTTTAAAAATATTTTTGTTGTCATAATCACACCAAGTGTAATAAATTCATTATCAAGAACCTGATGGGGCTTTCTTGCAATTGTGCTACAGTCCATCTGTCTGTCCTCAAAATAACTCAAACAGTCTAGATTCTTGAAACTTTGTATAAAGCTTCAGCTTCATCTGAGTACAAGAAAGATCCATATTGATTTTGGACTTTTAGGATCAAATATAACAATAATTATGATGAAAAATAGATGAACACTATAGCATTTAGGTTAGCTTAGACCAAGGCGTTTAGAATATACCTTGCTTAGACTAGCTCCATGCTATCAATTGAATCATATGGTCAATGTGATGAATTTCAATCATATGGCTGATGGTTTTTACAAAAAAGGGATGCAAAGACAACGTGTAGTCAGAGCCTCACTTTAGGTACTATATCTTTCTTAGTAATGGCGAAGGTGATATTGTGGAAGGTATCCATAATGAATAATAAGACGAAATTGTCACAACCACATTTATTAAAAGTTCGAGAAACTAGTTTCGGTTGTTACACCATTATCAATCTCAATCAAACTCTAGTTTGATTGAGATTGATAATGGTGTAACAACCGAAACTAGTTTCTCGAACTTTTAATAAATGTGGTTGTGACAATTTCGTCTTATTATTCATTAGGTACTATATATAACATGTGATTGGAGAATCAGAGATAGGATATATCGGTTTATATTGATGACAAACTTGACTTAAAACCAGTAGCAAACAACGAGAGAGGAGGAGTGCGAACTGGAGTGACTTCCCTTCAGCTCCCAACAAATATGTTTTTCAGGCTATTTCAAGTTTGCTGCAATTTTTTGTTCAGGTCAACTGTATTTCTTCTGCAAAAATCTGCATTTGCAATAGTTTTATTTGCTGATACAAGTTTATTTTTTATTTCAGGAAGAAGAGTTCTATAACAGCTGTAGAAGAAAATGAGTCCAATTAGTGCAACAATGTTTTATGTATAATAATTTTTGGTTTGTTTAGTAAGTTTGAGATTAGCTAATACCGTGCTCCAATCACCCATAGTTTTACTAACTAATAAGTAATTATTGTTGTGGTTATCCAGTTTTCGTGAACTGCAGTAGAATGATTCATATGTATTATCTTGCTGTGCAGAACTGACCTTTTTGAGTCGCGGCGGACGCGTTTCGAACTATGTTGTTCTTCTTCGGCGCTTAGTGTGCAGCTGCAACCAAGCGCCGAAGAAGAGCAACATAGTTCGAAACGCGTCCGCCGCGACTCAAAAAGGTCAGTTCTGCACAGCAAGATAATACATATGAATAATAAGTAATATTATAACTTGGTATAAATGCTGTATACAGAACTAGAAGTAAATGTTTTCTGAACGAAAATGTTCTTAGTAATCCAAAAGTAGCGGCTTAGTAGCCTGAAATTGTTATAACCTTGTGGAGTTATAACTCCTTCAATCACTGTAATAAATTCACTAGCTAGCATCATATGCTTCGTCTATGCTAGCATATCAAGGAATTTTTCAAGTATTTGTTGAAGCGCCCACCCATTTCAGATATTTACTTTGGATTTCTCTCTAAACCCACCAGCTCAACCTGAGAAATAAATTTCTTATGTGATCTCAAATCAATCATCTCAAAACAATATCCAACATATTTTTTGGTCTTGATAATATCTGATTAGAAAGATATGAATTTTAATCATTATTATAAATTGTAAAAATATGAATTTATTCGAAAATTCATAATAAATGGGATATTACAGATTTGTATTTAATCAATAATTAAGATCATTTATAATGAATATAAGAAACTAAGTTTCAAGTCTTGATTTATTTTCAAAAAATTATCAAAGTAGTGCTAAAAATAGATTTTAAATGAATATATGATTCAAATACAGCACTGGAATTCAAGTGAACATAATTTTGTTTCATGTAGCTGAAAACAGTCTCCATTGAACTTCAATTGGATATACTCAGGGGCGCACCCAGACTTGGTTTGGGGGGGGGGGGGGGCTTACCCGTCCAATTGAAATTTAGACGTGATGGGGGAGGGGGTAAAATTGGGATTTTTCAGACTTCTTTTCACAAGATTGTTGCCCGTTAAAGTTCATTGTGGAGAGGTTCATTACTTGACTTTTTAAAGTGTATTAGCTATGGGAAAACAAAATGTTTCCATAATGTTGTTTTTGTACAGTGTTTTAAAAGTTCAAAATGATTCTGCCAGACTGCATAAGCATCTTCTCATGAAGATAAAAAAATTCAAATGAATGTAGGTCTGGAAACGCTTTCTTAGAAAAATAAAGAGGGTGAAAGATTACAGGTATAGGCTACCATCATTCATTACGAAATCTCTATGGCCTTCACATAGGTGGTGTGATTTAATGTAAAATTGGTTGAAACGTTCTACACGATCTACTATAATACATTTTTATGATGCCCACGTCATTCTGAGACTTGCGTGGGTAGTAAAGTGAACGAAAAATGCAAGTCTCAATGTGAGTCGAGATTACCTAATCTTAGAATTGGTGGGACATTTTACATAAATTCACAAAATGATCATGCAAACACATTTCTTATTGTCGGCTTAGTGGGTAAACTAATTTAAATGTAAATGTACCTAATAGTCAAGAACTATCCCAAAGCTTATAAAGTCAAGATTTATTGAATCAAAGAAAACAGATTTTTCATAGATGTTTTTCACTTGCTATTATTGTGTGTTTTGATCCAACATCCAATTTAAATTCTGATTTTTGAACTCTGGGTGCTTTATTCGCAATCAATAACCAAGTTCGTACCCATCTATCTCAAAAACGCCTTCTTTTGGCCTGTTTTGCGTATTTCATAGAGTAACTCAATAATCACGGTAGTTAATGTTTTTCTGTTTTATGTGATTTTTCAGCTTATTCACAACGAATCTATTCACCACCTAAATGAGGGCTCTAAATATTCAATTCACCACCTAAATGAGGGCTCTAGAAGCCTAACGTTTTTGAATGAGTACTAATTCATTGATTTATTACTAAGAAAGTTAGCATCATTCTTCTGCTATCTGTATTTCTTTGATGAAGCATTTTCAAAGGAATAAGCTTTCACAATCTGGCAGATTTCTTGAATCTGGCAGAATTTTTTCGCATATTCTTTTTTAGGAAAGTGATAGCCTTGAGCTGTGGCTGGCAGGTATCTGTTCAGTCAGATAAGAAAAGCTACAAACTCTTGGGTCCTATTTGTAAGGGTGACCGATTAGATTTTGATAAGGATCTCAAGACTTGAGGGTAAGGCTTGAGCCCCAAAGCCCCCCATGTCAAGCCACTAGTTATGAACTTTATTCTACTTGAAAAGGGTGAAATCATTAAATGTACCAACACTAATCAGCCTGGAGCACATACTCTACAGACAATTTTCTTGAAAATTCGCTTGAAATTTTATTATGGACCTTGGGTTCTTGGGGGGCTTAAGCCCCCTAAGCCCCCACCCCCTAAGTGCGCCACTGGATATACTACTTGCAAATAATTCAATTTATGCTCCATTCATTTGTCACATCAATTCATGGAGTGAGCAAATTCAAGAATAATAAAATTCAATCTATAGTACTAACTACTTGTACTGTAATCCAATTCCTAATCTAATAAACAAGAACAATGTAAATCTTCTACTGTTATCTAAAAATTTGTAAATCAAAAGAAAACATTGTTAATTTATTATGGAAACATTGTTTTGCAACAACATTGTAACATCACATTCCCATAAACTGTACTTTTTCTTAACTTTTCATGTGAAATTTAACGACTTGCAGTCAAATATTTGTTAAGAATAAGTATAATAACTCACTTAATCTGGCCGAGTACTTTCGAATCTATGAGATCCATCTTTAGAAGATGGATCTCATAGATTCGAAAGTACTCGGCCAGATTGTTAAGAATAAGTATAATAACTCACTTAATCTGGCCGAGTACTTTCGAATCTATGAGATCCATCTTTAGAAGATGGATCTCATAGATTCGAAAGTACTCGGCCAGATTAAGTGAGTTATTATACTTATTCTTAACAAATATTTGACTGCAAGTCGTTAAATTTCACATGAAAAGTTAATATTAACAACGCAGTTCGTCATGGAACAAGAAATCCAGGTACTTTTTCTATTTCCTTCATTGTCCTTTTTTCCTCAAATAATCCTGTATCATAATTGGCATCAACATTTTACAATGTGTGATATCTGTATTAAAAAAATACTGCATTGCAATTGTGTACTGTATGAAAATGAATAAGATTATGAAATAGTTATGTAATATAGTAATAGTAGTGTTATGGAAAAGTGTCATTAATTTTAATGATTTTCAATTTTTGTATTTTCAATTGAAATACATATTTTTTAAATTTTATTTTGAAAGCTGTTCACTTTCTTTTGTTATATCATGTCAAATTGGAATTCCTTCAGAATGTTCTCAAAAGCATGTCCCAGTCAGGAACTACTGTAGGACATTTATGAATGTCCTTATCATATTCCAAGATGTCCCTGGGATGTGCTCTTAGAATGTTCCTGGATCCTATTTTTTTTTAAATTTACTCATTCCAGGGAGATCCCTAGGACATTTCAAGGCACCTACAGAATGTTTGCTCCTTCCAGGGATATCCCTGGGACATTTCAAGGTACATACAGAATGCTCTAGGGATGTCCCCTAACTTCTTAGAGAACGTTCCTTGAAGATTCTAAGAACATACTGAGAATGTCCTGAGCATATTCCACGATATCCCTGGGATGTGCTCTTAGAATGTTCCTGGAACCTGCTATTTTTGGAAATTTACTCATTCAAGGGACATCCCTAGGACATTTCAAGGCACCTACAGAATGTTTGCTCCTTCCAGGGATATCCCAAGGACATTTTAAGGTACATACAGAATGCTCTAGGGATGTCCCCCAACTTCTTAGAGAACGTTCCTTGAAGATTCTAAGAACATACTGAGAATGTCCTGAGCATATTCCATGATATCCCTGGGATGTGCTCTGAGAATGTTCCTGGAACCTGCTATTCTTGGACATTCGCTCCTTCCAGGGACATCCCCAGGACATTTCAAGGTACATACAGAATGTTCTAGGGATGTCCCCTAACTTCTTGGAGAACGTTCCTAGAAGATTCTCAGAACATACTTGTGCTGTGTGGGGTAATGCATGCCACAGAGATCAAAGCGGGGTGGGCAGCAGCCTTCCCAACTCGATTCTTCACTTCTCTGGTGCATAACAATTCTGTCACAAAAATTCATAATCCATTATGTGCCCAAAGTGTAATTTATGGTTGTGAATTACCATTCTATTCACATATAACAGGCCTTAAACCTCTAATGTAATGATTTTCTTGCAAAATCATATGCAAAAAGTAGAGATGTAGAATAAGAAGAAATGATTCCACTTTCTGCGGTAAGCTATTAGATTTTTTCCAGAAAAACTATCAATTTTATTGGGGGAATGTAGAGGTTCACAATTGTAGCCCATTTCATTGTTGACATATTGTAATTGAAGAACGTTACTGTGGATTTGTAATAAGAAAAATACAATCGTTTTCCCAAATGGTCGTTCTCCACATCTTGTGCTCCCCCCCCCCCCCCCAAACAACTCACAATATTTTACAACACTAAAACGTATAGGCTTTCATATTCAGTTTGCCCCGCCTCTGCAAACAATAATCCAGAATCAAGTTTTATACCTCTTCCATGTCTGCTCTATGTCATATGCTCTATAGCATCCTGGGTGCTATTATTATTTCTGTTATATTATTTATTTATTCACTAGCTGGCCCGACATACGTTGCTGCATTCTCATAAAAATTCTCCTTGATTTTATTATTCGCCACCTCCTGCTGAGGTTACATTTCAAATAAGGAAAGAACTTAGTCCAGGGGCTCTTCCAGCTGATCATAGAGGCTTCGTTGTTTTCTAAATCACCAGCTCTGAATAAAAAAACATTTCAACAAATCTAATCCTCCTACAACTATAAGGGTAGAAGCTAGGTTTTTTATTTTATTATTCGCCACCTTCCGCTGAGGCTGCATATCAAATTTCTAGCTGCATTGGTTAACAGATGTCATCAACCTGGCATAACTACATTCCATCATACCCAGTCGTATGTTTCCTACATATTGCAAGGCTGAGACGGAACGGTAGCCTACATGCAAAGTGCAAAGTCTTTTGCTGTTCAGAGACAGCGTAAAAAATGCCGCTAAGGGGCCTGATTGCCATATGATTGAAAACTGTTGACTTCCATCAGCTGTTCCTTTAAGCTGTTTGGCTGGCAAGTTCAGTAGGTTGGGTCTATAAAATGGATTAATTAATAATAACTATTAGCTCCTCTATTAAAATTTATGGTCAGAAACCATCCCCAATATTCACATAACAAATTCCCAAAGTTTAATGCTGATCTGTCAAGTAGTTTTGAAGTCTATAGGGAACATACATACATACATACATACATACATACATACAGACAGACATTCATTTTTATATATAGAGATAAAAAATATTCATTTCCATAAATAATTTTCAGGTTATGTATGCCCTGTTTTTTTCTGTTTGAATTACTTTATACATTACTGTAGGAAAAATTTAATGTGTAATTCGAGCGCAAAGTTTTGTTTCTGCACTCGAGAAACGTTTTTCACTCGCCTTCGGCTCATGAAAAAAACTGTTTCTCTTGATGAAGAAAAACGGTGCTTTGCACTCTAGTTACACAAACAGCTACTTTCGAGCAATAACTCACTATAAATAACAGCTGAAAATAGCCATTTCTATTGTGACACTTTTATTGGGTATGAGAAGCTTTTTTCCAGGTGATTACATCTCCCCCTTACATATTTTTCAAGTTGCATTTCTCCAAAACTCCTGAAGGGTTCGTTTCAGGCAAGGGTGTCCAATAAATTGTGTTAGATCTCAAAAATTCTCCGAACGTGATGATTGTGTTTAAATTTGCGATAATGATCACGATTATCATTGAATTAGGAATGTATATTTCCATGCAAGCACTCTTATTCTTGGGCATGAGATATACTGTTCACAGAACTACTAGTTTATTCATTTATCACACTATTTCTGCTCACCTGAATGGTTCATTGCCAGTTGCACGGATATCTTCCTCCCAAGGTGTTCCTATCTCAAACACTCTCTCTTTCTCATTGTCCAGCATTCTTGTATATAAAGAACGGTCTTCCTTGAATATTACACCTTTCAAAGATTTCTGTGTCTTCTTAGCCTTGGTATTTAATTTTTTTGCTGCATAGAATCGCAAAGTGTGCAATGTCCAGTAATTCGACTGCTCAATATGTCTGGAAAAATAATTGAACAGTTTCAGTTTCAAATAAAAATAAAGAAGCTAGAAAGGCATTTTCAAGGTCAGGAGTTTCTTGTATAAAAATAAATTATGGTGAAAATAAAATGCATAGTTATTCATCAAAAGATGATAAACTGCATTACTGGAATATTGATGGCATGTGCTGGAAACAGACAGAGGGTTCTAATTTTGTAGTGTGTGTTTACAGTATATATTAAATAAACAATATAATGAAATTGTGTGTTGTTATTATCAATAGCTAATAATACCACAATCACTACACCACCACCAAATATATCATCTCATTGTATTGAATAACGAATACGTATCTGCATGTGTGTGTGTGTGTGAACGTATGTATTCAATCTATTCATCATAATTCATAGAGCAGTGGAAAATTTTCACGCCAAAGTTACTGGACTAGTATCAATTTTATCAAGGACCCAAAAGAGCCTTATTGGAATGGTGCCATTGTCTGTCCGTCTGTCTGTGCTCCAGCGCTTGAAAGGAGGATTCTAGATCCTTGAAACTTGGTTTGGTATATAGCTTCCTCATAGTCCAAGTGAGATCGTTATTGATTTTGAAATTCGTGGTAAAATATCAAAATTATGATGAATAATATCAAAATTATGATGAATAATATCAAAATTATGATGTGGAACACATTTGTACTAAAGGCTGTAAACAGTTGAAATGTTTTTTGAATTATAAGAAACGAATTAAAAAAAAACTTTACTGAAAGATTTACTATGAGATCTGTTAAACAATAAGGCTAGGCGCATATTGAGATGCGACCAACGCATGTGGCGCGATGTGACACAGGGCGAGTTTTTGTAATTCTTGTAAAGGAATGGATCAGAGCAAATTGGCAACACGACGTGACGCAGCGCTATTGTTGCGAGACGTGGCATGCATGGCGCTGTGGCAGAGCCACAGTTTGTCGCACCACGCGCCTCATAACCCACGCATCTCATGAAATTATGAATATGATTAGACCAATCAAATGCTTAGTTTTAGTCTCATCTACCAGTACAGACTCCCAGGATATAATAAATATGTGCAGTAATGTAACTCCGAGAGATTTCTTTTGAAGCTTTTTAATATCTATATTATTTCTGTACTGTAATATTGATAAGGTTAGGTATTGCTACTGATAATTTGGTTCTTGTATCAAAGTGATTTCTGGCAGTTTCAACTACAGAAGCTCAATGAAATTCACTTCGAAGACAAGAAAAATGATAAAAGTAGAAAATTAAAATATTGTCAAAAATTTGTTCAATCTATTAGAAAAATTTAATTTTCAACTGCTGCTACTGCTTCAACTGATCAGTGCTAATGAAGATGAGATGAGATTTAATTCCTAATGAATTATTGGGGGATTTCAGTTTATTTTCTGTTAATAAAAGCAATAAAATCTTGTTTTCAGCAGCACTATCCGAATCAGAATCCGAGCTTAGATCTAATAAACATAAATTTAATTTTGACTTATTCATTTTGAAACAAACAAAAAACACGTCTAACAGGCAAGAGTTCACCCACAAAACTGCATTGCAATACGCGTTTCACGACGCTATGCGTGTGGCGCGATAGTGTCATTTCACTTGTGTCATGTCGCGTCACACATGCAAGCCGCGTCTTAATATGCGCCTAGCTTGATGGAGCAGAGAGCTAGTGAGAAAAACATCTGTACTGCTCAGCGTCCACTATGCAACTCTATAGGTATAGAGTATAATCCACTATGCAACTCAATGTATATAGGTATGATCATATGCTTTCACATAGACACACATTGTTATAAAAGCAGTGCAAAACCATAGCCGATTCAACTGTAGGTGACACTTCAGACCTCAACGCTATGTTTTAGTCCAAAGAGCGTACTACACAAACGAGTATAAGTAAGTGAAAATAATATTTTAACATAAATACAGTGACAGTTTTAATATAAGATTGTTCATAGAGTATTTCTTCATGAAAAACAACACAGATAAAATCTCTCAGTAAACCTGAAATTTCCTTGTGATCTAATCTTTAAAGTTTCAGATACATCCAGTAGCCAAATAAAAATTCACAAAGAAAGAAAATTTGCAGTTCAAGTATGTTGCATCATCACATTTCATTCTTACTTTGTCTGAAAAAAAATAATAGGCTTAGCTGAAGAATTAAATGAGTTTTTAATTACATAAGTCCTCTATTATAGTCTGAGTTCTTCAGGAGTTTCACGGCACCTGTGATAACTTCTGAGATAAGCCTCAATTTTCCAACTGCAAAAGAAATACCATAATTCACAATAAGTAAACAAGATTGGAAATAATCTTGTTTTAAGATTATTTGCAATTGAAAAAATAAAATAATATGAGATGTATAATTAAAATAAAACTATAGGCCAGGCAAGTTGAAAATATATTTAAGAGAGTTTACTTTTATTTATCCATTGATACAGTCAAAATACAATGTATTGTAGAGAGACAGCAAGCTTTCTGCACAAAACTATCTCTGTAACAAAATTTATACAAGACTTCAAATATATCTAAGCATAGGTTGAGTTTATGTTCTGGTTAAATGATAACTTGAATCTTTTGGAAATCGTATATTTCGCACCTAGGGCTGAAAATTTTTCTTTGCTAGCTCAAGATCACGGGTTTCATGTTCAAGACAAAGTCGAGAACTTGAAGCATTTGAGAGCCAGCAAATCATTTTAGCCCACATTGCGAATGCTATTTTCTGCCACACCACAAACAAAACAACAATGTTAAGTTGGAAATTTTGTAAGCGAAATTTTAAGGCTATGGTACTAGCAAGAATACAATGTTCTTGAGGTTATGAGAATATCATCGAAATAAACAGGATAATACATATCAAATTATAAAACAATAATTTATGAAATATCTTATAAATACAATACTACAATATATATAGCTTATTATCATAATTTTATGATTTGTGAATTCTATGATTTGTGTGATCAGACATGATCAGCTGTCATTCAAGGTCATTTTCTTCTCCGCCCTAGGGCGGTAAACGTTTACAGACCTCGTCGGAGACCGAACACTTTTGGCCGAGTCTCCACCAACCGAACCTGCTCGGCAAACAGTTTTTGCTGGAATCAGCTGATGTCGCCAAACATTTTTTGGAGTTGGTTTGGTGTGGACGCTTTCTCAAGCATTATGATCAGTGTGGGTTAGTGGTGGGAACCTGTTGTTGGTCGTCACTGTTTGCTCACAGACCGAACATTTTGATTGAACTCACGAACATGTTTGGTGACCCATATGTTTAATGTTTGCCCGCTTTTTGTATTTGCCAACAATGTTTGGCAGACATGTTTGGTTGGTGAATATGCGGCTATATGATGCACGAAAAACAGCTCATTAAGTCCTAGTGTGGCGAAAACACAATTACCATACCAAACTTAATCGAAATGATGAAGCACTTTGATTGATTTTATTCAATATTCTCAAAGATATTCCTGAATTTTTCAAATTGAATCAGTGAAATTTAGAGTACATTATCGGAAAATGTTGCAAAAATATGATAGTATCTAATGCTTCACTAGCAAGTCGCTCGATTCAATTGAATCCGAATTCCCAGAATGTGTAGTAGCCTTCACAAAATATTCTATTCATTAACTTTTTTTCTTATCTCTTTCTCTTCCACTCTCTCTTCTTATTGTATCTCCTCATTTTTCTTTCTCTCCTCCTTCAAGTTCTTATTTTCCAGCATTGGAGTTCCATCAACAGATAGGCTATAACAGAAAGAAGCTGTTCACTATTTGCAATTAGTTAATAGAGCATCAACTCACCATATTTAATAATTGATTTGGTTTTTGGATCAACAAAATTCACATGCGTTATCTGCAGAGCTTCGTTTTCGTCAGGGAGTTTGATTCTTCCCAGTGACACTCCAGCAGGGTAATAAATACGGGCCAGCTTCACAGTTTTGAAGTTGACTAGTTTATTCACCACTCTATGGAATTTTATTGCCTGTGAAAGAATTCGTTCATCTATATTGGTCAAAATATATTTAGAACCCTAGAATCATGAATTGTAAGGTATAGTGGGCAAACATTGACACATCTTTCATTTTTCCACTCTAATAAACCCAACTATTGCTTATTTGAAAAGTTTTGTTGAAAATATATATACAGTTAGGTGGTCAATGGTCCTTTCTTGGACAGTTTGCACCGTATATAAACCAGCCATGTGCTTCCACCATTTTTAGAACAGAATAATAGTCATTTGGGTATGGTACCGTTTACTTTTGAAAAGCTCATTATTTCAAAGTTTTGTAGAAGTCGTCTGCTGTATTCATCCTTTGGTTACCAAGTACTATTGTTGGATAGATGTTGAATCTTCACAGTTATCTTCAGGAAGGAGCAAGAGAGACAGATGATACCAACTATTGATACATTGAAATTCCCAAATGAATCTCCTCTTTCAATAAACCCGGGTGGCCAAAAGGGTTATTTGCCTGTTTAGAAAGTTAACAGTGCATGAAAAAACCCCACATTGTAACATCATGCTAACTAGAACTAACAATAGTCGAAATATAGCTTATTGCACTGCACATTTGTAGCACGGAGTAGAGACGCTTTGGGTGTCACATTGGGTGAAACAAATTAAAAGAAAAAAGAGAAGTAGTACAAGTTGAAGATGATATTCAAAATATAGAAAATATTTAATATATGTTATTTATATATTTAATATATAATATAATAAAGATAATGGAAAATATTTTGCTTTATTTCTATAGCATAGTTGAATATTGCATTGTACTCAATGGTAAGTAACCTTTTATCCAACTCTGATTTGACAGAACATACCTATAGGTTATGTAGCAATTCAAAAACCCTGCCTATAATTCAGGAAAACTTAGTCATCACTCTGATGTGGTCACTGAGGTGGACTCTTGACCAGTGAGCAGGAGTTGATGACGACCGCGGGTCAGATTAGGCTGGATTGCGTTGGTGAACAGTTGTGAGAAATATTTATAATGTGAATTAGGAATAGTACATAATGACAGTATTGAGGCATAAGTTTTATGTTTGTAGAATCGGGAATTATAATGGATGTCAAAGTATAAAAGTTTTCCATTTATTAAAATATATTTATCCAGTGAAATTACAGGGCCCAGTCCCTTAAAATATGGTGGTGGCAGCAATACCAAGCCCGCTGCCTATAACGCTCACCATGAGTACTATAAGAGGTGACTTGGCGGTGGGATATAAGGACTTTGAAGAACTTGAAATGCTTGTATTGTTTCAAGTAATTTTTCTTGCGTCTCCAAAAAACATGAAGTGACATGATTGTGAAATTGTGAATTTTTATCTTGAGTTTGGATGTTCTTCTGCATGTTGATTGATTGTTAAAATGAAACTTTTCAATAATTTTATAAATGTACCTATACAGTACGAAGTGTTGAGATCAATAATAATTTCAACAAAATAATGAAGAATTTATAAATTTGAACTCATAAAAATATGTTGAAAGTTGATGAAATAATTCGTGTACAAAGAAATCGATTCAGTTCAATATAATTATGAATTCGATGAATTTTATAGAACAGTTCTAAATAACAGTGAAATTTTAAAATCATCTGAATGAAATATGATATGTGGTGCGGGTAACGAACTTTCTATGGTGGTGATTGGTCATGCGGTGAGCGTGGTGTTCAAGTGATCGTGATGTTCAGTCACGACCGCTCAAGACTGCGCTTGGATGGGTGACCGTGCTTCAATGACTTGATGTTACAAGCTTTATTATCACTTACCCGGTGGTTCGGAACCCACCTAAGATAGTAGGTCCACCATGTTCCCCGTAACATGGCACAAACGGCGAGGTGGAACCATTAAAATCCATATGCTTATTATTATTATTATTATGCAGTGAAAAATTGAAATTTTATTCTTTCAAGTGAAACTGAGAGAGTCAGTGGAACGCGGACAACGTGGACGTTCGGGTGTGACGTCATTTTCCATCAACTGTTGGGCGTTGGCAATACGTCACCAGGGTCATCGCTCTACAGGTGCCATCAAACTGTTTGACAGTTGACAGCTGATAGTTGTCAACATGGATCTGGGTCAACGCTCGCGGCCTTCGACGATGGGATGGAAGCATATTATGAGGACATCATCTCTATTAGGTGAGCATTCAATTCAGCTCTACAATAATTATATTATTAATATATCTTATGACGAATCAACTTCTCCATTAATGAATGCTGGGATAGATACATCTAGTTAGTGCAGAGATGACGTGACTTGAAGACTCTCACAGTTGTCTCTCTTTTATTATTGTTATTTGTTTAATGTTGAATTGATTGGTCTATAATGGAGAATATTTTGAATAGGCAAATATTAGGTCAGATATTAACATTGTTTTATTAGTAACTTCCCAGGTAGCAAGTAAGCTTACAGAAAGCATTGCCCTTCGTTTGGCAGGAAAAACTTTTTTAACCAAACTTGCCAAACATGTGAGAGGTAAGCATTCCTCGGAAACTATGCCATAAAAAGTCTGCCACTAGTTTGTGGATAGCTTGTCGTCGAACACTTGTCATTTATAGAGCTGGGACAAGCTAGGAGACAGTTTTTAAGGATCTTAGAAGAAACTCTCCCGATTCTCTGCTGCGGCGCTAGAAAGTAACCAACGTCACACACTTTTCGTTCGTCACATTCGTCGATTCGTGCCATTTTGAAATAGAAATGTGGAACTGTTGTTGGTTTTTGTTTGGTATAAACTTACTCGTTTACACTCATAGCACTGTTTCAGTCCATTCGCGCCATTGTGTTGTAGCTTGTGGTTGTTGAGCTGTCGTTGTTTATGTATTTGAAATACTCGTAGGCCTATACACTCAATACATTGTTTTAGTCATAAAACTGTTTATCTTCAAAGTTATTTTCGCCAACTTCTATCAGGTAAGTGAGTTTTGTATAATTTTATCAACTTTTTAATATAAGCCAGCCCTTATTTTATGTAATGATGTAAGAAAGCACCGTTCCTATACTAAATTCCACATGCCTCTTTGACTTAGATTCTTGCTCATAATGTTTTAAAATATTTCCAATTTGTTATCTTTTCGAAAGAAGCCTATTTTTCAAATGTCATGTCTTTCAAAAAGACATTCCTTTGGTCAAAATTAATTTGGTAACTACCGGTACCCAATAAACTTTCAGCCTTGTCCAGGTCCAAACTCTACACATAGGTTTAGTTATTGAGGGTGCTTTAGCTTTTTAGAAGAGTTTTTTAATTCATCTCATTCAATATTTCCACTGGATACAAGTTCCACATCTGAACCTTTACCGCTCATTCCCATAGCTGAAGATTGAATTGTATTTTAAACACCTGATCTTGAACAAAATAAAATCAGAATGGTCTAAGTTTACCAATAGTTGAACTTTGATTTAGGTACTATAAATTTGTTGATTGATTGATTGATATCGTACTCAACCATATTTTTATCAGTTTGGTTACTCGAAACAAAGAAATACTGAAACTAATTACCCTATAACGGTAAGCTTGTTGGAATTAGGCTACACTATCGGTAAGCATTCGTAAATTTTACAACACTTTTTAAAAAATATTCAAGGCTGTTGAGGAAATTTAAAAAATAATTCTTTCTTTTTTTAACAACTGTGTATTATGTCTATTATGTGGGTGGTGATTGGTCATGCGGTGAGTGTGGTGTTCAAGTGATCGTGATGTTCAGTCACGACCGCTCAAGATTGCGCTTGGATGGGTAACCGTGCTTCAATGACTTGATGTTACAAGCTTTATTATCACTTACCTGGTGGTAAGTTTATTATTATTACTTACCCGGTGGTTCGGAACCCACCTAAAATAGTAGGTCCACCATGTTCCCCATAACATGGCTCAAACGGCGAGGTGGAACTACCCGTAAGGGTCTCCCCACCATTAAAAGCCATACGCTTATTATTATTATCACATTGTAATAAATAAATAAATAATAAGGAATATTTTGTTTCCAGGCAAAGGAGGCAGGCGTCGCAAGAGGATCTCCACTAAAAACTGATCCATTACCATATGTTCACATGAATGAAATGTTAACATAAAAATAAGCTATTATTACTATTTTAAATAAATAAACTATACTATTTTCTAACTCCTGAGTTATACTAACTCAACTCCATATTTTTATTTTCTGCCTTATTTATTCATTTTAGTTCATAACTGAAATGTAATCACAACTTGTTTGTTCATTAAACAAACAAATTGCAATTACATTTATTTGTAATGAAATGCTTGTATATTAGTTATTAAAAAAATTGCAGCTTTTTTAATGGCTAATTTTAACAAAATAATAGACTTCAGGCTAGTTTGGTCAAAGCATATGTGGCTAAGTTTGTCATGTTTATTTTAAGTGTTCTGTAAGCTTACCCAGTAAGCTTGGTAAAGGCGTTTTGTTCAAGTGTTTTTTAAACTTTTGAGGAAAGCTTTTGTGGCAAAGTTTGTCAAAAGTGTTTAATTTAAGTGTTCTGTAAGCTTACCCAGTAAGCTTGGTAAAGGCCTTTTGTTCAAGTTTTTTTTAAACTGTTAAGGAAAGCTTGTGTCAAGTGTTTCAACTGGGAACTGGAAAGCTTTCCCAAAACTTTCCAAAAGTTTGCTTGTTATACACGGCAAACTTGGGGCAAGTGTTCCAAGCTGTCACGGAAAGTTTTCAGAAAGCTTTCCTCAAGTTTTTTTTGCTACCTGGGTTATATTATGGGATTTGAATGAGTAGGTTTCAGATGTTTAAAATAACAGTTCAGCTAAATACTAAAATAGAAAGTTAATCAAGTTTGAAGATAGTTGATGAATTTTCTGGTTAAATGAATTATTGATTAATAAAGATTCATATATACATTTAAAATGGCTTAGAAAATGAATTTTGAAGGGAAAGAAGTCGAATTGCAAGTTGCGTTTGAAGCGCTATCAGCTCAACTAAATAAGCTACAGACAACATTAAATTTTAATGAAAATTCAACTAGAAATTTGAATAGAACAGATATGAATTCAGTAGATATGGAACACACTCCACCCACTGAACAAAATGTCAGAGCAAATTTGGATTTGATGACCAGTATTCCGACATTTGATGGAGAGAAGGCTGATCAAATTCATTTGTCTCTTTTTTTTTGTAGATTACGTCTTGGAGACTCCAGTTGAGGAGTATAAGACAAGTCAGATCAACAATTATACACAAGATACCATAATTACTATATCAGTTAGTTGAGATGAGGCTTAATTTTGATGTGAAAGGAACTCTTTTACACTATAAAAAGCTCTATCAACTAAATAATTGTTTTTTAAATATTTCTATATTTCCAAGACCCTTTAAAAACTGCGGTAGCTTGTTGTAGAATATCCTACCAATATAACTAGGTTTTTGTTTGAATAAGCTACTATTATGACTCACCAAGTGATAATCTCCTCGGCTTCTTGCATTATAATCATGTACATCAAGATTTTGGTTGATATCTTTTGTTTTTACATATAAAGTAGCTTCATACACATATAAGCAGGGTTCAGTTAGGAGATCAAGTCTCTTGAACAAGTCTCTTGACACCGTTGATGGAGTCTCCCAACTGTGTGGCTGTTCAGAATTTCAAAAGATTCAAATAATTAAATTGAAGCTCAATGGCAGTGCATTACTGTTTGCTAAGTCGGATGATAAGTGCAGGAATGCTACATCTGCAGCTGAAATAAGAGCAGCTTTAGTTGATCGTTTTGGTGATAGCCCAGCAGATCGATATTACTTTGAACGACTGGCAGTGATTCAACAGACCAGGGGAGAGACTATAGAGAAATTCGCGGATCGAGTCAAGGGGATGAGTAGCAAGACAATAATTGTTAATTACTAATTATTAGAGTAACAACAAGTAAAGAGGCAAATGAGATTCTGAGAGATGAAGGTGACAGAAGAGGAATGGAATCATTTCCAAGAGGACTACATGATGAAGTAGGAAAGCAAACGCAAATAAAATTCCCAAATTCTTTCAAGGAGGTAGTATCCACAGCCATAGCAATCTTCAACTTGAAAAGAGAACCTTTCCAAGACGAAACACCAAGGTAAGTATTTAGCACAGTAACTCAACAAAATTGTTATAATTGTGGGAAGGTCGGACACATTGCTAGAGAGTGTAGGAAGAGAGATAGACATGATCAACAAGTAGGAACTAAAATTTGCAACTTTTGTAAGAGGAAGGGCCATCTAGAGATTGAATGTACAACAAAACAATATTCTTCAGGAAAATTTTGTAACAACTGCAACAAGCAAGGACATTAAGCACAGAATTGTTGGGGAACTGGAAGAGGAAGAAATGACAAACAAGACCAAGAGAAGCCGTTAAACAGCAACGGGAACCTCAAGGCCACCATTGGAAACCCCGAAAATATTTAAATTCAGATCACTATAGTGATAGGTCTGGACAGGCGAGAAGAAGAAAACCCAAGATTGTACCAGCAGTATTTCCGAGTAGTGCAAAAGAACCAGTTCTGGATGGAAGTATTGGAGGAGTGGAAGAAATGATTGTAGTTGATACTGGGGCACAAGTATACCTTATCAAGAAGCAAATCGTAGCTGGCACGATTACTCCAAGTGATATCCAAATTAGAGGCATCACTAGAGCCCCTATGCAAGTGCATGGGACAGTGATACAAGTTTCAAAACTGGGAGGGATGGAGGCAAAATGCAAATTCATAGTAGCTGACTTAACAGACTTCTATATTGCAATTCTGGGACATGACATTCTCAAATTAAAGAAGTCAGTCCCCACATAGCACAGAATATCCTCAGGATATCCCACACTGATCCCCAAATATCCCACAGGGACATGGCATTTTGGGATATATTTAGGATATCCTCAGGATATTGAAAAAGAAAAATCTCAACATGAACGTTTAAGGTTTACAGTAATGTAGAAAATGACCATACAATCTTAATTTCACCTTGTTAATAAGGAAATTGGTCAAATAAGAATTCAAACATTAAATGTTGCATTAATTTGTCATGTGACGGTCATATCCTAGGGACATGCATAGGAAATCTATAATGTATCATTCATCATTTCAACGGTCATATCCCAGGGATATTCTCAGCATATCCCATTAACATATCAGCAGTATTGCCAAACTTGAACTTTATAATCCTGCTAGATGTGATTGTAATTATCACAAATACAATGTAGTTAATATTATTTAATATACAGAAGAAAAATGAATCAGAGTAAATATAAAACTATTTTATTTAAGAGAATATAGGTGCAGTAACAGTAGGCCTAAGCAAATTAATTCGTTAGCAATGAATTAATTACGTTTGTTATATTGTCATCTTGAGTGAGTTCGTTAATTTTGTGGAAAAATCGTTTTCTGACTCTGGCGTCAAATCGCTGCTTGCTGATTGTTTTTGGTTTGTTTATTATTTATTATAGATTTTTATCAAGAAAACTTGTAGCCTAATTTGTTGTTCAATCGTCAACAAGACTACAACCGAAACATTTCTAGGTAAGTGCAAACATTACTGTCCTCTACTTTGTTTAATTTTAGCTAGACATGGAATGCAATGTAGATCTCTTGCCTAGATACAATTTAGGCTATGTGTAAGGTTGGAATTTCCAATAGCCTATTATGTGATTCATGAAGTTGATTGAAACCTACGAAAACTTTCTATGATGATAGCTTATAGGTAAATACTGAGTAACTATTTTCCTACTCTAATTTATTATTGAATTAGCGTAACTTACCTAACATGGGTTTGGCGTAGGCTAACTATTTTGAATTCTGCCAATTAGGTTGATTCACCTCAAGCCTTTCTAAAATCTGGTCATTATTATAAAAGTCTTCTCATAGCAGTATTAATAATTAGCAGTGCAGTGGCCTATATAATAATAAGTTTCATGCAGGCACTTAGAGTGAGGGGGGCTTGAGGTGCTTATCTTATCTGAACAGATACAAGCCACGCCACACGGCTCCCATATCACTTCCCCAGTATCAAATTTCCACAGATTAGAACCACTTCAATTAATTAACAATATGGTTTGGTGCTTTAGCCTATGTGACACTCCTATTTACGATAAAATCTCATTTTTATGAAGTAACATTTGAATTTCATAATTTCCAGTTTTAATTTATTTGCAGGTGAAAGAATTCACTAAATAATCTGTGATGTTTTCCATGACGTCAGGCTGCTGACAAAGCTTCTCTTTAGAAGTGAAATGCAACCCTCCAGTATCTCTAGTATAAAGGTGAGTGAAAAATATATATCTGAAATACGGTGTCAGTTTTGATATTAAATTGTTCACTAAATTATGTGGCATGAACATGAAACAAATATTGCACAATCTTCTGCCAATTACTCTCAATATCCAATCCCTTCACATCCAGCCAATCACTTCGCCTCTACTATTGGGCATGACTTATGATTATGCTTTTGTATGATATGATTTGTGCTTTTATATGATTGTAAAATTGGGATTGTATTATTGCTTGTGTGATTTTGTGCTTTGTATGCTTGCGACTTTATGCTTTATATGCTTGTGGTATTTTTGAATGTTGCAAATGCTCCTGTAACTTGATTTTTGTGATATTGATTTTTACATGACCTATTAAATTTATATGTTCAATGGCTGAATAAAAAATTTGGATTTTGAGCCTTATCTAAATAAGCAATGAAGTTTGCAGTAATAGCTGGTTTGGCGCTAAAGGGAAAAATATTTTTTCAACACTGAGTATCTACTAGTGTCATTCAAATGACTGAAATTATTACTGGAATGCATGTGGAGAGTGATAAAATTTTTTTACTCTGTTCATAAATCATCATTACCAATTTTAAATTTTGATAACATTCTATTGTTTCAATAGAACATTTTTATTTTATTTTTTACTATTCTTTTTTATTTTGGCTTTTAGACACAGTATGGGTAACAGTGAAAAATGCAACAAACGCTGAGATGGAGATGACCATAAAGAAAGGGCTATCAAAGGCTAAGGAGAGAAAGGATAGAGAAACAAAGTAAGTTGATGCTTTAAATATGTAGTTGATGTTATAGTGATTTTGATCCACCTTGAAAGTGCAGACAAAATATTGAAATATTATAATCCCACTCTATATGGATCACTTCATAATTACAAACACTCTGCTCTTGAATTCACTTAATTCGATCACATAAACAATAAAGAAAGTTTCAAACTAATATTAAAACTGTCACTGTATTTCACTTTTAAATAATGTTTTACTCACATATATTGAAGATGCTTGAGGAATGCATTTCACTTCTGAAAAGAAGCTTCGTCAGCCTGCCGCCAGGGGTCATGCTTTGTTAAGGTTAGGATGAGCGGCCATTATGTATTTGAAAATTGCGTTTGATTTGAATTGTGTTTGGTCGTTGAGTAAGTTTGTTCTATCTTGTTTAGGGTGTTTGAATATTTCATATTGTTCCAGTGTATTTAGTTTGTGGCTTTTTTGGAATGTGTGTAGGATTTCTAAGTCAGTTTGGATGTTATTGTGTGAGTGCCCAGTGTTGATTGAGTGATCTGCAAATGTTGAGTCAGAGTTGGAATGTAGTGCTTTGATGTGCTCTTTATATCTTGTGTTGAATGATCTGCCTGTTTGTCCTATGTAGTACTTGGGGCATGTGTTGCATTTGAGCTTATATATGCCTGGTTTGTTGAATTTGTGAATTGTGCTGTTTGTTAGGTGAGCTGGTTTTTGTTGGATCTGGTGTTTCAGGTTGTTTGTTGTTCTGAATGCTGTGTTAAATCCGGATTTTTGGAAGATGTAAGCTATTTTGTGTGATTTTTTGTTGAGCTATGTGAGTGTGACAAATCTGTATTGGTTTGCAGGTTTTGGAGCTCAAATGCAACACCCCAAGTACTACATAGAACAAACAGGCAGATCATTCAACACAAGATATAAAGAGCACATCAAAGCACTACATTCCAACTCTGACTCAACATTTGCAGATCACTCAATCAACACTGGGCACTCACACAATAACATCCAAACTGACTTAGAAATCCTACACACATTCCAAAAAAGCCACAAACTAAATACACTGGAACAATATGAAATATTCAAACACCATAAACAAGATAGAACAAACTTACTCAACAACCAAACACAATTAAAATCAAACGCAATTTTCAAATACATAATGGCCGCTCATCCTAACCTCAACAAAGCATGACCCCTGGCGGCAGGCTGACGAAGCTTCTTTTCAGAAGTGAAATGCATTTCTCAAACATCTCCAATATATGTGAGTAAAACATTATTTAAAAGCGAAATACAGTGTCAGTTTTAATATTAGATTGTTCATTAAGTATTTCGTCATGAAAAACATCACAGACAAAAGTTTCAAATGTGGGAAATTTAACTGTAAATATATGGCTTAAAAGTTATATCAGTAGACTATACTTATCTGGTTCATTGCATCATGCTGATGAATAATTGTGTTTTCTGGCTTTTAAATTTAAAATGGGGTTCGCCCTCGCAAGTTGCAACAAAAGGGCACATTGGGCCAGACACCACATGGACGCTCAATTGTCTTTAAAGTGGTGCGTGCCTTTTGAGTGGCAGAGATCGTTGTTTAACGGAATTTCTACACATCAGCATGGTCATAGCTGCGCACACAAGTAGTTTTGTGGAGAATTGTTCAAGTGCTTACATATGTTTGGTTCCGGGTACTCAGCTGTTTATATTGAATAAAATAGCTTTTTTGATTGTATTTATATAATATAAAAAATATTCATTTCCATAAATAGTTATTTTTAAATGTTTTTCAATTAGACCTGGATAATATCAGCATAAAGTTATGTTTGTGTAAATACAAATTAGACCTGGATAATATCAGCATAAAGTCATATTTATTAAACCTGTTCCAGAGGACTGCGCATGCACAAAACACTGTTGTCAGTAAACATTTTTTAAACTCAAATTTCTCATGTTGATCTTTGATTCCTTAAAAACAATGACCAGCTGTTATTGGCATTTTTAAAAGATTTTTGATAGTGACCTGACAATATATACTCATTAATTCAATATGAATTATTCATTCATATATAATTATAAAGTACATCAGAACTATTAATTTTCATAATCGTTTTTTTTTTTGTAATGTGATGGTAATGAGATTTCTGCAAAACGTAAATCATGCAGCATTTATAAATGCATTTGTACATGCCAGCATTTATGACAACAATGCTTCATTGCAGTAACCGGATTCTGAGCAACTTGTTTAGAAGATTTTTTAGATAACTTTTATTAGCAACAGTGTTCTGTGCATGCGCATGTCTCTGGAACTGGCTTGGTAGATATTATTGTTTTCAAATTTGTATATGATTTCTATTAATTAAAACAGACCTTTGTTAACACTGCACTATTATGATTGTTATTCACATATGTTTACAAATTTTAAAGTGTCAATGTTAATAGGCAGTTACATTATTGTTTTTTCAATCTATTATTAGTTTTCCAGAAAACAAATGGCCTGCGACCGAGGATATTTGGGGATGACGGGTGCAACAGAAGCGCCCATTGCGGATGATGATCAATTATTTTTTATTAATTTTTAATAATTTTTTATTCTAAAGGAATAATAAATTTTAATTTTCTATAAATTTTATTAAATGAATAATTTTTCTGGAAGATTTGAAACGAATTATTGCAATAAATTATTTTTGTAAATCAAGACATGAAAGTTTCATTTATTCACTTGATTTGATTTTCTACATAAAATGTTGTATAATTTCAGTAATTTAATAAGGCAAACTAAACCGGCCATTATTATAAAACTATAATCAACTTCACTAGATAAATCATTAATCTGTGGCTTGCACCTGCATATATGCTGCATTTTTTGATTTCCTATCACCTTTATTAACACTATATATATTAAATAACTTCAAACTTCGATTAAAGTTCTTGAAACGTGTCCCATACCCCTTGGATATTCTTGAAGTGTATTGCTAGAATATCCTGATGGGGTGCTCACATGATTTTCTTAGGTCATCCTTGGGATATGATAGAATATACTTAAAGGGATATCACTGGTATATCCTGGAGGTGTGACCAGATGATATCTTCAGGACAACCCTAGCATATCCCAGGATATCCTAGAGAGATATCCTCAGAATATCCTAGAGTGATTTCCCCAGAATATCCTAGAGAGATATCTCCAGAATATCCTAGACAGATATCCCCAGAATATCCTAGAGAGATATTCCCAGAATATCCTAGAGAGATATCCCCAGAATATCCTAGAGGGATATCCCCAGGATAGGGATATTGGCGGACATTCACATGTGCTAGGGACATCCTGAGGATATTCATATCCCACAACGGGATCTCCTCAGGATATTCCTGTCATCCCTATGGGACATTCTCAGGATATGCCAGGGATATTCTTGTGCTGTGTGGGCATAGACCTTGAACATAATATTCTATTCATGGAAGGAAGGCAAGTTGCTCAACTGTATGAAAAGACAGTTGAAATGGAGATTACAGGATGAGTGGCCTTATGACAGTTCAAGGAAATACTACAAGTTTTAAAATTAAAGAAAATATTCAACCATGCCCTGCAACTACGAAATTCCCAACACAATCAGCAGTTCATGTAAATGCATATTGTAGAAACAATCTCACAGTACCTGCTTGATCGGAAAGAATAGTTCAAATTAAATTAGGTGGAAATAACAAACAACTGAAAAACGAATTAGATAATAAAGTCATAATGACGGAGCCTGTGACAGTCAAAGCTCATGAAATTCAAAGTTCATAGCTAGAAGTCTTTCAAAAGTGATGAATAGTATGTGTTGGACAAAAGTGACAAATGTTACCAATGAAGATTTATCACTATATAAGAACACATTAATTTGTGATATTGAAGCGCCTCACTTCAGCAATGAAACCCAGTCAAGAAAATATAAGGAAGTGAAATTGACTACAGATAGAACAGTTGAGTTTGAAGCTAAATTAGAAGAGAAGTTAAGTCATTTGGATAATGAGGAGAGGGAAAACATAATAAATGTACTTAGCAATTCTGCCCTGCTAAGCATAGATGTGGTAACTGACATTTTTTCACAAAGTGGATTTAGTATTTTAAAGCATTCTAGATTGTCTTCTAAACATGGGAAGATGTGACAAAATGTCTTAAATACAGATATTTTAGTGAAAATTAACTAATTTAATCTCCTCTATCTGCAATTCTAGCTGGATTTCCTAAGCTGAAATGTGGTATATACACAATATTAAGGCATTTTGTGGTATCTGGCAGTAGTTACAATTGATTCCTTTAGTAACATGCAGTTACCACAATATACCTTAGCATTTATCACATACTATGAATTCGCTTGGTAAGTTTGGTGTACCTGTCTGAAGATACAACGAAGCAATGCACAATTTTTATGGTTATGTTTTATTGCTGGAGTTAAAATTAATGAGGAGTACTGGAGCATGACTCAATTAGCTCAAAAATCTTTTATTCTGGGCTCAATTAAAAAACAACCTGTGAAGAGGCGCACTACAATAGCTGGAGATTCCAGAAGAAATGAATCTGTACAATATTTTTTCAAAAATCATGAAGGATTCTCTATGAGGGTGTGCAAAGTGTTTTTTTTAACTACACTTGGCTATGCCAAAAGTAATGATAGAATTATTCAAACAATGTGTAGAGAAGATGGGCTTTCACCAAAGACAGATGGTAGAAAAGGAAAAACCCCAGCCAATAAAATTGACAGAAACCTTATTGTGAAGCACATCAAGTCATTTGGGCCCAAAATTTCCCACTACTGTAGGGAACATGCTCCTCATAGGTTATACCTTCCCAGTGATTTGTCTATAACAAAAATGTTTGAAGATTTTAAGAGGAACAACCGAGGGTTTACCTGCTCCTATGAGCTTTATAGGGGAGAAATAGAAAAAATGAATGTATCATTTGTGAAGCTAGGCCATGAGGAATGCGAGTCTTGTGAGCATTTTGAGTTGCACCCTCATAACAAAGAAAACATGGATGATGATTGTGAAATCTGTCAATTTTGGAAGGCTCACAAAGAAAAAGCAAATGTTGCCAGGGAAGCTTACAAATCTGACAAAGAAAAAGACAATGTTGCAGATGAAATCATTTATAGTATGGACATGCAAAAAGTTATGATGCTTCCTAGGCTAGATATGTTCAAAAATGCTATCTTTACTTTGAGGCTGTCCGTTTATAATCTAACTTTTGCTCCTGTTGGATCAAAAGATAAGTCATGTATTGTACCAGTGCTCTGGCATGAAGCAATAAGTGGAAGAAAGCAGGAAGATATCATCAGTGCTCTTTTTAAGTTTTTAGTTAGTAGTGAAGCTCGAGATGCAAAAACAATTACATTGTGGGCTGATAACTGCTCTTCTCAAAATAAAAACTGGGCGAAACTGGTTGATCTAGACACTGGAAACTGGTTTGATCTACATCATAAACTCATGTGTGATCAGTGCAAGAGAGATAACTATAAAATATTTTGAACCAGGTCATACTTTTATGTCGGCTGACAGTTTTCACCACTCTGTAGAAAAGTCAATGAAAGTGAACAAACGATCAAAAGTTTATGACTTTAATGATTTCAAAGAGGCTACAGCTCAAGCTTCAAAAAAAGTACAAGATCAAGAAATGCTTGTTGAGGACTTCGCAAAGTGGCGAAGCTACAAGTCGGCAAAAAAGCTGTCAAATGTATCTGACAGACCATATTTGCATGACATTGTTTCTGTAGAAGTAAAACGTGGAAGTATTTTGCTGTCATATAAAAAAAGTTAGATGATAACGAATGGAAGGAATTAGATTTTCTTTTAATGAAAATTACAAAGACCAATAAAGTACCAGCTCCTGCAAAATGCTCAGTTCCAAGAGGAATCTCTATGATGAGGAAGGGGAGCATTATTAATCTTATTAAAGGTAGATCAAGCATCATTCCAGAAAACCGGGTTGAGTTTTGGCAGAACTTACCACTCTCTCAAAATGATGGAAGAGAAGATGCTAGTGATACTGCAGAAGATGAAAACTGTCCATTAAACAATTAGTTAAGAAGTAATAAAGTAAGGGCTTTTTAGTTTTAAGAGTTTTAGTAAATTTATTTCATTTAGTCTTGACAGTTCTCTTGTAACAATAATTGATGCTCTTCTTTAACTTGTATACTAACATTAGTTCAATATTTGTGTGTCACCTACTCTTATATTTGTTCCAACTAAGTTTAATAATCAATATAATTTGTGTCTTGTGTTTTTTAGTCTTATAAGTTACACTTATTATTTAGTTCCTTGGTTTTAAGCAAATATGACTAGAAAATTCACTTGATTAATTATGTTACTAATTGCTGTGGAAAGACAAAAAGCCTATATATTAATATTAAGAATGTTTGAAATGGTTATTGTTCCTACTCATCCACTACCAAGTAATAAGAAGTGTTACTAGCCAATAATGAACAAAGAAGTAGAAACATGAAGTTTTATTATTATAAACAATTTTAACAAGTCATAAAATTGTTAATATTATTTTGATTGGTATAATTAATTATTAAACTAATTTACCAAAAGCTTGTTTGTTTTTTAAAAACCTATTAATTTGTTGTATCTGACACATTACTATGAATATGCTAAGTCAATTTGTGGTATCTACAGAGATACCACATATTGGCTTAGAAAAATGTAGTTGCCAAAAAAGGCCAAGTAAATTCAATTGTTAATGATAAGCAAAAATGTATTATCTGATTCCTTGGTTATTTAGGATGTTTAAATGTTGAAAATAGTTTTAAAAACAGATTCAGTGCAGAAAAATACATGAGATGTGATAAAATGGTATTGTTATATGGAATTTTGACTGTAGGGCAGCATTTCTAATATACTTTTGCAATTTTCTGAAATTTACCCAGATGTAAGTTACCACAACTGTGCTTAGCAGGACAGAATTATGGTGAAATTTTTAGTCTTGGAGGCATTGAGAATCTAGGCTGTACATCAATAGTAGAACACAAAATTAATACTGGTGATCACCCTCCTATTAATAAAAGGCCTTACAGGGTACTAAATTCACAGAGAGATGTATTGAAAGGACTGATACAAGAACAACTAGACAAGAAAACTATTGTGTCAAGCACATCACCATGGTCAGCTCCTGTTGTTATTGTTCCCAAAAAACCAGGTCCTGATGGTGTTGTTACTTACAGAATGTGTATTAACTCCAGAGAGATAAATTGTATTACAGTTCCAGAAGTATGGTCTTACCTGACATCCACGAGACACTAGATCTTTTAGGAGGAAGCAAATATTTTACAGCACTTGACATGAATTCTGGATTCTTCCAGATCAAAATGCAGCCAGAAAGCCAAGAGAAAACCGCATTTAGTACACCCAATGGGCATTTCGAGTACACCAGGAAGCCAATGGGACTTATCAACTCCCCAGTAGTGAAAAGATTGTAGACTCCACCTTGTTAGGTTCAAAAGAAAAATCTTAACTTTTCATGTGAAATTTAACGACTTTCAGTCAAATATTTGACTGCAAGTCGTTAAATTTCACATGAAAAGTTAATATTAACAACGCAGTTCGTCATGGAACAGGAAATCCAGGAAGAAAAATCTTGTTTACCCTACATGTATGATATTTCAATACTCAGCCCTACAATTGATCAGCACACTCAAGATATTGGCGAAGTCCTGGATAGATTCACAAATGTCAATTTGAGTGTTCAATTGAAAAAATAACAAATTGCTAAGCCAGAGATAGGTTTTCTAGGTCACATTGTAACAGGAAATGGAATCAAGTCATGTCCTGAGAAAATACAAGCTATCAAAGAATTTCCCAGACCTAAGAATGAAAAAGAGATCTGTAGTTTTGTTGGTTTGTGTGGTTATTATAGGAGACATGTTCCAAAATTTGCAGAAATTGCCAAACCTCTAACATAATTGAATAAAAAGAACCAGAGTTTTGACTGGAATGAAGAGTGTGAAACTGCTTTCCAAAAGTTGAAAGAAAAATTAATCACAGAGCCATTACTTATTTATCCAGATTTTTCAAAGGCATTTATTCTCAATACAGATGCAAGCAACTTTGCTATTGGAGCAGTTTTAGGACAAGAAATAAATGGAGTTGAACATGTTATAGCCTTTGCATCTAGACAACTTAATTCAGCTGAACAAAACTATAGTGTAACAGAAAGAGAATTACTAGTAGTATAAAATTGTCGGTTTCAGTGCAACCTTGACCTTTGACCACCACTCCCTACCCTCCTTGCCACCCTTCTCGGGCCTCTTTCCCTCTTCCTTACCAATCTTTCAAATAAATCTTATCCCCTCTTCCTTCGCCCTCTCTCTGTTCCCCTCAAGCGGAGCAAGTTCTTTCTTTTGACTTGAGGCTCAAGGCATTGTGTGTATTTTTCACAATAACTTTTGAACGCCTATATCAATCAACTTCAAATTTGAAACACACATTCTTGGTATTGTTAGACAGGTCAAGTTTGTTGGCCAATAGAATTAACTGACTCCTTCATCCATTTTGAGGTGAATCAAATAGGCCCTTCTTTGATATATATATATATCACTAAATATAAAAATAGTTGTTTCTACAATTCTACCATATGATGGCAATCGCAATGGATTTCAAGATATATTTTGAGTTTCTATCAGCTGTAGGTGAATATAAATGTGATCAGTCTTTTAAAGAACCTCTATCAGCTGATATACTAATTTCATTGCCCTGACATTTGGATATAATTATGAATAGCTGTTTTTTATGCGGTTTAATACTGACTCTGGTATTAGAAAGAGCAAAACAATTCAATGTGAAGTTCAACTTTGAAAAGTTTCAGTATTGCGTGTCTCGAATAAAATATGTAGGTGTAATATTTTGTGAGAAAGGCATGCTACCCGACCCTAAAAAATTGAAACAATAGAGAAACAGGAAATTTAAAAAAAAATTTACAATTTATGTTGGGAATGTTCAACTGCTTGAGACATTTCATACCAAATATGTCAAGAGTGAGTATCACCCTTAAGAAAATTTTTGAGGAAAGATGTTTTGTGGCAATGGAACGGAACTCACAGTTAAGCCTTTCAGAGACTGAAACAGGCTATCTGCAGTCCTGAAGTGCTAAGAGCATTTGACCCAAGAAGCCCAATTGAAGTGCAATGTCATGAATCTAAAGATTTACTTGCCTTCTGTATGCTCCAAAAAGGAAAGCCACTGTATTTTGGATCAAGATCAATGACAACAACTAAAGTATCCTATGCTCGAGTAGAAAAGGAAATGCTATCCATGTGCTTTGCCATACAAAAACTACACAACTACATCAATGGCCATGACTCTGTCATCATTTTTACTGATCATCTAACTTTAGTGTCAGTAATGTCCAAACCAGTGGATAAAATTTTGAATAACCGTTTGAAAAGGCTCAAACTCAAGCTTATTAACTACAATTTTAAAGTGAAATATTCACCTGGTAAGCACATGTTTATCACTGGTTACTTGTCCCAGACAGAGATCAAAACTGTAACTGAAGAAGACCAATTAATGGAAGACTTTCTCCACACATTGGGATCTACAGAAGTAAAAGTTAGTTAACCTATGTTGACTTTGATGAAAGAACTAAAGATGATGAGGATTTGAGAGATGTTATATCATACCTTCACAAAGGATGGCCTGGCATGAAAGTGATACATGGTGATATGAAACACTTCCACAGATTGAGAAACGATTTACAAAACTAAGTAATGGTTTATTGTATTTTGGAACAAGGTTAATTGTACCTCGAAAACTCAGGCATTTTATTATGAGTCATTTGCATGAAACTAACCTAGGCAGTTCAAAGATCAATTCTCTTGTTGATCAGTTCTATGATTGGCCAGGTATATATTCAGATGTTTGCAATTCGATATTATCATGTAACATCTGTCAAAGATATAAAACATTGAAAACCAAAGAACCACTGATGAATCACAAAATTCCAGATAAACCATTCTGTAAAATTAGAGCTGACATTGCAGAAATCAATTAAATAATCTACCCAATTGTGGTTGATAATTTTTCAAGATGGCTTGAAGTTTATTCAATCAACAGCAAAACAGCCCCACCATAATTAAGAAATTGAAGGAAACATTCAGCAGATTTGGAATACCTCAAACACTGATAGCAGACAACATGCTGTTTAATAGCCAAGAAATGCATCAGTTTGCTGGAAATTAGGGATTCAAAATTATCACATTGAGCCCATACCATTCAAAATCAAATGGATTAGCAGAAAAGGCAGTTGGAATATTCAAAACTATGGTTAAAAAGGCAGCTGCAAACAAACAAGATTTAGAGTTGTATTTGCCAAACCATCATAATGCTCCTATAGCTGGGTTAGAATATTCACCTTCTCAGCTTCTCAACAGCCGACATAATAAGAACTAGGATTCCTATTCCAAATCAAGCATTGAAACCAAACATTGTCTCTGATGATGTGATAAGCAAGATAGTGAAGAATCAATTACTACAGAAATCTTATTATGATCGAAATGTATCTGGAAGTAATGAGGATTTTGTTATTGGCCAGGGGGATATTGTATTAGTACAGAATATAATAAACAAAGAATGAGGAAAAGGAATCATTATTGAGAAACTACCACAACCACGTTCCTTCTTGGTGAGAAATAATAAAGGTAGTGTTCAGCAATGAAACACAATAAATATTTGAAAATTCAACTCGGGATCAAAAATTCCATCTTAGGATGAGATTTTGTTGAGGGAAGAGATAGGACCTTCGAATATAGGAGCTACACCTACAACCTTGCAGCAAACCCAGACTGTGTATTCATGAGTAATAACTCTAAGTCGTAATAGAAATCAACAATCTAATACACAGCCTAGTATGTCAAGGACTGGGAGGTTCCTGAGGGCCCCAAATAGAGTTAACCAATAGATTTTATTTATTTTTTTAAAGAGAGAGATGTTAGGATGATATGAATAAACATATGTTGTGCTGTCTCATATGATTAGTTACTGAGAGACTATTTTGTTAGTGAAAACAGTTCAGTCCCAAATCACATCTAAGATACAGTCATTGCTTATAATATTGGACTCTGTATTTCCATTTAAAATACTAATCTCAACAAAGATGAAATCTACAGAAAAAACCTTTGTAATACATTTTACATTATCTAGTATGACTTCAATGTCTGAATGAGTCATCAACAATGGTAGCAATTCTAGAATTCCGTGTGTTTCATCAGAATATTACATATATTTGTAACAAAATAGATAAAATTGAAGTATTTTTTGAAACAAGAGGCTCCTGATATAGTTATTCTCACAGAGCATGGTTTAAAAAAAGATGGATTGTCACAACTTAATATTCCAAACTATTCATTGAAAGTGTTGTATTGCAGGACATCTCTTCGAGGTGGGGGATTAGGTATCTCCTCTGAAAATGCAAAGAATATGCAAACATTTAATACAGAATATTTGGAGGGATTTGCTGTGGAAATGGATTCAGAAGTGACAGGTTTGAGAGTGAGAATCGACAATAATTACGAAGTAGCTGTGTTAGGTATTTAAAGGTCACTGTTGAAACTCGGTACAAATTTTTCAGCATTTTTGAATTTAGTGCCTTTCAGTCTGGTCTGTTTGCCAACCAGCAGCTATTGCCTCCAAGTTTGTCATAGTTGCTTTCAACTGTGTCATTTTGCTCATTATTTTTCTAGTAGTATTTCTTGTATTTTTGTATGTCTTATTTCATTACACCTTTCTATTTGGCATCTATTTTTTGGTCGCTTTCATTCATTGTTTCTGAAACTGAGTTCAGATTTGTGTGGCAGTTTTTTGCCTTTCCTCTTCCTCTCATGTGTGCTTCTGGTTCGTCTCATGCATTATTGGGCTTCAACGACTGCAAAGTTGATCCTGAATCGTCTCAAATTGAACATTGAAACACTTCATTTGGTTCTAATACCATTATTTCAATTATATTACGTGAGCGGCGCCTCAGTGATTTTAAAACCCACTTGTTCTCGTTATCTTCACTACATTTTTTGGTGATGTATTCAACATATCTAACCTAAAACCTCAACACGTTTTTGGATTCGTAACTCGAACATTAATTATTTCAATCACTATTGAAATCTTTCATACTTTTATTCAGTGAAACAAATCATTGCTTACATACTTGTCTGTTCAGTGCAACAGGACTTTCATTTACACTATTGAAGCTAACCTTGCCAACACAGGCCAGGCCTATAATCGATTCACGTATTTTCATGCTTACAGCATTGCTACATTTTTTGAACCATTTCAATTTCGAACTTGTTTTATGGTTCCTTCATTAATTGTGCTTCAGTTATTAACTACATTATTCAACTCAACACATAAGCCTACTCATTCAATACAGCTAACCTACTCTTGTGCTGTGAACTTTTCTACCTGGTTTGTTCAACTGTGTTTAGTGTGAACTATTTACTCATATTCTGAACTTTTGCTGACATTTCGAGTACTCCTGTGCTGAAATTCCATGAGCAATTCTCTCCACGGCGACTTCCACTTTTAGACATCAATATCTACCTGTACCTACTACCAATTTGGTGAACCATTTCTCAGCTCTATGTTTCCTGTCAATCAACTTCGATTACTTCAAGATTGAGATTGGACACTTTACAGAAAGGCGGTATTCGTTCCTTCCTTTTTTTTTTACATTATTGTTATTAAATTTAATTAATTCTCACAGCTGGCCTGGTAACTTAACCAGCCAATACTGAAATTTGTGTCATGTGCTCATGCTCATGTGCTACATATACATTTGATTCTGAACGTTCTCTAACTTCATGCAAGGATTAAATATTATGCTTTGCTGATCAATTATAAGCAACAATTTCAATTACTGATTCTCTAAATCAGTCATGACATTATTTCAGCATTAGGCTATTTAGCTGCTAACTCGTCTTTTCAATTTTTACATTTTTGAATTTGCTGTTGCTTTCCTACTGTTTGACGTCATATTTTTAGCATCAACTTTGATGCTCATTGATTATTTTTTCATTCAAAATTGATATTGTTGTTTCCTACATTTTATCTTTGATTGTTCTCTGTTCACAGATACTCTGACCTTATTATTAATTTTTTGGGCACCGAATACCATCTTAATAATTTTGATTGTATTAACTCTCTGGCCATAATTCTTGTCATATAAATTGTATTCTTATTACCTTTGAAGCCCGGAAGCTTCTATTTTCCAATTAATTACTGTTTTGCATTTTTTGCCACAATTTTTGGCCTTCTTGTTCGGATTAATACGTTTATAATAAATATCTTTCTATTGTTAAACTTGTTTTCTGATTTGAATGATATTTGCTATCATTTTTTCCTCCTCTTGAACTTTGTTCGCTTATCTTATGATAAAGGAATAAAGCTCTGGTCCTCCTGGTTATTAATTGTCAATATACTTTCAATTCTACTCCAGTGTTGCTGAGCATGTTCATCTAGCTCCCCAGTGGCATCAGTTTTAATTTGCTAAATCATATTCAAGTCCACTGCCATCTGTGCGGAGTGCATGTAATGCAACAGTCACCGAATCAGGAATGAAACAATCTTCGCAAACTATTCAATAAGCTTTCAAAAATTACCACTACTTGTCTTACAAACATTATTGTAGTGGGAGATTCCTATACAGAGTAGAGTAATGAAAGAAATGGGAAACGATAATATCAATCGTTTGAACCAGAATCTGCTACAAGAAAACTGAATCACGTTTTACAATAGCAATAGTTTGGATAACAAATATGATAGTTCCATTAATATTTGAAGGTTTTATTTCACTATGAGTTCTCCAGTTAAAAAAGTCCATGTAAAATCAAACTAGGCAAAATTTAAGAGTGAATAACTGATTATATTCTTGCAGAAGAAATAGGGTTGAAGATGCATAGACTATATTGAGTTCAAATCATCTAGGAATATGTTATGTGAAGATTTACAAAGCTCCAAAGAAAAACTCCATGGAACAAGTGAAAAGAGCCGAATTTGAGAGAACAGCTGAAATTTTGAATAATAATTTGTACTTTAACACAGCAGTGTGGAATGTAATAGGGTGTTTGGAATAGGATTTTGTTAGGATTGGAATAGGGTGTTCAAGATCAAAAAAAAAACTGTTAGTGTATAGGAAGAGTAAATGGATTAGATTCATGTAGGCCATTGTTCAAGAGACTTGGTCTCCTAATTGTACCCTACTTATACGAGTATGAATCTACTTTATATATAAAACAGAGTGATTTTAAGCAAAATCTTGATGTGAACGATTATAATACAAGAAGCGGAGAAGATCATTACCTGATGAGTCACAATAGCAGCTTATTGGAACAAAAACCTGGTTTTATTGGTAGGAGACACTGCAACTAGCAACTGCAGTTTTTAAAGAGTCTTCAAATTATAGACATATTTAAGAAACAATTGAAGATTTATCAAGTTGATAAAGCTCTTCATAGTGTACAAGAGTTCCTTTCACATCAAAATTTAGCCCCACCTCAACTATTTGATTTAGTAATTATAGTAACTAGTGTATAAGATTGTATAATTGTTGATCTGACTTGTCTTATACTCCTTAATTTTAGTCTCCAAGACATAATCTACAAAAAAAACCATTTGGAGATTTTATAACAGTATGAAAATTTACACTGTAGCCTTTTAGTTCACCAATACTCTGGCATGTCACAGCATCCTGTTTTATTACTCAAGTATATGGCAGACCATGTGTTGAGAAAAAATGTCTTGAAAAGAGATTTTTGTAAACATATTCATACAACATATGTGGGTTGTATGTTTGTGAATCACAACATAAGTGAGAGAGAAATCAATGAAACATAGGGAAACAATGTAAACTAAGGGTTAAAGGCAGTCATTACATGAACTACTATTAACTCACCTCATCATCCTTGCAATGCCATATTTCTTGGGCTGCAATTTCAAAGTGAAGGTCTGCGGGAATCGAACTCCATTTAGTCTTACCAGATTCTAACTCCATATTGCCGAAAATATTTGGAGCATTTTCTTGTGTAGGCCTATGTGTATATGTAAAATCCACCATTTTCACACATGTTCTGGAAGATAATTATGAAAATATGAGATTTATTCTACAAGAGACAAGGATTCACAGAAATATGAAGAAATTTCGGGTGCCTATCCTACATGCAAAAACAATGTAGAAAGTTTATTGTGCAATCATGAGTCTGGAAATGCTTTGTTAGCAATTAACAGCTAGTGAAAAATTTCACTTCAATTTCAGATCACCAATTAAACGAGGTATTCTTGAAATGTGGAGAAGGTTAATTATGGTACAAACTCAAACTGTGACTCTGTATTATCTATCATTCTCTTACTTACTTGAAGTGTATTGACTGTCCCTGAATTATATCTAAAGCATGTCCCATAGAACCATGGTTTCAGTACCATCAGTGCTACAACAAATACATGCTAATTAATTCCTCAACTTCGAGAATTGTCTGACGTCCAACATGAATGCTAAATTCGAACAACTCACAAAAGACTTTTCATCTGTGAAAACTGTGGTGGAGTAAGTGCTCAACGAGAATAAAGAGCTCAAGGCTCGAATAGATCATCTCAAAACCTCGAATATTACTTTATTAAAGCGCGTTATTGATCTGGAGGATAGGAGTAGACGAAACAATTTAAAGGAATTACGTATGATGTGAAAGTGCTAAACTCTGTTTCTCTTGTTAAAAACTTTTGTATCCAATACCTATGTTCAAGGCCTGATCTGTGGATAAATCGGACTCATCCTCTGAGGAAAGCAAGAAATAACGGACCACTGATAGAGCATTTTCCGGATGATACCGAAGTGATTCATATTCTTAGAAACACAAAAAGGCTCAAGGGTACTGGATTTTTCGTGCATAAAGACTTTTCATTAGAGACTAGGAGATCTAGAGCCAGACTCTTTGCTGTTAGGGAAGAAATAATGAAAGTACGACCACAAGAACGGGTTCATCATGATCGTCTGTCCGTGGGTGGTGTACTGTTTGGAGTAAATGACAGTGGAGGACTTACGTTCGCAAACGAGGATGGAGATGGAAAACTTCGGGAGGTTCTAGGAAATCAAGCGGAGACGGTACTGCAGGCACTGAGAGTGACAAAAGCGGGAGGCGGCGGCGTCGGCGACGAAGATGCGAGGAATGATGCGAGGTACTGAGGCGTAGCAGTCAGCCAAGATAGAGAATTAAGTGAATCAAGTATTATTGTTTTCAATGTCACAGGGCTCAAGGGTAAGTCGCATTTCGACCTATTTAGTTTTTTGAGAAAGTTTGATTGTTTTGTTTCAATAGAAACGTTTGTAGAGGAGGGAGACCATATTCGAAAATTATTTGAAAGATTATAAAGTTATTTGGGAATTTGCAACTAGGGATTATCGTTTCGGTAGGGCAAAAAAAGGGCAGCTAATCGCAATCAAAGAAAATATTGAGATGGATAATATCACAGTTGGGAATTTAAATGGTCAGGATAGTAGAATTAAATAGTAGAATTTATAGAACAGGATATATTTGTGGTCCCAGTCTACCTCAGTGACGGTTTACAAACGGAATGGGACGAGGATTATTGTGCACTTTATGATTTTCTATCTACTTGGGGAGATACGATTAATTTGATTATTATATGGGATATGAATGGAAGGATAGGGAAGTGTCAAAATGTACCAATAGAGCTAACTTTAGATAACTGTGTTATAAGTCACGACCGTAATTCCAAAGATAAGGCTATTAACGTGAAGGGTAGAAAGATTATTGACTTTTGTGAAGAGTTCAATTTTTTAATCCTGAATGGTAGAGTAGTGGAAGATGAACTGGGAGAATTTACTTTGATCAATAGTGGAGGAGCGTCAGTGATAGATCTATGTTGTGTAGCAATGGAACGATTAAAATATATCAAGGAGTTTCGAGTTATATCTGAAACCTTTTCAGATCACATGCCTATTATTTTAAACATATTGGGCGATTATAAGAGAGAAATTAAAGATAACCTACTGCCATTATTGCCAAAATTGACCTGGGGAAGGTTGGATGATAGATTATATGCAACTAAGCTCGCTACTGAGAGTCGAAAAATAACTATTCTACCAGAAAATATAGATGATGACTTATTAAAGAGAATGATCCTTGATTCAGCTAGCGGGTCCTTATCACGAAGACAAGATAAGACCAGTTTCATAAAAAAAATGCCTGGTTTGACAGAGAATGTGAGTGAGCCAGAAATAGAGTATTTTCACTGTTAAAATTATTTAGAAAAACGAATTCCATGCAAGTTAGAAACGACTACACGTCAGTAATGAAGGAGTACAAGTTATTATGCAGAAACAAAAAGCAATCTTAGTGGGTCGAAATGAAAAAAAAATATAAAACTGTGAAAGACTAAAAAAAATTCTGGGAGTTGGCTCGTTTTTTCAGAGAGGGAAAACTTACTAGAATTGGAAATATAAGCCTGGAAAAATGGATACATCATTTCTCCAAAGTATACACACCAGTCAGATGCAGTGGTCCAATTTCGTGGGCTGAGCCCGTTGTTGAAGAAGAAATTTTTGACAAGAAATTTGAAATGAACGAAATAGATTTGGCTTTGAAGAAAGTTTATAACTCCTGGATTTCTTGTTCCATGACGAACTGCGTTGTTAATATTAACTTTTCATGTGAAATTCAACGACTTGCAGTCAAATATTTGTTAAGAATAAGTATATGTTTATAATAACAAGGCTCCCACAGAAAATAGAATCCCTGCTGAATTCTATAAGAAAGCGCCGGTAGAATTCAAACAATTAATATGCAAATTTTTCAATAACATTTTTGAATTGCTGGAGGTACCTCAAATGTTTACAAAGTTGATAATATTTCCCTTACATAAAAAGAGCGATCCAAATAACCCTGGAAATTATAGAGCTATATCATTCACAGATTCCATTTATAAAATATTTGTTAGTGCCCCGTTGTCATGATTAGAAAAGTGGATGTATAGATGTAAAATCATTAGTGAAAACCTAGCAGGTTTTAGAGCTGGTTACTCTTCCGTAGACAATATATATGTTTTGTTCAACTTGATAAAATACTCTAACGTCATCAAGCGTAAAAAACTATATTGTTTCTTTGTAGATTTCCGGGCTGCGTTCGACTCTGTAGACAGGAATGCGCTTTTTTTATAGATTATCAGAGATTAGAGTTTCTACTAAGTTTATTAATATGATAAGAGCGCCAAATCAGCCGTTTGGTGTAAGGATGGGCAGCAGATAAAATACATTGACAGGGCTGTTTGATGTCCCCTCTTCTTTTCTCAATATTTATATATAATATTTGCGAATCTATAGGAGAAGGAATTGAGATTGAGGACACTAAATTGAACGCCCTTCTTTATGCAGATAATTTGGTGGTATTCTCTGATGATGTCATTGAAATGCAGGATATGATTGATAATTTAGAAGTCTATTGCAAGCGATGGAATTTGGAATTAAATATGAAGAAATCCAAAATGATGGTTTTCAGAAAAAGCGGGAAGCTGCGGAATGATGAAAAGTGGACCTATGGCGGTGTACCGGTGAAAGTAGTTGAGGAGTATAAATATTTTGGAATAGTTTTCACGCCAACTGTGTCACTGACTGCTCATTTTAAACAAAATTGCAAAGTTTGGTATACATAGTTTATGGAATAAAGTGATAGCAAATGAAGATGTAACTGTGTCAACTAAATGGCAAGTTTTCAATGCGATAAGCAGATCAACGGTCATACGGAGCACAGGTGTGGGGGTACCAAGAGAGAAAAGGTTTAGAACACTTTCAGAGATTTTTCATCAAACAAATGTACTGGTTACCGAGAAATACTCCTAATTATATTTTGTATTTGGAAAGTAATGCGCAGGTTATGTAGCTGCAAACTCTAAAAATGAACCGTGATTACGTTTCAAAAACAATTGCCTTACCAGATAGTAGGTTACCAAAAAAATTCACAATTTTAATGGCGCAGAGCAAATGTGGATGGTATGAAGAATGGATGAAACTGTTCAATGCATGTGGCCTGGATTGGGTTGACCCTGTAACTCAGACTGATTTGAGGAGTAAGAGATGCGCGGAATTGGTTGTTAAGATAAGAGAAAATTGGTATGAAGAGCTGTGGGATAGAGCTGAAAACTCACAATACCATTCCATATATGCGGAACTGAGATTGCATGATGGTCAGATAAAGAGAGACTATATAGATGATAAGTATAAGAGACGGTTTATCAGCAATATATTCAAAGAAAGATACTCTTTGTTAGCTCTGAATTTCAGGCCAGGTCGAGAAGAGGAAACGTACACTTGCTCTCTGTGTAACAGTGGTGAAAAAGAGGATATTTATCATTTCATTGGCAGATGTAAGATCTTGAGTGAGCTCAGAGGAAATTGGTTGCATCACAAAGTATTGGGTATAGAGAATGTAAAGAAATATTTAAACGGTGAGGACTGGGTGAAGTTGGAAGGATTTGTCAGAACAGCCTGAAAATATAGAGACTTTCTTGTTAGAGAATTCAATTACTAAAAGTATTATTTTATCGATTAAAATTCAGCGTTACACTCCGTTATTAAACCTATAATATTCGTAGGTCACTTTCTTATCGCTTTTTCGTAATTATCTGCCATTGGAATAAATGTAACAATGAATTATTGTGATTAAATAGTCGAATGAAGATGTAACTACCAACTCTGGCTGACGGCTTCGGCTATGCCTAAAGAATTTGTGTTTTGCTGATTACTGTTTCTTTCCCAGTAGAATATTTTGTATTGAAAGGATGTACTTATTTTGATTTGTACTGTATTTTTTTCAAATATTAAAGTTCTTGTCTATTCTAAAGAACATTCTTGTCTACATGCTAATAAAATTAAAAATCTTCTTAGGTAAAATTTCATTTTTAACATGGTTTTTCCATTGTACACCATTCTACAGGCTCTTCTAGTGTGCATCCAACTTCTAATATTATCCAGCGACTGCTAGTAAGGCCAGACCAACCATAAGTTTTTGAAGTTGTTGAGCCACACAGAGAGTAGACATTAATAAGTCATCATACTTACACAACATTACTGTATTCATGCCTTATCATTCCCTTCCAATGAGCAGCAACTTCAAAAGTGTTGCCATCATTATCCAAATTATCAAAATTGAGAATTTCTGTATCCAGAAAATATTTGAAATCTTTAAAGCCATCCCTGCAAAAATTATAATCAGTTGAGGGTTTAATACGGGCTGAAGCCCAGAGCAGAAAAATTCAGTTTTTTTTGGAAATAAGATTTCTATTAAAAATATTGAAAAATGGTTTTAATGAGGGAAGTTGATATTTAAGAGAGTTAGGAAGAATTGTGTCCCCTCAGTACTATTTTTTGTTGTAAAAAGCTCTATAATTGAAAGTACAACTTTGGTTGTAACTGAAGCTCTGAAACTTAGTACAATATTACAAAAGTGGAAAGAAAAAACTCAACACTCAAAAGCAATAGAATTTCAGAATTCATCATTAGCATAGTATCGATTATGCATTGTTCCTTAAACGATCCTCTGGGTTGAGGCTAGATAAAATAGGGCATCACACTGTAATAACGAAAATAAACATAATGCATTAGCAAAGGCAAATAATTCCAATGATTTTTTTCAAAAAGCATTTCACAAAAGCGTGATAAACTACTAGTTTATGAATTGGCGTTACTATGGTGATCTGGGGATAGATCCATCCCTGGAGTTCAACATATAAATAATTGAAGCCTTTTATAAAAAATGTTTTGACTAAATAGTCAGAAATGTCTGAAATCATTGTGACAATGCGAATTTAAATATGATTTAAACCCTTGTACCCTTGAACACTCCTGTTGTATGGGATTTTCAAGTACAGTACCACAATCATTCGTGGTCGGGGTACAAAAATAACAGGGTGAAAATAGTTTCGAGTAGGCGCAATTTAAATTTTTCTAATAAATTAATATGAGAGTCTGGCTCTTCTATTGACAATGACAAACTAGATAACATTTCCTTTTACTAATAATGTGGGCTGAAATGTTGAAATAATAGACAAATTAATTCATAAGTAGAAACGCTGAAGATATGGTTTTAGAGAGTTATTTTTCAAAAACATTTTGTAGGGAGTACCCACAAACCACCCCCTTCCTCCTAGAGAAAAGGAAAAATTAGAAATTAGTCACAAGTTATCGAAGTTATCTCCATCTTTCCCTTTACTTTGAATAATGGTGTTCCTAGTTTACAGCAGCAGATTGCTCTCAGTACCTATATGCGGCAAATGTGTGAATCCACCTCTCATTCAAAGTTACATTTAGAAATTAGATTAGATTAGATTACTTTATTTGTGATAAATTTACAATTTTTGTTTTGAAATGTGTGCTTACATACAATATTTTAACATCACATAGAAAGCAGACCTGATTGATAGACTACTATTTACATTTTATTGGAAATATTAACATTGATCTGATGGGTAGAGCTTATGAAATGAGCTCAAATGAGATGGGACTCACCTTTTATTAAAATTTCCTTGCAATGATACAAATCGATCTGCTTCACTGATGACTGTGAAACCCTCTGAAAAAAAAATTGTTCAGTATTTTAAGGAATGAATATGACGAATGACGAGATACTTCATGTAATCAACTTTTGTAAGTGAATCAGTGATGAACGGTACTTCATAATGAAATTCTAGAGCTTAATATTTGTGTCCGTGCTGATTCAGGTCTTATGATAACAAGTTAAGGACGGTAATCAATTTTTCTATCAAAACATTTATCATTAGCTAGAAAGCCCCGTTTGATTGGATTGGCCAGCAAAAAAAGATCCTGTTCTTTGCTTTAAAATCAATTCCTGGTGGTTTGGAACCCACAAAAAACTGTGGGTTGAACTCATCAGTCACAAAGATCCAACTTATTACTCATCCACAGGCCTGGAGAAAGCAGGAATAAACAGATAAAATATCGGAGAATATTTATTTTGTTATAAATATTATTATTATTGTTATTTATTATTTATTCATTTATTTATTATTGTTATACATTTTATAAACATATATACTTGTATACTTACATATTATATACTTATTTCCAATATTTTATTTCTTTCACATATATGTTCAAAATGGCTGCCTTGTCTATTAATACATGCATAAATTCGTTTTACTACGTTTGTTGACATTTTGTGGAGTATTATTTCAAACATTTTCAATCATATAATTGTATACCACTATTATCATGCTACTCTTATTTCTTGAAAGTTGAATTGAATCAAATCAAATTTATTCTTTCGGCTTTCAGTATAGTTACATTCCAATTTCACATGAAGCAATACATGAGATTATATAATATAACACTTAAAATTAAACAGAATTTGTTGTCAATGAATAAATTAAAAAAATTACAGTTCTAAAGCATGAGATAATACCAAATCTAAATCAAATCAGATGATATATTAACAACTGAAGAATAAAATATTTCAAGTACCCCGAGGAAGTTCCTGTGTGGGACACCATCACAAAATTAAACAATTCTGTGAAGCTAAACTAAAATATTCAGCTGAGCTGGAGCTATACTAGAAAATAAAATTCATTTATTCAATGAAAGGCATAGATATTGTAGAACAATACGATGACCTACTTCCGTCTTGAAATGAAAAATTGCAATCTTCATATAGTAGAATCTAAGCAATTATTCATTTGTTGTAAGCAATGAGTGACATTACATCGTAACCAACTAATTGAAAAAAGAAACATTTTGAAATTCACAAGCATACATGTGTTTTTGAAAACACAACAGAAATTGCGTAATATCAATGTAATGTTCATTTTAGTGTTCAAGCATTCTCCTTGTAATGTTCATTTTCAGTTCATCTGGTGTATAAGGCCTATTTTTATCAACCATTTTTTTAAGATAACTCCTACAGGAGATAATCTGGAGGCGTTAAATACTGGTAAAATATTGTTCAAAAAGAAACACTCGTTGCTCTTGGGATAATCATATGTTTACCTTATCATAATCTAAACAATACTGCAGACCTGTTGTAACCTGTACACACAATAATTGGCTTTGTATCTGTTGTTTATATTACTAGTGGTGCTATCTTGCGATAGTCACTAGAACTAATATAAAAAATCGACTATTTACAGACTTGTTTATTTGGATATGCGCAACTTAATGAACACACTGTAGTTGAGAGTGGAAAAATGGAAGCGAGAGAGAATGTGTGACAGGGAGAGAAAAAGAAAGAGTCTGCGTGAGAGTGAGAGAGAAAAAGATTTAGATTTAGATTAGTTATATACATTTTCTATGGAGAGAGCCTAGTTTTTCAGTAAAAATTTAGTTTATAGAAAAAAATGTCACTACGAACAACAAAAATCATGTCATATCTTCTTAAGTATTGTGTTATTGGTTGTTTTGTTCCTTACAAAACTTATAGATAATTTGATAAGCTTCAAAATTATTTGTCTATTGATAATTATTGTTCAAGTTATGGTGTCATAGTGAGTGATGAAATAGTAGCGGACACCACGTCGCCAAACCCTACAGCACTGTTTATTGCATGACGCTTGGCTATCCAGCCCAGTTCAGTAAAGAATTATTGTCAGAACAAATTAGAGACAAGCAAGAACATATATGTCAATTAATAGTACACGTTTAAAAGTCCGAAAAGTCTCCAAAACCCCCCCTTGGCTTTTTCCCCAAGCCCCCTCAAAGTTGAAATTTTTTTTAATAATCATTGAAAATTCGATATCTCTGTAACTAACCATTGAACAGAGTTGATTCTTCTTCAGTCATATAAATGTGCTGTTCACTTTGCTGGTAAACCTGATAGTTTTTTTAATAAAAATTTAAATATCTCCAAAAGATAATTCTATCAACTAGATTTTTCATTATTTAGTCATTTCACATGTATGTCATTTTACAGAAAATTGCTTGAATGAAAGTTATAAAACTTATTTTTATGAATCCAACAATGTGTTTATTGACGATTAGAGATGATGATTTTTGGTTGATGAGTGGTGTCGAATATTTGAAATGAAAAAAGAAAAATTCCGAAACAATTGGTCGAATTGTTTCCAATATAACGGAGTGATTATGATGAGCTGTTGAATGATTATCAATTTCATTCAATTGATAATCGGAATGTAATCGCCGGCCAAGAGAGATAAGAGAACAATAAAATCTTGTTATTCTCAAAACCACTGACAAAATCTTTGTCCTGTTTGAAATTATAACAGACTTTATTTACTGAAGTTAGATCGAAGTAATCAGTCTGTTCCATGTCACCTTTGAGTTAACTGTTGTTTTAAAGTATCAAACATCTAGATTTTCTTGACTTGTTCCATGGCCTGGCTGAAATGCAGTCGCATAAAAATCATGCAGTGTACATGCCATTCCAGAGTTTGAAAACATAGCACTGGAGACTTCAAGTTTGAGCCCTAAACAGTCCACTCTCCTGACTTAGTCACAGAGTGCTTTGGGCTGTACACATTAAGGTTGACGATTTGACAGTTGTTGTGGTCATCGATTGGGTGAAGCACCAGCTTCAATTGTTTGACCCATTGGGGATTATCAAGACCCTTCAATGCACGAGACTCATTGCGTTGATCCGGGAATTTTCTTGAGAAAAAAAGGTGCATCAGTTGGATTTGTACAACGAGGAATTGGAAGTAAGATCGCCGGTGGACTCCATCAAAGCAGCGGTGGAGGCGCCAGTAGAGGCGATGAGTGTGGTGATGATCATTACAACTCCCACGGACTCCATGGGTGACACCCTCTCCATGGCGGATGGACCTGGGTGGGTCAACATGGAGATTTTTTGAGATAATGCATCTCTGGAGGTAAAAGGGGCTTGTGTCCCCTTCCTCAAGGATCCAGATCCCTTATGGGAGGAACAAGTGTTGAGACCACCAATGCGCTCCATATTGACCATGACACAGGCATGTGGGGTGGAGATGTGTGTGGCACTGACTACTGCAGACCCCACAAACGAGAGGACGTTCAGTTGTTGTCTGGTCTGTCAGTCATATATGGCTGGTCAGGGACGCCCTCAGATCCTGGTGTGACTCCATGATGGAAGGCGCGTTTGAGTGGAGGCCGACCAAAGACCTGAGTAATTCAACCTGCCGGTTGAATCACGGACTTCAGCTCTTGTCTGAAGAAGCATTATATCTAGGCTTATCATATTTCTACAACCCCAAACCCAGTGATTTTCCAGAGAGTAAAAAAGGAGTATGAAATAATATGTTGAACAAGCTTGTTTTGGATGTATTTCTTTTTCAAAAGAAATAACGGTTACCATAACAGTAACTGTAACAGTTATTGTAACAGTAACCATGACCGCATATTTAGGCTACCAATATAAAGTGCTTGTTTGTATTAAATAATAATAATAATATCATCTGCCTTTTGAAACAAAATCAGTTTATTTTCTATTGACTAAATACAAAAATAATTATTGTAATATCACATATATCAGTCCTATCAGAATGAGACTATCCAGATGATGAATTACAAATGAAATTGATTTTCTATCGAGCTGAGGAAATCAAAAACAAGAAAGGAAAGAGGTTGTGGAATTTTACTGTAAAGATATTATAATACTTTAAAAATTATTTCAAAGCCCCGGAGATAAATCAATCCTGGATTTGTTCCTGGAGACAGAAATGAATCCCGGAATTACTGGGCTAATACTGGAGGAATGGTAAGCCTTACTATATTCTACTATAGCCTATCCTAACCATCACTCCTCTAAGGGGCAGTGGCTTTCCCCCCTGCCTATTCTTTCTCTTCCTCATTAATCCAACCTTAATTTAAGGCAGAGGTTAGATACTTCCGCTTTCCTTTTTCCTTCTTTCTCCACCCACTAGTAGGTCAAGTGTGTCACGTGGCAAGTCCATGACTATAGAAAATTCGAATTATACATGATAATTTGATGGTGGGAAAGAGCAAGTAGCATCCTTGCTTGGTACAGAAGCCAATATGATATTACTGGTATATGATAAGAATCTAACACAGGCGAGTGTTTCTTTCTGCAACAGGGTTTCCCCCACCAGTTTCCCAATCATTTTGGGGAATGGCTCTTTGGCAAGGAAGAGGATCAGGAGTCTTTGTCCAGCTTCTGTACTAATCGGTCAGTTTGTGGTAAGCTACATGCAGGAGTTTTACTGCAGCAAATTTTCACCAAGTGAAGATTGTGCAAATATAATCAGGAAGTGCATCTGATAGACAGTGGACTCATGATGGGCTATTCCACAGAAATATTTGCGTATTTAGTGCAGATAATGCCATTTTGTGCAACATAATACATGAGATTCCAACTTGGAATTTATTCGGTTAGGTCAAGTATGAGCCATCACACTTGTTCCTATTGTGGTGATCACAAGTACAGATCACAATATTATCATAATTCATGAGTGTGGGTTTGGGGATTCATAATTATCAAATGGTTTGGCAGTTTTTGGATGTGATCCTGTTTCCTTTTCTCATTTTCCCACTTCCAAAAATTCTCCCAACCCACTCCTTATTGAATAGCAGTGGTAACCATACTCTTACTAAAATTGACAGTGAGTAAAACAACCTCCGCTAAAAATATCCTGTATTCCTCTCCTTGAAAATCCATCCTTATACCTCAGTTATGAGAGATCAACATACCCCAGCCCACAGCTATGTCATGCTTGGGTATGCCTACCTCTCATCATCATAAAGTCATAACTTTTATTCCCCGACTGATAGAAGGCTAAGATATCTCTGCTTGTGACATCTACAGCAGAGGTGTATTGGCTAGAGTTGGTCGTTCTTCAATTCTCTCCCTGACTGGGGAAGTATGAGCTATTTCGGCTCACCCTGTGTGTGGCAGAGGTGTACCAAACCCTACCATTCGACCCTATAATCCTGAGGCAGAAAAACGAGGAACTGCTCTCCTATGAGGCCGGGTACCTGTTCTCTGCCACCTCCTTGTCATCCACCAATTCCTTACCTATTCTACCACCTATTTACTTGACAGGGGAAACAATTTCCGCCAATACATGCCGAGCTCGGGAAAGTTGAATGGCGCCCCAACAAAGCTATTTCCAACTGGTGAGACACCGCCAAGCATGACGGAATTCTCAAAAGGAAGATTTGACCTTGTTACCTTGCCCATACCACATGCATACTAGAGCTGGCAGGCCCGGAGGAGCACTGGGACAATCATGGCAAAAACCAGATAACGATTTTGCACATGATAATACAGTACAGAGTAAGTACAAATTATATACATGAAGTATAAATATAAAGTTGATTACAACATGATACAATGATATTACAGCTTTCAAATCACAACAAGTATGAAAAGATGGCTATTAAACATGGTTATACACAATAAAACAATGAAATTAATATAATCAAATTACCATGTTTCAAATCAATTTAATGGACTTGAACCAAAATCCTAAACAAATAATATTATTCGAGGTATAAAAGTAAGGTATACTTTGATATTTGCTGTAAACTGAAGTAGAATATGAAAAATGCTCACAATCACTCTCATTCTTAACCAATCAATCTGAATTTTCATTGGAAGATCAATGGTGTAGACATAAATGTTCACGAATTTTTGTAGATTTTCGTTTTGACTATTTCCCTCTCCAGAGCTCAAATACTAAAATTATATATGTTGAGTCTCTGTACATGTCCATGATCCTATACTTGCAGACTCTGTCTTACTTGCATTGCTTGCTGGTGAGGGTAAGTTGAGTGAAAAAGTATTTGAAGGTGACCATGCCATTATGAGAGAGATTAATGGTGGTAGAGTACGTGAGGTTTTATATGAAGCCTGGCCTTCAGCGGCTGGTAGGCGTGGTGGGGACAACACATCATGAAGGGGAATCGCCTTAGTCACTTTTTTTTTTTTTGTAGATTACGTCTTGGAGACTCCAGTTAAGGAGTATAAGACAAGTCAGATCAACAATTATACACAAGATACCATAATTACTATATCAGTTAGTTGGGATGAGGCTTAATTTTGATGTGAAAGGAACTCTTGTACACTATAAAAAGCTTTATCGACTGAATATTTTTTTAATTGTTTTTTAAATATTTCTGAATTTTCAAGACTCTTCAAAAACTGTGGTAGCTTGTTGTAGAATATCCTATCAATATAACTAGGTTTTTGTTTGAATAAGCTACTATTATGACTCACCAAGTGATAGTCTTCTCGGCCTCTTGTATTCTAATCATGTACATCAATATTTTGGTTAATATCTTTTGTTTTTACACATAAAGTAGCTTCATACACATATAAGCAGGGTACTGTTAGGAGAACAAGTCTCTTGACACCGTTGATGGAGTCTCCCAACTGTGTGGCTGGTCAGAATTTCAAAAGATTCAAATAATTAAATTGAAGCTCACTGGCAGAGCATTACTGTTTGCTAAGTCGGATGATAAGTGCAGGAATGCTACATCTGCAGCTGAAATAAGAGCAGCTTCAGTTGATCGTTTTGGTGATAGCCCAGCAGATCGATATTACTTTGAACGACTGGCAGTGATTCAACAGACCAGGGGAGAGACTATAGAGAAATTCGTGGATCGAGTCAAGGGGATGAGTAGCAAGACAATAATTGTTAATTACTAATCATTGGAGTAACAACAAGTAAAGAGGCGAATAAGATTCTGAGAGATGAAGGTGACAGAAGAGGAATGGAATCATTTCCAAGAGGACTACATGATGAAGTAGGAAAGCAAACACAAATAAATATCCCAAATTCTTTCAAGGGGGTAGTAGCCACAGCCATAGCAATCATCAACTTGAAAAGAAAACCTTTCCAAGACGAAACACCAAGGTAAGTATTCAGCACAGTAACTCAACAAGATGAAACACCAAGACCAAGTCTCTTGAACAACGGCCTACATGAATCCAATCTATTTACTCTCTCTATACACCTAACCGCTTTCTTTTGGATCTTGAACACCCTATCAAGATTTTGTTTTGATGAATTACGCCATACCAAGATAGCATACCTAATATGTGACAGTAAGAGTCCATGGTAAGCTGTGAAAAGTAACTTTTTGTCATTCAATCTAGCGAGCTGTCGCAGGACAAATACCCCAGATGAAATTTTACTACATATTTTCTCAATGTATGGAGTCCAGGTCAATCGTCTATCCAACATAACTCCTAGAGATGCAATTTTTTCTTCCTGGTCTAATTGATTATCGTTTACAAACCCGTTTATAGCCCTATCTTCATCCAAATTATGTTTGTTTTTGAATTGAAGGTATTGGCATTTTTTACTATTCATAGTTAATTTCAACTGATTTAAAAATTGGACAATGGACTGCACACCTATATGGGCACTTATTTCTAGATTATCTAGAATGGAATTGCTGAGAATGAGTGATGTATCATCAGCAAATAAGAGGGCTCTACCACTAATTAATTCTTTAGGTAAACGGTTGACATATAACAAAAAAAGCAATGGACTTAGTATTGACCCCTGAGGCACTCCAGCTTGCACCTCTAATTTATTAGATTTATTCTTTACTATAATAACCATATAATAACTATAGTAACCCATATAATGTGTATAAACCTAACAAGTATAGTCAAATGAAAAGAGGCCGCAAGTATAGCATTATGGTTGAAGAAAAATCCTATTTTTAAAATTCACCTGATCAGAAAACCAAGACCAAAAGCGAGGGTGCAAATACACTATAATATAGATATACACTCATGAAAAATTAATATACTCCATGGTTTAATGGAGAGGATGTAAGTTTCGATTATGAAAGGAGGCCATAAGTATAGTGGGATTCAAATATATATATGAACATTCATAAACATTCAGCAGCTAACTTCTGGCAGATAGCATTGAATCATTGTTATATGAAATTTATCACAGACCTTACAGGGCCTGAATCATGCCATTGTTCATTGGTCTGTGCCGTAGTGCTTGAAACGAAGATCCAAGATGCTTAACACTTTTTATATAGTGTGAGTAAGATCGTTATTGATTTTCGAGTTTGGTGATCAAATATAGAAATAATTATGATGTCAAAAAGATTTCCAAGATTGGCTCTAGCTTAGTGATGGCTAGTGAAAATCAAAATATTGATAGTTGTTGATGATTATATTTAAAAATCAAAACATTGAATATAACAAAGGGTTATGCTTTTCTTGACACTGAGTTTTCTTCACTATTTTATAGACTTGAAGACATTTAATAGTATATAATAAATTTATTATTGATACAGTCAGAATTTCGAGCATATGCAAATGCTTAGATGGGTGGTAGGTGAGTGGAACCTGTCTTCTGACATGAAGCAGTGGTTCGAAGCATTAAATTTTCAACAGATAACTCATCTTTTTTCTGTCATTGAAAGTTTGTTACTGTTGGACCAAAATAAATTATCACTGTGTTCAAGTCTTGATACCAGCAAGAAGATATTATCTAGGAAGTCAATTACTAGTGTTAGTGCCATTTGAAAAGTACTACAAGTCCGTCAGCTGCTGTGCTCTATTTGAGAAGAAAAAATGTCTAGGTTGATTAGATAAATAGCCTTAGCAGTAGTTGATGAATGGCATTTGATTTGATTAGCCGGGTTTTTGTGTGTGGTCAGCAATCTTATTTTTGTTTTAATGTTGGCGATATGTGTGAGATTTGAGCAATCATTGTTGAGTATTATTTGTGATCCGAATATAATTTTTCATAAATTCAATTTGATCAATCAAAAGAATCCATACAAGTGCAGTGTACTGAGTTATTCAATTATTGGAGATGAAGTAGAAGGAATGTCAGAAGAGTAAGTTATTTCCACAGTGGTTAATCCTTTTTTCCTAATCTTTCCTCAAAAACCTGACCCCTCATACCACGAAAATCACTACTACAGCAGCAATTTGTCTCCTTTGGGGTAAGTTTTGCATTTTCATTTGGCATGCATTTTGTGCAGATTCTTCAAACTAGTAGTTTGAAATATATTTTGGCAAAATTCAATACAGTCCACTCTCACATACTAGAACATTTTTGGTCCTAATGGACTGGATCTGATCAGCTCATGTGCTCAAGTTTCATACATATTCGTTATTTGTTCATATTCGTTTAGGCAGAATATATGCAAGTTCAGACAAACTGGTCAATCTCTATTTTGTTTGTAGTTATCTATGGAGTTGAATTTGGAAAATAAGTTGATCTTATCGCTTTGAGAGTTTGCTCAAATGCGATTCTTGCTCTGCTGATAGTTGATAATTTTGTGAAATTAATGTCTTGCTTCACAAATTATTCATCTTATGATTGTAATCAGCAATTTGTTTGGAATAGGAGTTTTTGTCATATGATTGCTGTTTCAATTTGTCACTTGGTCAATTCAAATGCTATTTGTTCGAAACTCTAGTAAAGTTCTTACTCCTTTTGTCAATCACATCGCTTTTGGATGGATATATGATTGATCAATTTTTAGGGAGTTGTCATTTTGGACTACTTGTTAACATGAATAATAACTGTCCTATATTGTTCCTGAATTATTGTTAGTTTTTTTGTTGTTGCTTGGGTGTTAGTTATTCAAAATGAGTGACAAACTTGACAAGGCTCTTAAACTACACAGAGCAAAGTTGCAACAATTGTTTTCGAGGCTGCAACAAGTCTATGATCTTTTGAAAGGTATAGATGGCCCTAAGATTGTTCAACAATTTATTGTGCTGTATAGAGCAGCTCCACAAATGGTGACCGATTATGAAAAAATTTAAATGACTATCAACCAACTGGAACTAGAAAAGGATTCTGAATATTATCCCACTTTCAACGACTCACACTTAGAAATGTTAGAATCCATTGAAAGAGCAATGGATGAATCAAATAAAAAAGAAAACCTGTCCAAGGTACAGCCGACTACTTCAACAATACCGGAATCGTTCTAACCTCAAATTGAAATACCCACCTTTGATGGTAAACAAACTCACTGGTCAGTTTTTTATCAGTTGTTTGAATCATTGATTCATGAAAATAAATCATTGACTGATCAACATAGAGTTCAATATTCAGTATCGAAACTGTCAGGTGAGGCTTTGTATATTTCTAGACACTTACCACCCCTTGCTAATAATTATCAGGTAATTTGGAAGGCTCTAGTATGATCCTAGGACACAGGTAGACTCTTATTTGAAACAAATTTTGGGATTTAGTAGTTTAAAGTGTGAATCCCGGTCAGGTCTAATCTCTATTCTCGATCGATTTTGTAGTCTCATCACTGCATTGAAACGGTTGAGAGGTACTGGTTTGACAGATACTATTTTTTTGTATCATGGGCTTCAATTTTATTAGACCCAGTTCCTTGTCGTTGTTTTGAAGCGGCAGTTTGTGAAAAGGAAATGTCAACATACGATGACTTTGTTCCATTCATACAGAAGCAAATCAAAACATTGCCATTGGATGAAAAACAGGTCAATTTCACTAACTTTGGCAAACAAAAGAATGATCACTTGAAGTCAAAGGTTTTTGTGGTTCAGCCTAACCAGTTGTATACGAACAGTCTAGGTAATAATTTAAAATGTTTGAAGTGTTCTAAAGGTGGTCACAAGTTGATTGATTGTAGTATCTTTTTGAAACTGTCACCATGAAATTGAAATTGTCTAGTGAAGAAAAATTTGTGTTGTCTTAAATGTTTGTCCAATTATCATCTAAGTGAGGATTGTACTAGTGAAACTAGTTGTTTGCAATGTAATTTCCACATCATTCGTTGTTACACTTTGTTTCAAACCCGAAACCTAAAGCCAGTGTTGCTTCAGTCATTCAAATAGATGAAAGCTTGCCAATTAGTTGTTGCTCCACTGCGGCTAGTGTTAATAATTCTACTGTACTATTGTCAACTGTTGTAGTACATGTGAAAAACAATATCGGAAAATTGTGTAGTGTATGTTTGTTGGTTGATACAGGTAGTCAATGTCATTTTCTCTCAACTAAATCTTGTAAGAGACCAAAATTGTCAATCACTTCATTGAAGACCGTTGTTCGAGGTTTTGGCAGAGCAACTAGTGCTGTTCAAGGTCGCACTTTTTTCACTTTTCTATCTAGAATCGATCCTAATTTTCGTTTTTTGATTGATTCATTAGTTGTAGACAATATTGATGACAAATTGCCTTCTTGTGAGTTTAATAAATCCAAATCACATTATTTGGAAGTTCTAAAACTTGCTGACGAAAAATTCTATTTACCTAGTAATGTTGATGGTATAATAGGAATTGATACCCCATCTGTTTAAAGGGAATACATTCCAAAGTGAGTCATATCCATTGATGAATATTGATAGTGTATTGGGATGTATTTTAATGAGGAAAGCCCCAATTCTGACTCTGTCATATAGTGATCCGAACTGTTTAACAGTTTGTCATTCATCATTGAACAATCTAGTTAAAAAAAATTTGTGAATTGAATCGTGACCCGAATTGAGTCGTCTGCTCATTCTCAATGAAAATGAATGTGAAACTAATTTTGAAAGATCGGTACACTTTGTCGAATCTGGTCATTTTTTTGTGTCCTTGTTGTTTTCGAAACCACCAGATCATTCAGGAAGTTCGTTTGCGATAGTGGAAAGGAGGTTTTTAAAGGAGGTTTTGACTGTGATCATAACATTTGTGTATCATATCATGAGGTCTTATTGGATTATTCATGACAAGGTCATATGTCATCAGTAGAAGAACAGATGGATCAGAGTGGCTATCATATCCCATATCACACAATCATGAAAGTGCACATCGCAAGTACACCACTTAGAATTGTTTTTGACACTGGCACTAAAACTACATAGGGTTTCTCTTTGAACGATGTTTTGCACTCAGGTCCGAAATTGCAGACAGACATTTTCATATTGTTGTTGAATTTTTGTTTGTTTCGTGTGCCTTTGTTGGCTGATATTAAGCAAATGTATCAACAAATTTTGGTTGATGAGCCATGTTGTAAATATCAATGTATGTTATGGAGATTTTGTCAGACGATCCAGTTGAAATTTATCAACTGAATTGTGTTGTCTTTGGTGTCACCTCCTCTCCATATTTGGCGCTCAAAACCATTCATCAACTGGTACAGAAAGAGGGTGAAAATTTTCCCATGGCTAAAACTCGAATACCACAAGATATGTTTATGGATGATCTTGTCAACTCAGTTACTTCATTGTCAGAAGCAAAAAATGTGTATAATCAGACAAAAAATTTGTTCAAGGTCAGAGGTTTCAAATTAACCATGTGGGCTCCGAACTCACCTAAAATTTTGGTGGTATTCTCCAATGAGGAAAAATCTTTTTCATCTTAAGATTTTGAGGCAGAAAATTCATTAGTGATCCTTGGTTTAGAATGGCAGCCTAGTACTGATTCGTTTTATTTTTTGGTCAATCATGATAGTGTAGTTGCAACCAAATGTACTATTCTGTCAGCAGTAGCTCGAACTCTCAATTCTCTTGGACTTCTATCCCCCCTCACTTTCTTCTTGAAATGCTTAATTAAGGACCTATGGCGATTGGGTTAAGATTTGGACAAAAAAAACCCTGCTTCAATAATCTCATGGTGGGAAGTTTGTCAGCAGTTTAATTTGTTATCAAATCTCTTGATTCCGCTACATATTGGAGTGTTTAATGGTTCTCAAATTACTTTTATCGGATTTTGTGATGCATCTGAGTCTGGTTATGGGGCAGTGATTTATCTTAAATCTCAAATTGGTGTCAATATTTTCACAATTACATTATTGTGTGGAAAATCCAAGGTTGCGCCATCTAAGACATTGTCTATCCCATGCTTAGAATTGTGTGCTGCTCTCTTGTTAGCGGAATTGTTGAATACAATAGTGTCTGTTATTAAGGATCACTACCAGGTCACTTGAGTTGTCGAGTTGTCCAATTCTACAGTCACCCTACATTGGATAAGAGCTCCTCCATCCAGATGGCAAACTTTTGTCGCCAATCGCATATCCAAGATTCAAGATTGTTGTGTGGATAAATGGATGCATTTATCTGGATCCAAAAACCCAGCTGATTGTCTGTCAAGAGGTTTAATGCCATGTGAGCTTATGTTATTCAGGCCCAGCTTGGATAACTATGGAGGAAGGTAATTGGCAATTCAACTTTGATTTGGAGGAGATAGCAAATCCACCAGAAGCTAAAGTCAATAACATTCTGACTGTTCTGCGCAATCAGAAAATCAAAAGAATCCATACAAGTGCAGTGTACTGAGTTATTTAATTATTGGAAACGAAGTAGAAGGAATGTTGGAAGAGTAAGTGATTTCCATGGTGGTTAACCCCTTTTTCCTAATCTTTCCCCAGAAACCTAACATCTCATATCACGAAAATCACTACTACAGCAGCAATTTGTCTCCTTTGAGGTAAGTTTTGCATTTTTATTTGGCATGCATTTTGTGCAGATTCTTCAAACTAGTAGTTTAAAATATATTTTGGAAAAATTCAATACAGCCCACTCTCATATACTAGAACAACTAGCACAGCTCATAGTGAATTTCAAGTGATTGTTACTTTATAATTTCGATTATTAATCATTTCAAATTTGAAAGTAAGTTGGTTTCAAGAAATAAGTAGTATTCATTGGAGGCAAGTTGACAGCTGCAGGAACATTGATACAGCTTATCAATGTACTGCCAGCATTGTAGAATTCTCAGTAAGTCTTCTATATATTGCGCAGTTGTTTTGGTACAAATCGATACTGGAAAGATTGATGGAGAAAAAGCCCCCCCACAGAAAAAACTTTTCAATTCAGACTTTTTCAAACATTTCCATTGTATCAAAAATCTATAATCTATATATTGAGTATATTTTTTCAAAGAATTTTCTTAATGTTTAATAGGTAGATTTTCACATTTGTAATACTTTCTGCTAAAAATATTATATTATTTTCTCATACAATAACCATTTGCTACCTTCATTTGAATTTGCTTATCATTGAAACTGTTGGAAGTTCTAACTCTTGAATAATAAAAGTGAAACTTGAAAGTCACATTCGAACTTTATTGACAGAATTAAATCACTTATGAGTAATATTATCACACAAGAAACAAACATTTCTTCAACTAACAATAAATGTTCTTTCTCTATAATGAAATCAATTACTGTCCACAACTAAGCAATGGACAAAAAAAAATTCAAAAATAAATGTCTAATAGACTGTGAGATGAGAAATTCAAAAAAAAAAAGAAGCAGATTAATAACTCTCAACTAACAATGGATATCTCTGTAACAAAATCAATCACTGTAGAAAATAGGTTAATGAATAATTCAATTCATCAATTGATGAGTGCTCAATTAACTTTTCAATAACTCAATAAGAAATGTCCAATGAATATTGTTCATAGACTTGATGTATATCATCACAATTGCACTGTGTACAGCACTGCATTATACTGCCATGGAGTGAACCATCACTCACAAACTAACTTGTTCAGATCTGAATAAAACCTCACTGATGACAAGCACAGCCCTTTCAATAAGTTTGTACTGCTGCAGGAAGTTCTATTCCAGATCTTTCTAATGACACAATATTGTCAAAACAGATAAGCTGCCATCTGTGATACCTTTGAAAATATTAGAAGCACATTTGACAGATATGAGTGAAAGAGAGTGTCAGATGAAGAAAGAATGATGAAAAGAGAGATTGTTCACTTCATGAACATTAGACCCTTGTAGAAATAAGGCGCTGCTTATCCAAAAAAAGTTATCAAACAATCTTTCACTCAGAATTTATTAGTCTCGAATTCTTCAAAGTGCTATTAATTATTTCATCTCATCAAATTCTTTACACATCACTGTAACATAAAAATATCCATAGACAAATGGATAAGACTCCAGTCAGTTTATTACTAAGAACTAGCTATTCCCATTCAAAAAAAAAAAAATTAAAATTTTGGTATCAGTAAAATAATAAAAACTGAGGTGAGTCTATGAGATGGGTTTGTTAGAAACTGGAAAATTGACTTACCGAATTTCATCAATTTATAACAGTCAGTGTTGTCATGGCCCAAAAACTTTACTTCTTCTATTATATTGTCATAGATGGTGACTCCATCATAGTGATATACATGCAAGATGGGTTGTGTATCTTTCATCTCCAACCTATTCATCACTCTGTATATTGGCTTACTGGCAGATGGAGATGTAGCATCAGCTGACTGTATATGGAATGGAGAAAATTGACAAGAAATATGAAATTTCATTGGAGAGGCTGCACAAATCTACACTAAAAGTCATACATCATACATCATACATCAGAGGTTAGAATGTACAACACAATGTGGCTGTGCATACGTGATCAGGCTTTGCGAATTTTGAAGAATAGAATATTAATTCGAACGGATAAGTAGTATTTTTGTTTATTATTATTAGTATTTATAATATCTTTATAATCTCCATTATTAATTTGTCTATTTTTCTTTAAAGTATCTTAATAAAAAGTCAAATACTATTTTCGAGGTTAGGTGTACCGATATTGATAAACTTTCTTGTAATTAAATAGTCTCAAGTGGACAACTGTAATAAATTAAGTGATATTTCATTAAACATTCAACTAAAATCAATTGAAAACAATTTTTAGCTAGGGAAATGAGTCCAAACAAGGCATCTAAGTCTAATTGTTTAACTAAAACTCAGGTAGCTACGCGATCTCAGCAATTATTAACAAAAAATCTCCAACAGCTCTGAAAGCTACTGTAGATGTTGAAGAAAAGGTTGCTAAACTATTGAGTGATCACACCAAGTTGAAAACAAAATTAGAAACATCACTAAAAAATTCTGAGGAAGAACGAATAGGGTTGGTGGATCACAAAAAATCTCTGGGAGTTATTGTAAAATTGCAGCAGGAAGACCATAAAACTGAAATACTAAATCTCATGAGTCAATGTAGGTCTATGTCAGAGGAAATCGAAATATTGAAATCAAAAATAAACTTGGCTAATGTACTTAACGATAAGAACGATATGGGCAAATAACAATAGGAAAGGTAGAGTACTGCTCGTGACATCCAGTCATGGACGAGACTGTAGTGACCTACTAAATAAAAGATTAAAAAAGAAGTATGAAGTTCAGAGCTTTTTCAAACAAAGTGCCCCTATAAACGCAATCGTAGAGTCAGCACAGGAACAAACTGAAGATTTTGGTAAAACGATTTTCTAATAGTACTGGGTGTCTCAAACAATATAAATGAACCTAATCTAAAACATCTTCCTGAAATAAATGAAGAAATTAAAGAGATTGTGCCACTCAGCCAAAAAACTAATGTAATAATAAGTACAATTGCGTATAGGTTTGATAGGCCGGAGCTAAATGAAGCCATTAAGTCAACAAATAAATCAATTCATAATACAATCAACAGCCTGAAAAATAAGAATTCTAAGCAGTTGGGGATTTGTTTTCTAAATGAAAGGCTGAAAAAACAAAACTTCACTAATCATGGTCTACATTTAAATCAATCTGGCAAAGTAATATTTTGTAATAGGCTGACAGAGCTGATTGAAAGTCGTTTGCAATCTACTGTCAATAGTTCTCCTAAACAATCATCTAACGAACCTTTTTTAGTAAAGTGGCTCAAAACCGGGAAGGGAAACTAGTTTCAGATGATAAATTCATATCTTCAATTGTATTAAAAGACGTTAATCGATCAAAAAATCAGGATAGCATTAGTGAAAGGAACTCTTGTAGCAATCTGATAGGCTCTCAAGATTCTAAGAGATTAAGTAAATCTACTTCAATATGCAAAAGCAACGATAAAGTAATAAGGGATTTTCAAGAGAGTTATTAATTATACTCATATTACGTTCACAGAAGGTGAAATGAATTTATTAAACAAAGGCTTAAATTTTAATTTCCTGGATAACAGAAAACATTGTTTGGTATTTGATTTGTTGAATAACGAGGCTTCAATCAAAATGGTAAAGACAGGTGAAATAAGCGAATCAGCAAGAGTCATGGTGGGAAACAAAGCAAAAAGAGTCGCGAACGTTCCTGCAAACACACAAAAATTTAGCAAGTTCACCTCCATGCGACGTACGTTAATTGCCATCAAAGATGAACTTGTTGATAATAAGGCTGTGATAACAAAGGCTGACAAGGGCAACTCAATTGTAATTATGCACAGAGACGATTTTATTAAAAAAGTTCAGGATTTCATACATAATAACAATATTGAAACTTCAAATCGAGACCCAACTATTAACAATTCGAAAATAATGAACAAAGCTATATCTGATTCTAAACATTTATTATCAAGATGCAGAAAATTTACATCAAAGATGACGAATCCCAAAGCACCAATCCTTAGAGGTCTACCAAAGGTTCATAAGCCCGATGTTCCAGTAAGACCCCTCGTTAACTTCACGCCTGCGCCAGCATACAAAATAGCTAAAAAACTGGATAAAATTATTAGAAAAGAAATAGTGTTAGAGAACAGTCATAGTGTGAAAAACAGTTTGGAATTAATTGAGAAGATTAAGGAACAACATATTGAAACAAATTACAGATTAGCGTTTTTTGACATTGTCAATTTATACACGAATGTACCAGTTCAAGAAACCATTGTTCTATTACATCAAAATCTCATTAAACATGCACGTTTATCACGGGAAGCAATAGATGAATTAATTTCATTAACCAGAATCGTATTGGATCAAAATTATTTTCAGTTTAAGAATAAATATTATCACCAGAAAGAAGGTCTGGCAATGGGTTCCCCTCTTTCAAGTATTTTGGCTGAAGTATTCCTAAATAATCTAGAGAACAAAAATTTGTTCTCTAAAAATAACAAGCACAAGGATAAAATTGTTTTTTATTACAGATACGTTGACGATACCATAGTTTTGTTTAATGGCAATAGTAGACAGTTATGTTTATTGAACATATACTTGGGCAATATTCACAAAAACATGAAGTTCACTTTAGAGGAAGAAATTAACAATAAATTAAATTTTCTCGATCTTACTATTATGAAAGGAGATGACAGATTGGAATTTAAAATACACAGGAAACCAACATGCACTGATCAGACCATACATGCAGATTCACACCATCCATTCACACAAAAATTAGCTGCATACAATAGTTTCTTCCATAGACTGATAACCATTCCTTTGAATAGAAGAGATTATGATAGTGAGATCAATATAATCAAGCACATTGCCGTATCAAATGGATTCAGAAGTTCCATGATTGACAAAATGATCACTAAGCATAAAAATGAAAATTCAGAGGACACTACCCAGACAGCACAAAAACATTATTTTCACGTAAAAATCACGTTTTCATTTTTACATTTTAACGTTATTTTCATGTGTGGAAAAGGGAAAAATCACGTTATTTTCACGTGAATATAACATCAAAGTTTCACAACTTTTCACGTGAAAATGATGTTAAAATATTATGTGAAATTCACATTTCTATTATACCATATTTTTACATTCTAAAATTTTTTCACAAAATAACCACTTTTTTAAACAAGTGAAACAGAAAAACATTTCAATTGAGGATGCTTTGAATAATACAACAATAATCGAAAAATTTAAATATATTTTTAAAAATTATTTATTTTATAACAAATGATTATTAAAAATTACCAAAATTAAAATTTGAAAATTAGCATACCAAAATTATTTAAAATTGCCATTTTATCTGAATTATTTTCTTATTTTACATGTTCATAATACATGTCATGTTCTTCTTCTTCCACGTCTCTTCTTTGTCATGTTCTCTTTTTCTGAAAAAAAAATGTTAATGATTCATTTTATATACACATAATACATTAAAGTATTATCATTTATTTTTTCAACCTATTTCTTTTTAAAAGGAATTACATGGCGTACGCAGTACATGCAAAAGGATTTGAAGTAGTCATTCTAAAAAAAGAGTACTGTATGTGCTTCCCAGTTGAAAAAATAAATAATAAAATTTATTATTCATAGGCAAAGAAGATGTTATAAAATAATAAATTATATACATTTACTTTCAAAAGATGTTTCAATGAATTAGAATGATGATAATGACAAGTGATTTGTTAGTTTTTTCATTATTGGTTTATTATCATGTTTTTTCAATCTTCACAATAGGCTTAATTCTTGATATTTCAATAAGATTCAAATTAATATTTTTTCTATTATGTTTCTTTTTTTAATAAAACATGATCAGTTTCTTTCAAAAAATAAATGACATGGTATGCATAGTACACGCCCATGCACTCATTTAAGTAGGTCTTTATTAGTAGGTCATTCTAAGAAAGAGTAACATGAAAATCACAGTGATGAACTTTATAACATGACAATTGACGATCACATACTTATCAAAATTGATATTTAGACAACCCAAACACTTCAATGATCTGTAAATTTTATTTTTAAATAGCCCCAGTTTATTGACTCATAGCTGCCAGTATACAATCTGATATAAAAAAAATAGGAGATTCATTTCATGCTAAACTTTAGGGCCAAAATGACCAACAATTTTATAATTCAAAATTTTATCAAAATAGCTCCTGTCAATTAAAAACACATTTCACCTAGGTATTCAAGATCATTAAAGTCATATGCTCATCGTAAACTATGGAATTATAAAACCAATAACAAAATTACTCTAGTGCAAAAAATTAGAAATTGCAGCACAATTTTATAAAAGTTGAAAGAATCATTATATTAGGCATACCTTGATTTCTCTTTACACATCAGTCTATTTTTTGACAGTCTCAACCAATCTTTTATTATTCTTTCAATGTCTTCATCAGTTTCATTTGGATACTGCTTCAGTACAACTCCTGATCAGAAACGAACAACAATATCAATTAACAATAAAATAATAAAAATCACTACTATTAATTATCTACAATAGATGTCTACAATTATTCAATCACAAATAATAAAAGTTAAATGATTGTAAGTTTCAGGCTGTTTATACCATTAAAAAAATAAAAATATACTTAGAATTACAAAAGGTCTTATTTTTAATGGCTGATGATGCCCACGAGTCCAAGACTTGTGCGTGGGTAATGAGGTGAATGATAACACACAGACAGAGGAGTGGGATTTGAACGCATGACTGCTGAAGCAACAGTAAGCTTTAGTTTACCAACTGTGCTAAAGCGGCCCACCAAGAAGTATGTGTAAAGTTAAACAAATAGATAAAGACATAAGTTATTCTTTATCAGTGCAAACTAGCACCAAAATGTAAAAGAAATATTTAAAAATTTCTATTACTAACTGACTTTAAATTAGACTAATGCAGAGATTACCTCTCTGACCCTACAGTGTATTGGAAGGGGGGGGGGGAGTCATGCAGGCAGGAGAAAGCACACTGTTATTGCAAAAAGCTGTCTGTTTATTGATTGTGAATCAATTCCTCTCTGGAACTAATGCCTAATCAGCCCAAGTCCCCAGGGGTTGGAAAAATACGTGGGGGAACAAAGCTGATTAGCTTAAACATCTTTAGTCAGAAATAAATGTAGTTATAATGTTTTAATATAAATTGATGATAAATTTAAGAGGAAAGCAGCAATTATGGACAATTGGGGGAAAATTTGACTTCATTTTTCAATATTTTCATTTTAGGTTATTGTTACATATGTGGCACGATTACCATAAAACGTTTGAAAATAATCATTTTATGAACTTATGTTCACAATGAAGGATAATCCTAACTCTGGAAAGTTGGTTCCTAAATCGTACAGTAGGCTTTTGCCAAACGCATGTCACAGCTTTTATTGCTGCCAAATACCGTATTACCGAATACCACTTCACACTGTTTATTGTTACAAGCTACCACACAGTATAACCAAACACTACCATGTTTTACTTTACCGTATCTTACTTGTTTCATGCTGATATTCATTCCAAAGTCGATTTCAAAATAACAACAATACATTGAAGAATTAATGCAGTCAAGTTGAACTTAATTTATCTAAAAAATATGATTCAATTTCTTACCTGAGTAAAAACTGTATCATCGTCTCAATGATAATTATTTCGAAGTAAAATGGTACAAAATACAAGAACACAGGTTTAATGGCGAGTTTGCAAACAGCAAAACAGCAAGGTGTGTAGACGACAAACATCACAGCCACAGGTCTACCAACACCATCTAGACCTACCCGGAGTTTTGTGTAACAATACTGAGCTGTAAACTACTTTCATAATAAATTAGCTTTAATATCATGTGATTTATCATATTATTCAATAAATTATATTATTGCTCATTTATCATAATTAATTATCAGTGTGTAATATCCACCAACCAATCAGCATTATGTGAGGCGGGAAATGGATTCGATTTGAAATACAGTATCCCAATATCTGCCCAGTCAATGAAAGTTTTGATTCCTAACAAATTTTAGGAAAGCTGAACTTCTACAGTACCTTACCTATGTTTTATTATGCAAGATACTAACTTGAAACAGCTAGAGTCCCGACCAACACCCATCTGGCTTCCCCCTCCAACAACACTTTTTTTTGTAAGTCAAAAACATGGGGTCTGCAGTCCAAAAAAACGTCTATCGGCTCTAATAGGTCTAGCATGAAATTTTCGTGTGCTCCTGTCATTTCGGTCGCACCCTTCTCCAAACTGAACACCCCACAGAGGCGGACAAAAATTACATTTAGCTTGAACACATTTTGCCACTGCAGTAGTAGAAATTCGACCATTAACTTTTTTATATTTTTTAAAATTATGTATTCGCGTTAGCAACCAACAGAAGCATGAAAAACATTTCCATAGCAGCTGTATTATCTACTATAGCAAAGTTTAATGCCCATTAAAAAAAAAATATTCATCATTTTTAAATTTCAATATGTATTTTTTAAATTCAATTAGAATCATTTTTAACAAAAAAATGTTAATCATATATAAGCGTTCTGCACTTCTCTACATAACTTGAGTATACCGAATTTTTCCACTTTAATTGTCTGGTGTTCCTAAAAACTGATCAAAGACATTTACATGTAAACCCCATTGGTGTATTAATAATATAGATTAAAAAATGTGAAATTGGCATGTGATATTCACGTTTTAAATTTCACAAATTTTTTACATTTTTTTTACGTTAAAAATGTCACAACTTTTTCACGTTTACATTTTTCACATTTTTTTTACGTGAAAAAGATATATTTATTTTTCCTTTTAACATTTTCACCTTTTTTCTACGTGAAAATAACGTTATTTCCACATTATGTGCTGACTGGGTACTGACGTGAAATCATTTATATCTGCTGATTATGGTACATTTTTCAACAGTACTTTGAAGAATGTTATGGCGCAAAACAAAATTACTGTCTCGTTCAAAACTAAGAACAATCTTGGGGTTCTATTAAAAGAAAGGCCTTCCGTAACAACACCCATGTATGAAAAAACTGGTGTATACAAGATTAAATGTAATGATTGTGCACAGTATTACATCGGCCAAACTTCACGATCCTTCAAAAAACGATTTCAAGAACATATTCATAAAAAGTCAACATCATCCACTTTTGCAGAACATTTAATTGAAAAAAATCATAATTACACCAGTATCAATAGCAACATGGACATATTACATTTTTCAAAAGACCATTATATAAAATGAACACACTGGAAGAATTTGAAATCTATAAAGCTGTCAAACTGGACCAACACAATATTTTAAACGATAGATTGTCATTTGCATCGAATGACATATACGATGTTGCGATTAGATTGAATGATGGGGAGGGGCGTTGGGGGTACTTCAAGAAGTGATGAGGGATCGAGCAGAGTACTACAATTTCGTACTGGCAGTCCGGACCTGTCAGTCAGCGCGAGCGTGTTGTCCATCCTGTCATCCTCGTATTCGTTTCGTGTTATGTGATGTGTGTGTTTTTTATTTTCCGACGTTTTACATTACAACGAATTGCCAAATCGGCAATGATATAATAACGTCCACAACCACCTGATGATGACCCCATGGGAGGGTTGAAACCGGTAGTGAACAAGTAGTTTATTGGATATCGAAACGCAGGTATTTAAACCTTTATTTATATGATAGGGAAGTACTGGTACTCACTGTGTTCCATCAGAATATTCAATACATTTGTAACAAAATATAGAATCGAAGTATTTTTTATAGAAGAGGCTCCTGATAAAGCTATTTTCACAGAGCATGGTTTGAATATTTGGTAGCCTTATCTCTGTATTCTTTACAGGAGTTTTAAGATATTAATCATTAATTTAATTGACTTTTGTTTGTACCTACTAGTTTTACATAACTTTTAAGATTTGACACTATTCACGTGTATTTGTACATGTTAGACGAATAAAGATTTTTTCAATTCAATTCAATGAATATACCAGTCACAAGAACATCACAAACAATAATTGATAACATCCTTACTAATATAGATTACTCTAAAACAAGAAAAGGCGGCTAGGAACTATCTGATCATGACTATCAAATCTTAGAGGTGGGGTTGCAAGGTCATAAATCAATTAAAAAGAGTAGATTAATGAAAGAAATTCAACAATGTGAACAGGGGAATATCGATTGTTTGAAGCAGAATCTGCTACAAGAAAACTGGAGTAGGGTTTACAATAGCAATAGTTTAAATGACAAATATGATTAATATTTCATTAATGTTTCATTAATATTTTAAGGTTTCATAGTACTATGAGTTGTCCAGTTGAAAAAGTCCCTGTAAAGAACAAATTAGACAAGATTGAAGAGTGGATAACTGATGATATCCTTGCATAAAGAAATAGGGTTAAAGATGCATATGATGAATTCAAACTATCTAGAAATATGTTAAGTGAAGATAATTACAAAGCTCTAAAGAAAAATTGTACAAGAGAAGTGAAAAGAGCGAGATATAAGAAAACAGCTGAAATTTTGAATAATAGTGTGTACTTTAACACAGCAGTGTGGGATGTAATAAACAAAAATAGGCAAGTAGCTCATGTAGATGCTTATAGTAGTGTCACCAGAATAATTAACAAAAATAACAAATATATTGATGATAGTGTAGACATTTGTAATTTCTTCAACAGATATCATTAACTGGTTGCTAAGGATCTTCAAAAATCTCTTAATACAGGTATAAGTGATGCAAACAAGAGGAATACTGAGGGGATTCAGAACAAATTAAAATTCCACCCAGTATGCCAAGACGAGTTGTCAAATATCATTGATAGTTTAAATAATAAAAAAACTGTAGGAATGAGTATCCAGTAGAATTCTGAAAGAATGTGAAGATCAATTGTTAGACCCTTTGATTCATCTGATCAATCATTCATTAGAACAAGGTGTTGTTCCAGATCATTCGAAAGAGGGGAAGATCTTGCCAATCTTCAAAAGTGGTGATAGAGAAAAGGTAGAAAACTATAGGCCCATTTCACAAGTTTACAAAGGATGGGCACACTCCTAGTCACTGGAGCTTTCAGGAGCAGCCCATCAGCAACTCTTGAAGTTGCTCTTGGCTTGCTGCCCTTGGATATTTTTATCAAGGCAGAAGCACGAAAATCAGCCTATCGATTGAAAGTTGCAGGCCAATGGAGGGAAGGCCTGTCTGGAACAGGCCATTGCACAATCACCAAAGCTGTTGCTCATAGCCCTGTGCTTGAAATGACTTCAGATGTCATGAGTACGGAGATGGTTTTCACTAAACCTTTTTCTGTTAAATTCTGCTCTAGAGAGGAGTGGAGGTCTGAGGAAGGGCTCTATATCAGGAGAGGTAGCCTTGTCTGGTACACAGACGGCTCTCTTATTGAAGGGAAATCTGGCTATGGGGTGAACAGTGAATCACCCAGAACAGAAATCTGTGCAAGTCTGGGACAATACTGTACTATCTTTCAAGCAAAAATTTGGGGCATCATGGCTTGTGCCAATATAGGCATTGCCAGACGCTATTGTGACAAGCATATAGTCATCTTGTCAGATTGTCAGGCAGCCCTCAAGGCTCTTGACTCTAATGAAATCAAGTCAAAATTGGTGTGGGAGTGTCACAAAACACTCAGCAAGCTCGCAACACACAACTCTGTGCATCTTGGTTGGGTACCTGGCCATGTAGGCATAAATGGCAATGAGTGTGCAGATGGGCTTGCTAAGCAAGGTTCTAGTAGGTCATTCTTTGGCCCAGAGCCAAGCTGTGGCATAAGCAAAACTACTGCCTTCCACACAATAAACAAATGGTCCAGGGACTTACATCACCAGCAATGGCAAGGTCACTCAGGCCAAGCACTTGGCAAAAGGCTGCTAGCAGACACAAGCTCCTACTTCACCAACTGGCTGGTGAGGCTGGGTAGAGGTCAGGTTAAGCAGCTGATTGCTCTGATAACTGGACATGGTCACTTCAGGAAACATCTCCACACAATTGGACTCAGAAATGAAAATCAGATGTGTAGGCTTTGCAATCAGTCTGAAGAGACTGCCAAGCATATCATACTGGATTGCGAGAGACTCGGGGCAAGGAGAATGGCTCTGTTTGGCTTTAAGCAACCAGGTGATGAATGGGACGTTAGCATAGGGAAGAAACTCCTGGATCTTGTAAAGGGCACAGGTATTGATTTGCCTAACTAACGTACTAGGGACACACAATAAGCTTCGGTTGACGTGTGAGGATCTTTGAATCTTCTGGATCTTTGAATCCGTCCCTTCATAACATAACATAACATAACATAGGCCCATTAGTATTTTAAATGTAATAAGTAAAATTTTTGAAAGAGTAGTTCTGAATAGGTTACTTCTGCACCTTCAAGAAGCTAACTTTATCTGTGATGAACGGAATAAGCTTCCAGAAAGGGAGATCAACAAAGACAGCCATAGTTTCTCTAGTTGAAAAACTAATAGATATAATAGATTCAGGTGATAAAGCTACTGCAATCTTCTCAGATCTGTCAAAGGCATTGATTGTGTTAATCATAGAACTTTATTGGAAATACTGCAAAATGTAGGTGTAAATGGGGTTGAACTGAAATGGTTTGAATCATATCTTATTGGGAGAAAACAATGTGTAGAACTAACTACAGTAGTTGGTAATAGTATAGTAAAGAATAAATCTAATAAATTAGAGGTGCAAGCTGGAGTGCCTCAGGGGTCAATACTAGGTCCATTGCTTTCTTGTTATATGTCAACCGTTTACCTTAAGAATCAATTAGTGGTAGAGCCCTCTTATTTGTGAACAATACATCACTCATTTCCAGCAATTCCTTTCTAGATAATTCAGAAATGAGTGTCCATAAAGGTGTGCAGTCCATTGTCCAATTCTTAAATCAGTTGAAATTAACAATAAATAGTGGAAAATGCCAATACCTTCAATTCAAAAACAAACATAATTTGAATGAAGATAGGGCTATAAACGTGTTTGTAAATGATAATCAACTAGACCAGGAAGAAAACATTGCATTTCTGGGAGTTTTGTTGGATATACGATTGACCTGGGCTCCATACATTGAGAAAATATGTTGTAAAATTCCATCTGGGATATTTGTCCTGCGACAGTTTGCTAGATTGGATGATAAAAGGTTAATTTTACAGCTTACCATGGGCTCTTACTGTCACATATTAGGTATGCTATCTTAGTATTGGGTAATTCATCAAATCAAAGTATTGATAGGGTGTTCAAGATCCAAAAATAAGCAGTTACATGTATAGAAAGAGTAAATAGATTAGATATATGAATCTAGGTTTTGAAGAGGTTCTGCAGAGGTGTGAATGAATTGGTCACATTGTAAAGTTGTAAGGTTTATGGAAAGAGTAAATAGATTAGATTCATATGGGCCGTTGTTCAAGAGACTTGGTCTCCTAACTGTACCCTGCTTATATGTGTATGAAGCTACTTTATAAGTAAAAACGGATGATATTAACCAAAATCTTGATGTACATGACATACACAAGAATACAAGAATACAAGAATACATACACATAATGCAAAAAGCTGAGGAGATTATCCCTTGGTGAGTCACAATAGTAGCTTATTCAAACCAAAACTTTGTTATATTGGTAGGAAATTCTACAATCAGCTAGTGCAGTTTCTAAAGAGTCTTGAAAATATAGAAATATTTAAAATACAATTGAAAAAATATTTAGTTGATAAAGCTTTTTAGAGTGTACAAGAGTTCCTTTCACATCAAAATTGAGCTTCACCTCAACTGATTGATATAGTAATTTTAATTGTTGATCTGACTTTTCTTATACTCCTTACATCTTCAAGACATATTCCGCAAAAATAAATTAGATATCAGATAGTAAAAGCATTATCATCTCTGAACATATTGATTAATTGCATTACCTACGTCAATCACGTACCTCAATATCTCACACACTGCACTAGGGTAACACACTATTTGAAAGTGTATTTGATTTAAGAAATTGATTGTATGGGACGAGATGTTGTGGCACTTCTTCATGATAAAAGAGAAAGACAGTGATGTTTCCAATACCACTTATATTTGAAAACTTTACATTATCAGAACCAAGGTTTTATGGTATAAATTGCCACATCCTCAGCTGTACTGATGATTACTGACTTAAGGAACTGGGAGTTTAATTTGAGGTTAGGTGCTAGGGTTACAAAAAGGAAGTGAAAAAAAATTGTTGAAGTGGGAATTGGTGGAGAAATGATGGTATAAAAGAAGTAAGAAGTAA